>CAJGYO010000006.1:26399871-27070884 GCA_904845875.1 Miscanthus lutarioriparius | reverse complement strand
TTTCCTTTTTGAAAAGTTTTTTATTTTTAGAAAAAAAGAAAAGTTACGAAGTTAGACACATAACTTTTACATATAACTTATACTATAATTTATACATGACTTCAATGTGACATTCAACGTGACAAAGTTACGCACATAACTTATACATATAACTTATTACGTGACAAAATTATACACATAACTTTTATGTATAATATTTTGTGAAACTTCTTATCAACATAATTTTTTAGGAGGTAAAAAATTATACACAAAACTTTTATGTATAACTTAGATATATAAGTTTTATGGTATATATTATATGTCATAAGTTAATACACATAAATTGTAGTAGAAAAAAATTCTTCGAAACATACCCGAGTGGGATTTAGTTTTTTTCGCCTCGTCACGTAGAACACACTGGTACAGACGGAATTAAAATGGATACACAGTTCGGAAGTTATAACAATTTGAAATAAATGTTTTGATTTTTTAGCTTGCGTCATCACTGAGGTCACAGACAAGGAAAAAAGACGGGAGGGGAGGGACTGCCGGTCTACCGCACGTGGTGGGAGTGGGGTCATTCGCTCAATCCACGAACAGGCCATGAACCGCCCAAATGGAATTGGGAGGCCCGTCGGGGGAGCGAAGAGCTTTGTTGCCCGGAATTTTGTTCGTCAGCAAGTGTGTCTGTATGTTGCATTAAATTCAATACATTTTAAAATCGAACTCTGTATCATTAACATGAGTCAGTTCTATTTAACTCGTATGAATACTGGTCGTAAATCCAGGTTATATACGAGATATAAAAGATGCAAGGACAATTAATGAGACGAAAGAAAGGAGGGATATTTCTTGGAATTTAAATGAGTTGGAAGTAACGTTTCATTTTTTAATAATAGCTAGCTAGCTAGTTAGCTGGCTAAATAGATAGATAGATAGACAGACAGATAGGTAAAAGATAGATCGATAGATAGATAAAGATTTATCACACCACCCAAAGTGAAATCGAGTGAATTTTATGGTTTATCCATCAACAGGAATAATCAATGGACGGGGTTAGCTCTAAAGAGATATGTTTGATTTTTATATTGGGCAGGCTATGATAGACTTGACAAAGAGATGTCGTAGTCTTCAAAACATAGCCACGCGGATTTTGTATCCGATGAGTGTGGATACGGGTATGAAAACATGTCCATAAGTACATGAGGACCAGGTATCCACAAAGATGCGGGTAGCATGTGGGTATCAAATTTTATCCGTGGGTATATGAATATATGTCACATATGTCATATGCATATCATGCCAACTAGCTCATTTATCATTTAATTTGTAGCATATGCATAGCATGCCGAACTATAAAGATGATATATTTTATGGATTACCGAATAATAAAGTGAGCATGTAAACTATTAACTTGTTACTTTAGTTCTTGTGTAAGTTGTTTTATGTTATTTGTATGAGCATGAATGATTGAATGGTGAATCTATGATGTACTGTGGCTTGTGAGCTACTGTATATTATCCTAGTGAACTTTAAGTGAGATTGACATATTTGCTTGTCCTTTAACTATCAACTAATTATTTTATATCACTATGATTTTATTATTTGATCTCTTGAGAATATACTCTACGGGTACCCAATACCCGCCGTGTACCTGTTGAACACAGGCGTGAGTGTGAAATCTTACCCGCGGGTATGCTTGCAGGCGGTAAATGCCTTACGCACAGCTTATCCGATCCGCTACCATCCCTATGCATAGCCATACCGGCAAGACGGAGGAGCAAGTGTCATTATTGAGACTCGGCAGGGAGCATAAAAGGAGTGATGCACGATAGCACGTAGAAGAAACAAGGGCGATTGTTGGATGGATTTATCGTCAGATGACATTTAGGTCTCTTTGGTATGCTCCAGCTCCTTCTTTTTACTGTTTTTTTGCTCTAAGTTGTATGCGTGAATTTCAATCTGAACTATAAAATCGAGTAATGGATACCCTCTATCTAAATCAGACAAAATTGGTTCTCTGATTGATTCTAAAGGTGGGTTTTTCCATTTTCTGAAAATAATAAGAACCTTGTTTGATCTTTAAAAATTCACAATTAATTTATTTAATTAAAGTCATAAAAATATGGAACTACTCCCTCCATTCTGAAATAGAATGTATCGAAGGTTTCAAATTTTATCTTAAATTATAAGGTATTCTTGATTACTTAACCATATACATACATGATTTTATTTTCAACCCCATCCATACATACATTCGTGCATGCCTTTTAAATATCATATTGGCCAAAATAACTCATGTAATTGGTAACCAAAATAAATGACATGCATACATGTCTTTTTAAACTACCTTATTAGGAAATTAAGCAAGTTAACAACATAACTAACTAATTAGTGAGAGGTAAGTTAGTGTTTTGTTAGACTCCTTGTTTGGTCCTAAATTGCTTAAATATTTGTATTTCAAGACAAAGCAAGTAGTTCTGTTGATGCTCTGTTTAGAGTTATTTGAATCTTTTTATTTTAAATAAATAATGAGCATGACTACCGGTAATAAAGCAATAGAAACATAAATAAAGTATATATATAATACTCCCTAGTTTCAAATTATAAGACGTTTTTGTCTTTTCTAGATTCATAGTTTTTGCCATACACTTAAATATACACTATGTCTATATGCATAGTAAAACAATGTATCTAGATAAGTCGGAATTTGGAACAGAGGGAGTAAATAGGTAGATAATATTTTAGAAATAATTTGGTGCTACTTTCATATTTTATATTGAAAATAAATTAATTATGAGTTTGAGACCACACCAAATTTTATTATTTTATAAGATATAGAAAACCAACTAAGAAAGCAGTTAGTGGACCAAATTTTTTACCCAGTTTCATAGTTTAGGATTGAAAATCGAACTCGTGTGCATGCAAAAATATACTTTACTCTTTAATTAACAATATGTTTCCACATATGAACTCTCACAACAGTATATATATCGTCCAAAATACAACTATTGATATATTTCCATTTTTAGAATAATAATCTACATACTACATACTTGTGTTTCCTCAAACTAGAATTATTTGCCTCAAGTGTACGTACCAATGATCCATAGCAACAAATTTGTAGTAATAAGTTTTATGGTTATTAGAAAGCATCTTCTATATATGCTCAGCATAACCGAGTGCGTATCATGCGACAAGATATCATGGGCAATTCCCACGATTGTAAGACATGCTTACATGTAAGCAGAAGCCATCCGAGATAGTAACAACGCTTTGCCCGGAGCGGATATCCTAGGGTAGAACCGTTGCGTGTTGATTATTGTTGATTCGGATTCTTTTGACAACTGCTCACCACGAGAATTGACAGGTTCCTCCACTTTGGGTATTCAAAAAAAAAAGGAAAGAAAAAGAAAGGAGCAACATCTGTGATTCAAGTTCCCATTATCAGATAATCAGGACGACGGATCGCCATGTGAACCTTATCGGCTTTTCCACCTCCTTCGGAAGGCGCATGGATGATTATAAGTTGCACTTAGAAAATACGCAAAGAATGGCAAACATACCAGATTATCTTTTCTTGGCAAGATTTTCAATCAACTAACGCAAGATTTTCTTTTTCTTGGCAAGGCCGTCGCCAACACGGTGTCCAATCCCTAGCTGATCTGGAGGTGCGAGCATAAAAGAAAAATAAAAAGCATGGATTAGTCATTTACAAATATATGAAAGAGTTACTCCCTCTATATCACAAAAAGATATGTAAGACAAATTTTCTTAAATTCAACTAAGTTTGTAAAAAATATTAACAATATTTGTATCTTCAAATAAACCTATTATAAAAATATATTAACAGCAAAAGAGACTCTAGCCTAATGGTTAGGTGACGACCTCACCACCGGTGCCTGTAATAACTTCGTCAATCTCAATAATTTACCGACTCCTTTGAAGATACTCGTAGGTTTGAGAGTAAAAGCAAGAACAATACCCCACGCTAGTGTCATCCTTTTTAGCTCTATGCTGTATGTCGAACAGAAGCTGTAACATCAGCTTGCGACTTTATACAGTGACATTAGCTGGGCAATTGGAGACCCTAACCACGATGATAAATATGCCGTGGAGAGCCTAATGGCCGACAAGAAAAGATAAGGAAACAAGAACTAGCCCTGCTTCATCTTATATTCTGTGAATCCTCGAATATTTGATCTGAGGCCAGCACCACCAAGTGATAAGAAAGAATAAAACTTTCAGGTCCCCTTTTACAAAGAGTGCAGAAATGATGACAAGGGGAGTGGATTAGGCAGCGTCAGTGGAGAATGAATAAAGAACCTAAAACCCATTCATTCTCTCCATTCTACCATTCTATACAATGGTTTGGGCAAGGACTCCGTATCACGGTATATTCATGCCATGCTGCTATACATGAGCTAGAGCTACAGAATGAGCCGAAGGCTTAAATACACAACATATCATGCATTTCACAAGCACGCGAACTCTCAGCTTTGCGCCAATTGCCTCTCATGGAACATTTCCCCAAGTTGTTCATATAGGTATTTTTGCTCCTCATAGGTTAGGTTTCTTATAATCTGAATGAAAAGAAGGTAGACATTGGTTAGAATGACAAAAGATAAATTGCTTAAAAAGGGGAGAATCACTCAAGATAAAGAAAATTAAGTCATAATGATCCTCACCTGATCCAAGATTATCTCAACAGAGAAGTTCTGAGGTGCAATGAATGATTGGTGGTATATGTATGCAAACACTGCCATAACCATCTGGGGAAAAAGCAAGCAGAAATTTATGTTAAGCTAGTGTACAGACTGGTATTAAAGTATGGGGTTTCTTCAGCTTGGCAGGATTTTTTTTTCCCAACAAGTATTTAACAAACATCAAACACATTTATACTCAATAAAAGGTAACACGTATGCATAAAAGGAGAAATACAAAAACGATCCACAGAAATGAGGTTGCTACTCCTGCCATCATTAGGCTTAGACATTTGGTTAAACTGATTGTTCTGCTCATGGTTTAGATTAGCCACAGCACAAAGGCCTCCTCTTACATTATTTCAATAGAATGAGAATGTTAAAAGCTTGCAAAACCATAGGTCAGTAGCATTTCCTAAAGCTAAAATGTTTCTTGAGATACTTACTTGACAATCCATTCTATCAGTAATTCCACCATGCCCAGGTATGCTATCACCAAAATCCTACATTTTTTGTAAAAAAAAGATATATCATTTTGAGTACAATAATTTTATTGATGCAAACAATGAAGTGGTGTATACCTTTATTTTGAAAGCCCTCTTGAAGCCACTCGCAAAAAATCCTCCAAATGGTGCTATTATTGATGCAAATAAACCTAGGGCTAAAGCATGCCACTGCACAGGCATAATGGCTAGTTCTTTCCATGGGAACTATTAAAAGACGCATGTAATCAAACAGAGTACAAAATCAAACATCTAGAAACTCTAGAAAGATACTCCCTCCATCCTAAATTGTAAGTCATTCCAAGAATCTTGGAGAGTCAAACTTTTTCAAGTTTGACTAAAATTATAGAGAGAAACACAAAGATTGATGACATCAAATAGGTATAATATGAAAATATAACTAATGAAGAATCTAATGATACTTACTTGGTATGATAAATATTATTATTTTGTTATATAAATTTGGTCAAACTTGAAAAACTTTGACTCTCCAAGATTCTTGGAATGACTTACAATTTGGAATGGAGGGAGTAACACAAAACCAATGATGATGCAGTAGAGTAAATATGAGTAATTGTAATATATATAAGTAACACTGGTAAATAAAAAAAAAGAGGATATTAGCTGGTAAAATGAATCGAGCAAACCTCAATCTGCCTTTTCAGTTGAGAACAAAGGGCGTACCCAGTGCAGAGAGCTCCCGCTCTGTGCGGGGTCTGGAGAAGGGTGTCAGTGGCAAGCCTTACCCTCACCTGTGCAATGCGAGGAGACCGCGACTCGAACCCGGGACCTTCCGGTCACAGGCGGTAAGACTCTACCGCTTGCACCAGGCCCGCCCTTCTTTTTCAGTTGAGAACATCAGAGTAAAATCAACCAACTAGGAGGAACTAGGTGGCATTGCATATATGAAGAAATAAGCACCCAAGTTCGAGTTTGAAGGAATCGAACCCGGTTGGTGAGTATGTACACCTACACCTCCCACCAACTGAGTTAGATTTAGTTCTTTATTAGAATTAGAATTTAGAAAGAAGCTAGGGGCCTGATTATGATTATTTGACCATGGTGCAGGCATATCAAAGTAACTTCTCCATTGATCTATCATCAAGAACTAGCCTTGATCTTATCATTGATTTCAGAGAATAACCAATTAAAAAAAAAGGCAAAGCATTGCCTACTACTGTTCTTAAAATCTGTGCTACTCAGAACACGTGTGTGCCACCCATCACATACAACTCACTGTCTTATTACGTTGTTTATAATAAGATGTGTAATGCGTTGCATTGCAAGATGGCTATCTTTTATCCAATTGCAAGTTACTTAAACTGTGTTCTACACAGCAACATTAATAGAAGAGGGGTTATATCAATGACACTCTGACAGAGTAAAATATCTACAAAAACCTTCCTGTTCGCTTGGGTCCAAAAGCTTTAATTTCTAACCCTCTCTGTCAACCTCTCCCTTCCCTCGAAAAAATTAACAGAAGAGATCTATGGTCAATCATGGCTATTTTCTGACTCCATAAATATGATATGTCATCACATATAGTGGCCATATATCATGGAGACGATATATGTTATATTTGTCAAAGTATCTATCTGAATATTCTGAGTGAACACAAATGTACTAGTATATTCTACAATATGCTATATCAGAAAAGGATTGCAGAGTTAATACAGTACTTCCATCCCCTTTTTTTCAAGTTCCATATACAATAAGAACCAGCCTTTTCCACAGCAATGTGCAGAAAAATAATCTGGAAGGAAAACTTTGTTTCTTTTGGAATGACTTGTTGATTAGGGATTACAATCAACAACCATGCAAAATGTCTAAGTGCAATACGAGCTAGTATAAGGTTGAAAAGACCATACTGCAATTATTTTGAGGAACCTTTATGATTGGGAACATTGCAAAGATGCCATCTTAGAGTACAAGAAATAAAATTAAAATGAATAAATTGAGCCAAAAAAAAATTCCTCACCCAATGTGGCACCCACTCTCCCAATGAGTAATGCTCTGGCTTAAACATTGGACCAGGATCACAATAAAGCCACCCAGTGGACAGATCCTGAAATTATTTGCATAAAAAATTTAGCAACACAACAGCAACTTAGCCATACAACAATCATATTCTGAAGAAAATCTACAACCTTTCTTGGGCATGTCAACCATTGGGAACGGCCCATTACATTTGCTAACTGCCACAGAAAAAAGGAAAGTAAGCAACACATCATCTTGAACTAAAAACAAATAGCAATTCTTTTACAGACAGAAATTAATAATGGATTATTATTAAAAATCAACCCCTTAAGGGTTGTATTCAGGTGTATTCCCAGGAGAACATAAACCATGAGTAGCCAAATAAATCTTCACCTTGCAACATGTTTTAACTTGTAAGGTTGATAATGAATTGGTTTTGTCCCACAAGTCATCTTTGGATCAAAGGCAGGTCTAGATTAATTGCAATGTCACCAGGTTCATTATCAGACTGCAATAGTTCGAGTGTCTCTGACTTTCAGTGTTTCTACCTTTACCGGTTTGGTAAATATGGAGGCATGAATGCAACATTGAGTCACAGAAAATGCGCTGAGGGTTTCCTGTTTTTTCTCTACGTAATGGACAAAAAATATCAAAGGCTTCAATACATATCAAAAGCTTCTGTGAGTTCCGCAAGGGAAAAGCATTTAGTGCACGAGAAATATATGAGTACATAATTGAAGTGCAAGTGATCAATGAGAAGGGAGATCAGAGTTTTGCTGGTGACTGATAACTAACAAAAGAAAAGGTGGGTGCTTAGTAACCTGTAATTCAGTAACTGACCACACGTGCATACATACAGAAAAAAACATAAGTGGGCAATACTATAACACACCAGTAGGACCAGGGAAACATTTAGTGTTAGAAGATAGAAGTAAAGCCTCTAATTTAGACATGTTCCCAAGTAGGCCTATACTCCAAGACAACGTGCCATTACACGTGCATAAAAACAAAGGCGTAAGGCTATAAACAAATGTCATCATTTCAAAAAAATTAAACTTTGCTAATAAATTATCCTGATGAGAAATCGGGAATTTAACAAAGTCTCACCAGAAACGCAGAGATGATAGTTGTCACTGATGCACCAATAAAACCTTCCCAAGTTTTCTTTGGGGACAACTTGATTAATGGTGTTCTCCCAAGAAAGAACCCAAATAAATAAGCAAAAATATCGTTGATCACAATAAGTGAAGCAGGCAAAAGAAACCTGAGTAAACATAAGATTGTAAATGCACGGAGTTCATTAATTGTAGCATAATACAAATTACTTGTGTAAGTTAAACAATCAGGACAAGTATCTTCCACAATATATATTTACAGATATGCATCACTGACAGGGGCAGGGCAACCATAAGATATTCTGCAACATCTAAAGTGTTACTAAGTCGTCCGACGAATCGCCGTTAGTCGCAATTAGTCAAGCTTATTGGTCCATGGACCAGAAAAATACACAATTAGGCACTCCAAGGCAACTAGTGCAATTAGAAATCTGATCGTCGAATTAATCAGAGATTAATCATGATTAGTCATCTTATTAGCTCAGGGACAACGAGCCAGGAGAGAAAATTGTGAGCTCGCCAGCTGGTCTTGGGGTTAGACACTGGGATATTTTATTTTGGCCCACAAGTAAATGACCATGCTTGATGCTTGCTTTGTTTACCAATTTATGATAGTATATCCCTGTGCAGTTTGCAGTTGTGCACTGGTGCTATAGTCTAGTAGCAGTACTTAACTACTTAACACTTATAAGGTTGGCAAATAGGCTGCTCAACTAGCCGACTAGCCACCGACTAACCGGACCTGATCGACTAATCAGGATTAGTCAGCTGATCGGTAATACCCATATGGCTAATGTCAAGGGCGTCGATGCCCAAGACAGCGGGTCCTCGGCTACGGAGCTCGTAGCCTCGACCGGTAATGGCGTCGGGGTTGTTGCCCGGCTGCCCAATGGTGAAGGAGGTGAGATTAGGAAGAAGAGAGAAGATTAGGATTGGTAATTCTTGCTTAATCCAAAGAGTGCCAATTACATGAATTATATAGGCCCGTGGCCTGCTAACAAAGAGAAGATTAGGATTGGTAATTCTTGCTTAATCCAAAGAGTGCCAATTACATGAATTATATAGGCCCGTGGCCTGCTAACAAATGGAAACAAATTCCTTTATTCTAGCAATCCTTCCATGTTGATGTGCATGCTTGCATGCCTAAATCCATGGCAATCACGCCTAGCCACTTGGTGCCGGCGATTTCTGCCCCTGGATACTCGGCCGACGCCGGTACTGGTGGCCCCACATGACAGCTAAGAAATTAGAAAATGCTGGATGTAATTACAAGCCTTTGCTATCACACAAGCTCATACAGGCTAATACAGCCAACCGAGAGAGTGGTACCAATGTTGCTGAAGTAACAAATGCAGACTGTAAATGCTGTAAACAGGCACAAATTGTCGAACAATGGAAGTGCAAAACTTTCCTCTTAAGTTGAGAGGCTCAAGGTTACTATACTTTTTACAGCTGTAGAAAAATAAGGCAGAATTAAGTCCAAAAATTCTAATGAATCTGTAAGTTTAGAGCAGATGAAAGACAATTGCACAGATTCCTTTTCCGGAAGACAAGAAATTTTAAGATGATGGTGGAAATACCAAATAAATACATGTAAACTGAACAAAAATAGCTAAGCACTCCATATATCCCAAAAAGTTGAAACTCTAAACAGGTTATTCATAAAGAAACGAATCACTCACCAGAATATCCCTTCAAATATGTTTGCTACAGTGAAAGCAGATTGTGCAAAAACCGTTAAAAGTATCATGTGCGTCCAGGCATACTGTTTGAACTGATACTTGTATGTCTTTTTCTTGAGAGTCAAAATAAACCATACAAACCCTGAATCAAAGGAGCCATAAATACTAACTTTTTGCTAGATACGAACCAGAAATTCATGATAAGCAGGTTATCTTTTATTAAAGCATGATTGTCAACTAGACTGTCAACACATGCAATCAAGTTAAATTCATGATAACCAGAAATACATGATACTTCCAAGATAACTAGTATGTATGCAAGTATGTAACAGTAATCACTTACGCAGGCATGTATGATCACTTAGTCACTTAGGCAGGCATGTATGATCACTTAGTGGGGAAAAAACAGGCAGACATTTGCAGACTCAAATGCCCAGTATCCATCCAGAATAAGTAAAATGAGGTGGTATGTCCAATAATCAAATCTAACGAACATAAAATTTTCATCCGCTAATGTTCATATGAAGAATAACACAAAAGCCCCAACCATGAATTCTCCCATTAAAATAAAGTGGACAACTACTGACCGAACAATAACTAGCACAATTTGCGGAAAAACATTGAATCAATTATGGGATTCCTTGAACGAAAATCTAGCATAGTAGACTATAATATGTTAAATATAATTGATAGGAAAGGATAGGATATAGTCTGTTTTGTCCCCATCCACTCCAAATTTTAGGTTGTTTTGGTAATGTCCTAAGTTAAACTTCTCTAACTTTAACAAAGTTTTAGAAAAATATATTAACATCAGCAATACCAAATACTTGAAATATCAAGAACATTTCATGATGAATTTTACGAAACTAATTTCACTTTGTAGATGTTGGTATATTTTTCTATAAACTTGGTCAAAGTTAGAGATAATTGACTTACGACAAAACAAAAGCGGCCTACATTTTGGAAGGGGGAGTATAAGACCTTTTAATGCAAGATCAAACTAGAAAAACAGAATCACTTTGAATATTCCAAATTGAATATGAAGTTTTTGTAACATATTTACTAGCGGAAATTATTGCATGTTCCATGGGATACTGAGCCTACCTGCAATATAAAGAAAATAGCAGATAAACATCTGATACTTTATTAGGCCACTGACGACCTTATAAAGCAAGTGATCTGAAGTCACTGTATTCACAAGCTGCCGACTAAGAAAGCGCCCATAAGTGTACAGCATTGCCGTGAAAAAGAAGTGCCTACAATAGGAAATAACACTCATGCATAAACGACACAA
The DNA here is from genome assembly GCA_904845875.1 of Miscanthus lutarioriparius. Classification (NCBI taxonomy): domain Eukaryota; kingdom Viridiplantae; phylum Streptophyta; class Magnoliopsida; order Poales; family Poaceae; genus Miscanthus; species Miscanthus lutarioriparius. The sequence goes on along the minus strand of CAJGYO010000006.1, from coordinate 27,059,631 downwards.
GGAAAAAATACTGTTGAAAAGCATGGCAGCTGTGAGCCTGACAAATTTCTGTTTAAACTTAGTAGAATCAAAATGACCCATAGCTTACCAATTCAGCAGCCTGAACCCTGGCAGTTGTTTCTCTTCACTGGATTTTCTGAGTAGGTTGAAAAGCTCTCTTGCCATGTATATTTGAATCACAACCACCATAGCCCAGATATATAGATGACCCATATAAATAATAAGGGCAAAGCCTCCAATCATCCATACTGTAGAATATGTACGGATAAGCATTGATTTATACTTGTTCTGATCATTGACAAGCAACGGTTGTCCATTAGCTCTATTCCCATCTGTGGTAGCCTGAAGAAAATGATCATGATTAATGAATTACGAAAAAGAGCACCTGAAACAGGCTACTGCTCTAGCTTGAACCATGCTTCAGTGTATTAGCTGAAATCTAGAGAAAGAACAGAGCGCAATAAAGAGCAAAAGGAAGAAAAAATTACTAACCTCAGTTGCATGTTTGCGACGTCTTACACGGCCTACATGCGAAGCAGAAACATCGCTAGAGCCAGTGTCCCCTTGCATCACTGGTACTCCAAAGTTACTAAAAAGAAAAAAGAAAAGGCAAACAGTCAATCAGACCAGATTTGATTATAAGATGAATACGAATAGTGTAGAAATCAACACATACGGATAAATCAATGGGCATTAGAATCAATTAAAATTCCTTGGAACAGAACGCTTGATCGATGCTCTGCTAAAATCCAACGGTACACTGACTGAACACCGGGCAATCAAAATTCATTGTAACAATAAATCCGAAGAGGTCTGAAACACAGAGCGTGTGGACAGCCGGTTCAGCTGAAACTGAACCCCAGGCAGTTTCGGGAAAAAGAACACAAACCAGTACCCAAAAGGCAAACTAATTTAGATGAATTGGAGCACCAATCCCAGGAAGGAATGTTTGGATTTCGGGGACAGCAAAGGAACTAACAAAACAAGCAATCATCCATCCAACTCCAATCAATCTAGGGTTCCTCACCCCACCAGCAAGGTGGGGTGTTTTAAACGGAGGAGACGCGCAAAAGCGGGCTAAGCGCGGCCCCGCCGGCGCCGGGCCAGGTTACGGGAAGAGGAATGGAGGAAGGGGATTGGTGAGGACTGAGGACTGAGGAGGGACTTTGCCGTTTAGGTCTGCCGAGGCGGGTGAGTACTTTTTCCTCGGTACAGTACAGTCTCCCGCCGCAACCCAGAAAAATACGTATTGCTTCCTTCCTGTGGGTGTGGCACGGGAAGTGCTTCGTCAAGTCTACGGGCCTTTGCCTTGTTCCCGCACCGGCGCAACAGACAAGCACGTCGCTCTCGCGATTATTAATGGCTGCGCGCAACCGCTCATCTAGAGCCATCCCAAATCGTCTCAATTAACAACCGAGGCACCCTCCAGCTAACATAATTCGACGGGTGGACAGCTGACAATTGCGTCCGTGATGACATATTCCCCCAAAGCAACGAGTCGCCGCCGGCGCAACAACACCGCCGTGAACTAACCACCTTTGGCGCCAACAATCCAGAGCAAGCACGCCATAAGCTGAAGTGCTAAACCGACGCAGGAATCCTGCTGGCGCAACGGCGAAAAGTAGCGTCGCTGGGAGACGGAGATACCTCGAGGTCACCGGAGCCGGAGCAGGGGAGTACGCAGTAGCACCGCCGCCTCGCCGGCGACGGGGGCGAGCGGGATTCTCTGGAGAGAGCGCTGCGTGCAGGCGTGCTTCGGGAAGGGCGGACAGGGGAAGAGAAGCCTGCGAGAGAGTCGTGGCGCTCGGTCTCCCCAGCTGCTGCTTGTATGTCGCCGCGGGAACTTTCTTTAACCCCTCTTTGGCACATGGTTCTCCACCGCGGCTTGTAAGGCTTTTGGACAGTGATGCAGGCAGATGGTTGAATACATATTCGATATCTTCTTTAATAATAAGATTTAAAAGAGAATTCTTTTTATAAATAAGTTTTTACGAAAGAGGCGTAACCCAAAATAGATCTCCTGTATAAGTACTCTGTTGGAGGCTAATTTTGAATCTCCTGCTACATATTTTAAGTTTGGGTGCCCATATGAGTTCTTATTGGAGACGGTCTAAGCTATCCCAATCATGAATTTCTATTATATTCGTTAATTAAGATGTCAGTTAAACAAAAAGTTGATACGACACTCCAAGTAAAAAGAGAGAAAATATTTTAAAAATAAAAATCATGCTTATAAAATAACCAAGACACGAAGAGATGTGATAGATAGATGACAGAGAGAAGACATGTGATTACGTAAAAAATAGTAGAAACTATCCATTAAGAATATATTCCCGCCGTCCTAAATTATAAGTCATTTTAACTTTTTTGGAGAGGCAAAACATCTCAAGTGTCACAAAAATTTATATAAAATATTTATGATAGCAAATAGTAAGTACCATTGGATTCTCCATTAATTATATTTTCATAGTATATGTCGACGAAATCTAGTCGACAGTCTACCGAAGGGTATACCCACGGTAGTAGATGAATCGATGGGGGTGCGCGTGATACAAACTAGATAGTAATACAAGCACCGAGACATAAGATTTAGACAGATTCGGCCGTCAGTATGACGTAATACTTATATCCTGTGTTATGATGTATTGCATTGAGATGTATGTCGATGTCTACTAGGGGACCTCTGCCTCTCCTTATATACTCTGGAGGGGTAGGGTTACAAGAAAAGTATCCTATTTGGTACTATACAATATCTTGCGGTGCACGTCGATCAGTGTCATGCATGCCTTGATCTTATGGGTTGGGCCACCTCTGATGGTGCGGCACATGTCTTGTCTTGTGGATACCGGGGGTCATATCCCCCACAGCTAGTCCCCGAGCGCCTTGTATCCTTTGAGCAACGCTGTCTTGAACAAGTCCGAGCACTTTGACGTGAAGCCGATCAGTTTAACTGGTGATCCGAGCAGTGAAAGTCGAAGCCGACCAGTTAAACTGATGGCCTGAGCGATGAAAGTCGTAGCCAACCCGTGTAACCGATGACTTGAGCGGTGAAAGTCAATGCCGACCAGTTTAACTGATTAGGAGACCTCGGACTTAGCCAAGTAAGGCTTGTTAGAATGATGTAAGGGGCTCAAGATAAAATTTGAAAATTCTTTCATTTAGGAGAAGTATAACCACTTAGACTCTGTCAATAAGGAGGGTAAATCAAGAAATAAACACTACATTCACCGTCAGGTGAAGTATAGCCACTTAGTCCCCAAGCCTGCTAAAAGATGAAGAATGAATCTTGTAGCAGGGTCAAAGAAAAGAAATCTAAAAACTTGCCGACGTCATCTGACATGTGCGTATCAAGACCCCAAACGTGCTGGCCAAGATCAGCACCCTGATCCGAACAACATGGAGCAGCTTGATAGCACACCGATGAGACGTAGCAAGATTCGACCACCAAGGGAGTCCTCAGCTTAGCTGGCGATGCTTTGTAACACCCTCGGTGTTACATTGTACAGTTTTTGCTAAAACACTACATGAGCATCATACTTATGTGTAAATGTGTGTAACATAAAATATAAATCAATGTACGGTACTTGAAACGTTTATCGGAAATAAGAAATAAATTTTTCGTTTCATGTCGTTTTATATCGTTTAGTATTCTAAGCGAATTTTTATCGATTAAAAATGATGTAGAACGTCTATACGAACTTTAATAAAGTTATAGTACGTACTTCGTAGGCGACGGTGAAATAGGTGCGGTCGAGGACAAGGTTCGCTAGCTAGTATATCAAGTAGGTCGGAATTGGAATTCGACGCGAAACCGTTCGAAGTTTAAGTAATTTCACGTAAGTTTGAAAACGGGTCGATGAAGCCACGTTTGGCAATTTTTATAGAGAGATCAGCTTAAGAAGTAGCGTGATGTCGTGGCATAGGTCGATAGCTATACGTATCCACTGGAGTATAGAAGAAGTGGTTTGGCGTTTGGACCTTCGGGTAGGGTTTTGCGACAGCTTTAAAAACTGTGCACGTCACCTATTTCGAACAGAGCCGTGCTAGCCGCTGTCACCGCTGCTGCTCGGTTTGGCGCCACTGCTGGCTCGCCCAGCGCGCGCCGCAGCGCCGGCCGCGTCCTCACTTCCGCCCTGTGGTAGCACATCGCGCATGGTCCTAGCGCTGCTGCCTCGGCTGCCTGCTGCCACGCGCTGGCGCGCGGTTCACATCGCCGCGGCTGACGCGCTGCGTCCAGGACGCCGCCCGCGCCCTGCCCTGCTCTGGCCGGAAGTGCGTCGGGTCCCGCGCTGCTGCTGTGGGCGAACGTATCTACCCGGCACTCGCACGCACGCACGCAAGCGCACTGCGCCCGGGTCCTGGCGGCTCTGCTCCCCCTTCAGTGAGTCCGCCATGGCTGCTGCTCGTGTCGCATCGCGTCGCGTCGCTCGCATTGCGTGCCATCCGGCGCTGCCATCCTGGTACTGCTCCTGTTGACGCCGGCTATGCGCGCGCGTGGGCTCGTCTGGCTTGTCGCGTTCTCACGCTTGCGCTCAAGGCCACGCCAAAGGTGCCAGTCACTTCGCCTGCAAGGTTGTCGCTCGGCCGAGCCACGCCAAGCAACCGAATCGATGCGCTGCCCTTTTCTGTGTACCATGCACGTATGGTGGTCGCGTGGAAGGACGACGTTGTAACAAACCGGTCACTGTGGTGGTGGTACAAGGGAAGGACGCCAATTTGGAATTCTGTTGCCGTCGGCCGCCATAAGTCCTTAGGAGTCGCCACTGAAATTGGCCTCAACCATTCCACCATTTCCCAATTAATCGTGCCCACTGCGAGCCCAAATCGTTAGCATGTGAGTGAAGTCGTCCCGACTTTCGTTTGTTCTTCTGCGAGGTGAGACGGGGCATTTCCCTCGCGGCGGTCTACCATGACCGCCTGAGCGGGAACACGGCCAGAGCATCGTGGGGTGCTTCTCCGTTTCAATTAGGTTGTGCCTTGAACAATAGTTGACTTGGTTATCGCAATCGTGCAGTGGTTTCATCGGCAGAGCAGCGGGTCACCGGAGACGCCGTCGCTGTGGTCGTCGGGAACCAGCGTCACCCCGTGTTCGTGGCCAACCATCTTACCGAGCCCCGCACCTTTTCCCAGTCCATCTGTCACATCGCTGGTGAGGTCCTCTTACTCCTAGAGTACCTGGTTGACTCGATTAGGGCTGAAGTGCGCCGTAGCGCGTGGCCGTCCCCGGCGGACGTAGGTAGATGTTGTTTTCGTGGCCGACGCGTTTGAAGGTAGTAGCGAACCAATTAGAACTGCTACTTTGTTCAACATAGCCTGCTGGTGGTCACCGAGTAGTATTTGAGGCGTTCAAATAGGTGATTTCTCCGGCGTCGGGCTACTACGGCCAGTCACCGCTGCGGTGTGTGGCCATGCCTGCGTGGTGCGCCATTCTGGGCATGTGTTACCTCAATCCGTTTCGCGTGGCACGTGGAAGCTCATGGGGATGCTGGTGTGTGCCGGCGGGGTCGGTGCTCGCCGACGTTTGGCCGGTGAAGTCGCGGCTCTGTTAAGTCCGGCCAGGGGCGTCGCGACGTGAATTTGAAGTAAACGAAGGGGTTAAGTGCTAGAGTCAGTGAGAGGAGGGAATAGTGGAATGGACCGCACTGTTATTTGATGGGAACCCGAGGGCAATTTTGCATATTGTGGCACGCGCGCGGGTCATTCCCGCCGCGGGCCGTCGTCCGGCTGGGCTGCGTTGCGCGCGCGCGTCGCGCCGTTGTGGGCCGAGCCGCACGAGTTGGCCCGCGGGTTAGAAATTGGTTTCTTCAATTTCCAGGAAAGTAGAAATGCTTATTTAATTTAGTTATGAGCTGAACTTTGATTGTAGTAAATTCTATAGATGTCCAAATATAGTGAAATCAAGTTTGTTAAGTTCGCAAAATTTCCATCTACCCGTTAGTGCACTTAGATTACGGTTAGCCGTGCAAATGGTAGGTTCGTAAATTCAAAACTAGAGAGCTAATATTATGTAGATTAATATTTGTAGGAATATTTGTGGAAAATTGGTGATAGCTATAGATATAAAAATTTTACAGTAGGCTCGCTAGGTTATTATGTACTTGCTGTAAATTTCGTAGTCCTAGAGTAGGATGTTAAATAGAGTAGCTATTACCCTTGCTTTATCGTATATAGCGTAAATTAGCATTAGGAGTAAGAACACCTGTAGTTGCTATAATAATAATGAATGTTATATTTCAAACTTGTTATCGGTAACAATAGATAGCTTAGCACCGTGGTCGGTAGCACTAGCTTAGTAGTTAAATCGATGTACTTTTATTTTAAGAGTTGCTGTTGTTATATTCCTAAGCATTGCATCATCATTTCATGTATGTAGATCATGAGCTGGTAGACTTCATACCCGTCGGCGAGCCAGAGTACGACGAGGTGATCGAAGAGTACGAGGAGGAGATCCTCGTGCATGAGCAAGCCCAGGAGCCTGTTGGTGCTAACCTTACTGACCCGTCGCCTGCCCAAGGCAAGCCTCGGTGCATAACCCCTATTTTAATAATCACTGAATATATATATATATATGTGTGTGTGTGTGATGTGCATTTAAGTTACAACCATTTTATAGAAACTACATGCATAAATATATCTATCCATGAGTCCTAGTACAGGTCAAGTAGCTGCTATGCTCAGGATATCGGTAGCGTGAGTAACCTGCCGTTACTCGTAAATAGGTGATAAATATGATTACTCATGATAAAATGGTAAAGGTAAATGGTGACCGGGCAGAGATATGGTTTGGGTATTGGTGGGTGTAAGGGGTTGTGTCCTGCGGCCAACAGGGCATAGCTCGGTTACACTTTTCCCTGTCTGTGTCGATTAAGGACCGGTCGTTGCATATGACTATAGGCAAGTCACAGATTTATTGTCCCGAGCGCATACTTGGGTATGGGCGCAAGGAAGACTTATTGCTCTCTTGTCGTAGATCTGGCTCTTTTCGGACCGACTGATTGGAGGCGGAGATGGTGGAGGTTCTTGCACCACACTGAGTCTGAAACTTAGGAGTGGAGGCTTGGAGTCCAAGTTTGGACTGGTACCTGGACACCCGGGATAGGAGAGTGATGGGTTAGTCCTGTTTGTGCCTGGGGTACAAGCGGGGCGTGTGTTTTTGGGGCACCCAGCTGGGCACATTGATTCGTGAATCATCGAGAAATCCGGTATGGCTTGTCTGCGGTTTAGCACCGTAGTAAGAACTGAAAGTTGAAAGGAGAAGAAATGGAACTAATTGCTCAACTCTTGCTTGAAAGTAGAACAGGTGCTTATATAGACTGGCTAGATGATAACTTAATCCAGCTGATAATAATACATAAATAAGGACTCACTATTAGTATTGCTTTCTGCCAAAAGAAACCATCAAACCATAAAACTTATCATATATCTTGGAGTCGGAAAGTTATTCCCACTAGTCAGATAAGTTTTGCGAGTACATTGTGTACTCAGGGTTATTTACCCCTGTTACAGGTGATGCATGAGAAGTACCTTTGTGTGGAGGATTCTTCTGGTGGGCTCAGACAGAATCCTCGCTTCTACCGCTAGATGTTTATCTAAATTCCGTTGTTTATCATTCCGCACTCTGACATTTGGTAATGTAATAATGTACTTTTTTTAGAATCTCTGATGTATGAAATGGACTTGTATTGTAACTCGTTCTCATTATTGGATCCTTGGGAAAAATATGCATCTTTTGGGTTCTCCCTTGGGGTGTGCCCGACGGATACCGCTCACGGTAGCCTGTTTTTGGGGTGCTTAGTGACTGGTGGGAGACGAGCACCTCCGTAAGCGTGCTATTTCGGGCGGTTCTGCCACATGCTTGCGCGAAGAATCCGAGCACCAAGGAGTCCCCGGCGTAGCCGGCGATGTTCGAGCACCGAGGAGTCTCCGGCGTAGCCGGCGATGTCCGAGCACCGAGGAGCGTAGCTGGTAAGCCTCCAATGTAGCTGATGATGAAGCACGAGCGATGAACAATCCGATCAACTGGTCAGCGACGAAGTGAGCATTGAGTAGAAACGACCGGCGAACAGTCCGATCAATTAGTCGGCGACGAAGTCCATGAACCTACCAGTTCAACCAGTTGATCGGTGGAGAAGTTCAAGCACCAGGTAGTCCGATCACCTGGACGATGATCCTGCAATACAAATATGTAGAACGGGTAGTACATGTTGTAAAAATATATGAACTCCAGAGAAGAATCAGCAATGGTGATGAAATAGTATATGCAACTCGGCGATCAGTTGGTGTGAACACTTAGTGTTATTCTAAAGATGTATTTATATTTAATATAAATCTCCCGACCAGTTAGTGTGTAGCTGAGTCTCCAGCCCTAGCTAGCCTATTAACCAAAACACGGAGCGCGGAGCCCGTGTGCGTGTAGTAAGAACAAAGCGTCGCTAAGAAGCCGCTGCTGACCACCCGTAACGCATAGGGCAAACACTGCGCACGTGTAGGGAGGAGCCAGAGACAGGACCGTCTCTGAGGACATCCGAGCGTCAACATGACTGTTCGGGGATTCGCCTTAGACTTAGTTGTATGTCATCTTTGAGATGGTATACATGAAAGAAAATCGTTTGGAGAGCAAACATGGAGAAAACAGCTCGGAGAGACATTATAGCGATATACGAAGATTGAAGAATATTTAGAAAAATATTAAAGCGTGACTTAGCTTTAGACAGGACGTCTGGTCGGCGGCGTATGGCGTTATCTGGTTGGCGTTGACGAAGTTGCCCGGTGCTCGAGCTTTCCGAACTGTCATTATGGCGGCGGTCGCGGTTGTAACAGCGCCGTTCTTCGCGGCGATCATCATTACGACACGGCAAGTGGTCGGAGTAAGTAATTCGGGCGGCTCGCCTAGCGGCTCGCTTGGCAGCTCGGACGGGCTTGATCTCATGTTGGAGTCATAGTCGGACGAGTACGCGGAGCTGTAGTCGAACTTGGTCAAGGGGCGAAGCGTCGATCAATCTGCTCGAAGTTCAATCCGTATGTGGGATGCATGTGCCCATGCACGCAAGGCTAACTTAGTTGTCTTGCATGCCTTGATGCGTATGTGCTCTTGTTTGCTGGTTGAGCATGACTTGTACTTGACGCCATCTTGTATGGTGCTGCGTGGTGTCGTTGCCGATGGCATCAAATCAGGATCGCATGGAGAGGCTCTGGGTCGCCGGCTTTGCTTCTTCGGTAGACGCTTGCCGATCCGATCTAGCTGGAAGGCTCGCGCGGGAAGCACAGGTCGTGATCGTTGTTGCTGAAGGACGTTGTCGCAAACAACATTGATCTTGAGGTACGCCATCTAATTCGCCATGGAATCAGCACGCACACGCCCCACGTTGGGCGCCACTGTCGATGAAATCTGGCCGGCAGTCTACTAAGGAGTATACCCACGGTAGTAGATCAATCGGTGGGGGTGCGTGTGATACGAACTAGATGGTAATACAAGCACCGAGACACAAGATTTAGATAGGTTCGCCCGTCAGTATGACGTAATACCTACATACTGTGTTCTGATGTATTGCATTGAGATGTATGTCGATGTCCACTAGGGACCCCTGCCTCTCCTTATATGCTCTGGATGGGTAGGTTTACAAGGAAAGTATCCCATTTGGTACTATATAATATCTTGTGGTGCACGTCGACCAGTGCCGTGCACGCCTTAATCTTGTGGGCTGGGCCACCTTTGATGGTGCGGCCCATGTCTTGTCTTGTGGATACCGGGGGTCATACCCCCCACAGTATACCTATTTAATGTCATAAATATTTGTAATTCTATCAATAATTTAGACCAAACTTTAGATGTTTTGACTCTCCAATAAAGTTGGAATGATTTCTAATTTAGGACCGAGGGAGTACTTTCTATATATATAGTGTCTATATAGTTTTTTTAAACAAATAGTGTCCATATAAATTGATAGGCACAGAACTACTTGTAGTTCGCATTGAGACTACCCTAAAAGTGAGTTTGACAGATCAGATAATGGGCCATTTGACCTAGTTGATTTGACCCAAAAAAATCTACCCGATTCGTCATAATTTTTGACCTATAACCCCATTTAAATTAGGAAAAAACTAAGAAATAACCTAACCAATCAAGCCACCATTTGCATCGGGTCATGCTCGGGCAAAGGATTTGATCTGACATTTTTTTTCTAGAAACCTACGAGAACTATTTTCTGCATTCAATCACCGCGAGGACTAAATCGGCCATGTATCCGTCTCCTAGCGAGGGAACGCACATCGGGAATTGGGGCCCAAATGCTATGCTATTTCTAAGCCGAGAGGATAAGGGTATGTTTGGTAAAGAGACATAGGAATTAGTAGGAGGGAATTTAACTTTTAGTCACAATTCTTTGTTTGGTTCCTGGAGAAAATAAGAGTGGAGCTCACAATGGAAGGTGACAAATCATGATGAAAGGTGAGTATATATTTATACTTCATTAAAAGCATAATTCTCACATCTCTTTTAATGATTAGAGCATCTCTAAAAGTACCTAATATTTTCTTTCAAAAAACATAGAGTTTTATAACTCCTAAAAAAAGTATTAGAATGAATAAAGAAGGTCATCGCCAAGAGTTTCTAATGATCCACTCCTAAAATATAGAAGACAATTTTACATCAGGAATCATATACTATTTCTAAATTATCCTAACCACTTTTATATATTCTCTCTCTGGTACATTTGCATCAGGAACCATTTTCTACCTTTTATTCTTTCCACGCCCTTCCACTTTTAGATTGGCCGACAAACACGAGCAGGGAGAGAAGATACGCGTGACTGAGAAGCGCGTAACTTTACGCGAAACAGATGATGTTTCTTAAGTTCTAAAAGATTAGGAGGATGGATTAGGAGTTGTTGGAGAGGGTTTTTTTCTCATCTTACTAAAAACAAGGATTAGGAAGGGATTTAGGGAACTCTTGAAGATGCTCTTGTTGGTCCTCTAAACTTTTATTTCTCCCACCAAAACTTCCACTCTCACAAAACAAACAAATAAAATAACTGAAATCCTACCTAAAACTTTGTATTTTCTCATTTTAATTACCATCAACTATACCTGCCATAAAAATCATGGTGGCCAGTTGTCACACAAGCAAGGGAGCCAATAAATACCGTCGTCTATGTTAGGATGTATTCTCGTGTTCGCTTGAACTTATCAGCCAGCTTATCAGCTAGAATCTATAGTATTTTTCTCTCACAATAAAATAGCTTCAGCCGGCTTATCAGCCGGCTTTAATACCAGTCGAACAGTTATGTTAACTATTTTCAACTCTGACAAATATATAGAAGAATATTAATATATATGGTGCATAATTATATTTTTACATTAATCATTGAATATATTTTTATAATAAACTTAACTATAAATATAAATATTGATAATATTTTCTACAAAACTTAAGAAAATTTGACTAGTATGAAACCCTATGTGACACTCTTTTAGGGATGGAAGGAGTATGTTCTATGAACACCATGTCTACTTTAGTAAACAATTCTCTACCATAATAAGCCACCAGTTATTGGTAAACTTTAAATTTCTCAAAATTAATCTTTGATTTTATTTCATATGACATCACATTATTATGAAATAAAACAGATAACTTATGTATACAATCAAGTTAAACAGGCAGGGACACTCTGGATATTTGATCTTTTCTACTCATTCGTTATAATGCAGAAGAAGTAGTTGTTTTCATAAATATTTTTCAGAGGGTTTCATCAGCTTAAAAAAAGAACTGTTTTTTTTTCCGGAGAATTCAGGGCTAAAACTATTCTTGACAAGACAGAGCCCTGCAAAACAAGGCTATAGGCTAGCATCAATCTGGGTGGTTCGCTGTGCTTGAGAAAAACAAAGAAAGTTGGGGGAGCTGGAGAATGGCGGTGGAATAAAACGGGCGGACGGCAGGAGATCAAAGTACAATTCATCAAACCAGTACATGTTCGTTAGAGGCCATGGGAAATGGCCCAAGGGCTCCTTTTGAAATGCACATATTCGTTCCCCTTGTTTTATGCCGTCGCAAAAAAAAAAAAATGGCTACACTGGTTGCAGAATTTGCGTTGATTTTGCTAGTGTTATGCATGTTTAGAAGCAGCGATCACATTGGCACACAGCTGCCATCGGCGCCGATAGCCATAGGTTAGCTCCAAGGCGACCGGGGCGCTTCGAGCACGTTGATTGACGTCACTGCGGCCTCGGGCCTGTACTCCCTTTGCCACCGCTGACCATTGACCACGTGACGCGCTGGCGCCGCAGGTTTGTTCAGTCAAACTCACGCAGTTAACCGAGTTCTCCGTCCCTAAATATCTATTTTTCTCGCCTCCCCATAAATAACTTTAATTAATTTTATATATAAAATATTAATATTTATAATATATAATTGATATCATTAAATAGATTTTTGAATCTAGTTTTTTAATAAATTTATTTAGAGATATAAATCATGCACGTGTTTTCTATAAACTTAATCAAAGTTAAGACACGGAAACCTAAAATGACAAATAATAAGAGACGGAGGGAGTAGCAGTTTAGCACTCCCAGCCTGTCAGCGCGGGGCGACTACCGCCTAGGCTGTACACTTACTGTGTTGAACCCTAGTTTGTTTACGCTCTGCTGTTTTTTTGTATAAGACTATCTCCAACAACAATATTTAAAATACAAGACATATTCATTCTTTGGGTAGTGCTATAGGCAAAATGTTCAATATATATTCGACATCTTCTCCAACAACGAGACCCAAAAGAGAATACTTTCTGCAAATGGGTTTCCAGAAAAGAGGATGCCCATATTTGAGTTGTGTCTCTCAGGCAACCCAAAATATGTCTCCCGTATAGGTACTCTGTTGGAGATTGATTTTGAATCTTTTACTACCTATTTTAGATTTGGATGCTCATATAGTTTTTTTTTTGAGACAGACTAAGGAGGCCAAGCTTTCGTGTACACATGGGACACACGCTCCCACGGCTGAAAAGCGTGCCACCATTATCGAGGTGCTTAAGGAAAGTCACGCAATAACTTATGCTCTGATGTTAAAAAAAATTACTACCTATTTTGAATTTAGATGTCCATATAAGTTTTTTTTTAGAGTCTAAGAGACCAAGCTTTCGTGTACACATGGGACACACGCTCCCACGGCTCAAAAGCGTGCCACCATTATCGGGGTGCTTAAGGAAAGTCACGCAACAACTTATGCTCTGATGTTAAAAAAAACACTTATGCTCTGTGCGTCGGTTCTCTCCGCTTTCGGTGTGGAGTGGAGCACGAATATATGGGCATATGGCCAATGACCGTGGGACTTGGAGGGAGACCGACGGGACGTGGGAATAATGAATAATCGAATCCATGCCATGGTTTCCTTTGTCACGTGACAAGGGCACCTTTGGTGTTCCTACCTTCCCCAGGTGCTACTTCAGCTGCTGCTACATATCGTCCAACTGTTGCTGCTACTGAGCAGGAGCTCAACAGCCTGTTTGTTTATTGGTTTTAGCTTAAATTAAACCAAAGCACTGAGTCGTTCAAACAAAATTTCGAAACCAACCAATGTAATGCAGACCAGTAAATGTATGCAGCTGCAGGCTGCAGCCCGAATAGCACAACCGATCAGGCTGCAATGGGAAGGCGTGGCCGGGCCGGTGGCCTAGAGAGATTCAAGAGACATGGGGCGGGCTAGATATTAATCGTACTATCACCTAAGCGTTTTGTTGATGTGGTAAGATAGTTATTGAAAAGAGAAAGCAAAAATCATATACCATGTTCGTTTGATCGTATCAATCATGCTTATTAGACATGATATAGTGTTTTTCTCTCACAACAAAACAACATCAGCCGGCTTATAAGCCACAGAAACGATCGAGCGAACATGATGATAGAAACCGAGTCTAAGTTAGAAAACACGAGAACCAAGACATGAAGGGATATGATTGGTAGATAATGGAGAAATAATGTATGTGATTGATAAAAATTTGTTTAGTAGAAACTATTCATTAGAACCATGATTTATATATGCGGTGTATATAAAAATTAATAGGTATAGAAACTAGTTTGGAGCATTATGACTGCCCTTACTGGCTCTGAACGTGTTGGTCTGCTTGGTAGCCAATTAATTACCAGGCCCGACTCAGGCCCTGTTTGGTTGAGCTGTGGCTGTGGGAAAAAGCTGTTGTGGGCTGTGAGCTGTGGAAAAGCTGCTGTGGGCTGTGAGCTGTAGAAAAGGTGAAAGCTATTTGGTTAAACAAGGATAAAATATACCTTTTATATTTATCTCTCTTGAAACAATTATGGAAGAGCTTTTTATTCCACCAATTTCGAAAAGCAGAAAGTCAAAAGCCAAAAGCAGAGTCAAACCAGCTTTCAAAAATGAACTACGAAAAAGCAGTTGTTTCTAAAAAAGCACCCTCCAAAAGCAGCCTCCCTTTGATTGGGCTTTTGGCTTTTGGGGGCCAAAGCCAAAGCTAAAAACCCAACCGGCCTCAGACAACCGATAGCAGCTTATTGGACCATAAAAATTAATAGGTATAGAATCTAGTTTGCAGAATTATGACTGCCCTTACTGGCTCTGAACGTGTTGGTCTGCTTGGTAGCCAATTAATTACCAGGCCTGACTCAGACAACCGATAGCAGCTTATTGGACCACCAGGCCCAGCCTCGTCCCGTGCACGCTTCAATCGAATTTTTTTTGTTTCCCACAGAGCACACGCCGTGCGCATCAATCCGATCGCATCTGTCGGCGGCGGCGGCGGCGGGAGCGGCAGACACGATGGGTGCGCGCAGCTGGTCGAAACGACGGGGACGGGCGTCTGCCGGGGGCGCCGACATGATCAGCTGCCTCTGCGACGACGTGCTCGTGCGCATCCTCGAGCTGCTGCCGGACGCGCGGGACGCGGTGCGCACGGGCGCGCTCTCGCGGCGCTGGAGCGGCCTCTGGACGCGCGTCAACTCCCTCACCTTCGACTCCAGCTGGTGGAAATTCACGCCTTGTTCAGTTGGACTTTAAAGTTCAAAAAGTTGCTACAGTATCTGTCACATCGAATGTTTGTGGCCCGTACATAGAGCATTAAATGTAGACGAAAATAAAAACTAATTACACAGTTTGGTGGGAAATTGTGAGACGAACGTTTTAAGCTTAATTAGTCCATGTTTAACACTATTTGTCAAATAAAAACAAACATGCTACAGTAGCCTCAAAATCCAAATTGACAACAAGGGCTCAAAAGGGCCAGCATCGGCGACAAAAGGTTCATCGACTTCGTCCACAACGCCCTTGCCCAGCGCGCCAAGACGGATGCCTCCCTCGAGCAACTGGCGATCTCGTTCGCGATCATGTCTCCTGCAGACGGGAAGGCAACTAAACCGCTGATGCTGCGGTCCACTGACGCTGCGCAAGAGTGGATTTTGTACGCCATGCAAAAAAACGGCGAAATCTTTCGTCCTTAAACTGCAGTTGTTACCTATATGGAATTGGTACGGCCTTGAGACCAACAGATGCAATATCTGGCAGGTGCAACCCATGATGGATCTCTTCAATCTTCCTAGTTTAGCGAAGCTAGAGACCATGCATTGTAAACTCGAAGGCGTTAAGGCTCCAGCTCCCCGTCACTGCAGTGTTCTCCTCGCTCGTGGATCTCTCACTTGAAAACATTGAGCTCGTTGCTGGCAGTGGCCACCTCCTTGCCCGCCTCTTGTCGTCGGCGTGTTGTCCATCACTGCAGAAGCTACAGCTGAGGAAGCTTAGGCTCCCTGAACTGGATGAGCTTCTTATCGGGGCCAGTGTACTCTTGGAGCTGTTCATGTCAAGCCGACCAAATGCACGAGGCCCTGTGACTCTGAAACTGAAAACTTCTAGCCTCCGGATTCTTCATGTAGAGGACTACAACTCGCTGAAGGAGATCAGCTTCTTGCCTAATCAACCTGGCCATATCGAAGTTGACGGTGAAATGACATGCGGGGAGCCTCAACACTTGTTGGAATATCCGCCCTTGCCTAATCAACCTGGCCATATCGAAGTTGACGGTGAAATGACATGCGGGGAGCCTCAACACTTGTTGGAATCTCCGCCCCTAAGCTGGAGGAGATCAGCTTCTTGCCTAATCAACCTGGCCATATCGAAGTTGACGGTGAAATGACATGCGGCGAGCCTCAAGGTTGAGTTGTGGTCGCATGGATATAAAGACGACATTAAGTGCGGTAGCATTCGCCTACTCCGGTGTTGCACGTGATTCACATGTCTTGAGGTGTCTCTTTAAGTAGCAACGGTATGCATACAAAGTACTTATCGGTGTTTCAAATTACCGTCGAGTAAATTTCTAGTTTACGTGTTTGATCCGGATGGTTGTACTCGGAGAACACAATGATTTATACTGGTTTGGACAGAATGTCCCTACATCCAATCTGCTGCTGCTCGTGTTACCGGCACTTGGTTTGTACTAAGGGTTACAAACAGGCGAGAGAGGGAGAAGGTTCTAGGTCTCTGGTGAAAAGAGTGAGTCTGGTTGAGCTCTCTATCTACTGTCGAGCGCCTAAGCCTTCAGCCGCTCAGACGTGTTAGATGTGTGGGAATGCCCCCTCCTTTTTTTGTGGGACGTCCTACTTCCCCTTTTATAGATGAAGAGGAAGATACATGTTACATCGGAGAGAGAGAGACGAGGAGAGGGGGGCTTCTGGGATTGCAACGTCTCCCATCTCCTTTATGCGGGTCCCGCCGGCCCTGTAGATGACGACGGGGGCGGCTCCACGTCGCGGCCCTGTTCGTCACTGGCGCCGTATGGGGGCGTCGTCAGCCGATCGTGGCGCTCCAACCCGCCCCAGCGGATGGTATGGCTCGCTGATGCCTCCGCTAGAGGCCGTACGGGGAGTAGGTAGCACAGCGCGGGCATGCCTGATGCTATTGGTGACGTGCGTCCCCAGACGTGGTCCGTCGTGGCCGCGGGTCACGTCAAGACGCGCCTGCTCCCCTTCTGGGGTCAGAAGTTTGACCCTGGACTCGTCCTTTTAGACCCATAGTGATTGGGGATGGTACGGACCTTCGTTGGGCGAGGCGGAGCCCATGCTTTAGGTATCGGGCGAGGCAGAATCCGCGCCCTCGGGGTTGGATGTGATGGGGCTCTCGCCCGTGGGGTCGGGCGTGACGGGGCTCTCGCTCGAGGGGTTGGGCGAGACGGAGCCCGCGCCCTTGGGGTCGGGTGACCCGGATCCCGTATCCTTGAGGTCGGGCGAGACCAAGATACACTCTTGACCATCCGAGTGAGTTAGCGTTCACGGCCATTAGCTTTCTTCTTCTGGGTATCCCTGATACTAATACCTGACAGTAGCCTCCGAGCCTCTGGAGGAGTAGGATACTCCTTCGAAGGTTTTTTCGGACGGAAGGATTATGAGAATCTTGATCTCCCTTTGCGGGCTGCGGGATGTCTTGGTATGGTCGAGATTCCTTTCCATCGTGTTTGGACTCCTCGGGAGCATGTAGCTGCGTGATTCGAGGGATCAGAGAAGATCTCTCTTGATTCTGATTCCTCCCTAGGATCCGACCGATCCGCCATTATTATGCAACCGTATATTCGGCCTCCTTGCAAGTCCAACTCTCGAGCCCCTGCGCGCAGCAAGGGTACGGTCGAGGGGTCAGCTCGTTTTAAGGTCGTCCTCCCTCAAGCGTTTTTTCGATAAAATGGAGGGGCTGAGCCGTGCCATATTTTCCTCGATGGATGAACTATAGTGCTCGGTGAGCTGTTAACGAGCAAGTTCGAGTGGAGTCCCGGCTTCCCGTTTGCGGGGGGTCCGGCATGGGTCAGTTGGTGACCGACTCTAGGTTCCTGACGGCCAGTCCATATAGTTATCGGGTCCGTTCGACCGGTCCCGAGGGCTCGTTGCCTTTCTTTGAGGAAAAACCATGGGACGTGCTCTGTCAAGACTCGAAAATGGGCCGGGATGCCTGCGGCGCTCGTGCGCCTAGGTACTAGCCGCTAACGGGCCCATCCCGTTCCACCCTCACTCTAAAGGTGCCCCAGAGCGGTTGTGAACCCGTCGGTGGGCCAACCTTCGAACTTCTGGGCCTTAGTGGGCCGTGGGAGCGTTTTTAGCTCCATATCCCTACTTACCTGTGGCGTATTTTAGCCCATCGAGGGGGCAAAACCACTGTCTGGTGCGCCCTTTGAGGAGTGGGCGAGGGTGGTGTGTGCACGATTCCTAGAGAGGCGAAGTGACGGGGTGTGGTCGATCTAGGTGGACGGTTCTCCTCGCGTCTCACCCTGCCTTATAAATAGCGGGCTCCCCCTTCATGTTTTGGCGCACCAAACTGCAATCTTGCCTTCTCTGCCTTTTCATCGCCGTCGTTTAGATCTGATGCCTCTGCTAGTGCGCCGCCAGCGCCCTAGATCCATAGCTTTCGCTTCTCCGCCATCGCCAAAAAGTCCTCGCTCCTCCGTCTTCGCTTTCCATGGAGTCATGGTACCGCTCTGACGTCACCCACACACACATGGAGGGCCTCGTCAAGCGCGGTCTTCTTCGTGGGAGGACTGACGCGATGGAGTGGCTAGTTCCCAGCCACAAGGAGGTGCCGATGCCGCCCGATGGTTACATCGTCTCCTTCACGCCCTTCCATGAGAGCGGGCTCGTGATACCCCCCTCATCCATTCTTTTAGGGGCTGCTGCACCACTACCAGGTCGAGCTACAACACCCCAATCCCAATGGGATCTAGCACATCGTAGCCTTCATCATGATGTACGAGGGGTACTTGGGGATCGAGCCGCACTTCAAGTTGTGGAGGTACTTCTTCGCCATCTCCCTGCACAGAAAGAAGGACGGAGCCGAGGAGATCCCAGTGCCGATGGGATGCGCGGGCATCCACCTCCGGGGGCAGCGGGTGGCCAAGTACATGCCCTGCCAGTTGTCTAGATCCAACAAGGGGTGGCACGCGCAGTGGTTCTACTTGAAGAATGACCCCACCGCCCCCTTGCCGGACTTCACCAGGCGTTTGATCAAAGAGGTGCCACCGACATGGCCGTGGGGGCCACCCGACAAGGAGAAGAAAAGGATGCGTGACATCCTCGAAGCCGTCGTGTTGCTGAGGAGCTATGGCCTTCATGGGGCCGGGGTCATTGGAGCATATCACACGAGGTGGGTGGCGCCGCTGATGGCGTGCGCCCTCCTGTTGTTCAGGATGATGCCCGTCGTGGAACTTGGCGGGATGGTGCTCGCTCAGGAGCCGCTTCGGGAACCTAGACTTCATCATTACGATGCAAGGAGAGTTGGCGTAGGTCCTGTAACCGTCCAGCCTCTCCACTCTGCCAGCCTCGACGCGATCATCGAGGAGCTTGAGGAGCTACAACTGCACGCACCGAAGGCCCGTGCCCCCGAGAGCGACCAGCTCCTCGTCTTCGATTATGGGAGGCTAGAGCGCCAGCTCGGCGCCTTTCTGGGACATCAACCATCCCGGGAGGACCTACGCCGTCTCACCTTCTCGTTCTCTAATGTCATGACGTAGCTTGCCGGAGGAGAGCCGCTCTCCTAGGAATACCTTATCCGGAGCACCCCGATAGCGCTCCCATTCAGTCTGCACAATGCCACAGAGACCGCTGGCCACCTTGTGGCGCAACGCATGCCCCCATCCCCTACGAACGACGAGTTTGTGGGGATGACTGAATACATCGCAAAATCTTTCCATGACCTTCTCACGTGAGAATCGGAGTCGTCCTTTGACTCTGACTCTAGCAGGGGGAGCCATCACCCCTCGCAAGAATGTTTCATGGCAAGTACCCTCGAGGGATACATTGAAAGCATCCATGAGGGAGGGGCCACCCCAACGGACGACTTCGACGACGAGGTCGAGGGGGATGCAGGGGCCCCACAATGCCTACGGGTAGAGCAGTTGAGGGCGCGGCACCAAGAGCTCAAAGAAGCACGACTCCAGCTCAAGTAGGAACGCGTGGAGCTCAAGAAAGAGATCGAGCGCCACGAAGACGGTGGGCATGCGTGTGCCGTGGCCCGCGACTTGAACCGAAGGATCATCGAGGACGATGAAGCCCTCCCACACTTCACCTGGGCAAGGCAGAACGTTGCTGCCATGGTGGCCTTGCTCCGGGGGCTTCCGGAACCCATGACACTAGAGGATCATCAGGCCCATTGCGAGATTCACACGCTACTCGAGCATGTAGCGGCACAGCAAGCTTAAAGCTCACTGTCCCGACGATGTGACCTCGACGCCAGCCAGTGCGCGCCCTCAGAGCAACTCGATAGGGACATGTCAGTCCACCAGGCACAGCAAGGCGGCAAGTTGCGCACCGCGGCCTAGGTGCATGAGCGTCTTGGCCACCACCGTGACGCGTGAGACACACTGGATGCCCACAGGCATGCCCGTGGCGGTGAGAGGGATGAGGCTAGCTGTAGCTACCACCGTCATTGTGGTGGACGCTACGACAGTGGCGAGGACCGAAGCCCAAGCCCCGACTTGCCGAGACCTTCGGCCTTTGGCTGACACATCCTCAACGCCATCTTCCCACCATGGTACTAATCGTTGACCAACATCCTGAAATACTTTAGGAACACAAACACCGGACTATGGCTTGAGGATTATCGGATTACTTGCCAAGACGGTGGAGTGGATAGTGTTCGTTTCATTATCCACAACCTTCCATTGTTCCTGGCCGATTTGGCGCGAATGTGGATGGAACACCTTTCGCACAATTGAATCTAAAGTTGGGCGGACCTAAAAGAAATCTTCGTGGGAAACTTTCAAGGCACATACATGTGTCCTGGGAACCCATAGGATCTCAAAAACTACAGACAGAAGTCTATGGAAACTCTTCGAGGGTACATCCGATGCTTCTCCTAGCAGTGCAATGAGCTGGCCAACGTCGCCAACACCGACGTCATAGGAGCTTTCCTATCCGAGATCACCTGCGAGTCCCTGGTTCACAAGCTAGGACGTAAGGGCCCGTGAACCACCAAGGAGCTCCTCGACATCACCACCAGCCACGCCTCGAGCGAGGAGGTGGTCAGGGCAATTTTCAACTACCCCAAAGGCAAGGCAAAGCGGGACGAGAACGCCGGTGAAGGTGCCTCCAACCGCCCCAACAAGAAGAACAAGCAACGGCGCTTGGGCTCGCTCGTGGCCACTGCTGACCGCAAGGGGGGTCAGAAACCCACCAAGGGTACCACGGACTACTTCGAGAAACTGCTCGAAGGGCCATGCCTGAACCATGCTTTCCCCATCAAGCACCTATACAAGGACTGCATCCTCATGAAGCGGTTCATGTCCAGAGGTTCCAACAAGGGGGAGCATAGGAAGGAGCCCAAGCCGACCGCAGACGACGCCGAGGGGACAGACGATGGATTTTCGGCGCTGGATGGCTCCCTCATGATCTTAGGAAGGTCGACGGCCAATGACTCCAAGCACTGACAGAAGCTTGCGCGCCACGAGGTCTATACGGCCGAGCCAGCCGCGCCTTCTTTCCTCTGGTGGTCGGAGTCCGCCATAACCTTTGATTAGACCGACCACCCGGAAAGTGTCCCACAGACGGAAAGATACCCGCTCGTGGTTGACCCAATCATCAGCACGAAGCGGCTCACCATGGTGCTGATGGATGGAGGCAGCGGCCTCAACTTCATGTACCCTAAAATGCTCGACACCATGGGTGCCTTTCCATGGCATCGTGCGTTTCCATGACATCGTGCCTAGAAAGTAGGCCATACCGCTTGGGCAGATCAATCTGCCCGTCACCTTCGGGAATCCGACCAATTATAGGACGGTGACGCTTACCTTCGAGGTGGTCGGGTTCCACGGGACCTAGAATGCCAACCTGGGACGTCCATGCTACGCGACGTTCATGGCCATTCCCAACTACACCTATCTAAAGTTGAAGATGCCAGGTCCATGCGGGGTCATCACCATTGACACCTCCTTCGAGCGCACCTACGAGTGCGAGGTCGAGTGCTGCGAACACGTAGCGGCAATTATCGCCTCCAAAGAGCTTGCGGCCATCAGGGAGGTGGTCATTGAAGAAGTGCTCGACCCCAAACGATCGGTCGGATCTTTCGAGCCTGTAGAGGGCGCCAAGGAGGTCCTCATAGACCCCAGTGGCTCTGAGGGCAAAGTGGTGTGTCGGCACCACGCTTTCCTCTGAATAGGAAAGTGCGCTCGTTGACTTCCTCCATTCGAACAGAGACATCTTTGCATGGAGACCTTCGAACATACCAGGCATTCTGAGAGAAGTCACTAAGCATGCCTTGAAGATCAGGCCAGGCTCCAAGCCGATGAAGCAGCGCCTGCGTCGCTTCGACGAGGAGAAACGCAGGGCCATCGACGAGGAGTTTGCGAAGCTTTTGGCGACCGAGTTCATCAAGGAAGTATACCACCCTGAGTGGTTAGCCAATCCCATTCTTGTACGAAAAAAGTGGGAAATGAAGAATGTGTGTTGACTACACGAGTCTCAACAAAGCATGTCCAAAGGATCTACTTCCTTTGCTACACATAGACCAAGTAGTTGACTCGACCTCAGGGTATGAAACCATTTGCTTTCTTGATGCGTACTCCGGGTACCATCAAATCATGATGAAAGAGTCTGACCAGCTCGTGACATCTTTCATCACCCCATTTGGATCGTTCTACTATGTCGCAATGTTGTTCGGCGTGAAGAACATGGGGGCTATGTACCAACGATGCATGCGTAAGTGTTTCGGGGATCTCATTGGGCAGACCGTTGAGGCCTACGAGGATGACATCGTGGTGAAGTCCAAATGGGCTGACCAAGTTGTAGCCGACGTACAACAAAGCTTCGTAAAACTCCGAGCAAACGGCATCAAACTCAACCCTGAGAAGTGCATTTTCGGGGTCCCAAGGGGCATGCTGCTGGGTTTTATCGTCTTCGAGTGCGGCATCGAAGCCAACTCGGAGAAGATCTCAGACATCACAAGGATGGGCCCAATTTAGAACATAAAGGGGGTATAGCGAGTTATAGGGTGCCTCGCCGTGCTCAGTCGTTTTATCTCGTGCCTCGGTGAATGAGGTCTCCCCCTCTATTGGCTTCCGAAGAAAGCCGTCCGCTTCAAATGGATGCCCGGGGCCCATGAGGCACTTGACAAGGTCAAGTAACTCTTGACGAAGGCCCCGATCCTGGTCTCCCTAACCGATGGGGAACCGCTTCTGCTCTACATTGTAGCCACCACACAAGTGGTCAGCGCCACCCTGGTAGTAGAACGAGAAGAAGAGGGACACGCCCTCAAAGTGCAGCGTCCTGTGTACTTCATTAGCGAGGTCTTGTCCAATTCCAAGACTCGCTACCTCCAAATCTAAAAACTCCTGTACACCATCCTTATCGCTAAGAGGAAGTTGCATCACTACTTCGAGTGACATCCGGTGACGGTCGTGACATCCTTCCCTCTCGATGAGGTTGTCCAAAACTGGGATGCCATAGGAATAATCGTGAAGTGGGCACTCGAGCTAATGGGTCAAGGAATTTTATATGCCCCTCGGACGACCATCAAATCCCAAGTGCTGGCTAATTTCATTGTAGAGTGGACCGAGATCCAAATGCCACCGGCAGTCATCGACCAAGAGTACTAGACCATGTACTTCGATGGATCGCTGATGAAGAAAGGCGCTGGCGCGGGGCTAGTCTTTGTTTCGTGCCTCGGGGTACGCATGAGGTACATGGTTCGCATTCATTTCCCCTCCTCCAACAATGTGGCCAAGTATGAGGCACTCATCAACGGCCCGTGGATCTCCATCGAGTTGGGTATCCAATGGCTTGACATCCGCGGTGACTCCTAGCTGGTCATCGACCAAGTCATGAAGGAATCAAGCTATCACAATGCCAAGATGGCTACGTATTGCCAAGAAGTCCACCAGCTAGAGGACAAGTTCAATGGTCTTGAGCTCAATCACATCTCGAGGCGTCTCAACGAGGCGGCCGACACGCTGGCGAAAATGGCGGTCGGCCAAGAGCCGGTGTCGATGGGCGTCTTCGCCAACGATCAGTACAAGCCCTCGATCTGCTATGAGGAGCCAAAATAGATCGGTGATGGGCCGCCTGCCCTAGGCTCAAGGGCTAACCAGTCGGTGGCTCTATCTAGCCCTAAAGTCATAGAGCTTTACGAGGATCCAGCGATAGAGCCTGACCCTCTAGTTGTCTGGAGGACACCTTACCTCAACTACCTCCTTCGTGAGGCACTACCGACGGATAAAACGGAGGCTCGACGGCTCACGTGTTGCGCCAAATCCTTTGTCATTATTGAGGGTGAGCTCTACAGGCGAAGCCACATCGGGATCCTGCATCACTGCATCCCCATCGAATAAGTAAAGCAGTTGCTGAGTGATATCCATGGTTGGGTCTAAGGGCACCGTATTGCACCTAGGTCCCTAGTAAAAAATGCATTCTGATAAGGCTTCTACTGGCCGACCACAGTAGTCGACGCTGAACAGATTGTACGCACCTATGAAGGGTGTCAATACTACGCTCGGTAGACCCACCTGCCGGCCTAAGCACTCCAAATGATCCCCATCACATGGCCATTCGTGGTCTGGGGGCTCGATCTAGTCGGACCTCTTAAGAGGGCACCCGGAGGCTATACGCACTTACTTGTTGCCGTAGACAAGTTTACAAAGTGGATAAAGGCTCGACCGATCTCCGCGATCAAGTCCGAGCAAGCCGTGTTGTTCTTCCTTGACATCATCCATTGCTTTGGTGTCCCAAACTCCATTATCACAGACAATGGAACATAGTTCACCGAGATAAAGTTCCTTTGATTCTTCGATGAATACCACATCCATGTCGATTAGGCTGCCGTGGCGCACCCCCGCACGAACGGGCAGGTGGAGCGCACGAACGGCATGGTCCTACAAGGCCTCAAGCCTAGGGTCTTCAACCGGTTGAACAAGTTTGGCAGACGATGGGTCACGGAGCTTGCTCTGAACCCTAAGGATGACCCCTAGTTTGGCCACCAACTACACGCCATTCTTCATGGTCTACGGTTCCGAGGCCATCCTCCCAACCGACCTCGATTATGGAGCACCGAGGGTTAGGGCGTATGACGAACAAGGAGCCGAGGCATCCCTCAAGGATGCCATGGACCAGCTAGATGAAGCACACGATGTTGCCCTCCTCCGCTCGGCCAAGTACCAGCAAGTGTTGTGCCGGTCCCACAACCGATGAGTGTAGGGTCGAGCCTTCAACATCGGGGACCTAGTGCTCTCGCCTCGTCCAGGGCAACAAGAACCACCACAAGCTCTCTCTGCCGTGCGAGGGACCGTACGTCATCACAGAGGTTCTCCAACCAGGTACCTATTGCCTCAAGACCATCGACGGCGAAGTCTTCATCAACACCCGGAACATCGAACAGCTACGTCACTTTTTCCCTTAAATCTACGCACGTTTTCTCTTATCGATTTCGCTATCGACTCCTCGATCTTTTGTGACACCCAACCCCAGCAACGGCAAGGGGCCAGGACCATCAATAGTGAAGTCTTCGTCAACGCCTGGAACATCGAACAGCTATGTCGCTTTTACCCTTAATTTACGTACGCTTTCTCTTATCGGTTTCGCTATCGACCCCTTGATCTTTAGTGACACCCGACCCCAGCAACGGCAAGGGGTCGGGCCTCACTTGGGGGCTGATAAGAGCATATCTATCTGGTAGATATTCTCTATGCCTGACCCTTTCTCATGTTAAGATCTAGACGCAAGGGTTGCAGAAACAAACGCTGAGTAAAACTGGTCGAACCGCAAGAAACCTACGCCCCAGCGGCTATGGTGTTTTTGCTCACCAGCGTGATCAGAGTTTTTTGCCCGCACCCCGAGCTTTCTAGCCTTAACTACGGAAAGAGTCAAAACGTATTAAAGAGCATATCTATTTGATAGACACTCTCTGTGCTTGACCCTTTCTCACGTTAAGATCTAGAAGCAAGGGCTGCGGAAACGAACGCTGAGTAAAACTGGTCGGACAGCAAGAAACCTACGCCCTAGCGGCTATGGCATTTTTGCTCACCAGCGTGATCAGAGTTTTTGCACCCACACCCCGAGCTTTACAGCCTTAATAACGGAAAGGGTCGGAACACATTAACCTTTTTGTACAAAAAGGGGAGAAGAGCTAAAAATCTGTTTGGCCATAACAAAATTTAAGAGCTTGTCCACTTATTACAAGTTCGCCGCCTAGCTTATCTACCTAACTAATTTCTTAGGAGGACAATCTCTTCCTCTATCTTGATAGGTAAGTCCTGTTCCCAAGGGGCCGTCTCCTTATCGATGTCATCTAGCTCGGCATCGATGTAGATAGGTGCGAGAACCGTCACAGGTAAGGTGGGATATGGAGCTGAAAATGCTCCTATGGCCTATTTAGGTCCAGGAGTTCAAATGCTGGCCCTCCGATGGGTTCACAGCTGCTCCGGGGCACCCTTAGAGTAAGGGGTGGAAAGGGATGGGACTACTAGCAGCCAGTACCTAGGCACATGAGCGCCACGGGCATCCTGACCCATGTTCGAGTCTTGGTCGGTTCCTAGTCCATGATTTTTCCTCAAAGAAAGGCAACGAGCCCTCGGGACCGGTCGAACGGACCTAAGAACTATATGGATTAGCCATTGAGAATTTGGAGTCGGTCACCAGCTCACCCATGCCGGACCCCCACGAATGGGAAGCCAGAGCCCCACTCGGACTAGCCCATTAACAGCTCACCAAGCACCATGTTTCGTCCACCGAGGAAAAATGTGGCATGACTCAGCCCCTCCGTTTTATCGAAAAAAACGCTTAAGGGATGACAATCGCAATGATGAGCCAACCCTTGACCGGACCCCTACTACGTGTGGGGGCTCGAGGGAAGTTGGACTCGTAAGGAGACCGAACACGCGGTGGCAGTAAGACGGCGGACCGATCGGATCCTAGGGGACCAAAATCAAGAACAACCTTTCCGACCTCCTAAATCCTATGGTTACATGCCCCCTATAAGACCGATCGCGGCAAAAGGGAATCATCGTCCTACCAGGACACGCCACGGGCTACAAAAAGAAGGCCAAGGCCCTCAGAGTCCTCCCATTCGAAAAAGCCTCCAAAGGAGTATTCTACTCCTCCGCAGGCTCAGGGGCTACTGTCGGGTATCGATATTAGGGATACCCAAAGCAAGGAAGTTAGCACCCACGTTGTCTTCCCTGGATGGCTCAAGATGTATTAAAAGGTCTCATCCAACCTAAGGCCATGGGTCCGTCTGGCCCGACCTCAAGGTCGTGGGCTCCATCTCGCCCGACCACTTGGGTGCGGGCTCTGTCTCGTCCGACCCCAAGGACGCGGTCTCCATCTCGCCTGACCTCAAGGTTGCGGGCTCTGTCTCGCCCGACCCCTAGGGTACGGCCTCTGTATCACCCGACCCAAGGATGCGGTCTCTGTCTCGCCCGACCTCAAGGACTCGGGCTCCGTCTGGCCCGACCCCTTGGGTGCGGGCTCCGTCTCACCTGAGCCCAAGGACGCGGTCTCTGTCTCACCTGACCCCTTGGGTGCAGGCTCCATCTCGCCTGACCCCAAGGATATGGGTTCTGTCTTGTCCGATCCCTTGGGTGCAGGCTCTGTCTCACCCAAGGCCGTGAGCTCCATCTCGCCCGACCTCGAGGACATGGGTTTTGTCTTGTCTGACGAGGACCCAAACCACCGCCAACCACTCAAGGTCCAAGTGTATGGGCCTGGGTCAAAACTCTAATGCTAGGGAAGAGGCTGGCATGCCTCGATGTAATATGTGGCCATGACGGGCCATACCTAGGGATTCACATCAAGAACAGTGCTGGACATGCTGGTGCTGTTCTGCCTAACCCTCGTACGAACGCTGACAGACGTGTCAGCTCACCACGACATCCACCAGGATGGAGTGGAACGCCATGACCGACGGATGATGCCTGCACATGGTGCTAGTGACGAATAGGGCTGCAACATGGAGCCATCCCTGTTGACATCTATAGGATCAGCGAGACTCACATGAAGGAGAAGGACCCGACAACCCTGGAACCCTTCTTCTCTCTCATTCTTCTACTTTTCCTCCTCTGTACCCGCGCTTTCCTTTCACCTATAAAAGGGGAAGCAGGGTCCCCATGGTGGTGGGGGGCAGGCAAAAAACATGAGATCAGAACACAAGAGCACGACATGAGCACACGGCTGAGCGGCAAGTGAGCTCTCAGCACCCGTTCACTCCTTCCACCAGAGACTTGGGATCCTCTCCCTCTCTCGCCTGTTTGTAACCCCTGCTACAAACCAAGTGCCGGTAACATGAGCAACAATGAATAGGACGTAGGGATGTTTCGCCGGAACTAATATAAACCCTTGTGTCCTCCGAGCACACCATCCAAGCTAGACGCGCAAATACAAATTTACTCATCGGTGGTCCGAAAACACCGACAATGCCCATGGCATCTAGTGTCTCAGCATACATGATGTTGAGGCCACTGCCTCCATCCATCAGCACCATGGTGAGGCGCTTCGTGCCGATGATCGGGTCAACCACGAGCGGATACCTCCCCGGCTTTGGAATGCTATGTGGGTGGTCAGATCGATCGAAGGAGATGGTGGACTCCAACCATCGGAGGAAAGATGTCCTAACCGATTTGGCCACGTAGACCTCACGGCGTGCGATCTTTTGGTGGCGCTTAGAGTCGTAGGCTGCCATCCCAGCAAAGATCATGAGGCATCCGTTTGAGGTCAGAAAGCCACCATCCTTCACTGCCACCGGCTCAGGCTTCTTTCTTTGGTTCCCCTTGTCAGAGCCACCGGATAGGAACTGCTTCATGAGGGCGTAGTCTTGTACAAATGCTTGATGGGGAAGGCGTGGTTCGGGCACAGCCCCTTGAGTAGCTTCTCAAAATGGTCGAGAGCATTCTCGGTGGGCGCCTTACCACCTTTCCGCTCGGCAGAGGCCACGAGCGAGCCCCCGTGCTGCTGCTTGTTCTTCTTCTTGTTCGGACGGTTAGAGGGGCCCTCGTCGACATCCTTGTCCTGCCTCGCTTTGCCTTTGGAGCCATCAAAAATCGCTCTAACCGCCTCCTCGCCTGAGGCATGGCCGGTCACGATGTCCAGGAGCTCCTTGGTGGTCGAAGGGCCCTTATGTCCTAGCTTGTTCCCAGTGTGTATGTAGGTGCCCTTGAAGTTTTTCACAAAGATCTCCTTCAAGTCCGCCCAACTTTGAATCCGGTTGGACGGAAGGTGCTCGAACCATGTTCATGCTGAATCAGCCAGGAATAAGGGGAGGTTGCGGATAATGAAGTAATCACTATCTACGTTGTTGGCTTGACAAGCAAGCCAGTAGTCCTTGAGACACAAGCCAGGGTTCATCTCCCTGGAGTCCTTCGGGACATTGGTTGGCAGTCGATACTGCGATAGGAAAGCTACGTTGAGGATGTGTCGGTCGAAAGCCTAGGGCTCCGGTAGGTCGGGGCTCAAGCTCCGGTCTTCACCGCTATCATAGCGTCTACCGCAATGTGGATGGTAGCCGCGGCCGGCCTCCTCTCTCTTGTCACCCCGCCTGTGCCTACGAGCGTCTAAGGTGTTGCGTGCGTCACGGTTGGGGCCGAGATGCTCATGCACCGGTTACATGGCAAGTCCCCCGCCGTCGCGTAGCGCCTAGTGGACGAACATGTCCCAGCCATGTCGTCTCGAAGACATGCGCTGACTGGCATGAGTGATAGTAAAGCCATTAGCACACCAATGGGAACAAATGACAACTTGGGTAGTGATGCAAGTGGCAATATGGTGGATCAGTATCGGTCTATGATCGGAAGCCTACTCTATGTGACCGCATCAAGGCCGGATGACATGTTTAGTGTATGCATGTGTGCAAGATTTCAATCCTCACCAAGAGAAAGTCATTTGAAGGCTAGAAAGAGAATATTGAGGTACTTGAAGCATACATAAAATATTGATTTGTGGTATCCTAAAGGAGCAAAGTTTGACCTTGTTGGTTACTCTGACTCGGATTATGCGGGATGCAAGGTTGAAAGAAAGAGCACCTCGGGCACATGTCAATTGTTGGGAAGATCACTTGTTTTATGGTCATCAAAGAAGCAAAATAGTGTTGCATTATCAACTGCCAAAGCCGAATACATATCCGCCGGTAGTTGTTGTGCACAAATACTTTGGATGAAGGCCATTTTGAGTGATTTTGGAATCAAGTTCAAGAAAGTGCCATTGTTATGTGACAATGAGAGTGCAATCAAGTTGACCGACAATCCGGTTCAACATGCAAGAACAAAGCACATTGATGTCCGCCACCATTTCATAAGAGATCACCAACAAAAAGGGGGCATTTGCATTGAGAGTGTAGGCACCGAAGATCAACTTGCCGATATATTCACCAAGCCATTGGATGAGAAAAGGTTTTGCAAGCTAAGGAATGAGTTGAACATATTGGATTTCTCAAATATGTGTTGATGCACCTCCCCACTCATATGACATGCCTCTCCTTCGAGCAATCCAAGGTAAAAGTTGATTGGCATGGCACACATCCTTGCTAAGGACATGTTTAGTGCATCTAGTCATCTTTCACATTTGATAGGCTCATTCATGAAAATCAAATGATTTTGATGATTGTATGGTACCACTATTGCTTCTATGCTTATTTTGGTCTAGTGGTAGCATATGATATGTTTGTGGGCTTGTAAACCTAGTGTTTGATCTAGAAAATGAGCTCTAAGTGTTTAACTCAACATGGTACAAGATAACCCTTATTTGGAGGTGTGAAGAAGCTTGTCCTTGGATCAAACCAAGTTAAATATCTTTGGCAAATGATCTAGATTGAACCAAATTTGGGAAAATGATCCTCACCTCATTGATTGACATTGATAATCTCAACCTATCTATATTTTGAACCTTTATGGTCATTGATGACAAAGGGGGAGAAAAACAAAGATATTAGTAATATTAGTACTATAGGAAGAAAAACAAAGATATTAGTGTACTAAGATAGTGAAAAGATAACAAAGGGGGAGAATTTGACATAGGGGGAGAGATATAACAAAGGAAAGAGATCAATTAAAATTTTGAGCACACAAATAGGGGGAGCAAGCTCATGAACTTGTATGGTGCATTTGAATGTGCATTTCATATGTTTGCTTGCATGGCACAAGTTTTAAATTTCAATATCCATGCTTGTGTGGTGTATGCTAGTTGTAGGTTTGAATGATGAAATGAAAAACTAGCATGCATAAGTTATCTAGTGATTTTCATTTCCAAGTGGTATCAAGCTAACCATGGTGCTAAGGATGGTGTATTGGTGCAGTCCGATTGGTATTACGCTTCAAAGGTCCATCTTTTATACCTTAACATCATTTAGTAGACATTGTCTCCTATATTTCCTATCTAAGCATATGTGCAAGCTACAATCCAAACTCTTAGCACATATGTAGGGGGAGCAATTGCTACCATATGGGATTCATGAAACTTGTCCATATTATTTTACACATGGTAAATATGCTTGGGCAAGCAACATGGATTCAAATGAATTTTAATTCATATCTTTGTGAAAGGGTTGTCATCAATTACCAAAAAGGGGGAGATTGAAAGCTCTAGTTTGGTTTTGGTGAATTGATGAAACCCTAAGTGCTAACCTAGTTTATCAAAGTGATCATGAGATAGGTAGCACATTCTAAGTGGTGAAGCAAATGAAGATCATGACATGATGATGGTGATGCCATGGTGATGATCAAAGTGCTTGGACTTGAAAAGAAGAAAGAGAAAAACAAAAGGCTCAAGGCAAAGGTATAAGTGGTAGGAGCCATTTTGTTTTAGTGATTGAGACACTTAGAGAGTGTGATCACATTTAGGATCGATAGCCGTACTATTAAGAGGGGTGAAACTCGTATCGAAATACGGTTATCAAAGTGCCACTAGATGCACTAACTCATTGCATATGCATTTAGGATCTAGTGAAGTGCTAACACCATTAAAAATGTTTGTGAAAATATGCTAACACACATGCACAAAGGTGATACACATTGTGTTTAGCACTTGGGAGCAAGGGTAAGAAACTTCACCGGCGCCCTGTACAGAAAAGATAGGGTTTCACAGAGTGGACCGGACGCTGGCCTCAACTGGACCGATGCGTCCGGTCAGTAGAAGCAGTGAAGACACTGGCGTCGGTCTTCGACCGGACGCTGGGTCACTTTGTGACCGAATGCTGAGTGGGTGCGTCCGGTCCTGCTGATGTGGCAGCATAGAGAAGAAGAGAAAGGACCGGACGCTAGTGCTGCGTCCGATCGTGACCGACCGGACGCGTCCGGTCGTGAATTTTCACCTCTAGAACCTTACTAGAAACGACCGGACGCTGGGGTCCTGCGTTCGGTCACTTTGAGTAGCGCGTCCGGTCACTACTTAAATATACTGATGACCGTTGAGATCGAGCGATTAGCGTTTGAAGCCGATGACACATGGCAAGCATCAGGTGACCGGACGCTGGGGACCTGCGTCCGGTCAATCTGACCAGAGCGTCCGGTCATGACGAGCAGTGCCCAGTGAAGGGGTACAACGACTCTATTTCATGGGGGCTTCTATTTAAGCCCCATGGCCGGCTCAAGCTTACTCTCTTGGCCATTTACATTGACATAGCAACCTTGTGAGCTTAGCCAAAGCCCTTCCACTCATCTCCATCATTGATTCAACATCTTTGTGAGATTGGGAGTGAATCCAAGTGCATTGCTTGAGTGTTTGCATCTAGAGGCACTTGGTGTTCGTGTTTCGCTACGGGATTCGCTTGTTACTCTTGGTGGTTGCCGCCACCTAGATGGCTTGGAGCAACGAGGATCATCGAGCGGAGGTTGGTGATTGTCTCCGGCTCCGATCGTGGTGATTGTGAGGGGTTCTTGACCTTTCCCCGGTGGAGAGCCAAAAGGTACTCTAGTGAATTGCTCATGGCTTGTGTGATCCTCATCTTGTGTTGGTTGTGCGGCACCCTATTGAGGGTTTGGCGTGTGATGCCAATTAGCGCGCGAACCTCCAAGTGAGTGAATCGCCACAACGAGGACTAGCATGTCGGCAAGCAAGTGAACCTCGGTAAAAAATCATTGTGTCATCATTTGATTCAGAGGTGATTGGTCTTCATTGATATTGATTCTTGTGATTGATTGCCTGATTGGTCATTTCTCGACATGATGGTATAAGTATCTTGCTCTCTTTCTTTATATTACCGCAAACTAGTTGTCAAGCTCTTTAGTGTAGCTAGTTGTGAGAGCTTGTTAGTTTGGTTAGTGTGACTCTTTAGTTAGCCTTTGAGAGCACACTAACTTAGTGTAGCGACATAGCTATTGTGCGGATAGAAACTATATAAACTAGAATTGTGGTAGGTGGCTTGCAATTTTAGTAGGCTACTGCAACACTTGCTTTGCCTCATAATTGTCTAACCGGTTTGCTAAGTGTTGTTGTAGAAATTTTTAATAGGCTATTCACCCCCCTCTAGCCATTAGGACCTTTTAGTTGTTCCACCTGCAGGCAGGGAAGGGCCCCCGTATCTTCTTCAATTTCATCATTGAAGTCGTTCGGTGGGGTAGTCCCTCCCTCATGGATGCTTTCGACATGTCCTTCACGGGTACCTGCCATAAAACATTCTCGTGAGGGGTGATGGCTCCCCCTACTAGAGTCAGAGTTGGAGATCGACTCTGAATCTCCCATGAGAAGGTCATGGAAAGACTTCATGACGTAATCGGCCATTCCCACTAATTGGTCATCCGTGGGAGGCGGGTACATGCACTGTACCGCGAGGTGACCAACGGTCCTCGTGGCATTGCACAGACCAAACGGGAATACTGTCGGGGCATCCCAGGAGAGATATTTCAGGGAGAGCGGCTCCCCTCTGGCAAGCTGTATCATGATGTTGGCGAAGGAGAAGGTGAGGCGGCGCACATCCTCCTAGGACGGTCGGGGTCCTAGGAAGGCGTTGAGCTGACACTCTAGCCTCCCGTAATCAAAACCAAGGAGCTGGTTGCTCCCGGGAGCATGTGCCTCCGGTGTGCGCAGCTGTAGCTTCTCAATGGCTTCGACGGTTGCGTCGAGGCCGGTAGAGCAAAGAAATTGGACGGGGGTAGGAGTCCGTGCCAGCTCTCCCTCCGTGGCGACGATGAAGTCCAAGCTCCCAAAGTGCAAGTGCGCGCCCAAGACCCAGCTAACGCCGTGGCTAGCCATCCGTGGTCTGTTGTGGACGACGAGACACGCAAAAGGCACCTACTTGGCGCGCCAACTATCGGTGTTTCAAATCACTGGCTAGTAAATTTCTAGTTTACGCGTCTAACATAGATGGCTGTGCTCGGAGGACACAAGGATTTATACTAGTTTGGGCGGAACATCCCTACGTCTAGTCTACTGCTGCTTGTGTTACCGGCACTTAGTTTATAGTAGGGGTTACAAACAGGCGAGAGAGGGAGAAGGTCCCAAGTCTCTGGTGAAAAGAGTGAGTCTGGTTGAGCTCTCTGTCTAGCTCTCTGTCTACTGTCGAGCGCTAGCCACTCAGACATGTTAGATGTGTGGGAATGCCCCCCTCCTTTTTCCATGGGGCGTCCTGCTTCCCCTTTTATGGATGAAGGGAAAGAAGCAGGTTACATTGGAGACAGAGAAGGAGAGACGAGGAGAGGAAGGCTTTCGGGATTGCAACGTCTCCCATCTCCTTTACGCAGGTCCCGCCGGCCCTATAGATGACGACGCGGGCGGCTCCACGTCGTAGCCTTGTTCATCATTGGCACCGTACGCGGGCGTCGTCAGTCGGATGGTATGGCTTGCTGACGCCTCCGCTACAGGCCATACGGGGAGTACGTAGCATAGCGCTGGCATGCCCGATGCTGTTGGTGACGTGCGTCCCCAGACGTGGCCCGTCGTGGCTGCGGGTCACATCAAGATGCGCCTGCTCTCCTTCTGGCGTCAGAAGTTTAACCCTGGACTCGTACTTTTAGACCCGTAGTGGTTGGGGTGGTACGGACCTCCGTCGGGCGAGGTGGAGCTCGCGCTCTTAGGATCGGGCGAGCAGAGTCCGCGCCCTCAGGGTCAGACGTGATGGGGCTCTCGCTCGACGGGTCGGACACGACGGGGCACTCGCCCGAGGGGTCGGGCGAGACGGAGCCCGCGCTCTTGGGGTCGGGTGATCCGGATCTCGTATCCTTGAGGTCGGGTGAGACGGAGGCCGTGCCCTCGGGGCCGGGCGAGACCAAGATACGCTCTTAACCATCCGAGGGAGTTAGTGTTCGCGACTATTAGCTTACTTCTTCCGGGTATCCCTGATACTGATACCCGACAGTACTGCACCTTATGATATGGCTCGCAATAAGTTGCAACTACCTAAAATCCAAACTTGAAGTTTCATGTTTTCTTTTTCTTTTAAAAATGAGCTTGTAGTATGCATAATTTCAAAAGCAAATTAGACTGGTTTTAAGGGGAAAAAGTTAAATAAGAAATAAAACCACTGAATTTGCATTGCTTCTACTAGCAAAAATTATAGCTGTTTTCAAGTGCTACACACATAATACATTATTACAATTGCAATTTATTATTTAATTCCGGCTACACATAACGAATGAAAACCACTGATTTTGCATTGTTTCTACTTGAACCTATCTTCTTCTTTTGCATTCTCCATTCTGTCCGACTGTTTGAACCAATTATTTGTCTATGCTTTCTATATAGCCAGTGATAATAGATATCTCTATTGGTCTATTCTTTGAAACTTACATATATACTCTTTATATGTATACTAGGTAGCGTGTCTGTGCGTTGCTATGGAATAACTAACAATTTATACTAAAAACACACGGATCGCACGATAAGATAACAATACTGTAAAAATTAAATACCAACGTTAAAGTGACATTTAATCCAAAAAGCAAAGTTTATGAATTTAATACAGTCACAGAGTGCGCGGCGTCGTAGGCTCACAAACTCTACTTTATAGATATTTCCGTGATACGGCTAAGATAATATTTTATATTGATAGGAAGAAATCTTCGATATCCATTTCTTTCATTGTAATCCATTTATCTGGACAATGTTTGAGGTGAGGGCACGGTTACAATTTTTAGTAGTTTTGTGATATTATCCGAAGCTATGAGACGATTGATGTCTTGCAATGATCCTTTCATTAATTTAGTTGTCTATCTATGTTTAATTGTTTATTCGATCTATTTTACAGGCACGTCGGTAGATAATGGATGACAAAATTCAAGCATCCATAATTTATCTCTTTAACTTTGAGCATGAGTTTTGTTTTTATTTTTTAATTGATATATTGTTCTTTTATTTTTATCGTAGCGTTAGCACGGGCATTCATGAAAAACGAAGATGTCTTTACACTGTAGAAATCTTTCAAGAAGATCATGCACAGATTATTCTTAAATTGAATATTATATATATATAATCACCTAAATATTCTAATTAAACTATAAAATTTTGAATTAGGATACGAGGTAACACATGCAAACAGATATTTCAAAACTACCTATAGAGTCCAAAGAACTTAATAAATAAATCCTACTGGAGGCAATGCAAATTCTCTCTAATCTTTCATATGGTATAGTTAGTGTTATCATAGTACCTACATGTATTCATGAGAAATAAATTGTGGACAAAACATGGACACTTTTTGGTGTGGCATTCCAATATGGATCTATCGTCCTGCCAATATCCTTATAGGCAGATCACATAAAAGATGAGAGTCCCTCTATAAGATTGCTAACAAGAGACTCAAACTTATATCTGATCATGATAATGTTGAATTGATTTATATCAAAAGCATCGACAATGACAAACGGGGACATAGTTTTTAGTATGCATAGTGGAGGAAAACTCAACCTTGGCCTTCTCAGCAGCTTTTCTGAGCCTTTGCAGTGCTAACTTGTCCTTACTCAGATAGTCAAGAGGTGCACCATAAAATTATACACCACTAAGAAAAGTGTCATCATTGGTTGCCTTGACCTGAAAAGTGTGTTGAAATTAAGAATTACAACACATAATTCAACATCTTGGAACAGACACTCAAGTGGATATCTTATTGTCCAATATATGTCTGTGTAAAATAGTCCTAAAGCCACACAAATTAATACGGTGGGTATAACATACTTTGTTTTAAAATTTTATGAGAGATTTTTTAAGACACGCAGTATTATCCATGTGACAGGCACTAATATTTACATATATACTGCGTGACCCACCGTATTAATACTGCGTGTCTGATGTCGTGGGGAGCAAGCGGATCGGAAGGACGCCGTGTCGTGGTCTAACACGAGACGCTACCCGATGGACTCGATGAGATCCTCTGGCAGGCCGGATCTCCAGTCAGGGAGATGTAGGGACCTTCTCTTGGGATTGGGAAGCTGAGCCATGGAAGACAGATGACATCAACTATGGTTCACGCAAGAAATGGTGTCTGATGTCTACTGTCGCGATGGACCATGGATTGGAGAACGAGGATATGGGGAAATGATTTAAAATGAACAGACCCAAGGGCAATTTCAGCAAGAAACAGCAAGCGAGGACGATGGAACACGTGAGTATGAAACCAAATGAAATGAGAAAAAAGCTATCTATTTTACAAATGCAAAGAGGGAAAGTAATTAAATATAGACAGATTTAACAAGGTTCTCAGAAATGCAAATATGTTCCTTTTGTTTTAGTTCTCTTTCCTTTTGCTCGTTGCCATATACGCTGGTGTATGCAAACATGCAATGTGTATATGGATAGCACAATAATTTTTTACTTTCTATTTTGTTGTGAATCCTCTATCACATGACAGGCAATATTCAATCAAGGACGCAGCATGCGGGAGATGTCGTGGGATCGCAGACGTGGGTAGACGGACGAACCAAAACAAATATCACACCAAAAAATGTCCACACTTTATTCTTTTTAGTTGTAGGAGATTACGCTCACTACGGATGGTTCATATGTGTGTAGCATAAAAACGGCTATATTATATTCTTATGAATTCGTCCATTCACATTATTATTTTTTCG
Source organism: Miscanthus lutarioriparius (assembly GCA_904845875.1). Lineage (NCBI taxonomy): Eukaryota > Viridiplantae > Streptophyta > Magnoliopsida > Poales > Poaceae > Miscanthus > Miscanthus lutarioriparius. Next base: position 27,021,676 of record CAJGYO010000006.1, on the reverse strand, counting down.
TACATGTGTCATTTGCCACAAATCATTAGAATTATTAAATTAAACATCCATATGTGAACCATGTCCAAAGAAAGTGAAATATTTTTTTTCTTTCAAAAAAACCGGATGAACAAAAAGGGAATATCACTAGAAAACATAGGGCGCGGCGTTGCCGCGCCAGCTTATGCTGTCCCAGTGTCCCAGTACAGTGTTGGCGATATTTGTTTAGTATATTCTTAGTATGATAGAAAAGGTGACAACGTTTGTGCTTTGAAAGCACCAGTACTCGAATTGATGGTTAGTAAACAGGAACATTTCATTGCAAGAGACATATTAGCAATCAGTGAAGAGCAAATAATTTTAAGCACCCTTGGAAATAAGCAAATTATAGCCGATTAAAGTTAATACGGATTATACACCAGAGTAATGTATTGTTTCTGTTTATTTAGATTAGCGCTACAAGATATGATAACATACCTCCTCATGACCTAGTACATCGATGGAAAGAGTTCAACTGGTATATCTTGAAACCACACCGTTCAAATGTGTAAACAGTAAAGTGCATCAAGGGTTTCACATTCGAGTATGGAGTCACAGTTCCAGATATTGAGAATCCCTGGATGTAAACCTTGCTAAAATGCAAAAAAAATGTTGTAGATAAACATGAACGAAGCCGATATGTAGGGAAAATCATTAGAGTGCATTTCCAGTTGGAATTACAGAAATTAGAAAGTGACTGTTGCCAATGCTCCATCCTTAGGGGCAAACTCATTTGTAATTGGATCTGTCTGGTGAGCAGCACACCACTGCTCCCCGTCTAGGTTCTACACTTGTTGAAGGAACATTGATGAATTGCTCCAGAAGTTGGCTCTTTGCAACACCTTGGTAATTGCCATTAAGTTTATATCTGCAATGGTTTACGATTACTAAGATGAAAGCTGACAAATGGATTGCACAGTATGGACAACATTGCTTCCAACTAAATCAGCAACTAATCACACACACGCGCGGCATTCTAAATCCAGAGTATGGAATAGGGAGAAAATACTTCACGTCTTAATGCAACACAAAACCAGAATAATGCTGAGCCATTTAATTTAGTATAAACCAAAACCAAAAGGCTAAAAGCAACTAACTTTCAAATCTAAAGATACAATTACTAGTTTTCAGTATTCTTAACACAAATATATGCATCTCTCCTGCATGTTCTCAAGAAAAAACTATAGCAGAATAGTACAGAGTATAGTGCCGCAAATGAGCACACTGCTCAAAGTGAAAGAAAAGCTACATCTTGCTTTACCAGAGAAAAGGGCATGGTCTGCTAACTCTTGTAGTTTTAACTGCAGTGAAATGCACACAAAAAAACTGGGTTGATCTTTAGAACTCTGGAACAGAGAAAACATGGTAGGCATGCATATCAGGATATAGTAGTACTTTCTATAGCATCTCAGCAAATATCCTACACTACTCTAAGATAATTTATTAATAGACCAAAAGGTAACAAGAGAAAGTATTATATGACATAAATTACCTTTTGAATGGTATTGTATGACATATTGCAAGTGATAGATAGAACGCAGGTGGGGGTCTCCCCTGCTATATATAAAGTCCAAGAAAAAAAAGATAGAAGGCAGCTTTTGTGATACCACTAAATTGGAAAAACTATTGTAGGTCCTGCAAACATGTCACAACCAGCACATCATAGTTCCCAGTTTAAATGAGATATCACTGTGCTGTGCTTAGTAGAAGTAGTCTAAACAGGGAACAGAAGGTAAAACTAAATTTGTCTAAACATATGGAGAACTTATTAGCATTTCAAAATTTGATACTAAGTAGGTACCAGTGGGGCACTTGTTCGAGTAGGCAGCAAAGCAGTAACATGAGTCATGGACAAAGCACCATTTTACGAAATACAAAGGAGAGGACTATCGACAGTCGGTGTATTATTTGTGTAGAACAAAGCAATACGATGAGAATTAAACTTAACTTTCCAGAAAAACTTTAGTATCAAACTAATCCAATTTCACTTGAAATGCAGTTCCATTGTATCATGAAACAATGGTTTAGTGGTAAAGTACTGCGGTTCAATGACAGTAAGTGAGACTTCAATTTAGTCATGAAGCAATAAGACATGTGAGTAGCCATTGATTTCTGAGGAACTGATGAAGTGGATGTACTATTATTTTCAGAAATAGCATAACTAAAATGCAAAGGCTCAACTATTTTAGAGATATTAGTAGAAACCAATCTTATGTTGCATAATTAAATAGTTAACAGATATAATGTGAACACACTTCCAGTTTTGCTGAAATGCATTTGAGAAAATGTATCTTTGTAGATGGGGCTGCAACAATGGTATTGCAACTACTGGTATTTCAGCATCATGGAATCACCATGTAGGTAAAGAATTTTTATTTTTTGTTACCCTTTTTCTTTTGCTTAATCAATGACTCCACGAAGATAGCCAGAGTATCAAGACAAGCTAGTCTCTACCATGTGTATTTCAGTGTATTCAGGAAAGATTTTGTTGTTGTTGATCCACACAACATAGCATGCATATCTAGGGAGACATTATGTCAAACAATTAGCATGTATGACTGCATAATACGAGCTCAGATCAGTACCGAGAGGTAAAAGAAAGAAAAATCAACTATGACTCACAGGGATCAAGGATGAGTGATAATGATTTGACAATGCCAATCATAAGTCATTAGCGAGGTGGAGATGAAGCTGCAGTGCAGAGCACGCAACTACTCTTTTTGGCCACCGCGGTCTTCAGGAACACCATCCTCCACGTCCGACACCAGGATGGAACCCAGCAACACCGCCGCTGCAGCACGGGACAGCCATGCTCGGGACATATGCTGGGGACGGAAGGACCGACGCCGGCATCTCGCGAGGACGCCGCGGGAGAAGCCTACTTTCTTCTCTAGGCCCGACAGCCGGATAAGGCGGAGGCCCGGGATGCGGGAGATGCAGTTGCCCAAGCAGCAGCGAGGTCACGGGCGCAGGGAAGCCCTTGGTCCGGCGCCGCGCCGCGTCACCGGTGGAGCGCCGCGCCGCCTTGCTCGGTTTTTTCCTGCTCTTCCATTAGATGGATTGAGGGTTGATTTCCGTAAAGTTCGAAGGCTTTTTTGAAAAAAATCTGAGAGGAGGCTTGGACTGCGGGTTGATTCGACTAAAGATCAAGGGTGTTTTTGAAAAAAGACCGCGGCTCGCCCGATCTGGGCCGTCCACGCGTCCGATCGAACGGCCGGGAAAAACAGGCGACGTGGCACGCTCGCCGGCCAGTTTTTGGAGGCAGGATTCATATAAGAAGAGGCAGGATTCATATAAGAAGATAGTGTGCTGTAGTTGCCTGTGTTTCGCATTGGCTTCTTTTTACTTCTTTGGTTAAAAGAAATATCAACTATGTCTTCGAGACGCTTATAGTTTACTTGCATTTTCTCCCCGCCCCCCCCCACCACCCACACACACACACCCTATTAGGAAGAACATGGGGTTGCTGACATAATTAGTGCGACGATACCTCATCTTCCACACCTAATTATTTGACTGTTCATGTTCATTCCTCGGATCTGCTTTCATTTGGAGTTGGTCTATCATCCTAAAACAGTGTAGCTATCTGAAATACCTCCGTGTACACTGCTCCATTGATACGGTGAGTATGTATCCCATCTAAATCTATTTGATTAAAAATTTCCGACATCATTTCTTTACGTCGCACTAAAATCACCAATACATCCCTCATTCTTACAGCATCCATGTCGCGGCGTCCACTCCATGTGCGATCACCTGGACCATTCGAAATCCCATCATATATACTTGACTACTGTCCAGGAAGTATTGTTCACGGGTCTAGCCGGAACTCACTGCGAAAGCTCTTTCACCCATCGAGTGCTCGCACGTGCCACACAACTTCTGAAGGTGGCTCTAAGGCTGGTTGAGCCGTAGCTTTTGCGAAAGCCGGCTTTAACTATGACTTTTGTAAAAGCTGTTGTAGAAAATATATTATGAAAAAAAGCAGAAGTCTCTTTGGTGGAATAGCTGTGGCTTTTGAAAAGCACCTACAAGCGGACCCCACGTGTCATTCACAATCCATCCTCTCAACTCTCTCCCTCTCTCACTTACGAGCGGGCCCCGCTCGTCAGCATCTTCTCCTTCCTCCCTGTCAACATCTCTTGCGCCAGCCCGCGGTGGTGCTCCAGCGTGGAGGCCGCGCCCGCCCGTGGCGGCACTCGGCTGGGGCCGTTGAGCTCGCGGGTCACCGAACCCGGCCGCGCTTCCACTGGTGGGGCTGGGATGGGGCCGCCGGGATGGAGCTCGCGCCGTCGTCGGGATGAGGCCCGCGCACCGCCGCCGGGATGGCCCAAACAGTGGCCGGGCAAGGCCTGGGCCGCCGCCGCCGCTGGGATGGGGTGGATCGAGCTCGCGCCGCCGGGATGGCCCACGCCGTTGCCGGGCAGAGTCCGCGCCGCAGCCGTCGTCGGGATGGGGTTGGGATCGAGTTCGCGCCGCCAGGATGGGTTGGGATGGAGCTCGCGCCGCCGTCGGGATGAGGCCAGCGCGCCGCCGAAGGGATGGCCCACGCCGTCGCTAGGCAGAATTCGCGCCGCCACAAGGAAGGGCAGAGGCCCACGCCGCCCGCCGGGATGGAGCTCGAGAGGGAGCGCTCCGCCGTGCAGCGTCTCTCGGGAGTCTACGGACGGAAAAGAAGAAGTACAACTACTTCCTCACCAATGGCAGCTGGACAAATTTTTACTCAAAAACAGCTTAAAGCGGAGGGGAGTTGCTTTGATTTTTTTACTAGATCAAAACTAGTTTTGGTCTAAAGCTGTTGTAGCTTTTGACCTCTTTAATTATATCGGTGTGGAAAGTAACCAACAAATAAATATTTGTAGTTTTGTCATATATTGTGATCGGAGGTGGCTTAACACTCAATGCCACATGGTTTATACTGGTTCAGACAACGTGCCCTACGTCCAGTTTGAGTCGGTCGATGACTTTATTCCTGAGCCCAGGTGCTCGAAGTTTGCACTGGGGTTACAAACGAGAAGAAGAAAGATGAGGTGTACAAGAGGTCCAGTCAGAAGGGCCGAGAGCGACAGAAGCTTCGCTATGAGCTAAGCGTTCAAGCGTGTGCTTGAGGTTCGAATCCGACGGTTCTGTAGTTGTGAACTAGTGAACTTGATCGATCTAATACATCTGAAATCACCTGAATGAATCTGGATGAACTAAGTCTCTTAGGGGAGAGCGCATCCCCTTTTATAGATGAAGGGGATGGCCTTACAAGTGAGAGGGAGAGAGTACGTATGCTTCTAAACCTTGTTGCCCACGCCGGCGGATACAGGATGATGGTAGACGCCCACAATACTATTGGATGTCGGATGCACGTAGGAGGCTACGTTGTTTTGTTCGGATATGGCAGATGTCGGTATCTGCCACACTGTTGATGCCCAGAGGCATGTGAGGAGTTTCACCATGTTCACTTGGTACGGTAAATGCCGGCGCCCACAACACTGTCGATGCCCAGAGGCATGTGGGGAGAGCCTTACCGTATGGGAGTTAATGGCGCCCACAATACTGTAGGAAAAATGTCGACGTCTACAACACTGTTTGTGTCAGGGAGTTTATAGAGTACTGTTTCTGCAGGTGTACAGGGTACGGTCCCTGGTATCGTGGTTTGACTTGTGCGCCTTGCCTTGCTTTTTCCGTTCGTTCCCTGGTCCTTTTCGAGCGGGCGTCCCCGGTCGGTTGGTCACAGTCGGCTCTAGTTGCGCCAGTCGGAGAAGAGCAGTGAGCAGGATTTTTGCTTACCCCGGTCGGAGACGTGGGGTCGGAGTCGGAAGTAGTGCTTTGGCCAGGCCTTCCGGTCGGAGAGGCCGTCCGGAGGTGGGCTGGAGATCGAAGTGAGCGCTCCGGTCGGAGAGGAGGCCCGGAGTCGAAAAACGGGCGCCGTTCCTCCTCGACCAGGCCTTCCGGTCGGTGGTTGGATCGCCCTTCTGGCCTGTTGTTCCGATACTTGGGCCGGCCCATGAGTTGCGCGTTGTCTACTTGGGCCGAGCTTTTGTTGGAAAGCCGGTTCGCGGGGAACCCCGGGTTTATGAACATGATAGGAGCCCCCGAGCCTCCGGGCGATTCGAGCAGAATCGACTGGGGGATGTTTTTTTGTCTTAACGGCAGGTGCGCACGAGCGCACCCGCCGGTGTAGCCCTCGAGCCCCCGGGTGCTTCGGGCAGAATTGTCCGGGAGTTTTTTTGTGTTGCCAGCAAGGGAGGTTTTTTGTTTTGTCAGCGGGTGCACGCGAGCGCACCCGCGGGTGTAGCCCCCGAGCCCCCGGGCGATTTGGGCAGAATCGTCTGGGCATGTTTATTAGCGGGCGTGTGTGTGTTTTTTTAGTCGAGACAGAATTGTCAACCAAGGTGTCATTACGTAGCCAAGGCATTTAATTTTGGGATCAGGCGAGGTAGAGCTCGTGGATCCTTGCGTCGGTTCGTGCCGTGGGATCGGGCGAGGCAGTAGTTTAGGGATCGGACGAGACAGAGCTCACGGGTCCCGACGTCGGTGCGCGCCGTGGGATCGGACGAGTCGAAGTCATGGATCCTGGCCTTGGTGTAGCCTACGCAGCTGAGGTAGTTAGTTAGTTAGTTAGTTTAGGGATCGGTCGAGACGGAGCTCGCTGATCCTGGCGTCGGTGCGCGCCGTGGGATCAGGTGAGTCAGAGTCGTGGATCCCGATGGGGCGAGTTCGGGGTCGCAGACCCAGACGTTTTTGGTGTGCAGTCGAAGCGTAGCCGATGGATGGGGCGAGTTCGGGGTCGTAGACCCAGGTAGTTTTGGAGTGCAGTCGAAGCGTAGCCGATAGATGGGGCGAGTTCGGGGTCACAGACCCAGGTAGTTTTGGAGTGCAGTCGAAGCGTAGCCGATGGATGGGGTGAGTTTTGGGTCGCAGACCCACGTAGTTTTGGAGTGCAGTCGAAGTGTAGCCGAATGGGACGAGTTTGGGGTCGCAGACCCAGGCGTTTTGTGTCTTGAGCCCCCGAGCCCTGTTGAGCTTTGGTAGGGGTCGGTTTGAGTTGTGTGCGTTACACCGTCCTTGGTTTCTCACAACCGAAGGGGCTGAGTTTTGTCCCTTGTCCCAATCGCTCAAGCTCGAGTGACGTGCTCGGTGAGTTCGCTAACGGGTATGATCGAGTGGAATTCGAATCTGTCGTTCGTGATGGGGTCGACATTGCCCTCTTGTGACATTGCATTGCTCCTTTACTTACAACATGGCAGATGCCTGGATTGTTTAGGAGATCGACCTAGGTGACCTGACGGCCTCCCCTCGATGGAGATTATGTGGGCTTGGTAGAGGCTTAGGATCGAACGAGAAGGTTGAGATGACCCTATCTGCTAGACTGGGCGAGGGCTGCACAGGGCTCATCTGTGTTTTTCTCCCCTGGCTCTGTTTGACGTGGGGCGGCCTCAAGCCCTTTGTGGGCCGGCCTTCGAACCCCGGTCAGTCGTTGCTCATGTTGAATGAGGCAACTGCCGCTTTATGACGCAACACGGAGCGTTGTGATGCATTTCGCTGCATGTGCGATGCTTAGTTCCCGAGTTTAGGGCCTAAATCATCCAGGGGGCATGGGTGTATAGAATGAATGCACGTATGGATGTATGAAATGATTTCTAAAGAAATAGAGGGGGTTGGTAGTGTTACCTTGATGACTCGAGTGGCGAGGTTTGGAGAGCTCCAGTCGAAAATGTCCGACTGAGACCCATGCTCGTCATTCGTGATGGAGTCGGCATGGCCTACATGGGGTGTCCCTTCGCTCCCTACCTGTCTCTCAGTGTGTTTTTCTGAGTTGTTCGATTGACTTAGGAAGCCCGATGGTCTCTCCCGACGGAGATCCCGTTTTGGTTTTTTCCAAGTCCCGCCTGGGGAAGCAGAGAGCTGCCTGCATTGGTGATGCTTTGGTTTTCATGCCCGGTCATGCGATAGTGGTGGGCCATTCCCAAGCCACGTTTCGTCTCACCAGGCGGCGTTCCGCCTGACCAGGCGTCGTTCCGTCGGTCAGTGTGCGTCCCATCGGTCAGGGTGTGTCCCATCGTTTCCCATCCGTATTGAATGGGGGAAGGGAGAGAGTTTTTCACTCTGATCTTTTGCCCCTCTTCGTCCTGTCGTGTTTTCTCCTTATATAGGGGGAGGGAGAGGGCTCTCCGTCAGTCCTTTGCCTGTTCTCCAACTATTGTCTTTCCCCCTTCTTCCTCCTCACCGAGACTGCCTTTATGCTGCGGTGGTTCCTAAGTGAGAGAGAGGGTAAGCGAGGGGGAGGTCTCATAGATCTTTTCTTGAATCCAGAGCGTGATGTCGAGCTGGAAGCTGCCCGGGGTGCTGCTGGCCGTCTTTGCCTGAAAAGGGGCGCCTTCCGCTGAAGGGGGTGGCGTGTTGGATTCATCTACGAGGCCTTCTTCGGGATGGAGCCATGTGTGGACTTTCTCCGGTGGATCTTCACCGGGCAAGCCTTGTCCGAGGGGAAGTTGCTTAGGATCGTGCCAGTGGAGGGTTCCACGCTTGCAGCTGCTCAGGTTGGCCAGTTCATAAAGTTTAATGAGATCTCTTTCTGCCATGGCGGCCATACCTCAGTAGCAGTGTCCCTACCTAGGAGCTGCCACGAATGCATGAGAAGGTCAGGAGCTCCTTGTTCTTCTGCTGAGCATCTATGGGTGCGACGCCCTTGAGGTACCCATTGCATTCGCCGAAGTCAAGGGAACGGAACCGAGCGGGTCCCTTGAATTACCCGTAGCGCTCGCCAAAGTCGAGGGAACAGAACCGGGCGGGTCCCATGAGGTACCCGTCGCAGCGGTGGTTATGTTCGATGGCGTTCAGGCGATGTCGTCGAGCGACCACAGTAGTATTTCGAGTAGTAGTAGAAAATGTAATAGTTGAGTTTGTGGGTGAGTCCCCGTGTGAATAGTTTTTTGTATCAATGAATACATTAGTACTGCTTTTGTGATAGAATCACTATCTGTTCCTTGTTTTTATCCTAGCATAGCTATTGTTTTGGTCCTTTCTTTTTCGCACCTGCCCGTTAGTTCTGTAGATTGTAGCTTTTTTAAGAACCTGGGCATGGCCCGTGGGGCTCGGCTGCTTGTAACCGTAGGTCGTGCCGGGGTGCGTTCGGTTAGGAGTAAGAACAAAGTTACGTAGGATAATCAAAGGAAAAGGAATGCGCTTCCGTTCGGGGATGAAGTTGTTTACCATGTGACAGTAAAAAAGAGAGTAAAAAGAGAGGTAGTATTCAGTATTGTACCCTCAAGGAGCCCCCGAGCGACCCGGGCTAAAAGTGTTCGGGCTAGGGTGCTTTACAGGGGCAATGTGTTGACTAAAAAGCGGTAAGACCAAATTTAGGGGAAAACAACGTAGTTGTTCAAAGTTCTGAGTGTTGGTGAGAACGTTGCCGTTGTTGTCCTCCAGTCGGTAGGTGCCCAGTCGGATTACTTCAGTCACCGTATAGGGCACTTCCCATGGTGGAGAGAGTTTGTGTTTTTCCTTCATTGATTGGGTCCTTCGGAGTACGAGATCGCCGACTTCGAGTATCCTCCCCCTGATCTTCCTTTCGTGGTACCTGCACAGGGTTTGTTGGTAGCGAGCGGAACAGATGACGGTCGTCTCATGGGCCTCTTCGAGCAGGTCGACGGCATCTTGCTGAGCCTCCGCGGCTCGGTCGCGGTCGAAAGCCTTCACTCTTAGGGCGTCGTGGTCGAGGTTAGAGGGCAGCACTGCCTCAGCTCCGTTGGCCAGAAAGAAGGGTGTGAACCCTGTGGATCGGTTTAGGGTTGTTCTCAGGCTCCAGAGGATCGCTGGGACCTCTGCAACCCATCGCCCGGCGTACTTGTTGAGTCGGTCAAAGATGCGTGACTCAAGTCCTTGGAGGACCATGCCATTGGCATGCTCGACCTGACCGTTAGTTCGTGGATGTCCGACCGAGGCCCAATTGATCCTGATGCCATATCCATCACTGAAGTCTAGGTACTTCTTTCCGGTGAAGTTAGTCCCGTGGTCGGTGATGATACAGTTAGGAACGCCGAATTGGTAGATGATGTTGAGGAAGAATTTGACTGCCTCTTCCAAGCAGATGTTGGTGATGGGCTTGGCCTCTATCCACTTGGTGAACTTGTCGACTGCTACGAGTAGGTGAGTGAAGCCGCCTAGGCCCTTTTTGAGGGGTCCCACCATGTCGAGGCCCCAGACCACGAATGGCCAGGTGATAGGGATGGTTTGGAGCTCCTGTGCCGGCAAATAGGTTTGCCGAGCATAGAACTGGCATCCTTCACACCTACAGATGACCTCCTCTGCATCTCGTAGTGCGGTGGGCCAGTAAAAACCTTGGCGAAAGGCTTTTCCGACCAACGACCTTGGGGCCGCATGATGTCCGCAGATCCCGGCATGGACCTCGAGGAGGAGCTGCTTCCCCTGGTTGGTGGGGATGCACTTCATGAGTACCCCCGATGGACTCTGTTTGTAGAGTTCATCACCGAGCACGACGAAGGTCTTGGCGCATCGAACGATCCGTTGGGCCTCAGTCCTTTCGGGCGGGAGAGTGTAAGTGCAATCAAGCCCTATTGTGGGTTTTAGTATTAATGACCACCAAATTAGAGGACTAATGAGGTTTATCGAGATAACAAGAAGGGAATCGAAAAATAAGGATAATGTACAGGTTGTAGGTGTCTTAATTACAAAAAGTGGACAGACCTAGCTCAAGAGCAAGAGAAGAATGAGTATGATGCATCATCTAGTGAGCTCTCTAGTAGCTCGGACGATGGAGATGATGATGTGTCATACCATGCTTCAAAAGATAGCAAGAAGGTGAAGAGCAAGGACAAGAAGAAGGATAGCGAGGACAAGGGCAGCAACAACAACAAGAACAAATATGCCACCGTATGCTTTAACTATTCTTATTTGTCTAATCATAACAAAAGGTCCTTTATCAATGTACCCGCGGGCAAGTTGCCTCATTTTGATGGGACAAACTTCGCCAAGTGGAAGCACTTGATGAGCGCCTATCTTGTAGGTCTTCACCCCGGTCTTTGGGAGATTGTAGTGAATGGATTGCAGCCACTGGATGTGGGGGTATGGCCCCCAAGACATGGGCCGCACCATCGGAGGTGGCCTAGGCCACAAGATCAAGGCGTGCACGACGCTGCTCGGCGTGCACCGCAAGACATTGTATAGTACCAAATAGGCTACTTTACTTGTAACCCTACCCCTCCAGAGTATATAAGGAGAGGCAGGGGTCCTCTACTCGACATCATGTATTCAACACAATACACCAAAGACACAGGACGTAGGGTATTACGTCGATCAGACGGCCCGAACCTGTCTAAATCGCTGTCTCTGCGCCTTGTGTCACCATCCGGCTCCTGATTACGCGCATCCCCACCGACAAATCTACCATCACGGGATGCCCCTCGGTGGACTGCCGAGCATATTCTGTCGATAGTTGGCGCGCCAGGTAGGGGTGTGCACTTGATCCATGGCGAGCCAGATGGACCTCAAATCGACAACGCGTTCTCGTCATCAATCTCGTGGAGATCCATGCCGGTCCACGACGACGACTCATCGCTACTACACCAGCCCCTGCGACAGCAGATCCGATCTCGGAACCACCTCCGAGTTCGTCTTCACCAACAACTCACCGCCCGCTAGGTGCTCGCCGTCAACGCCGACCAGACAACGCCATACGCCACCGACCAGACGCTTCGTCCAAAGCTAAGTCACGCTTTAATATTTTCCTAAATATTCTCCAATCTTCGTATATCGCAATAATGTTTCTCCGAACTATTTTCTCCATGTTTGCTCTCCAAATGATTTTCCGAACCCCTGAACAATCCTGTTGATGCTCGGACGCCTCCAGAGACGGCCCTGTCTCCGGCTCCTCCCTACACGTGCTACGGGCTCTGCGCTCTGCGTTATGGGTGGTCGGCAGCGGCTCCTTGGTCACGCCTGTTCCTCCTACACGTGCACGAGCTCCGCGCTCGACGTTATGGACTATGGGCTAGCTAGGGCTGGAGACTCAGCTACACACTAACTGGTCAGATGGTTTATATTAAACATAAATATATTTTCACGCCAACTGATCGCCAAACTGCATACGTCGTTTCATCACTATTGCTGATTTTTCTCCAGAGTTTATTTATTTGTACATCATGTACTATCCATTCTACATGTTTGTATTGCTGGATCATCGTCTAGGTGATCGGACCACCTGGTGCTCGGACTTCTCCACCGATCAACTAGTCGGACCGCTTGGTTCATGGACTCCGTCGTCGACCAGTTGATCGGACTGGTCGCCGGTCGTTTCTACTCAATGTTCACTTCGCCGCCGACCAGTTGACCAGATTGTTCACCGCTCGTGCTTCATTGCTAGCTACGCCGGTTACTCCTCAGCGCTCGGATTCTTCGTGCTCGAGGACTAAGTGGGCACACTTCACCGCACGAAAGTCGTCAGCTATGTCGGTGCTCGGACCTCGCCGCCTACGCCGAGGACTCCTCGGTGCTCGGACATCGCCGCCTATGCTGGGGACTCCTCGGTGCTCGGACATCGCCGTCTACGTCGGGGAATCCTTGCTCCTCGGTGCCCGGTCATCGCCAGCGACGCCGGGGACTCCTTGCTCCTCGATGCTCGGTCATCGCTAGCGACGCCGGGACTCCTCGCTCCTCGGTGCTCGGACATCGCCGCTTACACCGGGGACTCCTCACTCGGTGCTAGGACATCGCCAGCTTCATCAGGGACTCCTCGGTGCTCGGTCATCGCCAGCGACGCCGGGGACTCCTTGCTCCTCGATGCTCGGTTATCGCCGCCTATGCCGGGGACTCCTCACTCCTCGCTCCTCGGTGCTCGGACATTGCAGCCTACGCTGGGGACTCCTCGGTGCTCGGACATCGCCGTCTATGTCGGGAATCCTTGCTCCTCGATGCCCGGTCATCGCCAGCAAAGCTGGGGACTCCTCGCTCCTCGGTGCTCGGTCATCGCCAGCGACGCCGGGACTCCTCGCTCCTCAGTGCTCGGACATCGCCGCTTATGTCGAGGACTCCTCACTTGGTGCTCGGACATCGCTAGCTTCGCCGGGGACTCCTCGGTGCTCGGTCATCGTCAGCGACTCTGGGGACTCCTCGCTCATCGGTGCTCGGACCTCGCCGCCGACGCCGGGAACTCTTCGCTCCTCGGTGCTCGTCATCACCAGCCACGCTGGGGACTCCTCCCTCTTCGGTGCTCGGACATCGCCGCCTACACCGAGGACTCCTCGGTGCTCGGTCATCGCCAGCGACTCCGGGGGACTCCTTGCTCCTCAGTGCTCGGACCTCGCCGCCTAGGCCGGGGAATCCTCGCTCCTCGGTGCTCGGTCATTGCCAGCGACGCCGGGGAGTCCTCGCTCCTCGGTGCTCGGTCATCGCCAGCGACGCTAGGGACTCCTTGCTCCTCGGTGCTTGGACATCGCCGCCTACGCCGGGGACTCCTCGCTCCTCGGTGCTCGGTCATCGCCAGCGATGCTAGGGACTCCTCGCTCCTCGGTGCTCGGACATCACCAGCGACGCCGGAGACTCCTCGCTCCTTGGTGCTCGGTCATCGCCAGCGACACCGGAGACTCCTCGCTCCTCGGTGCTCGGTCATCGCCAGCGACGCCGGGGACTCCTCGATGCTCGGACATCGTCAGGCACGCTAGGGACTCCTCGCTCCTCGGTGCTCGGACATCGTCGGCTATGCCGGGAACTCCTCGATGCTCGGATCTTGCTATGTCTCGTCCCATGCTGTTCGGATCAGGGTGCTGATCTTGGGCTGCACGTCTAGGGTCTTGATACGCGCATGTCAGATGACGTCGGCAAGCTTTCAGACTTCTTTGACCCTGCTACAAGATTCATTCTTCATCTTCTAGCAGGCTCGGGGACTAAGTGGGCACACTTCACCTTGCGGTGAATGTGCTTGTTCTTATCTCGAGGCTACGCCCGGGGACTGGCTACCTGCAAGGCTGATTTTTTACTTTATGACCCTGGCACCACGTGACTACGTCACCTACTGTCAGGCTCGGGGACTAGCTATGGGGGTATGGCCCCCGAGACATGGGCCGCACCATCGGAGGTGGCCTAGCCCACAAGATCAAGGCGTGCACGGTGCTGCTCGGCGTGCACCGCAAGACATTGTATAGTACCAAATAGGCTACTTTACTTGTAACCCTACCCCTCCAGAGTATATAAGGAGAGGCAGGGGTCCTCTACTCGACATCATGTATTCAACACAATACACCAAAGACACAGGACGTAGGGTATTACGTCGATCAGACGGTCCGAACCTATCTAAATCGTTGTCTCTGCGCCTTGTGTCACCATCCGGCTCCTGATTACGCGCATCCCCACCGACAAATCTACCATCGCGGGATGCCCCTCGGTGGACTGCCGAGCATATTCTGTCGACACCGGAAGATCCCGAAGCGCCAACAAATGAGGAGCTAGCTGCTGTCCATCTAAATGGCCAAGCCACAAGTATTCTTCTTAGTGCCTTGGATGGAAATGAGTACAACCCAGTGATGAATGTCAATGTTGCAAAACAGATTTGGGACACTTTGCATCTAGCACATGAAGGTGTTGATAAAGTGAGGAAAGCAAAGATTGATTTGTTGATGGCTAAGCTCAATAGGTTCGTGATTGTTGATGGAGAGGGGCCACAAGAGATGTTTGATAGATTGATGACCTTGGTGGGCAAGATTAGAGGCTATGGATGTGATGAGCTTGATGATCACAAAGTGGTGAAGGTTATGTTGGAAGCCTACTCACCAAGAAATGAGACCGTAGTTACCTTGATTAGAGATAAGAAGAAGTTTGAGCACTTCATACCTAATGATGTGCTTGGAAGATTGTTGACATTTGACATGCAAAGAGAAAAAGCCAATGAGAGGAGAAGACTTGGTGAGTTGCAAGCCAAGCTTGAAGGCATAAAAATCAAGGAAGTAGCTCTCAAGGCCAATAAATTAAGTAATCAAGGCACCTCCAACAAGGCAAAGGGCAATAAGCAAGCATCATCAAGTCAACCCAAGGAAACCAAGTCAACTCCACAAAATGATGATCCAAGTTCATCCTCAAGTGAAGATGAAGATGATGGGGCTGATTACATGAAGATTGATGACATTGCTTTGTTCATGAAGAGCTATCACAAGGGGCTGAAAAAGAATGGATATAAAATAGTGCAAAGAAGGTTCCCAAACAAGAAGAAGAGGACTTGCTACAATTGTGGTAGCATGGAGCACTTCATTGCTAAGTGTCCCTATGATAAGAAAAAAACAAATACAAGAGGGACAACAATGAAGGCAAGCATGAACACAAAAAGAGATACAAGCAAATGGGAGAGGCACACATTGGGCATGAATGGGACTCAACTAAGGAGTCAAGTGAAGAGGATGTGAAGGTTGCAACCGTGGCCATTCAAAAGCCATCCTCTACACCAAGGCTCTTCAACATGTCCGATGATGATGACCACCGCTCCACTCACGCTTGTCTTATGGCAAACGGTGAGAAGGTAAAACGAAGAGCCAAATCTCCTCCACCTCCCAGTGACATCTCTAGTAGTGAACTTAGTGATTCTAGTGATGATGACACTAGTGATGTTGAGAAATATGCTAAATTGACTAAAAAGTTAGATCCTAAGACCAAGCTCTTCATCATAAATCTAATAGAGGAATTAGAAAGTGTCAAAGCCGAGCTAGCCGATAGAGATGAATATCTTGAGGAGACCAAAAAGATGTATATTGGCTGTAAGAAAGCTCTTGAGTTAGAGAGAAGTGAGGTGGACTCTTTGAACAAGGCCTTGGCCGAAGAGCAAAAAGAACATGCTCTCACAAAAAGGCAAATATTGCACTCAATGACAAGTATTGTGTCTTAGTTGAACAGCACAACAAACTTGAGAAGCAATATAATCTTCTATGCGAGAGCACCCCACTTCCCTCTAACACAAATGACACTTCTATTCCCTCCACTAGCCAAGGATGTGGAAAATGCGATAATCTCGACTTAAATGTTTATTCCACTAACCTTGCAAACTTGGAGGTTATAAAAAAGGAGATTGCTAGGCTCAATGCTATGTTACGCAAAAGGTGCATGGAAGGCAAGAAACCTGCTGGTGGCAAAGTTAAAAAACCAAAGAGGCCACAATACAAAGGTGGAAGAAATCCACGTATCAAGGATGGGCTTGGGCACACTCATGGAGGTAAAACCAATGGGAGAAAGGTAATCAATGGATATGAGTGTGTTCAGTTCAGGAGCAAAGGGCAGGAAGGTATAGATAGGTCTACACAGATGGTGGCACAAGGCCAGCCCAGAGCAGCACCGCAGCCTATGGGCGGCAGTGTCGCTGTGAAGGGCGGCAGTGCCACCCCCCACAGAAAAGGGAAGACCACCTCCTCCTCCTCTGCTCATGTCAAGCCCAAGAAGAAGGTGTGGCAGAACCTCCTAAATTATAGGGCCCACATGCACCTGTCACTGTCCAACGACCTTTGACATCTATGCATATATTCCCAGTAACTTAAGAAGATTGTCGGGTGTCCTCGAGGAACCCCGAATCATCCACGATTTTTGAGCAGGATCCCATTACAGAGTCATTGCAGTATACAACAATTTATTCAAATATATACATCAGAGTAAAGATTAGCGGAAGACTTACAATAACATAGTTTACAAACCATTTATTTCAAACCATACAACTAAGTTCGGTTAATATTACAAAACGTAGTAGTGGAGTGACATTATAACATAATACAGAACACGCAAACAAGTTACCCTGCCCAAGAGCCATACATTTACTTATCGTCATCGCACTGAACAACAGTCATGCAGCACTATCCAAAATAGATCTGCTCATGAGCCTCACCTGCAACAAGGGTCAACGAACACTGAGTACAAAAGTACTCAACAAGACTTAACCGAAATAAGAATTAATAGAACGTAGGAATGCAGGCTCATGGGATTCTAGATATGGCTTTAGCAATAATCAAAGTTCTTTTGCGTAAAAGCTCTTTAACAAAATTCTTTATATCAACATTTCAAACTTCATAAGATCATAGACAAAGCTGACACGATCCATATTGAGATCATGAAACTTCATAACCAACACCTTCACAAACCATCCTCAAGTTCCAGTTATTTAACTACGATGATGAACACAGAAGGGAGTCTCCATAACCGAGGAGCAACGACGATTCGAACCGATTAAAACCCAGCTAGGGATTCTAGACCACACGACATATGTAGGTCCCTGACTTACATATATCAACCTACCCTCGGATCCTCTAAAACAAGAACGGGTCTGCGCCACCCGAGAATATAGTACTCCACCAATCCAGCCCATTGCCACGTGGGTACACGCTATTCCCGCCATCTCTCCACTCCTAGTGCGCGAGTAGCCATTCTCATGATAGAATAGCCAAGTTAAGGCTTACCAGAGTATGTGGTTAGTACTACAAAGTCTCACCTCATGCGGTTCAACAATGGTACGGGCCTTAATCGACACAGGCGAAAAGAACCCGCTCATAAGACCTCCATGTCTTGTGGCTCCCCTACACCGAGTTCGCCCGGTCTAGATTTCTTTCTCCACATTCCCATATCACATGATAACATAAGTAACCAAAGTTCCATTTAAAGTTCGCAGGTGACAGGTAATCACCCGACTTTCATCGTTCTAAGCATAGCTAAGCATAACTAGGCATATACGAATTAAAACGGTTAACAAGGTAGATATGGAAAAACAAGGTTGGTAATGCATCAATTATGTTTTCATTTAATTCCTAATCACTTAATGCAGTAAATAAAAGCAAAAGCGAAATTAATTTGTAAAACATAAGGTAGGTTTAAATGCATCCGGGGCTTGCCTTCGTTGACGGAAAAGTCTGGTTCCGGAGTCATTCCACCAATATCAAAACCAACCTCCACAGACGGATCAACCTCCTCAACTACCTGATTAACTACCACGTGCTCACCTTCGTTCACTACATGTAGTACAATGTCATGTTTAACATGATGCGAGATATGAGACATGATGCTTGATGATGGATGCAAAAGTAATATCTTGAATACAACTTTCCTTCGCAGTACAGTTACAAGTCAAACTAACTAAACCTTTCCGTAATACTAACATCACTTGCCAAAGATCATTACCAAATAATGACCCAAGGTCATCACATAATCCAAAATTCAATCAAAACCTAAATCATTAAAGGTTACTATTTGCTTTTATGAATTAATTATTTAATTAAAAATTATGAAATAAATCAACTTATTCCAATTAACCTCAAAATTTTTGTAAATGTTCATCTTATAATAACTAAGTGGCAAAACAACTTTCATAATTTTTTGGATAAATAAATAAGCCTAGAAAAATCATGGAAACTCATTTATTAATTAATTGAGCAATTTTTATCATATTTAAAAAGTACTGAAAAACAACATTTCATATTTTTCCTCAATAATACACATCACATAGAGGCCACACAAAAAATTTCATAATTTTTGGAGCTCTAAATAAATCTACACAAAAATAACAAAAATAGACACTATTCATTCATTTCTAAAAAAGAGAAAATTCATTTTTCAACTATACAGTCGCTGACAGGGTGACCCCACATGTCATCCCTGACCTCCCACTTTGACCACGACGGCGACGGCGCTGACCGACGAAAACTCACCGACGGTGAGACCAACGGCGACGGCCAAAGTACCAAAACACTCCCCACACCACCTCGCATCACTTGAAGGCACTAGCTTGAGCAATTATAGCGAGTTACGAGCTTGACGTCAGCCATGGTGGATGCGGCGACTCAACGACACTACGCCGGCGAAACGAAGCCGAAAGCGGTGAAACAAAAGGCACGGGAAGGTTCAGCATCTCACCACGAACACGTTGGAGCAAAGAGCCAGACCGGAGAAGCAACGGTGACGCGGGTCGACGTTCACAGTGGCCACGGCGGAGCAAACTTCAGTGACGGCGGTTCTCAGGCGACGTTGATGGACAAAATGAGCAATCAACCGGTCATAGAGCACCACAGGAACAAGGCAGAGCTGGAGGTACACTGAGCAAGAGCAAAGGCTCACCGGAGAGCACTGGCCACGAAGACGCAAGCACGACGGTGAGGTTGCCAGCCGCGAGGAAGAAAGGCGGCTAGCGGCGATTCCCGGTGAAATCAAGTGACCACAGTTGGTTGGCTAGGCGCGCAAGGAGTAGGCGAAACTGTTGAGCGCTTTGCTACGACGGCACAGGCGCTAAATCGACGACGAGGGCTCAACGGAGCGGCGGCGGCGGTGACTGGAAAACAGAGAAGGAGGAAAGAACGACGACGACGACGTCTCGGCCTTTAAAGGACGGCCAGGAAGCAAAAGGAAGCCACGACGGCGCCTTTTCTGCGCCAGCGCAAAGCCGAGGGCGGCCACAGGCACGACTGTAAGCCCGGAGAAGCACGCCGGCGGTGACAGCTGCCCGCGGCTACTGTTCAACGTATTTATAGAATTGCCACTCGATTTAAAATCTAAATTACTCCCAAATTTATTTAACAACTCAAAAATCTACAAAAACAAAAGTTATTCAAAATCCAAAGTTCTTCAACTTTGCTTTTATAACCATACCCAAATTCGGTCTACATTTCGAAATGCAAATTTGAATTCAAAAGGGGACACTTTAAGTACATTTCGCCTTTTCAAATTACTTCAATTTTTTCTAAACAACTTTGAAAACTCCAAAAACAAACTTTGTACAACTCAACAAACTCTACATTTTTGCTTTAATGCTCAACCCCAAAATATACTTTGTTTTTGAAATGGGTTTTTCGGGTCAAAACTAATCGCTGGAAATCAGGGTTTTCGAAACTTCAAATCCAAACCAAACTTTGAACTCAATTCAAACCATACAAGGCAACACTCATAACATAAATGTAAACTTGTTTTAGTGAATGCATATCAAAGTTTGCAATATGACCAAATGCCTTGCAATGCATATGATGACATGTCCTGTCTTAGTATTTAAAACACCCGGGGTGTTACAGAAGGTGTCTCAGCCTGAGCAGGTTGTCCAGAAACCAAAGAAATCTATTTGGGTCACTCCAAATAGATATGTGTATTAACCAAAGGCAAAAGCACCTCAACAATGTTTGAATTCTAGCTTTGTTTTGCAGCACAGTAGCAAGGGGGAAGTGTTTGCCAAGTTTGTTGGCAATAGTCAAAATGTTTATCATAATACTTTCATTTGGGTTCCTAAAGTTCTTTGTGACTAACATGCAAGGCCCCAATAATATTTGCGAAACTAAAACTAGGAACTAAACTTGTGTTGCAGGCGTACTCCTCCGGTGGGTCAAGTTGGGTGCTTGACAGCGGCTGTACAAATCATATGACCGGAGAAAGAAGTATGTTCTCATCGTACTTCCCAACTACAAATTCAGATGAGAATATCATATTTGGTGACAATTCAAAAGGGGGTATGATTGGACTTGGTAAAGTAGCTATTACACTTGATCATTCAATTATAAATGTCCTACATGTTGATTCCTTAAAGTACAATCTGTTGTCCGTCTCTTAATTGTGTGAGATGGGCTACAATTGTCTCTTCACGGATAAGGGTGTGTAAGTCTCTAAGAGGGAGGATTCCTCTATTGTCTTTACGGGTCGCCTCCAGAACAAGCTTTACTTAGTTGATTTCAGCAAAAGTAAAGCTAAGCTTGAGACCTGTTTAGTGGCAAAATCTAGCTTGGGTTGGCTATGGCATCGCCGACTAGCTCATGTTGGGATGAGGAACTTGGCCAAACTACTAAAAGACAACCACATCCTTAGACTAACCAATATTCAATTTAAGAAAGACAGGATTTGTAGTGCTTGCCAAGCCGGAAAGCAAGTAGGTGTACCTCACCCACAAAAGAGCATCATGACCACCACACAACCGTTGGAGTTGATTCACACGGATCTCTTTGGACCGGTCACCTACCTAAGCATCAGGGGTAACAAATATGGTCTAGTTATTGTTGATGATTGTTCCCATTTCACTTGGGTGTTCTTTGTTTATGATAAGTCCCAGGTGCAAGAGAAAGTCAATATATTTGTGAGAATGGCACAAAGGGAGGTCGGTCTTCCTATCAAGAAGATGAGAAGTGACAATGGGACCGAATTCAAGAACACCCTAGTTGAAGAGTTTCTTGATGATGAGGGCATCAAGCATGAGTTTTCAACTCCTTACACCCCTCAACAAAATGGTGTAGTAGAGAGGAAGAACCGTACACTTCTTGATATGGCAAGAACAATGCTAGATGAATACAAGACGTCGGACCTCTTTTGGAGTGACGCTGTCAACACCGCTTGCCATGCCATCAACCGTCTCTATTTACACAAGAAACTCAAGAAGACTTCATATGAGCTTCTAACCGGTAACAAACCAAAGGTGTCATACTTTAGAGTGTTTGGGTGCAAGTGTTTTATACTTAACAAAAGACCCAAAACCTCTAAATTCACACCTAAAGTTGATGAAGGCATTCTTCTTGGTTATGGATCAAATGAGCATGCCTATCGTGTCTTCAACAAAACCATGGGATGAATCTAATGGCTCTCAAGTGGAGCAAGTTCATTCAAGTGTTGTAGGAAAGGAGGATCCACCATGTGAGGCAATCAAGCAAATGGCTATAGGCAACATTAGGCCACAAGAAGATCGAGCCACTAATGATGTGGATCCCTAGGATGTTGCTGCACAAATTTCCGCCGATGTACTCCATCGACAAGGGCAGCACTCACCTGCTGAAAATCAGCAGGGCGGTAGTGCCACCCCATCCACTTTAGCAGCAGCTCCTTCAACTCCTACTCCACCACTTCAAGGGCTCAACCTGGAGCTTATCTTTGAACAAGAAGAGGCTAAAGGTCCAGAAGAAGAACAATGAGGTGTTGAGTATCCAAGGCTACGTCAAACTATACAATAGGATCACCCCATTGACAACATCCTTGGGAGCATTCGAAAGGGGGTAACAACTCGTTCACATTTATCTTCCCCTCTAGGCTACGTCAAACTATACAATAGGATCACCCCCCCTCTAAGCCTTCTTTATCTTCCTGTAGATCCTATAGAGAGCCTCCTCGAGGAGGTAGGCGAGTAGCGGCGCTAGCCAGTCGGTTTGATCGAGTGCCAATACGGCAACATTGGCGGGTGACGTTGTCATGGAGGTACTGGGAGCGAGCCCCGGGCGCTGGCTTAGCGTCGGGGTCGGAGCCCCCGGCACTGGCTGGGCGTCAGGGTGTGTCTGGACCAGACCTTCCAGGATGCGGGCGAACGGCTCATGGACATCATTGATGAAGACCCTGCTTGGGGATGGATCCCACCTGGCGACCAATTTCACAAGAAAATCGGCGGCATCGTTGTCCCTTCGAGGGACGTGATGCAGCTCGATCCCCTGGAATTTGTCCTCGAGCTTGCGCACCTCTTGGCAGTATGCTGCCATGAGGGGGCTTTTACAGAAGGACTCCTTCATGACCTTATCCATGACTAGCTCCGAGTCGCCGCGAACGTAGAGTCACGTTGCACCAAGCTCGATGGCGATGCGTAGTCCATTGATAAGGGCCTCATACTCTGTGGCGTTGTTTGAGGCTGAAAAGTGGAGGCGGATGGTGTAGCAGAGCCTACTCCCATCCAGGGAGATCAGAACCACTCCAGCCCCCAAGCCGGGCGCCATTATGGACCCGTTGAAGTACATTGTCCAGTACTCATGGGTGATGTCCGGGGTCGGTAGCTATACCTCTGTCCATTTGGCGGCAAAATATGTGAGAGCCAGAGATTTAATGGCAGTACGGGGGATGTACCTCATGTCGTGTCCCATGAGTTCGAGTGCCCACTTAGAGATCCATCCCGCGGCGTCGCGGTTGCAGATGTTGTCTCCGAGCGGGTACAAAGTGACGACCATGACTTAGTGGTCGGTGAAGTAGTGCAGGAGATTCCGGGTTGCCATCAGCACGGCATATAGGAGTTTCTGCACCTGGGGGTACCAGACCTTGGGGTCGGTGAGTACTTCCCCGACGAAGTATACGGGCCGCTGGACCTTAAGTTGGTGTCCCGGCTCCTCGCTTTTGACGACTAGGGCGGCGCTTACCACATGGTTGCTGGCCGCAATGTAGAGGAGAAGGGGTTCTCCCCGTTCGGGAGCGACGAGGATCGAGGCTGACGTCAGGGACGCTTTGAGGCTCTCTAGGGCCTGCTGAGCTTCCTCGGTCCAGACGAAAGTGTCTGTCTTTTTGAGGATCTTGTAGAGTGGCATCTCCCGTTCGTCGAGCCAAGAGATGAATCGGCTTAGGGTAGCTAGACAGCTGGTGAGCCTTAGCACGCCCTTGACGTTGCGTATAGGATCCATGTTGGAGATGGCCATGATTTTTTTGGGGTTGGCCTCGATGCCGCGCTCGGACACAATGTATCCTAGCAGCTTCCCCTTCGGGACCCCGAAAACACATTTTTTGGGATTTAGCCTGATGTTGAATCTTCGGAGGTTCACGAACTTTGCGGCCAAGTTTGTGATCAGGTCACAAGCTTGAGTTGTTTTGACCACTATGTCATCAACATAGACGGCGATCTTTGGTCTTGGTCGCTCGGCTTGATCAGGCTAATCGAGCGGGTCGATTTGGTCGGCGAAGCATTGCTGCATGCACCTTTGGTAGGTGGCGCCAGTGTTCTTCAAGCCGAATGACATGGTTACATAGCAGTACGAACCATACGGGATGATGAATGAGGTTGCGAGCTGATCAGACTCTTTCATCATGATCTGGTGATAGCCCGAGTAGGCATCCAGAAAGGAGAGTATCTCGCAACCCAAGGTGGAGTCGACTATCTGGTCTATGCGCAGCAAAGGAAAGTGATCCTTTGGACACGTTTTGTGGAGGCCAGTATAATCAACGCACATTCTCCACTTCCCGATCTTCTTTTTAATAAGAACAGGATTGGCAAGTCAGTCAGAGTGGAAGACATCTCTGATGAATCCGACTGCCAGGAGTTTGTGATCTCTTCGCCTATGGCTCTGCGCCTCTCATCGTCGAAGCGATGCAGGCGCTGCTTGGCGAGCTTCGAGCCCAGGATGAGGCGTAGTGCGTGCTCGACGACCTCCCATGGTATGCCCGGCATGTCAGAAGGCTGACATGCGAAGACATCGCGATTGGCACGCAGGAAGTCAATGAGCTCCCATTCCTATTTGGCCAGGAGCTGGGTCCTGATCCGCACCGTCTTGGTTGGGTTAGTGGGGTCGATTCCCACCGCCTTGGTTTCCTCAAGCGGGCGAAAGGCCATGGAGGAGGTTGCTTCGTTGTAGTCTGGGACTGCCGGGGTCGACGACTCCCCGAGCCACGGGAGCTCGGACGAGTTGACGACCACGGTGGTGAGCTCAAAATGCATGCGGTCGCATGCGAAGGCGTGCGAGAAGGCACTGCTCACGGTGATGATGCTGTTTGGTCTCAGCATCTTCAGCTTGAGGTAGGTGTAGTTGGGGATCGCCATGAATTTGGCGTAGCATGGCCACCCCAAGATGGCGTGGTAGGACCCTGGGAAGTCCACCACCTCGAAGGTGAGGACCTCCGAGCGGATGTTGGCTCAGTTGCCAAATGTGATGGGCAGATCGATCTGCCCGAGTGGGTATGCCTGCGCTCCCAGGATTACCCCATGGAAGGGAGAACGCGCAAGGTGGAGTTCTGACCAGGGGATACGCATGGCATCGAGGGTGTTGACATAGAGGATGTTTAGGCCGCACTGCCTCCATCCATCAGCACCTTGGTGAGGTGCTTCTTCTGGATGATGGGGTCGACGACGAGCGGGTAGCGTCCTGGTCTCGCGACGTGGGAGGGATGGTCCCTCTGATTGAAGGTGATCGGAGATTCCGACCAGCCAAGGAAGGAGGGGACGACCATCTCGGCGGCGCATGCCTCCCTATAGCGTACCTTAGGCTGGCGCTTGGACCAGATGGCGTCGGATCCGCCAAAGATCATGATGCATTCCTCAGCGTCGGGGAAAACATCTCCATCCTTGCCCACCGCGCCTCCTTTCTTGGTTGTCGCCTCTTTGCCGTCCTCTTCTTTCGGCCCACCGGCCTGTCGTAGGGAATGTTTGAGGAGATCGCAGTCCTTGTAGAGGTGTTTGACGGGGTAGGCGTGGTTGGTGCACGGGCTATCAATGAGTTTATTGAAGTGGTCAGGCAGGCCCTGTTGGGGCTGCTTGCCCGTGCGGTCAGTTGTGGCGACCAATGCGGTGTTGTCCGATCGACGCCGATCCTTTTTGTTCTTCTTGCCCCTCTATGTGGAGGGGCCCTCGTCTTGGTCCGTGCGCTTGGCCTTGCCTTTGTCCTAAACCCGTTGAAGACTGCTCCGACTGCCTCCTCGTCGGAGGCATGGTTAGTGGTGACGTCGAGCAGGTCACGGGTGGTACGGGGCTCCAGGCATCCAAGCTTGTGGATCAGGGACTCATAGGTCATCCTGGAGAGGAATGCGCTGATGACATTCGCGTCGACGACATCAGGGAGGGAGTTGCATCGTTGGGAGAACCTGCGGATATAGTCCCGCAGGGACTCGCTGGGCTCCTACTGGCAACTCTTGAGGTCCCAGGAGTTTCTAGGGTAGACATACGTCCCCTGGAAATTCCTGACGAAGACTCTCTTGAGGTCCGCCCAGTCGTGGATGCTGTCGTGTGGGAGGAATTCAAGCCATGCCCGAACATGTTCCCCCACGCATATGGGGAGATACTAAATGATGAAAAAGTCATCATCCACCCCTCTGGCTCGGTAGGCGAGCCAGAAATTTCGAGCCAAATACCGGGATTTGTCTCCCCGGTGTACTTGGTGATGTTGGTGGGCGGTCAAAAGCGCTGTGGGAACGGCGCTCTCCGGATACGCCGATCAAAGGCCCGTGGTCCCGGGACCTCAGGGCTAGGACTCCTGTCGTTCGGCTGGCGATCATGCCTGGGGCACGTTTCACTGCTCCCCTCTATGGTTCTGCCGGGATCCATGTCGCCTGCTCTCACCACTGCCCTGTGGATGTCATCATCATGCCGTGCGTGATGCTGGTTGCTGACGACGCTACGAGCGTCCTGGTGCGGACCGAGCCGCTTGTGTACCGGTGGTCGGTGCGGAGCAGGCGCTAGGTCGGACCGAGGCGCAGCTACTGCCTCCCGAGCCGTACCTGGCGGCTGTAGCAGCGAGCGGATGGACCGATCCATCTGGCGCATCCTCGCTCCCCCGGTGGGGAGAAAGGGCGTGTGTCGAAGTCGCGATGCGGAGCTTTTCGCTTGTTGTACGGCGGTGGCTTCTACTAGAACCCGAGGTTCCGGTAAACTGCCCGCTCCTGGGGGTCGACGGGCTCGGGAACGCCGCGCAGAAGCATTGCTGCAGCAGCGTTGTTCTGGCTAGCCCGAGCGAACTATGGGAGATCGTTCCCTTTGTTCATGATGCCATGTTGGACTTGGCGGGCGCGACCTCGGGCGCCGCCCGCTGGGTCATGCGCATGGGGCGCAACGTGCTGCATCGAGCTTGCCGACGTAGGCGGTGGCTAGTTCTACCGTCGTTGTCGTAGTTCCTTGGCGTGCCCTTGCACAAACGTGAGGGCCCCGCACGCGGGTGCAGAGGGGTGTGAGTTTGCGCAGACTCCGCAACGACCAACGACTGCCCCGGAGCGTCCGCCATAGCGCACTCCTAGGATGGATGGTGGCTAGGTGCCACGTCACCGATGCTGGAGCCGTCGCTCTCACCCTCATCATCCAGGAGTTTGTGGAAAGTGGTAGGAGCATAGCTCGCCATTCCCACAAATTCGGATGTGAGGGGGGATGGCGAAGCGTCCCTCGGAGCCCCTGAGCGCATGCGTCCGCGGGGGACGCGAGGCCGTAGGGGAACCGATCGTATGGTGTTTGTGGTACGGTCAATACGGTCCCTCCGGATAATCAGCGAGAGATAGTAAATATAGAGTAAATAACAGTATGCATATTACTCACAGCAGGGTTTGAGCAGAGAGTTTGCTCGAAATGAAGCGCAGATGCCTCGTTGTTGAAGTCGTTGCACGTCCCGGAGCCGATGGAGGGCGCCCCTCTGACGGGCACCGAAACGAGTGCCTTCTCGCAGAGGTGTAGTACGCCGAGCCGGTCAGCGACGAAGTCCAGGCTTTCGAGGAGGAAGGCTTGGGATGGCTCAAAGACGGGTGGAACCCACATACCAACAGGTGGGAGTGCGGCAAACTCCAGTGAGCCGAAACAAATCGTATCGCCTGAGCCCGCCATGGCGTAGGTGGCGGAAAAGTGGGCCATCCGATGACAAAAAGTGTTGAACGTACAGCGTCTTCCCCACGGACGGCGCAAACTATTGGTGCAGAAAGTGAGCAACAAGTAAATATTTATAGTTTTAACGTACGTTGTGATCGGAGGTGGCCTAGCACTCAATGGCACAGGGTTTATACTGGTTCAGGCAACGTGCCCTACGTCCAGTTTGAGTCGGTCTGTGACTTTATTCCTAAGCCTAGGTGCTCGAAGTTTGCAGTGGGGTTACAAACGAGAAGGAGAAAGATGGGGTGTACAAGAGGTCCGGTCAGACTCCGGTCGGAAGGGTCGAGAACGATAGGAGCTCCGCTATGAGCTAAGCGTTCAAGCGTGTGCTTGAGGTTCGAACCCAGCGGTTTTGTGGTTGTGAACTAGTGAACTTGATCGATCTAATGAATCTGGATGAACTGAGTCTTTTGGGGGAGAGCGCATCCCCTTTTATAGATGAAGGGGGTGGTCTTACAAGTGAGGGGGAGAGAGTACGTATGCTTCTAAACCTTGTTGCCCACGCCGGCGGGTACAGGATGATGGTAGGCGCCCATAACACTGTTAGATGTCGGATGCACATGGGAGGCTGCGTCGTTTTGTTCGGGTATGACAGATGTCGGTACCTGCCATACTGTTGATGCCCAGAGGCATGTGAGGAGTTTCACCATGTTCACTTGGTACGGTAAATGCTGGCGCCCACAACACTGTCGATGCCCAGAGGCATGTGGGGGGAGCCTTACCGTATGGGAGTTAATGGTGCCCACAATACTGTAGGGAAAATGCCGTCCGGAGGTGGGCTGGAGATCGAAGTGAGCGCTCCGGTCGGAGAGGAGGGCCGGAGTCGGAAAACGGGCGCCGTTCCTCCTAGGTCAGGCCTTCCGGTCGGTGATTGGATCGTCCTTCTGGCCTGTTGTTCCGATACTTGGGCCGGCCTATGAGTTGCGCGTTGTCTGCTTGGGCCGAGCCTTTATTAGGAAGCCGGTCCGCGAGGGACCCTGGGTTTATGAACCCGACATGTTGGCTTTTAGTTTTTTAAATATAATTGCAGGTTAAAAAGTCCAACCAAAAAGCTCTAAATTTTGACCCAAGATTTAATAAGCTATATGATATGATAGATGGTTCTGGATTTATTCCGCGCTGCGGTGGGACATGGGCTGTCAAAATCCTTTTTTGTCCTGTGAGTGGAACTCTGATCCAATCCATAAATGAATCAAATATTTGTATTGCTTGGAGATTATGTGTGTAAGTTATAACAGTACAGAGCTTTGTTATAAGTTGAGACAACCTTTTGCATGGAGACTACTATCAATGTAGAGATGCACAAGGCATGAATGCATGATCTCGATCAAATGAGCAAGTTTTCCCCCTTTTTTTTTGATGAATCAATGCGAGGGGTGAAGAGTCCCCATCTGATCATATGTTACCACATTTATTTGGTTGCATTTTGTAGCTATCTTGCTGAATGAGCATTTTTCTTTTGTTCATGGGTCAAGCTTCTGAGGGCGCCAATGAGCGATTTAAGCGTGCCACCATCAGGTCTCAGTTGAGGGGGTTCACATATGTGAGAGAGGTGGAGCTCCCAGCGCTCAATTTCCATGATCAGGCTACGAGACGAGACAGCCTAGTCAGTGTCAGGAATTGGATTCAGCCAGGCTACAGTGATGAACTGACCCATGGGGCACGCGGTATGCAATGCTTGGCAGCCTGGGGGCACAACACCATGTCCTTCACAGCCTCTGGTCCTCCGCTGATAGCCCTAGTTGGTGCGTGTCGTCGTCGCCACCGCGACCACAAGGCACGACCGCGCAATCAGGGGCATGCAACACAGCAGCCTATGCCGCTTCCTCAGCCAACAGAAGAATAATATTCCAGATTTAGCATCGGTATTGGGAAAATAAGAACATTTCATACATGCATGATAGGAACAATTGAATTATACCATCGAAGATCCCATAATTATACTAAGCAAATAACATAAAATACACATAGGGGAACAATTTATTGGAACAATGCATGATATATGATGGAAGATGAGTGTCTGGATTTGAAATTGAGGCTAAAGTAGGTTTGGGGTCCTAGGCCCTGTTTGGATTCTCTCCTCTAAACTTTACATCTCTAAATTTTAGAGTTAAAGCTCCAGACAAGTGGTCTAAAGTTAGCTTTAAACTTTAGTCCATCTCACATTAGAGCTTTATAGACCTCAAAAGTGAGCTAAAATACTTTAAAGTTTTTAGAGATCTAAAGTCTAGAGAAGAGAAACCAAACAGACCCTACTATTTTGCTCTGCTGAACATTATAAGTTCTTCGAAGCGACCAATCATGGATGTGCCAGTGAACAGATAAAGATTGAGTTCGCCTCAATCTCGGTGAAGGTGACTTGGTCGGCTTTAAAATGCTCCTATAAATTGATTTCTCATGGGTACTTTTTTTTTGTATATAACCCAACAAAAACTACTATGATAGGCGAGGCGACTCCCTTTTTATACTTGTATAAAAAAAAAAAGGAAAGCTGAGTGTGCCTTCCGCTTCTGTAAACCAATGTTTGGGCCTTGAGCGTATGCCCATCCAGTGATCCATATCAGCTCACGGCCTAGAAGCTAAAGTCTTGGGCCGGAACAAGACGCTGGCAGTTGGCACATCAAAATAGCGTGTCGATTTGCATTTCTTACTCAATTTATATTGCTTTTGTTTCATGTCGCGTTCGCCCTCCTTATCTTGAAGTTCTGGCTGCATATCTAGGCCAACGAGAAAGATAGTCTTTTGTAGCAATTCGGTGTTCGTCTGACATAACTAGAGGAGCTATTGGCTTGCATAGTTCACGACGAAGACCTGCAGAGTGACGAGGGCACACCATGCCACGCGGTAAACAGCTCGCTGAAAAGAACACGTCAAGGAAGGAGTACAGTAAAATAACCACATTCCTTGGATTTCAAACTTGCCATTTCTTTTCTTTATTAAAAAAAGCGTCGCGCGGAACGATCTATGTGCTCGCTGGAAATGCTGGTGTCATGTGTGCTACAGCACTAACCGACAGCTGTTATTCACAAGTGCGCGTGGACGGCGACTACTGCATTGCATCTGCATGGTACGGGTGCCTGACAAAAGAGGAAGGAACTGAAGTAAACAATTGGCTGTCTGACGAGGATTACGTACGCTAATTTAATTAGCGGCACTGTCATGTCAAATCTATCGCGAGGAAACTATAAGCTGGTAACCGTAGCTAGCACGAGCAGGGCTCCGGCCGCTTCGATCATCACCCAGCTTTTACCCTGGAAGCAGTTGGGCTCCCCCAGCTTTTCGCCAAAAGGCAGGCCACCATTCAGGCACATGAGCTCCATCCAACTCGGCGGACGGGGAAGGGGAATTGACACCAAAAGGTGACCCGTCGAGACCTCTTCACCTAGCTAGCTTGTTGCCGTCGAGCTTGCATTGTGCGCCGTGGATGATGGCCATGATGGTGCCTGTGGTCCACGGCTCATATAAAGATGGTTTGGCCCACTCGGAGCTCCGAGATCAACACAGCTTTTTTGAGCCACGGCCCCGGCCCACCCACACACCATGCATCTTATTCTTATCTGCCCCAACGCGCACGAAAATCACTTGTGTGCTCACACATGCGTGCACACGACCTACAGTATAAGCTAAGCCATTAGCCATCTGAGTTGGCTAGAGATGGCCTCTAGATTAAAGCCGGACTCCCAAGATCTCTCTTGGAACTTGAAAGGGGGCCGGCCGGGCCGGCGAGCGAGGCCAGCTAGTTAGATCGACAGCTTCTTCACGTTTCCGGTACATGTCGTTGCAGGCACACGAGCTAAAAGCTAGGGGCAAGGAGCCAAACCCTACATATATTGGGAGGGTGTGGTATGGCTGTACAACTAATATAAAGGGAGCCTACTACACGGCTACACAACAGTTCAGTTCGATCGCTGCTCAGTCGTGTCCTCGTGTCGTGCTCTTATGTTTTTATCTCGTGGTTCGGTTTTATGCGGATCTCGATCCGTCTTTTCATGGGGTGCCCTGCTTCCCCTTTTATAGACGAAAGGAGAGCACGTGTTACATCGGAGAAAATGAGAAGAATCGCCGGGTCCTTCTTCCTCTTCATGCGGGTCCCGCCGACCCTATAGACGTCAACATGGACGGCTCCACGTCGTGGCCCCATTCGTCACTGATGCCATGCGCAGGCATCGTCTGCCGGTCATGGCGTTCTATTCCGTCCCGGTGGACGTCATGGTGAACTGACGCGCATGTCAGCGTTCGTACGAGGGTTAGGCAGAACAGCGCCGGAGCGCCCGTCGCTGTTCTTGATGTGAATACTCAGGTATGGCTATCATGGCCTCGGGTTACATCAAGTCATGCCCGTCTCTTCTCTGGTGTCAGAGTTTTGACCCAGGTCCATACGCCTGGACCTGGAGTGGTTGGCTGCGATATGGGTCCCCGTCGGGCGAGATGGAGCCCGCACCCAAGGGTCGGGCGAGACGGAGCCCGCGGCCTCGGGGTCGGGCGAGACGGAGCCCGTGACCTTGGACGAGACCCTCGTGGCCTCGGGGTCGGGCGAGACGGAAACTGCGTCCTTGGGGTCGGGCGAGACGAAGCCCGCGGCCTTGGGCGAGATCCCAGCGGCCTCGGGGTCGGGCGAGACAGAAAATACGTCCTTGGGGTCGGACGAGATGGAGCCCGGACCTAAGGGGTCGGGCAAGACATGTTAATACGTCTTGCTCTGTCCGGGGAAGTCAGCGTGGACGCTAACTCCCTTGCTTCGGGTATCCCTAATATCGATATCCGACAAGTACGTAGTACCATTTTCTAGTCGTCTACGTGTACCTCGCTGATTCGTTCGCGGGTGGAACAAACCAAGCTTCCCTCGGAGTTCAAAATAAGCCGCTTGTGCTGATTTGTATGGCTGTTGTACCATGACTGATAAGGCCCGAACAGAGCTTGAGACGTTTGATCGAGAGAAAGAAAGACGGAGGCAAACACATTGTACGTGCCCATCTTTACGTCAAATCCATATAAGGGACTCCATTGCTCCTGCAAGGAGGAACCTTTATACTTTGCCACTTTTTCCCCCAACTGAAAACTGAAAAGAGCATCAGCACTAGCTATATCTACTCCTCTGGAGTACTGTACATCTCTCTATCTACAGAGATCTAGGCTAGCCATCCAGCAACAGACAACCCTAAACCCTTGCGGAAATGAGATGAGATGAAATCATTATTAAAGGCAAATAAAGCGAAGCTCCTAACGCATCAACGCGATTATTATTGGTGGCCAAGGCAAGAGGATTTGGATGCAGAGATTAATTCATATACGCAGGCACGCACGCAGCATCGATCATGCATGCCAGCTCCATTAATTAAAGCGGAGAGCTGAGCCGGGCCCGGGCGAGGTTTATCCTTAATCCCCGGCCACAGCACCGCACGGCCTAAAGCCGGAGCTCTGGACGATCGACTCTGGTCTGGTCTGGTGGTAGTGGTGTTGTACTGGAGGGCGGATGCATGGGGCCTTGCAGGCAATCATTGGTCTACTCATTCATGCATGGTTGGATGGTCAGGACAACATGCACGCATTCGCAGGGCCACAGGCCAGCTGCTGCAGCTCTGCTCGCTGGCCCTCTCTCTCTCTCCTCTCCACTCCTGCATGCCCGTCTTGCAGTTGTAGCACAAAAGGGGAGGGAAATATGGAATGTAGGCTGCTGCACGGAATTCTAAAATTTTCTAGAGGAATTTATTACCAGGCCTGGTTTACATTGCAAGTTTTTTCACTCTCTCTCCATCACATCAAATCTTCGAACACATGCATGGAGTATTAAATGTAGATAAAAAAATAACTAATTACATAATTTGATTGTAAATTATGAAACGAATCTTTTGAGTCTAGTGAGACCATGATTGGACAATAATTATCAAATACAAACAAAAGTACTACAGTACCAAATACTGATTTCGTACCTCAATCTAAACGAGGCCAAGTCGGAGTGCACCGGTATCAAGGTTAGAGCTGGTGGTACTAGTACAGGTAGCAGAGTAGCACTGCCACTGCTCCACTTTCTAGAAGAAATGGAGGAAAAAGAAGAATGGATCGGAGCTCCTATCCTTCCCCTATTTGTGAAGAAAAGGACGGGAGAAGAAGATCCATGTATTCATGCGATTTACAGTACACCTCTTTCTTTTGCTAGATATTTACTCGCATACACAATCTATCAACAACACAGGATTGATAATATACACTTCATTACCTAAACCATCAATTGCTGTAAAGAGAAGGGACATGGCAAAAATTGTATCTTTTTCTTCACAGGGACATGATTCATCTTGTAAAGAAGGGGAGCAGGGGAGATGAGGATGATGGTGGTGGTGGTGGTGCTCTAAAGGAGACGGGCCGGAGAAAAGATGGCAAAAAATAAAGCCCAAATGGCAGCAAGGAGGCAAAGCAGGAGGAATTAACAAAAGATAAAGCCAGGAAACTACCACTACTACTACTCCAGTTCGTAGCAATGAAAACCCAAAAGAAATGGAGAGAAAGGGAAGGTGGGAGGAGAAAAAAAAAGAAACAAAGACACCTTGCTGCTTGCTTGATTACAAGTCATCCTCGGTGATGCTCTCCAGGTGCGGCCGCCACACGGCGACGCGCCCCCGCCGCCGATCCCTCGCCGTGGAGGCCTTCTCCTTCATGATCTCCGACAGGTACCTCTCGTTGGCCAGCAGCCGCTCCTTCTCGTCCTCCGCCGGCGCCGGCCCGGCCGCGGCCCCGCTGCTGCAGGCGGCGGCCGCTCCGTCCCGTGCGGCGGTGTGGTCTTTCCTCCGGCGCCGCCTCCTCGCCACCGAAGCAGCCGCCGCCGCGGTTTGGCCGGCGGGCGTCGCCGGCGCCGGCGGCTGTAGCTTCGCGGCGGGCTTCTCGGGCGCGGGCGCCGCGGCCGGGGTGGTGGCCATGACCGGCATGAGGAAGTAGATCTTGCCCCTCTGCAGCTCGGCATTGGGCGGCAGGATGACGGGCTTCTGCACGACGATGCCGCCGCCGCCGCCGTCGGCCGGGCACGTGGACGGCGGCTTCCGGAGGACGTGCTTGGGGTACGCCTTCATGATCTCCCCGGCCAGCACGGGCCCCCCGCTGATCTCCTCCACGCGTCCGTTGGAGTGCACGATCCGCACCACGTCCAGCGCCCCGCACGGCAGGATGCACGCGATGCAGCACTTGATGGTCTCCATCGATATAATCCCTGTGGCCGCGCGCGGACCTCTCACCGTCACCGATCCCTCTCGCCTTCTGCTCGTAGCCCGGCCGGCGCAGCTGCTGCGCCTGTGCTAGTTCATATATGGCGGCAGACCGGCAGTGAGCACGGAGAGGTCTCGATCGAGGAGGAAGAAGGAAGGAGCTTGGCGATGCGCGCCGCGCGCACGAGCTAAGCTTTGGTTCGCGAGGCTCAGCTGGCTGGCCTTTGTATATGTTGGGTCCTTTTGGTGCGGGTACGTTTAGAGAAAAATACTGTTTCATAACTTAAAAAGCAGCTCCGAACAGCGGCGAGGAAACCGGTTCTCGTTCGATCGGTCGGCAGCTGCCGCTGCTCAATGCTGTAGCCTGTAGCAGCAGCAATACTACTACTGCCAGTCCACTCTAGAGTCAGCAGTGGCAGCAGCCCCAGGTCCTCCTCCCCTCTTTATTCTACTATTTCCACTGCTGGCTCTCTTGTTGGCTCCATTCAAACGTGGGATGGATGGGAAGATGTATGTACATAAAGAAATGGTGCCTGTGCGGAAAAGAACCGAGTAGGAACTGTGAAAAAATCAATCCGTCTATCGCTGCTGTTCACTCTGTTTTGCCTTTTCATGCATCTTTCCTCCGATCCTCCTTTGCGCCGCACGCTGATCGTGGTGGTGTATGGTCTCTGGTGTGGAAGTGGAACCCCCTCCCTGGCCCAAATCATTGCCACTCCACCTCGGCCTTGTACTTGCGTCACGCAGGGGGCTGGCTCTCTCTCGTGGGCGCATCACGCATGTGCTTGGGGTGAACCGGAGAAGAGGATGGCCTGCCTGTAAAACCTGGGCCTGCACGTTGACGTGGAACCAACATGGAACGCACAGCACGTACTGTGCGAGAGAGGCAGAGGCCGAGACGGGGGAACAGTGCAGGGAGCAGCAGTAATATAGGTGCCTGTACGTGGTGCCATATGAATGTGCTGGTTCGGGCATGGACCGCGCGCGCGGAGGCGCAAGGCGCAAGCAAGCATATCGGCTCGTCGTTTCGTCGCTGCTGCGATGAATGAAGGCCAGTTGATGGTGTTCCTGCTCCGGCGACCTGCATGGGGATGGACAAGTACGCGCGCCGCTGGTTTGGGGGACAATTAGTTAGCATCGTATCGCCCAAGAAATGATTGTGCTCGCGAGAGTCTGAACCCAGATTATGCACGTACGTCTTGGGTGATTCTACAGATACAGCTTGCCAACGATCGTTACTCAAGGGCGGAGGCTAAAGCAGAGGGACCGGCGGCCGTGACAGGCTCATCACAGACTCGACAAGTTAGGGCGTGTTTGGCCATGCTCCCGCCGGCTCTGGCCCCCACACTGTAGCGCAACTGTAGCGCGCAGGAGCGGTAGGCGGAGGAGAAAAAACGAGCTTCTTCGGCTCCGGCGCTGTCGGTGAGAGAGGAAAGGAGGAGAGAGAAAAACGACTCCGGTGAACAATGTCGCTACAGGAGATGAACATGGGAGAGAATAAAAAAAAGCGGAGCCGCTCGAAGCCCGGCCAAACGGACTCTTCCATGCTTGATTCTCAAAGCAAAGCGAACCACGGTATGTTATACCTAGTACAGTATATATAGTATGCTCGTATTTTGTCATCCGTATGGAGAAATCGTGTTATATACATGCATCGCTGTTCCCAAAAGCGAGAAAAGTACTAGTATAATAATAATAAGCAATAAAGAAAGATCCATGGCATTATCAATACATAGGCTCTGTTCGCTTGTCTTATAATCTGTTTTTTTATCTTATTTTTTCAGCCGGAACAATATTTTTCTCTCACAACAACAAATCAGCTGGAATAGTATTTTGGCTTGTTATTTTCAGCGAAGTGAACAGGACCATAATATATATATATATATATATATATATATATATATATTATAGCAATCATATGATATGATATTCGGATACCGTCCAATACGTCGGTGCAGCGTTAGGTTGTCTCCAATAGGATACCTATTGAGATATCTAAATCTAAAATGGGTCTCCAGCAGGATACCCAATAGAGTACCTATATACAAAACTCATTTCGGGCGTTAGGAGAGACATAACCCAAATCTGAGTATTTTTTCTCTTGAAAACCTATTTGCAGAAAGGGTTGTCTTTTAGATCGTGTTGTTGGAGAAGACTAAAAATAAATATTGAACCTTTTATCTGTAATGCTTCCCAAATAACAAATAGATCTTGTATTTTGGATCAAAGGTCGTCGGAGACGGTCTTAGAAAGGGCAGAAAGGGCTTGGGGGCCATAGGAGAGAGAGCGCGAGGCCGCACGCAGCGCCATCAGAGTGACAGCGTCCATATACGTCCTAACGTCCTGCTGCTAGGCCCCAGCAGGAGGCGGCGGTCGTCGTCCATCTGCCGCTGCTTGTGGACAACGCTCTGGGTTAGCGCGAGGCCGACCGGTCTGGGCGTCCGGCACCGGCAGAGCAGAGAGAGCGCAGCACGGAATGTGACGGCGAAACCGCTGCGGAGGGGAACGAAACGGAGCGAGATTCTCTGCGCGTGCGGAGGCTCCCGTGCCACGGATGGACACGTTCCTCTGCTTGCTTTGCTTTGCTTTGCGGGGACGGACCGACCCAAACTCTTGTACGGCCCCACAAGGCAGGCTGATTCCCGACTTGATAATTCGCACATGAGATGAGACCGTAGTACCGTACTCTAGTAAACTTTGGTTGTTTTTTGCACGTCCAGGCTGTTCAGAATTTAGGGCGACTTTGACACCTGTTCTAGGACACGGATTAGAAAACGTGTGGCTAAGCTAGCTCGATCCTCGTGCTGCCCTGCGCTAGGTCGGAGGATGTCGAGCCACACCAGATGCTGTGGGGCGGTAGTAATTTGCAGAGGAGCGGCCTCCCGTTCTTGTCACGTGGCTTTTTTTTTTTTTTGCCAAGCCAGTGCTCGAGCTGACGGGCCCCGTATATATAGTAGTTACCCGAGAGACACAGGGTGTTTAAATCCTGTGCGTGCGTGTCGAGCGCTGAGAGGGGACGGTGTGCAGGACACGAGCCGCGCTTTTGGCGTGGTCGGCAGGCAAGACAAGCCCCGCGCGGCGGGCGAGGCGCGTCCGCGCGTGGATCCCTACCTTCTTCTCTCTCTGTGTCGGGACTCGCGAACGTGCAGCTGCTCCTGCTCCGCTGCTGCCGGCGCAGGTGTGTTTAAATCCTGTGCGTGCGTTTCGAGCGCTGAGAGAGGGACGGTTCAAAGGACACGAGCCGCGCTTTTTTCTCTCATAAAAAAAAGCCGCGCGCGGCTAAGGAGGCGCGTGGATCCTCCTCTACAACCAACTCTCAGAAAAAATATTATTCGTTAATCGAAAACAAACAAAAGAAAATAAGCCAAATAAATCAAAACGAACGTGGCATTAATCTGCGAGTAGGCTTCAGTCTTCAGCACTCAGCAGTAGGCGCGTGACGGCCGGATCGGATTAGATCGCACACTGGCACTGCGCGCGCGCTGCATGCCTATGCGCACTTGGGCTCCTGGCATGTGCTTGAACAGAGCATGTCGATTCTGCTCGCAAATCAGAACACGCCGACGGGCGGCGACCTGATCAAACGTTAGTCACATCCGCGGCATGGGAGAGTCTGCCGAACGGCACGGGATCATCAGGTGGTGGGTGTCAGCGCACACGGCGCGCGCGGCTACAGCGAACTGGCTCGTCCTGATAGATATTCCGCAAGAATCCGCTTCAGAAATCAGAACGCGCGCGCACTGCGCAAACTTCAGGCACGCATGGATCGACAGGCCGCCAATGATTCGGCGCTCGATCGATCTGATTCCGGCTGTGCCGTCGCTGCCACCGGAAAGCTGGAGACCCATGACCGGTTGCATCCGCCCAGCCGATCTCACCCAGTAGTATCGCCGATGATATGATGCACACGGCTACACGCATACATACGTAAATAACACGAACCATTCCAAAAAAATACGTCGTGCACGGTATTTTAGCGGAAAAAAACAGGCTCCAACCGAGTAGGCAAACACAACACCCATTTTGGATCCGAGGCGACGCGGAAGGAAAAAAAATGTCCTCCCTCGTCTCTTTGCGTCTCCGCTAGGCCCACCACCACGAGGGAAGGGGACGACCGGAGCCAGCTCAACACGGCGGCCGCGCGGCAGCTCCGCCTCGCCGCGGCCAAGACGAGGGGCTCCGATCGCCGCCGCCTCGAGATCCGCGTCGCGCCCCCCGCCGCCGCCGGATCTAGGGAGGACCACCATGGCCGTGTGCCTTGCCGCTCGCAGCGCGGTAGAGATGAGGGAGGCGCTTTGCAACACCGTCGCCATGTCCACCGCCTTGGTGGGGCGGGAGGATCTGTATTGCCGGTGGGGAGAGGAGCCGCCGCCTTGGCTACTGCCGGATCTGGACCCTCCCCCGCTGGTGGTGATGAGCGAGCGCCGCGTGGGTGGAGGTGCTCATTGGCGCTGCCCGGCCTTCGCCGGATCTCGCGAGGAGGGAACGCCAGAGGAGGGAGGCGCTCGCAGCGCCAAAGCGGCGGCAGCAATGTGAGCTCCCACGCCCGCCTAAGGGAAAGAGGAACTCCGGCTGGGTGGGGACAGGTCCATGGCGAAGAGCTGGGCACGGCGAGGGGTTGCGCGAGGGCGGCGCCAGCGCACCGTGGGCGCGGGACCGGCCGGCAGTGTGTCATGAGTTCGCTGCTGGAGGGCACGCCTTGAAGCGATGGAAGGACGGAGTAAGGCGTTCTGCGGAGATCGAGCGGGTCGGCCGCGGCGCGTAGGGCAGGCTTGAGCGGCGGTAGCGGCAAGCGGCACAGGGGGGAGGGGGTGCGAAGATCGGGGCGGCCGTGGACGCCGTGGCGGCGTCGGTGGATCTGGCCGTAGAAAGCTTCGAGGTCGCGCTGTTGGAGATTGAAAGTTTTAGGTGTGCGACCTTTTTATTGTACGTGACATAAATCATAGTATGTGTCTCTAAGGCGCCAATTATGGGTTCCAACTTCCATCGGATCGGATCACCTCCAGAGTCGACCTGAGTCCATCCCCAGGACGGCTGCCGTCGCAACAGCACGACCCGGGCCTGCAGCCGGTCAGAACCCACATGACGCACGAGACGATCCAATCTTATCCGACCTGAGCCACGGTAGCTAGGCAGCCGTAGAATTCGTAGTCACTGCCTTTTTAGCGTCCTATAGAAAGAGCATCGCCGCCTTCGCTTTCGTCCGCAGCTGCCAAGATACGCGGCGAGCGAGTGCAGTGTAGTGCGTGGGGGACCCGTGGCCTGGGCCTCGACGATCGATCGAAATCCGTCGATCCATTGCGCCCCACCCAGCGCGCGCGGCGAAAGTCAAATGGCAGAACAACGCCCGGGACTAACTTTACAGCAGCGGAGTTTAGTGCTCCGCTGTCGCGGTCAATTGCCATTAGGCATGCAGCTAAAGGTATATCTGGGCACAAAGCCCGAGCCCGTGAGCCCGGCACGGAGCCCGCTCTTTAGGCCCGGCCCAAGCCTGGCCCGGCCCGAAGGTTAATGGGCCCTGGCTGGCACGGCACGGGGTGTAGGCCGTGCTTGGGCCGAACCCTAGGCCCACAGGCCGGCACGGCACGGCCCGCAGCGAGCAAGCGGCCGGCGTGGCCCAAGAACCCTCCTGGCCTCCTCGGCTCCTCCCCGGCTGGCTCCCCATATAACCGAGACCCCCTCCCCGGTCGGCCCCTAACCCTAACCCCATTCGCCTCGCCTCCCAAACGCAGATCCATGCAGCCCACCCGCACTCGACACCCTAACCCTAATCCCATTTCGCCTCCCAACCGCAGCCGCAGACTCGACACCCGCTTTCGGTCCATCTTCGCCTCTCTCGTCGATCCATCTTCGCATGGCGGTGCTGTCGTCGTCCCTGGATCCGGTGATATCGCCGCCGCTCCATCACCCTAACCCTAACCCCATTCGTCTCGCCTCCCAACCGCAGGCCGCAGCCGCACTCGACACCCTAACCCTAATCCCATTCGCCTCCCAACCGCAGCCGCACTCGACACCCGCTCGGTCCATCTTCGCCTCCTCTCGTCGATCCATCTTCGTCGCCGGTGCGACCGTCGTCCTTGGATCCGGTGATATCGCCGCCGCTCCATCACCTCTCCGGCTCTCCCTGAGTTCCCTGCTCCCTCAGTCCATCTTCGTCTTCCTTTTTACTCCTTCTCCTCTGTTTGTCGATGAACATGTGAGTCCGCCTCCCCGTCTCTCTTGCACCGTCGCTCGCCGTCCTTCTTAATCCCGTCTTGCCCTTGTGTGGCCCTCGTCTTCTCCGACGCCGGGCTCCGGTTGCTCAGGCAAGTCCATCCCCATTCGTAACCCTAACCCTAGCCCCTAGATCTATACGTTTCTCAGTGTTTTGATTCTGTTTTTGGGATCATTTTCTCATCCGGCTCCGGTTGCGCAGGCAAGTCCATCCCCATTCGTAACCCTAACCCTAGCCCCTAGATCTATACGTTTCTCAGTGTTTTGATTCTGTTTTTGGGATCATTTTCTCATCTTTTTTCTTTTTGCGTGTTCTTTTTCTTTGCAGTGTTCATTGTCGATGCCTCGTCGTCAACTAGCCTTGGCGTGAAGCAGACGACGGCAACGGCACCGCTGCCAAGCCGTAAGCCGCGCACCGTTGAGGAACGGTTTGGAGTTCACCGTCCATGGCCGAGGGCCCCATGGCGTGTGACTCGCAGGGCGACGGTGCCATGTTCCCTGTGACTGGCGACGATGACTTGGTCGCGGCTGGGCTGTCCCCGGAGCACGACGACGACGGCCGTGACCCCTTTGCGGTGTTTGATGACGCCACCCGCGGGACACAGCCGGCGATCGACGTCGATGCCGTCGATGCAGGGGCAACGGGGACAGGGACGGTGGACTCCAACACCCACTCCAACTACACTGGTGTTAATGGTAATGCTGATGGTAATGGTACTCGTACTCCTTCCTCTGGTGCTGTTTCTGGACTTGGTAAGCGCAAGTCTCAGTGCTGGGGTGACTTTGAGGAGGTTTATGAGAAGATTAATGGTGTCGATGTGCGTGTTAGAGCTATATGTAAGATGTGTAGAACTGTGTTGAGTGCTAGATCTCTCTCTTTGGTATCTGGTCACATTCTTAGGCACCAAAAATCTTGCAAATGAAACTTGATAATGCTTCTAGGGTTCGGTCTCGACTAGCTTTTAATGCTTGATGGGTCTTTGCATAATTGGAACTATGATCCTGTTGTTTGCTAGAAACTGAATCTGTAGATTGATTGCTAGGCTTGATCTTCCTCTTGGTTTTGGTGACACGATGCATTTGAGGAATATATTAAAAATTCTCATAACCCAAGATTTGTTAGATCATCTAGAAGAACCACCACTAGAGATCTGGATAAGTTATTTCTTTGAACGTCGTGCTATGATTAGGAGCTGTCGTGTGCATGTACGCATCTGTTGCTTTGACTTCGACATATGGTGCAGTAATGCTAAAGAGGATTACATATCTGTTGTTGCTCACTATGTGAATGCTGATTGGGAATTGCAAAAGAAGATTGTTGGTCTTAGGTTGATTCAAGTTAAGCATTACGGTGAAAACATTTCGCTTCCATTGCATCTGTTGTTGAGGAGTATGGCTTGGTTGATAAAATCTTTTCTATCACTTTAGATAATGCATCTTCTAATGCTAAGGCTATGGAAACTTTGACACCCATGTTTTTGGTTATCTTGGTTGTGATCTCACACTGATGATCCGCTTTTGGTTACGATCTTGTACATCAACGCTTTGTGCTTGTCACATTATTAATCGATAGTCAAATCTGGACTAAAAAGAATCAAACCTTATATAGAGGATTTTAGAACGCAATTAATTTCTTGAACTCCTCTAATCAAAGAATTGCTATGTTTAGAAACTCTTTGTGAAGCTAAAGGTATGAGACCTAGAAAATTTGGCTTAGACATGGATGTTAGATGGAATGCTACTTATCTCATGCTAAAACACTTGGTTCCTTACGGTGAAGTATTTTACGTGTTCATAAATTCAAATTATGGTTCTCAAGATTGTTGTCTCCAAACCCATTGGCACGTGGTTGGGAAAATATTGGAGTTCTGAAAGTATTTTATGACTCTCTTTGTTATACCTTCGTGTCTGGTGTTTATTATCCTACCAGTCCTCTTGTCTTTGCACCATGTTCGAGATTGCAACTCATTTGCATGCATGTGAAAGAGATGTTAATCTTAGACCCTTTGTGTACCCTATGCAAAGCATAAATTTCTCAAGTATTGGAAGGACATTCTCTCTCTTATACTCATTTGCATTCATTCTTGACCCTAGAGCTAAGTGAGAGGTATGCAAAGGGTCCTCCATTTACTTCTGAATATCTCTGATCTTGATTACACTACTTACTATGCTGATTTGAAAACCGAGTTGCATAAAATGTTTGAGAAATATTTGAGAAAGTTTGGTGCAACCAGGTCACAAAGGGTTGCTGGTCCTACCCCACCCATTGGTAAGAGAAAGCAGGCTTGGGGGTAATTTTTTTGGAGGATCAGTGTCTGCTGGTCCTTCCATGTAATCACTGTTCTTCTTCTCACTCTCTCGCTTACGAACTTTCAAGCTATTTGGACAGCGACTGCATAACTGCTTATGAGGATGGTTTTGACATTCTTCTGTGGTGGAAGGACCACAAACTAACCTATCCTATCCTGGCTATTATGGCCAGAGATATCATGTCGATTCTGTTTCCACTTGTTCTTCTGAGTCTTGTTTCAGCTTAGCAGGGAGGATCCTAGAAGAACGGCGCCGGAGCTTGAAACCAGAACAT
Organism: Miscanthus lutarioriparius; assembly: GCA_904845875.1. Taxonomy (NCBI): domain Eukaryota; kingdom Viridiplantae; phylum Streptophyta; class Magnoliopsida; order Poales; family Poaceae; genus Miscanthus; species Miscanthus lutarioriparius. The sequence continues at coordinate 26,978,388 of CAJGYO010000006.1, read as the reverse complement.
GTTGAGATGCTGACCTTGTTGAAGGACTGGGAGCTAGGAGAGAAGAGGGAACAACATGAAGCTGCTGATACCAAGGAAATTGAAGATGCATTCGAGAATCTGTTCCTGGATGAACCAGAAGGTGAAGATGATGGATCTGGTGGTGGCTGACAGTGGCATTGGTTGGCTGGGAGTGTTGGAGTACTTTTGTGTGAGTTGAGAGTGAATGTGTCCCTCACTCACTTGCTTAGTTTTCATTTGAACCTTTGAACAATGGTCTGTAATAACTATGTAAGATTAAGACATTTGGAGCTGGCTGCACTCTTTTTTCCTGCCTAGGGTTTCTCACAAGGGTGAGTTTTACCTAGGTAGGTTTTTAATGAATGACATTGCACAAAACAAACTCTTTTGATATTTGAATGGATTGAGATGTTTATTTGGAGGTGTTTTAGATTTAACGGGCCGTGGGTCGGCACGGCTGTTATTTTTGCCGTGCCTCACGGGCCAAACCACGGCACGAAAAAATGGCCCATGTGTCCGTGCTTCGGGCGAAGGCGAGCCCGGCCGACCCGATCTTGCACGGACCCGCAGTGGCACGGCGTGCCTCCATGGCCCGGTACATCGGTGGTCGGGCCGCCTGCGATCATGCCGCTGCGTGCGGGCCGGGCCGGCCCGATGCCCAGGTATGGCTAAAGGGAATGGGAGGCTGATGAGCGCCCGGGCGGCTTTACACCAATCAACTCGATCGATCGAGGTCCACTTCAGCACTCACCGAGCTAGCGATTCGGAGCTGCAAGTGCTGCTATATGGGGCATGCCAATGTGGCCTACGAGGAGTTAGCGCTGGCAGCATCTCCTTTTCAGTTTTTAGGGCGGGATTGAAGGGTTGAACGCGAGAGTTTTACTTTGGCGCATGCAACTGTCATCTGCTCGCTGCTTTTCGCCGAGAGTGATGGCATGGCATGGGATGGACCTGGACTGCTTGGGTTGGGCTGAGTAGGTGATGATGATCCCTTCTTTCTTTCACGTATCAACTGTCCCCCGTTTGTGCTTGCCATAGGTTTTATTTTTCTTTTACTGGTAAATAGGCCCGTGCGTTGCAACGGGAGAAAAAAAATAAACATTCATAGAAAATGACAACAAAATACTATATCTCTATTTATGTTTAACCATTTTTATAAAATTTAAAAGCCATAACTTATTTATAATGACCATGACATCCTAGCCATATGATAAAGTCCTACTTAGCCGTATCAAAGTAAAATACAACATTGATAAAAATTTCTCCCGTTCCAAAATAAAGAAACATTGATCCATTCGCACTTATGGAGATGGAGGCGGGAGATGCAAACACACCTTAGACTAGCCACAATGTTGCAAAATGCCGGTGCCCAAACACTCTCTCTCCTCTCCAAGCATCGATGCCTAACATTGTGGCCGATGCCGAGTTGCCAGAAAAACTGGGCACCGGGTCAAGTAGGTTCACCGATGCCTCAAACATAAAAAAAAAATGCGATGGGAGGCGACCTCGGTGACTGCGGCTGGCCGGACTCGCGCTTGAAACGAATGAGAAGGAAGGGGAAAGGGAGTGTGGCTGGGGTCCACGCATGTGGATAGCCACGGTGCCCACGTTGTGGCTTAAGCAGGAGTTCAGGCACCGGTACAGCTGGTAGGATAAAATTTTTTTAAGCATCGCACACACTGTGGTACACAAGGTTCTAATCCGGCACAGTTCTTGCTCAGGCAGTCAGGCACCGCCCAGAACCCATGGCAACGGTTTTGACAATAACCGACGTCACCTACGTCGCTGTGATGTAGTGATGGCTGGCGCGCTGCCGTCCAAGCCTAGCATCAAGCACAACGCCGTGGAGGCGCAGTGGGTTCTGGTTCCGTTGCTGCAACACCTCCTGCTCTTCGAGGGCGACCATCTGCCACCCTTCGACGCCATCCTCCAGTAGGGACGAAAATGGTATATAAATATCTCGAACAGTATCATATCGTTTTCTACGTTTAATTCGATCGAATTCGATTCGAATTCAAAATCGGAACAAAAACGATTTTGATATTTTTTCGACCATTTTCTACTTTTAATTTGGAATATCCCGAATTCAAAGCTTGGTTTTGAAATTCGGTTTAAACCAAATTTGGCCCACTTAGAAGTCCAGCCTTATAAAAACTGTATCTTTTTTATACGATCTCAGATGAAGATGATTTTTATATAAAAATTGTAGCTCTCGACGAGGTCTACAACTTTTTAGTTTTTAGTTTTTTTTTTCATTTGAGGTCTTTAAGATGTTTAAAAAAAGTAAACAAAGTTTTAACGGTATATTAATCGCGTACAAGCGTTTGTTGCCTTAGAAAAATCATATCTTTCTTACATGCTATCGAATGGAGCTACTTTTTAAGCAAGTTGTAGGACTTGTTAATTATTATTCACTTGTTAATTGTTATGCACTTGGTTCTACGGGTTAATTTCATATTGTTTTTTTGTATATCGACCGTGTTCGACAAAATTCCGTTCGAATTAGTTCGTTTTTGAAATTCTCGATATTTCGTAAGTTCGTGTTCGTTTTTGTGTCCGACTTTACCGCTTTCGCTTTTCGTTTCGTATTTAAATGTAGAAATAGAAAACAGTTAAGAGGTTTTTCGACCATTTTCAACCTTTTTCATCCTTATCCTCCGGTCCCTCCGATCCTACCTCGTGACGACCCACCCACCCATGCCCCGCTCGGCGGCAAGCTCCACTACCTCACGGACACCGGCGATGTCACCATCCGTGGCTCCACCGGCGGCGACGACGACGACGGCGTCAGGTTCGTCGCCGCGGAGTGCGACGCTAACGTTAGCCGCCTCGCAGGCGACGAGGACCATGACGTGCTCACGTTCAAGCAACTCGTTCCGGAGCTTGACACGAGCCTGCTGCCGGCGCCGCTGCTCGCTGTGCAGGCAACGTGTCTCGCGGGAGGCGGGATGGCCCTCGTGGTCAGCGTGCACCACGCCGTCGCCGTCGGCCCCTCGCTGTGAAGCTAGCATGTTCCTTCTTCCTTGTCCCATGGATCAAAGCACGTTATTTCATCGTATTAGCTCGATAGACGTCTGCAGCCCGACCTCCTTGAACCCAGATTTTCATAATTATATTCAAACTTGATCAAACTCCTAACATGGATATCACGTACGTGTACTTGATGATGTGTTCTCGTGCACGTTATACCAATATATGGTCAAATCATCGGCGGCTTTTTCCGTGACCATACCAAATTCCTATTGGGTCACGTCTTGCTCGTAGAGATCGATACGAAGACATGTTCGGCTAGTATTAAAGTCGGCTGAAGCTGTTTTATTGTGAGAAAAAAATACTATAGGTTCTAGCTGATAAGCGGACTGATAAGGTCAAGTGAACAGGCCTTCCAAGCAGCGCCTCCAAAAGTCCAAAATAATTCTATTGCTTATATTTCCTTGAATTTGAAACACAGTAGCATCTCCGTGCCTACCTATTTTCAAATTTAGATGTCAACATATACGACCAAATACGTTTTGGAATAGGACCCCGTATCACGCTAGACGAGAGGTATTCTAACTCATATAAGCACGGATTATATATAAGTCCGGATAGAAGAAAATTCATCATTGTCCGGTAATTAGAGGAAGACGGACAAAAAATGGAGGGTTTTTTTTTTATTTTTAACCTTTTTCTAATACAAATTCCAAATCTAACACCGTTGCTTTTTTTATTTTCAAAATCTAACCCGTTTGGTTGTGTCTAAGTCTGTGACGCGGCCAAAACACGCTGTTGCGCCACATGCACCAGCACGGCACAATCTGCCACATCGGAGAATGGTTTCCATGTGGAAATCCTTGCCGCGTCACTCCCGTTGGCGCGGCGAGGGGTAACTTTAGAAAAATTGTATCTTTTTCATACGATCTCGGATGAAGATGATTTTTATATAAAAATTGTAGCTCTCGATGAGATCTATAAATTTTTAGTTTTGAGTTTTTTTTTAATTTAAAATCCATGCCGTGGCGTGGCATGAATTTCCACGTGAAAACCGTTGTCCGACATGAGAGATCGTGCCGCGCCGATGCATGTGGCGTGGTAGCGTATTTTGGCCGTGCCACGGACTTAGACGCGGTCAAACGGATTAGATTTGAAAATAAAAAAGCAACGATGTTAGATTTAGAATTTGTTTCATAAAAAGTTAAAAATAAAAAAAATTCAAAATGGATGAATAAAAAAATAGATTGAAATTTTGTCTCTTTATCGTTAGATATAGAATCTTTGCGGTATCCAGGTTTAGATATAGGGCGGTTGGCTTTCTCCGTTCCTGCATCCCGGTTCCGGCCTGTAGGAGGAAAAAAAAGGCTCCTGTAATTCCACTCGAGATCGTGGTGGGGCGCGTACGTGCATGCCTGCCCGCCCGCGTGTGCGTGGGCGCGTGGCTGTGGCTACCCGCGCGCGTACGAGACAGTAGACCTGCGCCTGCGCGCACGCCTCAGAAGGTGACTAGAAAGCCAGGCGCGGTCTGGCCGCGCTATAAGCAAGATTGGCCCAGTTTTTGATCGGCGGACGTATAATTTTTTTTAATAATATATATGGGTCCTGATGTATCATATACATACAGTATATAAGTAGAGAAAATTATCTGTATAGTCCTATAAAACTTAGTTATTCCTTGTATGGCCTTGCAAACTTCGAAATTTCTTGTATGACCTTGTCTTCGAATTTTAATGGCCCATATAACACTACTGTCAGGTTTGGACCCTAACACCGTTAAGTGCCATGCAAATTGTCTATAATACCCTTGTTGCAGAAAAATGCGTTGATTCCTTGTATGGCCCTGCTTCATCTGATATTTACAATATTACCTCTATGACACTGAGTATTTGTATGGTTTGTTTTGACATTAAAATTCATCCACATTATACTATAATTTAGAAATAATTTTGTTATGATAATATGCATTATCTAAGCTTTGTAATTCATCCATATTATCTCTTATCTATTGTGGTTAAAATTTATAAAAAAAAGAGATGTATTGACGGTCTCCGTTATTTGTGCAATAAAATTCATCCATATTAGATAGATAAACACTAATGAGATCTCAATATAAATTGGTTCAAACAGTTCACTGCAGGTAGCAAATACAAATGGTCCATAGCTACGTACACTCTTAATGTTCGCATACATATATGTTCAAGCATTACATCAAGTCGACATGCATACATATCATAAGTTTTTTTGCGAGAATCACAAGCTGAGTCTCCTTTTGCTTCTAGTACCCATGGCAGGGCTTGCTGGATCGGTTTTCTTGCTTCTGGTGCTCATGGCAGGGCTATCTAATGGTGCCATAGGATAGATCATAATCTTTTTAGCAATCTGTTTCTTTTTCCCTTTACCATTTTTCTTCACAGGTGCAGCCGTTTGCTCACTGGCCAAAGGGATTTCAGTGGAGACCGGCTCCAGCTGATTGGAGCCACTTCTTGATCTGCACCTGTACATCTCAAAGAACAATAATTTTTCGATGAAACTCATGGGACTAAAACAACAGCAATGCTGGTATGTATGGAATGGACAACAGCTATACATATAGGAACGGAGAGAATTACCTTTTTGATGTTCTATAATCTGAGTTAGCATGTTTTCTCTTATTAGTACTTGTGGTTTCTAAGGTTGGACGGTAGGAAAAAGCAAACAACTTAGAATTTTCTATATATTTCATGTATCATAATATATATTCCGAATTAAAGTATTACCTTCTTGAATGTCCAGAACCAGACCTATCACGGTTTCCCTTCTTCTTTCTTGTAGTTCCCTGACTTTGACTATGAGAAAAAAAGAAACTTAGAAATCAAACAAGTTTTCATGTGTCATTATATAAATTTGAAAAGTAAAAGTGGTAACCTTTTCGATGACTGAGAAGTAGCATTAGGTTTTTCCCCTTTTTCTTATTTGCAGGTTCCAAATTTTGGCTGCGGCAACAAAATAGCAATATGTTAGGACTAAAACAATTATTTAACAATGATCATAAGTTTATAGCTTGCTAACCTTGGTGGAAAAGACATAGATGCTTGTGGTGCTTCATGCTCAATAGGGATAATGGATGACTGAGCTGATTTGGCTTTACTTGTTTTTTTGGGGTTCTCCTCTACATAAGCAGTAAGGAAAAAATTATCAGCTGCATTAACTTGCATAATATAAGAAAAAGAGAGCATTGCTTAACCCTCTTTTTATTACCTTATTAGCTTCATAGCTTCTATATCCTCTGGTTTACCCTTCTTGCAATTGTGCCAATGATGGCCATAGTCTAGGCAAATAGGACATTTATGTTGGCGTTTAATACCTTTCTTTTCAGCATTGCCCTTCAACCTCTTGACTCGGGGCCTACCAACAGCAGTTGTTAGTAATGGTGGGTGCATAAAAAATCCATGTGTTGCTTTAGGCCATTGCGACTTGTCAGGCATTGCAGGGATTAGTTGCTCATATGCTATTATGAACTTCCAAACGGAGTAATACAAGTCCACATAACTCTCTAGAGATGAATTGGTTTTGGCTGTGATGAATGCTATAGCATGTTTGCAAGGAATGTCAGATACCTGCCATTGTCTACAAGAACATGTCCTGTCATTCAAGTTGACCACAAACCTGAATCCACTCCCTCCTAATGCAGTAATTTCACCAACATCTTCTGAGCATTCCTCAACCTCCAAGTTTAGCTCTCTACTCTTCTTATTCAACATCTTGATTATGTGGGGTAGAATGAACCCACCAAGCTGTCTTGATATCTTCCTCCTTTGGTTTCACTTTATCATAATCATTTGCCTAATCTCGTCCATGAAGTCATCCAAATTCATTGACTTCTGTTCCTTAACCCAATTGTTAAAGGATTCTACCAAATTGTTTGCTACGTAGTCCACTTTGCAAATGGTTGAAAATTGACTCCTGCTCCACAATTTCTTGTGAGACTTCCTAAGATATGCAGTTGCTGCTGGCTTATCTGTTTCCATTACAACCCAATGTTTGTCAAACAAATATTGGTTCCATGAGTACGCTGCTGGCCAGAGGTGGTCATAAAAAACCTTACCATGATGTCTTTTCTTGAAATTCATCACCAAGTGAAGCATGCATTCCCTATGTTCTGCCTCTAGGAACACCTCAGTTACCCCTGACATCACTGCCTGCTCAACATCTGTGCATATTGCTAACCCCCGTGGTGATCCAATGGCCTTCTTAAGCATTTGCATAAACCAAACCCAATTGTCACTTGTTTCAGAATCAAACACCCCAACACAAACAGGATACATCCATTTATGCCCATCAACAGTGGTAGCACTAGCCAACTGCCCTTTGAATTTCCTAGTCAAGAATGTGTTGTCAATTGCTAAGTAAGGCCTGCAACCACTAAGGAAGCCATCTATGCAAGGTTTCATAGCAAAGAAAAATCTTTTGAACATGATTTTGCCATCTATTTCATAATGATCAATCTCTATTATGCTACCAGGACAAGATATCTCAACTTGTGACTTAAATCTAAACAAATTGTCAAAGCTACTATCCCAATCACCATATAGTTCCTTCAATGCTAATTTGCCACCTTCCCATACTCTCTTGTACGGGATGCTCACCTTGTGATGTTCTTTAATCTTCTTCGTCAATTCTTTTGCTCCAAGGGTTGCATCTTCAAACAGCTAATCTTTCACCTTTTCACATAACCAAAAATTGGTTACATTCTTTACCGTTTTTGACCGTCTACTACTAGAGCATCGATGAGCAGCAGGGTTCTTTTTAACCTACACAAGACAAAACAAGCTTAAAAAGAGGCAATAAAAAACAATGCACAAGGTCAGATAAATGAACAAGGTTAGATAATTACCATAACAGTGCGCATATCCTACATTGTAGATAATGTAACCTCCATGGACAATTGTCTTTGTCTCTCCTTGAGCAATAGATCCGGTATCTAGATGGTGCACTCTTCTCAATATTGAATTCAAATTCATGTTTGATTGCATGCTGAGAAAGGGACACCTTGAACTCTTTCATATTGGGATACATGGTGCCTACTGCCATTGGAGGGTTGTTTTTATCATAATCGACATTAGGTGTGTGATCTTTCCCATAGCCAACCAACTCCTCATCAACTTCCATATCCTCACCATCACCGTCCTCACCATCACCGTCCTCCCCATCACCATCACCATCTTCATCACCTCCCCCATCACCATCTTCATCAACTCCCCCATCACCATCACCATCCACATTCTTTTCCACATTGTCTGTAGGAACAATCTATAGATACATACCCTCTTCATCAACACCTACAAATTCATTCTCTGGTAATGGGTTATGAAGGTAAGAATCATCTTTCGTTTCTTCTGTGTTCATATTAAGTTGCTCTTTCTCATTAATATTCCACTCAGTGATAGGTTCATACATCTCAGAGGGGTCACAATATGTAACGAACATATGCACAACCTTTGTCTTATGGTGTTTCTCAAACATAGACATTAAATCTTGGTCACATTTCACTTCTAGGAAGGTTTTCAAGGCATCATCATAATACTGGACATGTGCAACTTCTAAATAGTCAGGAGGGTACTGCTGAACAATTGATTCAACTAAATTCATATAATTTGTCAAGTTTGAATCAAGAACCTTCTCAAAGTTAAAACATCTGACATCTTTTCTTGCTTTTTTTGGGTTACCAAGCAACTTAATTTTGAGACAAAGTTGAATTTGGATCCAACCTATACATGAAGACATGAATGTACATTTAGCATAAGGCGCATAGGTACTGCAAAAATTTGGTACTACTTTTAGCTTTGACGAACTAGAGTACAGGCATGTAAAACTCACCCTTCCTACGATTTTGCTGCTTCTTCCTGGGATGTTGCCTCCATCGGACCTTCTCCAATTTGATGGTCGTCATCCGTAGCCTTGGCCTGTACGTCTGCCATGGTTGCATCCCACCCAGCGCCCTACGATAGGAGGCCACGCATCCCTGTTGTGGTAGCCAGTAGGAGGCGGCGCGTCCCTACCCTGGCCCGACCGCAGGAGGGCCGGCCGCCCTGGAGCGGCGCGCCCTCAGCCGTGCGCGTTGCTTGCCATCACCTCTCTCTCCTGCCACGCCCTAGAGTCGGGCCGTCCCCTCCCGCGCCTCACCTCTCTCCCATGATGGACGCGCCTATAGCCCCTCTCCCCTGCTTGTCGCGACCCTGTGAAGCCGATCTAGAGTTTGGGTAGGGGAGATGACGCCATGGACACATAGCAGGGTTAGAACTCGAAGAGGATTCACGGAGTCGAGTTTCTACCTTCTTTCAACAAGAGGGGTATTTTGGTCACTTGCGGATTGGTCTGACAAGGATAGCCCACATTTTTTTGCGGTGATCTCTAATAGAAGTGACGGTAGTGTCATGTAGGTCACTGGAAAATGAACATAGGTCCATACAAGGAATTTCAAAGTTTGCAGGGCCATACAAGGAATAACTGAGTTTCACAGGGCCATACAGATAATTTTCTCATATAAGTAACTTTTCTATAGCGTATTGGATCCTACAGCTAGAATACAGTGTTTGAAGCACATAATAAACAGAAATAATCACAAAGGTAGAACATTGTCAATCGCTAAAATGAACTTACAGTATATTGAAGAGGTAGTATATATATTCAAATTGTTGATATGTAGATTGAAAGTGGAATGAGCTTTACATGAAATAAAACGGAATAGGCTTAGGAGGTGCTGCAGTGGAGAAGCAGAGTTGTACGACATCCACGTGTAGCTCTAGGAGCTTGCTATTGAGGTTTAATGGTCTTGTACGAGTGGATCGAGTTGCCGGACATTCGCTCTCCTGCATTGCCGGTGTTGCGAGCATGCTCGGGGGTTCAGAAGTCGGAAGGAACTATGATGATTTCTTCTAGTGCTTCTTGGCCATGGTCTTTGTGTCTTTTTTGGGAGGCCTTAGCTGTCTGCACATTTATGACCCCATTTAGAAAGCAAACCTCTCCCAACTATTCTTCTTCAAAGTTCAAAGAGAGAAACACAGCTGACAAAGGAAATAACAAATTGAGATTGCGGCAGACCATGCCCACTTGAGTTCTGAATTCTACTATGGAGTGAAATAAATAGTAATTTAGTTATCACGTATCACTCTGGTGACAATGTTAGCTTATGGCCCTGTTCGCTTCACTGAAAAGACAAGATAAAAAGTATTGTTCGCTGATTTATTGTGAGAGAAAAACACTGTTCTTTTGCTAAAAAGGTACGGTCGAAAAGACAATCACTTATGATTGAATATCAGTAAGCAATGTGAATGTGTGTGTTTACCTCATATACAAGGGCATAGTGGATGGGTGCATAGCTGCATATAAATTGGACAATAACCCACCGTGTAAAACAAAGAACAAAATTGGTTAATAAGAAGTAGAACTTTTTGAAGAGATAAGCTCAATGTTGTCATTGAAGCAGGATCTCACGCCGAATTCAAATGTCTGTCATCAGCATTTCATCGAACACATGAAGGCATCTATGGAACATAGCTCCAGACTAGTATCAGTCCATGCCACTACCGTGGCCACCTCGAGCTAAAGATCTGAATAAAAGCTAGTGCCCAAAACAAAAAAATTATAATATTGATGGGAGATGAGCTTCAAAGCTGATGAAGAGAAACAAACTTTGGAACTCTAATGAACCCCAATGGGCCATGTGTGTTCATTGGAAGCAATCTTGCCTCCCATCTTTGGTGATATTGACCGGCTGCCAATCAGTCACATACCAATCAACCAGATAATGTCCCAAACTGATCTTAGGCAGATGGATAACTGAAGCATGAAGCTTCCAATGACAATGAGGCAAGCCTGATAGATGACTGTAAACATGTAGAAAAAAATCCAATTAGATCCAACAAGGATATGGACCGCCGCACCCGAAAGGAAGAAATCACCACAACCAATCAAAAGGAATCCTCAATCGCTAATTGCTGGCATAGTGTGTGCATGAATCGCGACTTTGCCAATTGGTCACACAGGTAGCACATCACTCTGCACAAGCAATGGCATAGTCTATTATGTTAACCATGCAAATTAAGGGAGATTGGTGGGAGCTGAGAACTTCTAAATCTGTAAGAACAGAAAGAAATGTGCTGTTTGTAGGAACTGAAATGTATTATCTATATAAAATGAACATAATTGTACCTCAAATCTTCTAGAGCGGTAACTGAAAGAAGGTAAAAATAGAGTATAATAGTACTTATTGCTCGTACGCTTGTACTCACAGTTATAGAAAAATTATAGAGCATAAATGAACAAAACAAAAAGTTGAGGGAGTGCAGTTTGTATCTATCTAATTTGTTATCTCGGCCCTAGGACATCTTTGAGCTTGTAATATTTCTCTGTAAATAAACAGGATTCGTCACTGGAATTTCCCTTTGTGCACCTATAGGTGGGTTTTCAACTTTTCATATTTGTTGGCTCTAAGAAATCAATGTTTTTTTCATTGATCTATGAAGGAAACGTATATACTTAACACACATAATAGTTTGTTACTTGAGCATGTGTCTTTTGAAAATTTGTGGAAATGCACTGCATAAATCAGTGTTTCATAGTGAATATGATAACTACAGGATAAAATAAGAGACTTTGTACCTTAAATGTGTTGCCATGTCTAGCGTTGGCATTTAATCGAGTGCCTTGCTTGCATGTTCCGATAGAGAAAGTTGTGAAAGTGCAATCAATCCCTAATTATGGGTTTTGATGATAATAACCACATAATTAGAGAATTAATGAGATTTATCGAGATAACAAGCAAATAATTTATATTCGAGGATGATACACGAAATGGAGGAGCTCCCAATCATAAATGTCGATGGCTTCAAACTCAAAGGAGGTTTAAATTCTTTTATATTTTGAATTTGAGTATAGGAAAAGCCGTACTATAAAGGGGGACACGATGCTTAAGCTAACATGTGGTACCAAGTTCTCAAACATACACATGCATCCTCAGATTCACAGCCAAGACAAACTAAACTTCACTCTTACCCTTGCTCTCTTGACTGGTGCGGCACTGCCGCACTTGAAGAGAGGCACTGCCACACTTAAGTGACTGTTAGGGCCAAGGGGGTAGTTATACCCATCCTCTTCCTACCCAACAGCAATCTTCTTCCTTCTGCTCATTCCAGCTCGTCCAAAACAGAAAAGGAGCTCTCTCTCTCTCTTCCTCCATTAGTGACCTTGAGCCCTCAAGCAAATCCATTGATTTCCCCATCAATCCTTGAGAGAAAAGGGTCCAAAACTCGATTAGAGAGCAGCTCCATTGATTCCTCAACTCAAAAGAGCACTTGGTTCATATTTTGGCTGGCGGTTGTGTTTGTTACTCTTAGAGCTTGGCTCCTAGCTGACTAGAGCGTCGCCCGTGGAGCTTGCCAACTTGTGTGGCAGCTCCGAGAGGTTTGTAACCATCTCTTGAAGCTAGTATACTCACCCCTCATCTCAAGAGTTAAGTCTCTTAACTTAAGAACAAGGAAGGGTTGGAAAGCCCTAAGCCTTAGTGGCTAACCTCAACAACGTAGAGGTAGGCAATCCATGAAGGCGAGCCAAACCATGGGATAAATCATTGTGTCACTTGTGCTTAATTTACATTACTTGTATTTCATATTGTTGGTTGAGGAGATTTCTAGGGTTTCTAGTTGACCTACTTGTATGTGGTGTTCCTACAACTTCTAGCTCTTGATCTGTGACTATCATACCTATAGTAGGCTAAGAAATTTCTTCGATCTAAGTTTCCTTTCACTAATTTTGAACTATGACTCGAAGTTATCTGTAGGTGCGGTAGTGCCGCTGTTCTGGTCCGGTAGTATCGCTGTCTGGTAGTGCCGCCCTCCAGAGCGACAGTGCCACAGTGTGAATTTAATAAAAGTTTGAGTGTTTATTTTGACAGGCCTATTCACTCCCCTCTAGGCCAACTAGAGATCCTACAAGTGGTATCAGAGCGAGGTTACCTCATATACGCTTCACCACATGAGGTATGGAGCCTGGTGGTGGAGTTAGTGGCATGAAGCTGGTGGATTTCAACACGGATAGCAGCGAGCTAAGCGCGTCGACAGCAAGTAACACCATGCTACCACATCTTGAGCCTACCAATGCCGAAAGAGCTTTCAATGAGAATGAGAGAAGAAGAAGGATGGAGGCAAGAAAGCCAAAAAGAGAAGCAAGAGAGAAAAATAAGGAGGAACAATGATTAGAGGACAAGAAGCAAAGAAAAGAAGAAAGAAGGCTCAAGCGAGAATCAAGAAGAAAAAGAAGAGAAGCTAGGAAGAAGAAGGAAGAAGAAGAGAAGGCATCAAGTACATCATCTAGCATATCAAGTAGTTCCGAAGATGGAGATGATGATGAGTCATACCAAGTGTCGAAGGGGAACAAGAAGGAGAAGAAAGGAAAGGGCAAGGCCGACAACAACAAATATGCCGCCGTATTCTTTAACTATTCTTCTATTCCTATGACTAACCCTGATCGGAGGTCTTTCATCAATGTGCCCGCGGGCAAGTTACCTCATTTCAATGGGACTAACTTCTATCTTATAGGTCTTCACCCCTGGCATTTGGAAGATTGTTTGCAATGGATTTGAGCCACCGGTTGATCTCAAGAACCCAACACTAGAAGAGATGAGAATCAATAACCTCAATGGTCAAGCCACAAGTGTGTTGCTTAGTGCCTTGGATGATGATGAGTACAATAGAGTGATTGGGGTTGATGTTGCCAAGCAAATATGGGACACTTTGCACCTAGCACATGAAGGGGTTGACAAAGTGAGAAAGGCAAGAATTGATTTGATGTCAAAGCTCAAACGGTTTATAATCTTAGATGGAGAGGGGCCACAAGAGATGTTTGATAGGTTGATGACAATGGTGGGGAAGATTAGAGGCTATGGTTGTGATGAGCTAGATGATCACAAAGTTGTCAAGATTATGTTGGAAGCTTATTCACTTAGAAATGAGACCGTAGTCACTCTAATTAAAGACAAAAAGAAGTTTGAGTACTTCACACCAAATGATATACTTGGGAGGATCTTGACCTTTGACATGCAAAGAGAAGAAGCAAATGAGAGGAAGAAACTTGGAGAATTGCAAGCAAATCTAGAGGGCATCAAGATCAAAGATGTAGCTCTCAAGGCCAACAAATCAAGCAAGCTAGAATTGTGGTAGCAAGCTTCAACTAGCAAGCCTGGTATGAGAAGATTGATGATGTTGCTCTCTTTATGAAGAGATTTCACAAGGGGCTAAAGAAGCAAGGCTACAAGGTAGTTGTAACACCCCTGGTGTTTGCCTTACATTGGTGCATCTGCATTGCATCACATAAGCACATTCATATCATTACCACATGTGCATCATTCTATGTTTCCATGTTGCAACACGGTGTTCTTTACTGCTCATGTATGTTTGTACCTTCTGTGGTGTCTGTGTGTTATGCCTAGTACCCTAGAGGGGTTGTACATGTCCCATGTACTAGGGTCCAGTGTTTCAACGGATTGTTTCGCTTGTTTCGAGTTAACATTCCATGTGTTGCAAATGCATGTTTAAATTGATTTGAGAAGCTAGAGCAATTGCATCACATGCAAATGAATGTGGTGACCCACCAAAACACCCTAGCTACATTTATAATGTAATTAGGAACAATGTTCATAAAGGTCATTAGTCCAAATTAGGTTTCTAAGCCCTAGTTGACTCATGTTGACCCTAGAACTAGTTTTGTTTGACTATTTAAAAAGTGCAGCTTGGAGTGTTTGCATGGAGGAGCACCCTTAAGAAAAGTTGTAGTAAACTTGCTAAGGAACAAAAGTTGTTTTATGGTCATCTCATGAAAATGATCAGAACACCCTCAAAAGTGGCCCACATGGCAGAATTGGGGCTGTTTTAGACTTAGCAAATTTTGCTAAGTGTTAAGCTGTTTTACAGTTTCGGGGTTCATACTTTGGAACAATGTAACTCCCAATCTAGGTCGATCTAGCTCTAACTCATGTTGACAAAGTTGTAGTTCCCATGTAGCTCTACATCTTGTATTACTGAAATTGTGGCAAAGGACGAACAGATTTGGAGTTATGGATCGTTGAAAATGCAGTTTCAGTCGGTCTGAAAATGAACTGCAGAATTCAGTTTTGGGGTGCCCTCCTTTGGAGCTCCGTATCTTCCAATACCGTCCGAATTAGCTCTTGATCCTTAAAGAAATATTGTTCACCTCGCAATGATGTACAACTTTGCCTCTTTCTGCTTGATCACTGGACCACCGGATCGGGAGTTATTGAATGAGAAAGTTAGAGTTTCAGTCGTATTTTCGCGGTGGTATTTCATAATCATCTGAGCAGCAATGGCCGACCGCGTGCAGGTGATACGAGCCGCGTGGCCTCGCGCGCGCACGCATGCATGCCACGGCGCCACGCTCGCTCATTTTCAACGCCCGAGTGCCCTCCTTGCTCTCTCATTCACTCCATCTGCGCACCTCTCGCTCCTCTGCTCTCTCTCGTCGTCACGGTGCGCCGCAGACATGGCCGACAAGCAGAGCTCCTTTGCCGCTGCCATTCTTCCTCCGTCGAACATCCTTGGAGCTCCCATTCGCCTCCACCTTAGCCACTCCCTGCTCCACTGCCCTCTCGCGCCCTCATCCTCCACCTTGGCTCGCCGCCGCTGCTCCTCTCCGCCGGGCTTCCGCCATGCGAGCCTGTCGGCGCTCGCGGTTGCCGTGGCCGGGCCACCTCCGGCCGCCTACCGGCCATCAGTGACCACCAGCGAGTGCGCGCGGGCCTCCCGGTGCTCCGCCGCCGCTCCACCATCGCCGACGAGCCCCCTACGACCGTCACCGACGAGCCACAGTGCCTCCTCTGCTTCCTAATCCCGTCAGGGACTGTTTACTAGAATTCGACGAAAGTCAGGGGCCTAACTGCAATGTCATTGACTCAAGTGAATAGTGCTTCCGAGGACCTATTTGTTGTAAATCGGGTAAAACTTTGAAACTTCATAGTAAATCATAGGAAATTCGTAAAATAGCAAATGAGGACTTTTTGGAATCCTTGTGAAATTGTCTATGCAGTAGATCTATAATATGTCATGTTTCAGTTAAAGTTTTAGCTGTAAAAATAGATTTATGCCGCTAGGTTTTTAATTCTAGTTGTATTTGTCTTTTTCATAACTGCAGTTGTAGGGCTCCAAATGAAGTGAAATTTTTGTAGCATGCTACTCATGTGATGTTTGATGTGTGGTAAAAATTTCAGGATTTTAGGCTTGATCAATTTAGAGATATGAAAAATAACAAATGACATATGCTGCTTTGCTTCTATTCTGGACAGTTCTGCATGTATGCATTGTTTGGCTCAGTTAAGTTATGAATCATGCCTTGTTGATAATAAATGAGTTGTAGTAATTTTCATAACCTTTTCAAAAAGCTAAAGAGCACAATTTTTGGTTAAGTATGTGTTTAGCTATAGTTGTTTAAAGTACTGTGGCAGTTTCTGCCCAAACCCAGACAGGGTTGCTTTGTGTGCCATGTGTGACCTTGTTAGTAGCAGAATTAGTTCTAGATGTTTATAGCAAAGTTGTTCAAAATTTGTTAAGCTTTCCAAAAATTCCAGAACCATATTTATTGGACATGTGGAACTCAACTTATAGCTGTTTAAAGTAGCATATCAGTTTCTGTTCATGTTGTGGATATAGATGTCTTACTTGGTTTAATTGACCTTGTTAACTATGAAATCATCTTAAGATGATAATAAGAAAGTTGTAGGTAACTTTATAAGCTTTCCATAAAGTTAAGAATCATGTTTGTCGGAGGTCTAGAACTCCATTTATGCTTCTCTAAAGTTCCTATAAGTTTTCTGTCCATAGCTGTGCCTCTGCTGTTTAGGCTGCTGGTGCAAGTGTTACTTGTGCAACTAGTTTCATGGTGTAAATGATGTTTACTGTAGTTTTGGTAAATACAAAAGTTGTAGATGATTATCTTATCTTGCTTGTGTTAAATTTTCATGATCCTAGGTCTGATAGTTTAGGAGTTGCATGCTTAATAAGTCTACTGTCAGATTTTGATTACATTCTGCGCAGACTTAAAAGATTAGCATGTTTGGTCATGATAACTTGGGAATCATGCTGAGATGATTAAAGATGAAATGTGGATAATTTCCTAAGCTTTCCAGAATGTCTTGTTTTATATCATTTGGATTTATAAAACTCCAGATATGATTGATTTATGAAGCTGCTATTTGCAAGTCCAGAAATTGGCATATTCCGGTTATAGTTGTTGCTTCACCTTGACTTGCTTTGCATGTTGCTAAGTGTGGTTCACGTCCTTGGTAATTAAGTTAAATACACCTGAGATCTTGTGAGACTTATGTGCCATGTATAATATTCTTTGTTATCTTAGCATGATAGATTGTGTGATGTTAAGTTAAGCATCGCAAAGTACTTAAGTGTGTTTAGTGTAAACGATGCTTGTCTTGCTTGCTATTTGTGATGCGTCTCATGGTACTATTCTTCATATTCATGCACTTGCATCTTGCATCTCATCTAGGTACGCTAGATGCACCACGTGAAGGATGAGATGTTGGAGCCAAACCTAGAGACGACGTTTGATGGACCTATCCCGAAGGTGGAAGGACTGGACAAGTGCTAGGACGGGAGATGCTCACTTAGCGAGTGTCGTCTACCTAACACTGACTTGTGTCGGATCCCAGGCAAGCCCCGGAGCATATTAAGCCTCCTAATTTTCGAAATGCAGTTACAATATTATTGTTACATATATATATTGTTGCATTAAGTTTAGGCGTTGGATGCAAACACTTGCTGCATTGGTTACCCATTCCTTGTCCAGATATTGTTACCCTGAATCCTATGTAGCTCAGGCTCGAGTAGTGCTTAGCCCTGCTTAAACGCGGTAGAAGTCGGGTGATTTCCTGTCACCTGCGAGATATAGGAAGATACATGTGGCACGGTTGGCTATAATTGCTATCGTGGAAAAGAACCAGTCTTAATTTGAAATGAAGACCGGACGGAGGCTTGCCGGTTTGCAGTGACTCCGTCTGTGTCGCTTAAGGACTGATTCTTGGAGCCTTTCCTGTTCATGTTGAACGCATGCCTCTCTCTTAGTTGGCCAGGTCTGGAGACCGACCACGAAGCCGAGTAGCTCACCTCAGGCCGGGAGTCGATAAGTATAAAGTGCGCCTCGGAAGGGAGCCGTAGGCGTGAGTCCAAGGGCAGGTGATTTAAAAGTCCTGATCATCCTGGCAGAAGGGTAATCCCTGAGAGTGCTGGCGCTGATCGAACCCGCGAATTTGGTTCCTGAGATGTTCCAAAGGTGACCCACGGCTACCCTTGCAAAGTATGCCAGGGTGAGAGTTAGGAATACCCCCTCAGCTGAGTTGTAATTCGATTCGAATCGCCGTCTCTCCCGGTTAGTGAGAACTTGACGGGCTTATCTCCAATGTAGATACACTTAATACTTAATGGTTCGGAAATGATGATATGATGATGACAACCTTATTATACCTGCTATGGTTAATATTGTTTGCTCCTAATAAGTGAGTGCTCTAGTACAGGTGCTAATCTAGTGGACAGGTAAATGATGATAAGCTTGATGCTAAGTTTAAATTGGTTACTATGCTCATAAGCTCTTTTATGCAAATGTGTCAAGCTAGCCCACCTCATAAGCCTTGCATGCCCCTTGGTGTCACTTGTTTTGGTTTCCGACGGGTAAGTCTAGCTGAGTACCTTCTCGTACTCAGGGTTTATCCCACCATGTTGCAGGTGAAGTTCTTGGCCTGTTGAAGATGGTGGTTAACCGCCGGTGGCTCGGTGATTCTATAGTTACTTCTCATCTATATGCTTTTGTCGGATGATGTCACTTATGCTAGCAATGTATTTGGAACATATATTAATGTAATCTTTTGAAAGCTATGTTGTTTTCACTAATCGATTTTGAAACCCAAACTTGTACTATTATTTGTGAATTCATTTGTAATATTATTTTCCGCTGCAACCCTGCGTATGTGATGTGTATTTGCTTAATCACGCGATCTTGGTTGTGATGTTGATTTACCGATGTCTTTCGGGACACTCGGCGGACTACCGGGTTTATATGAGTGAAAGTATGCGTGTGTCAACGTGTTAGCGGGGACAGCCGTACTTGATCTTATATAAATTGGGCGGTTCTGTTACAGCTGGTATCAGAGCAAGATTAAGCATAATACTGTCATGTACATTGTTTTAAAAACAAAGTTTTAGTTTAAAAAGCCTATTTTAACTAAAACTTTAGCTACAGGCAAATTTGTCAAAACTAATTTGCAAAACTATGCTAGCGACATCCTCCTTTATGCCCAGTTAAGAACTATTAGGTGGCTATCTAAGTACTAACATGGGGGTTTTTACTTTCGTCGTCCATACGACGTGCTATTGTATGGATGCCATTCGCTTGAATGGTAATGTATGGATCAATTGCCTCTACGCTCAGGTAAGGGTGAGTTGTGAGAGCATGACCATCCAACTGTCGGTCTAGGGGAAAGTTAGCTTTGGTTACTAGAATATTTACATGTTACACACATGTATATATGAAGGTACTTAATTATGGGTATATCTATTGGGTAGCTATGGATACTGAAGTATATATATCTGGGGATGTATATATGGAGAGTATCTTAGTTTACTGCTTTCATTGTGTGCTTATTTATCTCTTATGGGGATGGGCTGCAATGAATTTGCCTGCAGGTACGCTAACCACGAATGCGTAGATTGAATGTAGCTGACGACTAGCTATATATCGAGAGAGTACGTGTTATGCCACTGAAAGGATCAAGATGCCCAAGAGGGGGGGTGAATTGGGCTAATTCGAAATTCTCTTGCAATAAACAAATCCTACGGATAGCCCAATTAACCCCTTGTGCCTAGAAAAGTGTTTCTATCAAACTAAAGCACAACGAACTCACCACCTATGTTCCAACCTTACTCAAGCAAGCAATTCTATGGATGTAAAACAAGTATTGAATTGCTCAAAGTAAATAGGGAGAGAAAGGAATGCGGCGATGTTTTGCCGAGGTATCGAAGAGTCGCCACTCTCCACTAGTCCTCGTTGGAGCACCCGCGCAAGGATGTAGCTCCCCCTTGATCCGCGCAAGGATCAAGTGCTCTCTATGGGTTGATTCTTCGACACTCCGTCGCGGCGAATCACCCAAAGCCGCCACAACTTGAGTTGGGTCACCCACAAGCTCGCCGGTGAACACCAAACTCCCAATCACCACCAAGCCGCCTAGGTGATGGCGATCACCAAGAGTAACAAGCACGAACTCTCACTTGACCACATGAAGCCTAATGAGAAGATGGATGCACACTTTGCTACTCTTGATTTGCTAGTGAGGCTACTCTCTTGGATTCTCAAATCACAAACACCTCTCTAGGACCTTGCTCTTCTTGGCACTCACAAACGTGTTTCTCAAGCTGTTGAATGAGCAAAAGTTCCTCCACTCACGAGTGGAGCTTCTATTTATAAGGCAAACTGAAAAACTAACCGTTATGAGCTTCTCGCGGGACGACCGGACGCTTCCGATCGTGATGACCGGACGCCCGGTCCAGTTCAACCCGCGAACCAGCATTCAAGTGATGACCGGACGACGCGAGGTCCGGTCGAACACCGACCGGACGCGTCCGGCCGCTCTTGGATGCTTATCAGAACGACCGGACGCTGGATACTGTGGTCCGGTCATATTGACCGGACGCGTCCGGTCACTCTTTTTCAAGTCGGACCCTTATCGGAGTCGACCGGACGCTAGCCCTCGCCGTCCGGTCACACGACCTTCCAGTCGTCCGGTCACAACAGACTTAACCACCTCAATCAAACGAATCGACCGGACCCTATGGCCGGCCGTCGGCCGCAGACCGAGAGCCGCCGTCGGTCATTGTTTGACCCTCCATTCACTTCTAACTTTCGAACATATGTGAATGAAGTTTGCTCCAAAGGATCTTAGGCATTCATAGGAGCTACCTAGAGCTAGTTTTAACAAGTGTGCACCACACCTAACTCACTAGACTCAACTAGGTCAAGCTACCCGCTCATAACCCCTTTTATAGTACGCGGCCAAAGGAAAAACAAAGTCCTAAACTACTCTAAATGTCTCTCCAACTCCAATCGACACTTAGAACTAGTTATCCTTAACCTTGTCGTCCATCCTTTGAAAACCAAACGATTTCCATCGAGGGGCATGACAACCTCGATTGCCTAATCGATCTCCATTACCATGACCTAACTTAGTTGCCTCTGCAAAACACACGTTAGTCATAGTAATCTTGTATTGACATTAATCACCGAAATCCAACTAGGGGCCTAGATGCTTTCAATCTCCCCCTTTTTGGTGATTGATGACAATACCACCTCGAGTATGTTATGGAGTGAGGTTTTTTTTTTTGATGGGCTTGGTTCATATAAGCTTTTGTCAATAAGAACAAAAGAGTTAGTCAAGCTTATATGACCCAAGCCAACACAATGTACTCAAAGGATATGAATTAAGCATGAGTACAATTAACAAAGCTCATTTGCTTCAAGTATAAACGCGAAGCAAAAGCAAATGAGCATAACACAAGTGATATGACATATAGAAAATGCAAAGTAGAAGTCACACATGTCAAATATCACGATCACGTAGATAGCACTATCACATATATATAATAGTATGCATGAAAGTAAACACACGAATGCATAAGTAATAGTGTATCACACAAATAAAACTCCAAATGTATATAAAAAGCTAATACTAGATAACTAGCTCCCCCTAAAGCTCGCTCCCCCTGAGTCTACATACTCAAAACCCTCTCCCCTTTGGCGCCAAACACCAAAACCTAAGGGTCGGTCGGCTGGGCTGCAGCGTGACGAAGTCAAGGCCGAGGTACGTGGAGCAAGATGGAATCGGGCGCCATCATCATCCGACCTCGAGCTCGAACTGACCGACCCTCCGGCAGGAAGTGTCGCCAAGCTGGTCTGGGTGCGAGCTGGGCCGGTGCCGTCTTGTGATGATCGCAAGTATGTCCGTCGAGGATCCGACGAGGCGACAGACGAGGGAGCTTCGAGTAGTCACGATAGCTGGAGCTGGCCAGACGGACCGGCAAGATGCATGTGAGACGGAGTAGGCATGCCGGTCAACTCGTGAATGATGCTCCAAGACTCTCGGAGACCCGACGACTCGAGCACGAATAGGGAGGAAGACCGCCCGTGAGAAACCCGTGTGATAAGGAGTGAATCATGGGCTACACCTGTGTGAAGCTAACCATCGGGACACCAGATAGGAGGTGAAGTGAATCGAATCGAGGTCGCCCTCGACTAAGCCCGGCGGGCTGTCATCGCTGGAGTCATCAAGTGGTAGGAGGTCAGTGCAAACGGGGCATAAGGGCGTGGCGAAGGGGACCCCAAATAGCTGTCACTACATGCCGCATGAATCCCATGAGCCGCCGCCGATAAGTAATCGCGGTGTCAAGGAGCCGCTGCCGACGCTGGAACTCGCCCCGACGAGCTCAAATGTCTTGCGGTTGGCGGCCTCTCCTGTGCTCGCTGTGGTTCGATCTCGGCTGCATCCGCCAAGAATAGCTATGAGAGCGGGTCTGCTCTGTGGAGCCGGTGGAGCGTAACTAGAGCTACCGCCTCGATCGTGGTTCGTGGAGGCATCTCGGAGGTATATTTGGTAGTCGCCGCCGCCGAGCTGCCACTGACTCACTCACTCCCTCGGCCGTGCCTCTAGCTCCTCCTCTCGTGGGTTGCAATCCTCCGATGATCTCATCCTGCCGAGCTGCCGGACTCTGCACGTCGGACGACGACGGCTTAGGTGGACTGGGTGCCCGAGGAGTGGTATGTCCGATCCACTGTGAGAGGTTGTAAGTCGGGAACTCAGTAGTGGCACCCAGATACTCATCCATCATGCCGGGGGCTTATCCATCACAACTCTACGGATGAGGAAGGTGATCCAAAGTGAGCATAGGGAAGCTGCGCTGCGACCCTTGAATCCTCAACTATAGTATCCTCCATCTCATGATGAAGGAGGTCCCAGATGTCAAACATGTCATCTGCATGATGGCATTGAGAAGCGAGTCAGAAGCGAGTTAGGGCCTCTCAGATCCCAACCTCGGGAGCAAAGGTCCTCCTCGATGATGGCCTCTAGAATCCTCGGCCCAGGAGTCAAGTCACTGGGGTTCCCGCCGACCCCTCACCAAACGGCTCCTTGAAGCAATGCCGCACTAAGTCTCAGAGGGGGGCACCAACCTCCATGAGGACGCCTCGGGAGGTCCCTCACGACCATAGCAAACCTCATGCATCTTTACTGTGCTGCCTCGTAGTCTCAAGATCTCCCCGGCTCGCCATGGTCACTCTGTGGTCTTTGCCGTTGAAAGCAAAGTGAATGTATCTCGTGATGAGGATCAATGTAGAGCGAGGCATAAAACCGACGGACCCAAGATGGTACATATATCCCCGTCCGTCCAATCAGATCTGACAGTCCTGGCAAATATGACAAGTGTTGCCGAATGCTCTCTCCGGCTGCTGCCACAATGGACTCTATCTGGCAGACCCTCTGTGATCTGAACACCGCCCCTTGTTAAGATATGCATTGTAGAAATCCTCATGCAAGGGCGTGTAGAACCCTCACCGCTCTCTCATCCCTCCTCGGAGGAAACCAAACCTCAAACTCGACAAACCGCAGTTGCTTGAACTCGCTTCGGGTCAGAAGCGGCCCTCAAGTCGAGGTGAACCATCGAGGCGGACCACGGTTCTGGGCGAGGGCGTGAACCTCGCGCCGTGTAATCGCCTCGGTGGAACTACGAAAGATCGGTACGACTCGAGCGGGCGAGCTGAGGTGCCGCTCGGTCTCCCGACTCTCCCGAGTCTCCCTGGGCTGCCGAGGCTCTCACTTGGTGGGGCTGCATGGCTGT
This sequence comes from Miscanthus lutarioriparius, assembly GCA_904845875.1. NCBI lineage: Eukaryota > Viridiplantae > Streptophyta > Magnoliopsida > Poales > Poaceae > Miscanthus > Miscanthus lutarioriparius. Next base: position 26,954,485 of record CAJGYO010000006.1, on the reverse strand, counting down.
GGCCGACGGACCCTCCTCAATGGCGACCGTCCGTCGCCTCGCAAACGTGGCAGCCCCAATTTGGACTACCATGATGACGCCAACCTCCTCAATCGCAGCTCGATCGCGGTGAAACTGGCCGATCCGCAATGACAACTCATTGCGGGTACCACCTCTCTAAGACGGTCTGCGGCCTCTCGCGCAATAAACCACGCTTCCGCTCATTTGTCTCGGCGTGCCGGGTACTTGGCGCTTCTTGGATGTCACCGCTTGGTTGACTTGCCTTTTGATCCGGTGGGTGGCGTAGGCGGGGCCTCCGATCATCATCACCGGGTCACCACCAACATTCTTGGTGCGAGCCATCCGAATCGACAAGATGGTGAATCGTCAGCCGATGAAGATCAATCGTCAAATCGCCGCTTTCGAGGCTTGGCTCGATCTTTTCGCGAGCTTGGCTCGAAGTTGATCGCCAACCGCCAGATTTAAACACAACGGAACCGACTCGCTGCACGATAGAATAGATGGATATACAAATAAATACCATATATCTAATAGATGCGAAATCCTAATAGAGAAAGCAATGGAGATGCGAATTTGAATCGAGTGGCTTTCTACCTGACGATCAGCAATCCGAGAATAGATAAGATGTTACGTGGGGGATCTCGGAACCGGCTAGGGTTAGGTCAAATGCCCTGAATGCAATTGGAAATCAGTGCATTTAGAATTTGATCTAGGTCACAGTTGGAGATCAAGATTGAAAACGTGAAAGTTCGCTCTTACCAAACAATGGGAGGATAGGGCAATAGCGGCGAAGATTGGCGCCTCTAAGCAACGATGAAGCAACGAGCTAGGGCGCGAGGAGGCCGGGCGAGGCATCGAAAGCAGGCAAGGGGGGCGGAGCTCGGGCGGCGCTTGCGCGACGGGCCGGTGGTGGCGCGGGACAACAGGCGCTGGGCTCGGTGGCGCGCTAGGCCGGGGCGCGAGGCTCGGCTGCGGGCTCGGGGAGGCTGCGGAAGGCAGGGGCACGACGGCGCGGACGCGAAGTGACCGGCGCAGGTGGCTACGGCGGAGATGCGGCGGCGGCTCGGGCTAGGGTTCGACGGAGGCGCTGGTTAGGTCAAGGCAGAGGACGCGGGTTAAGTAATCCCCCAAGAACGTGACAGAAAAGGAAACGGGGAAAAGAGACTTGAAGTCACGCGAGATCCATTGACCGGACGCTCCGGTGGTAGCGACCGGACGCTACCACCCAGCGTCCGGTCGATTCCAGAGAGGTCCAAATCCTCCGAATCGCGGGACGGACGCGGCCCGGTGGTCCATGACCGACGCAGTGTGGTCCGGCCGAACAACTTGACCTTCCTCCATTGACCGGACGCTGAACCCTTTTCGACCGGACGCATGACGCAGCTGGCGTCCGGTCACTCCTTCAACATCAGTTCACCTCTCAGGAATCGACCGGACGACGATAGCGGCCGGTGCAACGTCCGGTGCACCTTTTCCAAAGAAATCTTCAACCTTCCTTTCACACGCTTGTTCCCAATCAAGTCCCAACTTGAATAAGATCCAAATAAACACCAATTGGGACTGATGTGAGTGACCTCTCTCAAACCCTCATATTTTTCAAAGTATTTTGCCTTAGGCTATAATTCTTTTTAAGAAAATAGGCAACAAGAGGGCAAATGGAACAAAACGACAAAACAACATTCATGCATGTGTAATGTTTGTAAGTAAATCTAGTTGCTTGTCAAGTTTGATCCAAGGTTAAGCTTCTTCACACGCCTTTTGGCGGTTATCTTAACCATGTTAGACAAGCCCTATTTGCATTGCCACAAATTAAACATGTTGTATATTACAATGAATGCAAGGGACAACACAAGCTCAATTTTGGTGAAGTTACTAAAATCAAGTACATTGAGCTCGTTCGCAATCTACAAAATGTAGCCTCATCTAGTGGTTTAGTGAAGATATCCGCTAATTGATCTTCGGATCTTACACCTTCTAGTGATATATCATTTTAGCTACATGATCTCTTAGAAAGTGATGGCGGATATCTATATGCTTGGTGCGTAGAGTGTTGAACCGGATTATTTGCAAGTTTTACCGCACTTTCATTGTCACACAAAAGAGGTACTTTCTCTAGAACTACTCCATAGTCTAGTAAAGTTTGTTTCATGTATAATATTTGTGCACAACAAGCACCCACGGCAATGTATTCCGCTTCTTGGTGGTGGACAAGGCCACACTATTTTGTTTCTTGGAGGACCAAGACACAAGTGATCTACTAAGCAAATGGCACCCTCCGGATGTGCTCTTTCTATCAACTTTGCATCCGCATAGTCCGAATCGGAATAGCCAATTAATTCAAATAAAGCTCCTTTGGGATACCAAAGGCCAATGCTTGGTGTGTGCTTAAGATACCTAAGGATTCTTTTTTTACGGCAATTAAATGTGTTTCCTTAGGACAAACTTGAAATCTAGCACACATACACACACTAAACATGATGTCGGGCCTAGATGCGGTTAAATATAACAAGCTACCAATCATAGAACGGTAGAGAGTTTGATCAACCGAAAGTTACCTCCCTCATCTAGGTCGAGATGTCCATTTGTAGGCATTGGGGTCTTGATTGGCTTACATTCATCCATCTTGAATCTCTTGAGAAGATCTTTTGTGTATTTCTCTTGAGAGATGAAGATGCCTTCTTTCATTTGCTTGACTTGAAAACCAAGAAAGAATGTAAGCTCACCAATCATTGACATCTCGAACTCCTTAGACATCAATTCACCAAATTCTTTGCATGAGTCTTCATTTGATGATCCAAAGATGATATCATCAACATATACTTGACAAATGAAGATATGCCCATCAAGCTTCTTGGTGAATAGTGTGGTGTCGACCTTCCCAATGGTGAATCCCTTCTCAATAAGGAAATCCCGAAGGCGCCATACTCATACCAAGCTCTTGGGGCTTGCTTAAGCCCATATAGTGCCTTGGACAACCTATAAACATGATTAGGATATCTAGGGTCTTCAAACCCGGGAGGTTGATCAACATAGACTAGTTCATTAATAAAGCCATTTAAGAATGCACTTTTTACATCCATTTGATATAGTTTCATTTCATGATGTGATGCATATGCAAGGAGGATACGGATGGCTTCTAATCTTGCAACTTGGTGCAAAGGTTTCTCCAAAATCTAAACCTTCAACTTGAGAGACCCCTTTGCAACTAGTCTTGCCTTGTTCCTCACAACAACACCTTGATCATCTTGCTTGTTGCGGAACACCCACTTTGTTCCAATGACTCTTGCATCTTTTGGTCGCTCTTCAAGATTCCAAACTTCATTGCAGTGAAGTTGTTCAACTCTTCATGCATGGCATTGATCCAATCCGGATCTTTAAGAGCATCTTCTACCTTGGTAGGCTCATAGCAAGAGACAAAAGAGTGATGAGCAACAAATGAAGTAAGTTTTGAGATCTAGTCATCACCCCTTTGTTGGACTCCCTATGATGAGATCTTGTGGATGATCTTGTAGGAGAGGTGTATTTCTTCTATTGACCACTTGAGGAGGAGGTTGTGGAGCATCAACATCTTGTGCTTGTACCACCATTTGCTCATGGGAGATATGAGTATCTTCATTTTCTACTCTCCCAACTTTTTCACCATCTTGTGGTACATTTGATGAAGAGGGTTGATTAATGACTTGTACATCATCTTCATCATCTTTTGGCTTGATGTCTCCCACCGGAATATTCTTCATAGCCTCCCTCAATGGTTCATCACCTACATCATCAAGATTCTCATGTGCTCCTTGGGAGCCGTTAGATTCATCAAATTCCACATCATATGTTTCTTCAACCAAGCCGGTGGCATGATTAAATACTCTATATGCTTTGGACTTCAATGAGTAACCAACAAGAAAACCTATATCACAACGCCTTTGAAACTTCCCTAGGTGTTGCCGCTTCTTGTAGATGTAGCACTTGCAACCAAACACCCTAAAGAAGGAGACGTCCGGCTTCTTCCCATTGAGCAACTCATATGGTGTCTTGACAAGGAACTTTTGAAGAAATAGGCGGTTGGATGCATAACATGCGGTGTTGATTGCTTCCGCCCATAGAGCTTCGGGAGTGTTGTACTCATCTAGCATTGTTCTTGCAAGAGTGATCAAAGTCCGGTTCTTCCTCTCAACTACACCATTTTGTTGAGGAGTATAGGTTATGGAGACTTCATGTTTGATTCCAACTTCATCACAATAAGCTTCTATGTTTGTGTTGTCAAACTCTTTGCCATTGTCACTTCTTATCCTCTTGAGCTTCACTTCAAATTCATTTTGAGCTCTCTTGGCAAACTTCTTGAAACAAGATGCAACTTCGGATTTGTCATGAAGGAAGAACACCCATGTATATCTTGAATAGTCATCCACAATCACAAGACAATAGAGATTTCCTCCCAAACTCTTGTATGTTGTTGGTCCAAATAAATCCATGTGTAGGAGTTCTAGCACTCTTGTGGTTGACATGAAAGCTTTGGTTGGATGAGTGTTTGCAACTTGCTTGCCGGCTTGACATGCACTACAAAGCTTGTCCTTCTCAAACTTCACATCCTTCAACCCTCTCACCAAATCATTCTTCATAAGCTTCTTGAGTGAGCTCATCCCAACATGAGCAAGTCTTCTATGCCATAGCCACCCAAGTGTTGTTTTGGTGAATAGGCAAGTCTTCAAGTTTACATCTTGGAGGTGAAGTCAACTAGATATAAGTTGTTGTATCTAAATCCATTGAATATCACTTGATTGTCATCTACCTTAGATACAACCACCTCCTTCTCGGTGAACAAGCATTGGAAGCCAAGATCACACAATTGTCCAACGGATAGCAAGTTGAAACTCAATGAAGCAACATAGAGCACATTGGAGATGGAATGATCATTTGATATTGCCACTTTGCCCAATCCTTTGACCTTGCCCTTTGAATTATCTCCAAATGTTATTTTCTCTTGTCCATCTACCTCTTCATCTAGTGAGGTGAACATACGTGGATCACCGGTCATATGTTGAGTGCAACCACTATCAATAACCCAATGACTTCCACCGGTCTTGTAGTTCACCTACACACAAGAGATTCAAGCTTTAGGAATCCAAGCTTGTTGAGGGCCCTTCACCTTCTCAACAAGTGACTTAGCCACCCAAATTTTCTTAGGTCTACTCTTGTTGGGGGGACCTAAGAACATGACTTTCATCTTTCCACTTGAATCTTTTCTAAGCATGTAGTGAGCATTGAAAGCAAAGGGTCTAGCATGCTTGGGCAAGGGTTGTGGTGGTGGAGTTTGACACTCATGAGCAAAGTGGCCTTCTTGTCCACACTCAAAACATCTCTTTGGCTTTGGCTTTGGCTTTGATTGTTGGTGTTGAGCTTGAGCCTTTTTCTTCTCTACACTTGCCATATATCCAATGCCACTTCTATCCATCTTCATGACGGTATTCATGAGTAGCTCACTTTGGAGATGCTTGCCTCTAGCAAACTTGCTCAATCCCACTTTGAGATGCTCTTTCTCCATCTTGAGCTTCTTGTTCTCTTCCTTGAGAATATCATTGTTCTTCTCCTCCTTGAGTTTCTTGATTTCTTCTTTTAGCTTCTCATTCTCAAGGATCACCTCTTTGTCATGATCAAGAGTTTCTAGCACAATGGTGTTGTGACTTTTCATTTCTTCAAGATCTTTCATGAGCTTCTCATTGTCACTCTTGAGCTTGACAAACTCATCATAGTTATTGCACTCAACCACTTGCTTGCCCTTGCTACTAGATCCATGCTCAATGCTCTCATCAATTAAATCATCACATGAGGTAGCTATATCAATCTTAACAACATGGTTAGTAGCATCATGTGGCTCATTTGGTAAGAATTCTTGTGCAATAATAAGAGTATCATAATTGATCTTTAGAGTTGTATATTCATCTTTTAGCTTATTGTGACTAGTGATAAGCTCATTGTGCACCCACTCAAGTTTATCATTTTTATCTTTAAGCTCTTTCTTAGAAGATTTGAGCTCCTTGAGTTTGGATGATATAGAATCATTTGTTTCTTTGAGCTCATCATTAGCCTTTTCTAATGTATCACACTTAGCTAAGAGTGAATCATTTTTAGCATCAAGTTTTTCATTTGTAGCCCTACTTTTCTAATGATCTTAGTATATTTTCTTAGTATTTTGACAAGATCATCATATGTAGGTGAGTCATCATCATCGCTATCACTATCATCATCACTAGCATGTTCATCATCACTACTATCATCACTCTTAGTTACCTTATGTTCACCTTTGGCCATAAGGCATAGGTGTGTAGAGGATGATGGCGATGGTGGCGGTGAAGATGCAATATCAATAGCAATGGCGGCCACTTTTTCATCGTCACTATCATCATCGGATGATCCACTTGATGAATCAATGTCCCGTGAGCCAATCACCGACAATGTAGGCCTTGCCACTCTTCTTCTTCTTGTAGAAGTCCCTCTTTTTGCCATCTCTCTTCTTGTATGGCTTGTTCTTCTTCTTTTCATCTTCATCACTTGAATCATCTTTCTTGCCCTTGTTCTTGAACTTGTCTTTCTTGGGCTTTGTGCATTGATGAGCTAGATGGCCAAGCTCGCCACAATTGTAGCAATCCATCTCGGAGATTGGCTTTCTTCTTGAGCTTGTGAAGAACTTCTTCTTCTTGCCATCAAACTTGATGCCACTCTTATTTAGCCTTTTTAGCATCTTTGGTGGTCTTCTTCACCATGAGGGCAAGGCTTTCTTCATCATCTTCATCACTTGAGCTCTCATACTCAAGTTTTGCTTTGCCCTTGTCTTGGCTAGCTTTGAATGCTAAGTCCTTCTCTTTCTTCTTTGTAGAGGATGAGCCATCTTGTGGTGTGATGTGCATGTACATCTCATGAGCATTGATCTTTCCCAAGATTTGTGTCGGTGTAGAAGCGGCGGAAAGATCACCTTGATGTAGCACGGTCACAATGTGCCCATATTTGTCAATGGGGAGGACACTCAAGATTCTTCTCACAACGTCGGATGGTGACATTTGAGTAAGTCCAAGCCCATTGACTTCCTCTACAAGAACATTTAATCGAGAATACATCTCATTAGCACTTTCTTTGGGAAACATCTCAAAAGAATTTAGCTTTTTAATCACAAGATGATAGCGTTCCTCACGCTCACTCTTGGTTCCCTCATGGAGCGCACAAACGTCTCACCATAGAGCATGGGCGCTCTTTGTGGTTCCTTACACGATTGAACACCTCTTTGCAAAGGCCTCTAAAAATGGTGTTGCGAGCCTTTGCATTCCATTTTTCATAATTTACTTCATCGCCTTGAAGTTGTGCGGCATTCCTAGGTGCGGGGAACCCTTGAGAGGCGGCTCTAAGAATTCCAACATCTAGAGCTTCTAAGTATGTTTCCATGCGGATTTTCCAATATGGAAAATCATCTCCCTCAAAGATAGGAGGAGGTCCATCCCGTGAGACATCTTGCTCTAAGCGATTAAGCTTAAAAAAACGTGAGCACGAGGCTCGATACCAATTGAAAGGATCAAGATGCCCAAGAGGGGGGGTGAATTGGGCTAATTCGAAATTCTCTTGTAATAAACAAATCCTACTTGGATAGCCCAATTAACCCCTTGTGCCTAGAAAAGTGTTTCTATCAAACTAAAGCACAAAACGAACTCACCACCTATGTTCCAACCTTACTCAAGCAAGCAATTCTATGGATGTAAAACAAGTATTGAATTGCTCAAAGTAAATAGGGAGAGAAAGGAACGCGGCGATGTTTTGCCGAGGTATCAAGAGTCGCCACTCTCCACTAGTCCTCGTTGGAGCACCCAGCAAGGATGTAGCTCCCCTTGATCCCGCGCAAGGATCAAGTGCTCTCTATGGGTTGATTCTTCGACACTCCGTCGCGGTGAATCACCCAAAGCAGCTCACAACTTGAGTTGGGTCACCCACAAGCTCGGGCCGGTGAACACCAAACTCCCAATCACCACCAAGCCGTCTAGGTGATGGCGATCACCAAGAGTAACAAGCACGAACTCTCACTTGACCACATGAAGCCTAATGAGAAGATGGATGCACACTTTGCTACTCTTGATTTGCTAGTGAGGCTACTCTCTTGGATTCTCAAATCACAAACACCTCTCTAGGACCTTGCTCTTCTTGGCACTCACAAACGTGTTTCTCAAATTGTTGAATGAGTAAAGTTCCTCCACTCACAGTGGAGCTTCTATTTATAAGGCAACTGAAAAACTAACCGTTATGAGCTTTCGCGGGGACGACCGGACGCTCCGATCGTGATGACCGGACGCTTTCCGGTCAGTTCAACCCGCGAACCAAGATTCAAGTGATGACCGGGGACGACAGGTCGGTTAGCATACGACCGGACGGACGCGTCCGGTCGCTTCTTGGATGCTTATCAGTAAACGACCGGACGCTGGATACTGTGGTCCGGTTATATTGACCGGACGCGTCCGGTCACTCTTTTCCAAGTCACGGACCTTCATCGAGTCGACCGGACGCTAGCCTCTCGCGTCCGGTCACACGACCTTCCAGCCGTCCGGTCACAACAGACTTAACCACCTCGGTCAAACGAATCGACCGGACCTGCGGCCCGTGTCCGGTCGGCCGACCGAGCCAAAGCGTCCGGTCAGTGTTTGACCCTCCATTCACTTCTAACTTTCGAACATATGTGAATGAAGTTTGCTCCAAAGGATCTTAGGCATTCATAGGAGCTACCTAGAGCTAGTTTTAACAAGTGTGCACCACACCTAACTCACTAGACTCAACTAGGTCAAGCTACCCGTTCATAACCCCCTTTATAGTACGGCCAAAGGAAAAAACAAAGTCCTAAACTACTCTAAATGTCTCTCCAACTCCAATCGACACTTAGAACTAGTTATCCTTAACCTTGTCGTCCATCCTTTGAAAACCGAAACGATTTCCATCGTAGGGGCATGACAACCTCGATTGCCCAATCGATCTCCATTACCATGACCTAACTTAGTTGCCTCTGCAAAACACACGTTAGTCATAGTAATCTTGTATTGACATTAATCACCGAAATCCAACTAGGGGCCTAGATGCTTTCAGCCACCAACATAGAACGTGATTGCCACCTTAGGTTGGCAATTTCGTGAGGACGAATAGGACGAGCATGCATCATGATTGTGCTTGTGCTAAATATGCTTCCCTCACCTTGTTCTAATGCTAAGTAACTTGTGATCAATGTGATGTCACTATTTTCTCTGTGTGAAGCTAGCCAAAATGCCTTGTCCCATGCTGCTTGAATAGCTATGCTTGAAGTTAGTGTGTGATTAGCTTTGCCTCGTATGTTGCTTCCAAAGGAAATAGATGACGAGTTAATAGTTAACAAAAAGTTCACCCCTTTGAAAACTAAATTGCTAAATCTAAGTAAAACTTGTTTTGTAGAGATATCCACCTACTCAGTAAAAAGGGAAATAAAAGATAATGATGACCTTACCACCATGTTCGCATGTTGTGTGTAGTGGTGTTGTTGTAGGTGACTACTTGTTAGGTGTGAGCTTTGTGCTTAGTAATAGTCGCTTAAGCTAATCGAATTGAGTGTTTCGAAATGCTCGCTTAAGAACATGATATATGTGTGGATGCTCGTTATCTAGGTAGTGCCATAGTTGTCACCCTTTTGTCCGCGGTAAGCATATGAGTGTCAAATAGCTTTATCCTAAAACAACGCTCAAGTTACGTAATCGCACGCTTGTTGTCTCCAATTAGGTTCTCTCTTGGGAGCCCGAGAGCACATACACGTGGTTGTTAGCCTTGGACGTTGTGCTACGAAGACTTTATCTATGCCGTTGCTTGACCTTAGGTCCAAGCTTAGTTCCTTGAATGCTTGCATGTTTCGCGTGGTTGTCCCGCCTCTGTGTGGGAGGACCCCGCTCAAAAATCCTTGTTGGACCTTATTGCTCTCTCTCCTACTGGTGAGCTATTGAAACGCTAATCGCTATCTACCCTGGCTTTGGAACCTTTTCTGCACAGATCATGTCATTGCTTTATCAACTGAATCCCTAGTCAGTGCAATGGCTTTGTCCCTTGAATCTCGTTTGTTTTGTCTCCAACTCCTTCAAGTCTCTGGGTGTTTATTAGTCTTGATCTCCTGTTGCTGCTCGACAGGACCAAATCTCATGTTAATCTTTATCTGGTAATCACTTTGGTGGACACGAGGCGTATATGGAAATTAAGCAAGAGTCTCCTGCTTAGTTGCCTTCGGCAATTAGGCTATGTTCTTTTGCGCTGTGTTTTGATCTTCTGATCGCCTCCTTGTTGATTCCTAACCTTGTGACTATCCTTGTTTGCTATCCCTCTTTTGGCACAATGCTTGTTCTTACAATCTAATTGGTGCCACTGGAAATTTCACTTTGGTTGTATGATCAGTAATGGTGCCACGATTAGCGATCTATGGTGCCGCGACGGAACCTAGGGCCTCCTTGTGGGCGGCCGACGCATGGTTGTGCTGCTGGGTGCGCGCTGGTATCGAGGTTTCTAGTTATGATCCATTGCAGAACTGCACCGATGTGTTATTTTCACGTGAGCTCTTCCTTGACTATCTCTCCATATCTTATCGAAGATCGCTATATCAGACCGAGAGTAGTAGAGCTTCCTTTTGAAGTCACAAAAAGGATAACCTTTGAAGAACTGGTCACCGACATAAACATTAACAGACTACAAGAGGTGGTAGATAAGTGACTCCACTTGGTTGTCCCACCCGTATTGACGTCCGTCACCTAGTGAACAACTTATGTCATCACTGTTGGATCAGAAAGGCACACAACAATTAATGTTGGACAAGTTGTTAGTCAGATAAGAATCGAACATCACATTATGATTATGACCTGGCTATCCAAGTCTTGATTATTATGTGCATGCTGATCGCACAGTCGAGATCAACAATCTCTAGTGTGACCCCTTGTCTGCTGACTTCGATGGCGACCATCTGTTATGCGTCAATCACAACTATTGTTGGCAAGAGTGCAGATTTAGAACTTTTAGTGTTGAGAATCAACTGATTAGTTACTAATAGGAAGCTTAACCTCTGGCTAGGTGATAACTTTTTGCTAATTATGAAGGCCAGAGCTCACAAAACAATGTTAAGCAAACGAACAGCAAAGCCGGTCATCGATGCTAGTACTGCTTCCTTCTCCAAGCCCTATGTTGTCAAGTCAAGTCCATCTTGGACAATCACACAGATAGTGCTGGATGCTATATCGGCTATGTAGGAGCTAGCGAAAGCACATCCCTAGTTTCGATCAGCATCATTGTGCCCTAGGTACCATAAACGGGTTTGTTTAAGGCTCTATTTGACGAAGTGCTAGAGAATATTCAGAAATGGTTCCTTATCTATATAGGGATGCCCTCCATATGGAGTAATGCTTCGCGCCCTATGAAAATAGTCCATAAGTCCAATACTTGCGCATCGTCAAGTTGGTGTCTAGATCAACGGCGGAAATTGTTACCTAAGAAACATGTCAGGAAGACTATAGCCTCTATCTTCAGCTAGAGAAAGACTGCTGCTGCTATGAGAAAGGTTAGAGAGTGCAAAACACACACCTCAATGTGTGGAGCGATGAAAAGGGAGAACACGAAATATGTCCAGATTTTGTGGCACTAAACCGGTTATCTTCAAGCCGACGATTAGTGACTCAAATGAAGTTGGATTGACCCCAAACTTGGTGATCTCATTCCTTGCTTAGGACCCTTCAATGTCTTAAGTTGGCTTGAGTATTGATTGAGTAAAACATCAGATTTGAGAGATATCTTGTCGGCTCGGTTTGCTGCTATTTCCGAACGCAGCAGTTTTGGTAGATGAATTGTTTGGATGGTCAACGGTGTCCGGTTGAGTTGAATTTTGGTGAGTAGTTAGAAGGCCCATGGATCTACATGCCCACCAAAATTTGTGCATATTGGAGAAGTAATTTGTGAGATATGGATAGAAAACAAAAGGGTACATAATCTGCAATTTCGATGTGACTGCGATCATCCTTTGCATTAGACGGTTGTGTTTGTAATTCATGCCAAGAATGTACAACTTGTAAATGTCTTGCTGTTAGACAACCCTCCATACCCTTGAGGAGACTAATTGCACCCCTATGTGCCTTGCTTTTGCCCGCTTAGATCAGCGATGTGTGAGCAATTGAGGTGTTCTACGAGTCAATTTGTACCCTTGCAAATCAGAAGCATTTTGAAAGGCGTCAAACAACAGATTTCAAATTGTGCCCTTGCAATTCGAAAGTAATTGGAAAGGTGTCAAACCATAGATTTTTGGATTATGGTTTTTGAGATATTGATTGGCCTAAGAATGGAAGCCACGACGTCAAATATAGTTTAAGAAAGCTGGTTTTGCTACGATGCAAGTCAACCCAACTTGCTGTGCAACTGCACCACGAAGGCAAATTGTACTTAACCTGTTTGGTAGTAAACTAGCCCCTAGTTTTGTGATTACTTGCAACTTGTGTTGCCCTCCAAGCCTCGCTAACATCCTTCTGCGTCAATGGTTCTCCAATGCTGACATGCCTTTGGTACCTTATATGTGTTTCTACCCAATAGGTTGCCTCAGATTCAACCCAGATCACTGTTGCAACTTGGATCCAAAGGCTCCCTAAGGAATGATCATCGGGAACGTTGAGCTGACTGAGTCAGCTATTACATTTACCACTCACTCAACAGACTCAGATAACACAGTGTTGTTACCAGAAAGAGCACTGCACACATGGAACATTATGTAGCTTTCCATCAGTTGACATATGAGTGATTGCACCGCTTCAACCAACTTGGATATTGGTTAACTAGCTTCTCATACCCTCAAAGGATGTTTACCCAGTCTATGATCACATCCTTTACGAGAAGTTGTGCTCAAGCCACTTGAGTAGAGAACTGCTTTTCAGACCTTAGGAGCCAATATAACCCGCTTGTAAGGAATATACGTCAACCGATCGCGATCTAGTGCAAAGTCCATCTGTCTATGTTATATCCACTAGGGGAGTAGATGTTACAAGTATTTAGTCTACGCTTGTATCACTCTCTTCGTACATCATGGAATAAGCACGCAGGATGATGCTATCTTGGATTCGCTCCAATGTAACGATGCTTTATGGACGCCAACGAAGGAAATTCTTGAGACAATAGCTTATGACGAAGAGCAAGTATCGTAAAGTGTCGTGACCAAATTAGCCTCTCCGATACTCCAAAGTTAAGTAGCCTAATGCTATCACCGATGTTGGGAACTGGATGACAAGTTTCTCTTCCCTTAAAAGTCTTTTCGCACCGAATCTCGGACGCGATTCCTTTAAGGGGAGGGTCTGTAACACCACAGTGTTTGCCTTACATTGGTGCATCTGCATTGCATCACATAAGCACATTCATATCATTACCACATGTGCATCATTCTATGTTTCCATGTTGCAACACGGTGTTCTTTTATCGCTCATGTATGTTTGTACCTTCGTGTGGTGTCTGTGTGTTATGCCTAGTACCCTAGAGGGGTTGTACATGTCCCATGTACTAGGGTCCGATGTTTCAACGGATTGTTTCACTTGTTTTGAGTTAACATTCCATGTGTTGCAAATGCATGTTTAAATTGATTTGAGAAGCTAGAGCAATTGCATCACATGCAAATGAATGTGGTGACCCACCAAAACACCCTAGCTACATTTATAATGTCATTAGGAACAATGTTCATAAAGGTCATTAGTCCAAATTAGGTTTCTAAGCCCTAGTTGACTCATGTTGACCCTAGAACTAGTTTTGTTTGACTATTTAAAAAGTGCAGCTTGGAGTGTTTGCATGGAGGAGCACCCTTAAGCAAAGTTGTAGTAAACTTGCTAAGGAACAAAAGTTGTTTTATGGTCATCTCATGAAAATGATCAGAACACCCTCAAAAGTGGCCCACATGGCAGAATTGGGGCTGTTTTAGACTTAGCAAATTTTGCTAAGTGTTAAGCTGTTTTTACAGCTTGGGGTTCATACTTTGGAACAATGTAACTCCCAATCTAGGTCGATCTAGCTCTAACTCATGTTGACAAAGTTGTAGTTCCCATGTAGCTCTACATCTTGTATTACTGAAATTGTGGCAAAGGACGAACAGATTTGGAGTTATGGATCGTTGAAAATGCAGTTTGGTCGGTGCGAAAATGAACTGCAGAATTCAGTTTTGGGGTGCCCTCCTTTGGAGCTCCGTATCTTCCAATACCGTCCAATTAGCTCTTGATCCTTAAAGAAATATTGTTCACCTCGCAATGATGTACAACTTTGCCTCTTCTCGCTTGATCACTTTGGACCACCGGATCGGGAGTTATTGAATGAGAAAGTTAGAGTTTCATCAGATTTTCGCGGTGGTATTTCATAATCATCTGAGCAGCAATGGCCGATCGCGTGCAGGTGATACGAGCCAGCGTGGCCAGCAAGGCCAGCAGACGCATGCATGCCACGCGCTTACACGCCGCTCATTTTCAACGCCCGAGTGCCCTCCTTGCTCTCTCATTCACTCCATCTGCGCACCTCTCGCTCCTCTGCTCTCTCTCGTCGTCACGGTGCGCCGCAGACATGGCCGACAATGAGCTCCTTTGCCATTGCCATTCTTCTTCCTCCGTCGAACATCCTTGGAGCTCCCATTCGCCTCCACCTTAGCCACTCCCCTGCTCCACTGCCTCTCGCGCCTCATCCTCCACCTTGGCTCGCCGCCGCTGCTCCTCTCCACCGGGCTTCCGCCATGCGAGCTGTCGGCTTCCATGGTTGCCGTGGGCCGGGCCACCTCCCGCCGCCACCGCCATCGGTGACCACCAGCCGAAAGTGCTTGCTGGGCCTCCCGGTGCTCGCCGCCCGCTCCACCATCGCCGACGAGCCCCTACGACCGTCACCGACGAGCCACAAAGTGCCTCCTCTGCTTCCTAATCCCGTCAGGGACTGTTTACTAGAATTCGACGAAAGTCAGGGGCCTAACTGCAATGTCATTGACTCAAGTGAATAGTGCTTCTGAGGACCTATTTGTTGTAAATCGGGTAAAACTTTGAAACTTCATAGTAAATCATAGGAAATTCGTAAAATAGCAAATGAGGACTTTTTGGAATCCTTGTGAAATTGTCTATGCAGTAGATCTATAATATGTCATGTTTCAGTTAAAGTTTTAGCTGTAAAAATAGATTTATGCCGCTAGGTTTTTAATTCTAGTTGTATTTGTCTTTTCATAACTGCAGTTGTAGGGCTCCAAATGAAGTGAAATTTTTGTGGCATGCTACTCATGTGATGTTTGATGTGTGGTAAAATTTCAGGATTTTAGGCTTGATCAATTTAGAGATATGAAAAATAACAAATGACATATGCTGCTTTGCTTCTATTCTGGACAGTTCTGCATGTATGCATTGTTTGGCTCAGTTAAGTTATGAATCATGCCTTGTTGATAATAAATGAGTTGTAGTAATTTTCATAACCTTTTCAAAAAGCTAAAGAGCACAATTTTTGGTTAAGTATGTGTTTAGCTATAGTTGTTTAAAGTACTGTGGCAGTTTCTGCCCAAACCCAGACAGGGTTGCTTTGTGTGCCATGTGTGACCTTGTTAGTAGCAGAATTAGTTCTAGATGTTTATAGCAAAGTTGTTCAAAATTTGTTAAGCTTTCCAAAAATTCCAGAACCATATTTATTGGACATGTGGAACTCAACTTATAGCTGTTTAAAGTAGCATATCAGTTTCTGTTCATGTTGTGGATATAGATGTCTTACTTGGTTTAATTGACCTTGTTAACTATGAAATCATCTTAAGATGATAATAAGAAAGTTGTAGGTAACTTTATAAGCTTTCCATAAAGTTAAGAATCATGTTTGTCGGAGGTCTAGAACTCCATTTATGCTTCTCTAAAGTTCCTATAAGTTTTCTGTCCATAGCTGTGCCTCTGCTGTTTAGGCTGCTGGTGCAAGTGTTACTTGTGCAACTAGTTTCATGGTGTAAATGATGTTTACTGTAGTTTTGGTAAATACAAAAGTTGTAGATGATTATCTTATCTTGCTTGTGTTAAATTTTCATGATCCTAGGTCTGATAGTTTAGGAGTTGCATGCTTAATAAGTCTACTGTCAGATTTTGATTACATTCTGCGCAGACTTAAAAGATTAGCATGTTTGGTCATGATAACTTGGGAATCATGCTGAGATGATTAAAGATGAAATGTGGATAATTTCCTAAGCTTTCCAGAATGTCTTGTTTTATATCATTTGGATTTATAAAACTCCAGATATGATTGATTTATGAAGCTGCTATTTGCAAGTCCAGAAATTGGCATATTCCGGTTATAGTTGTTGCTTCACCTTGACTTGCTTTGCATGTTGCTAAGTGTGGTTCACGTCCTTGGTAATTAAGTTAAATACACCTGAGATCTTGTGAGACTTATGTGCCATGTATAATATTCTTTGTTATCTTAGCATGATAGATTGTGTGATGTTAAGTTAAGCATCGCAAAGTACTTAAGTGTGTTTAGTGTAAACGATGCTTGTCTTGCTTGCTATTTGTGATGCGTCTCATGGTACTATTCTTCATATTCATGCACTTGCATCTTGCATCTCATCTAGGTACGCTAGATGCACCACGTGAAGGATGAGATGTTGGAGCCAAACCTAGAGACGACGTTTGATGGACCTATCCCGAAGGTGGAAGGACTGGACAAGTGCTAGGACGGGAGATGCTCACTTAGCGAGTGTCGTCTACCTAACACTGACTTGTGTCGGATCCCAGGCAAGCCCCGGAGCATATTAAGCCTCCTAATTTTCGAAATGCAGTTACAATATTATTGTTACATATATATATTGTTGCATTAAGTTTAGGCGTTGGATGCAAACACTTGCTGCATTGGTTACCCATTCCTTGTCCAGATATTGTTACCCTGAATCCTATGTAGCTCTCAGCTCGAGTAGTGCTTAGCCCTCGCTTAAACGCTGTAGAAGTCGGGTGATTTCTGTCACCGCGAGATATAGGAAGATACATGTGGCACGGTTGGCTATAATTGCTATCGTGGAAAAGAACCAGTCTTAATTTGAAATGAAGACCCGGACGGAGGCTTGCCGGGTTTGCAAAGTGACTCGCCATTCGTGTCGCTTAAGGACTGATTCTTGGAGCCTTCTCTGTTCATGTTGAACGCATGCCTCTCTCTTAGTTGGCCGGTCTCCGAGACCGACCACGGCCGAGTAGCTCACCTCGGCGGGAGTCGATAAGTATAAAGTGCGCCTCGGAAGGGAGCCGAGGCGTGAGTCCAAGGCGTGTGATTTAAAAGTCCTGATCGTCCCTGGCGGAAGGGTAATCCCCGAGAGTCTGGCGCTGATCGAACCCCCGAATTTGGTTCTGAGATGTTCCAAAGGTGACCACGGCTACCCTTGCAAAGTATGCCGGGGTGAGAGTTAGAATACCCCCTCATTTGAGTTGTAATTGATTCGAATCGCCGTCTCTCCCGGTTAGTGAGAACTTGACGGGCTTATCTCCAATGTAGATACACTTAATATCTTAATGGTTCGGAAATGATGATATGATGATGACAGCCTTATTATACCTGCTATGGTTAATATTGTTTGCTCCTAATAAGTGAGTGCTCTAGTACAGGTGCTAATCTAGTGGACAGGTAAATGATGATAAGCTTGATGCTAAGTTTAAATTGGTTACTATGCTCATAAGCTCTTTTATGCAAATGTGTCAAGCTAGCCCACCTCATAAGCCTTGCATGCCCCTTGGTGTCACTTGTTTTGGTTTCCGACGGGTAAGTCTAGCTGAGTACCTTCTCGTACTCAGGGTTTATCCCACCATGTTGCAGGTGAAGTTCTTGGCCTGTTGAAGATGGTGGTTAACCGCCGGTGGCTCGGTGATTCTATAGTTACTTCTCATCTATATGCTTTTGTCGGATGATGTCACTTATGCTAGCAATGTATTTGGAACATATATTAATGTAATCTTTTGAAAGCTATGTTGTTTTCACTAATCGATTTTGAAACCCAAACTTGTACTATTATTTGTGAATTCATTTGTAATATTATTTTCCGCTGCAACCCTGCGTATGTGATGTGTATTTGCTTAATCACGCGATCTTGGTTGTGATGTTGATTTACCGATGTCTTTCGGGACACTCGGCGGACTACCGGGTTTATATGAGTGAAAGTATGCGTGTGTCAACGTGTTAGCGGGGACAGCCGTACTTGATCTTATATAAATTGGGCGGTTCTGTTACAGTAGTGAAGAGAAACTTTCCAAACAAGAAAAAGAGGACATGCTACAATTGTGGTAGCACCGATCACTTTATTGGCAAGTGTCCATATGAGATCAAGGACAACAAATACAAGAAAGAGGACAAGGCCGACCGGAGGAAGAGCAAGAAGAACATGGGAGAGGCTCACATTGGGCATGAATGGGACTCAACTAAAGAGAGCACAAGTGAAGAGGATGAGAAGATTGCAACCGTTGCCATTCACAAGTCATCCCCTACACCAAGACTCTTCAACAACATGTCCGATGATGACTACTACATTTGTCTCATGGCAAAAGCGTGAGAAGGTAAAATCCAAATCAAAGGCCAAATCTCCTCCACCTCCTAGTGATATCTCTAGTAGTGATATTAGTGATAGCTCTAGTGATGATGAATCTAGTGATGAAGAAATAAACATGATAACTAAAAATTTGGATAGAAAGACCAAATTATTCATCACTAAGCTAATGGAGGATTTAGAGAGTATCCAAGCCAAGCTAGAATCTAGAGAAGAGACTCTTATCCAACAAGAGGATCTCTACATTGCTAGCAAAGAAACTCTTGCATTAGAGAGAAGTGAGGTAGAATCCTTGCACAAGGCTTTGGCCAAAGAGTAAGAGGACCATGCTATTACAAAGAAAGCAAATAAAGCTCTCAAGAAAAAGTATTGTGACTTGGATGAAAAGCACAAAGAACTTGAGATGCAATATGGCATTCTTTGGGATAGCAACTCATATCTTCCTAAGGCAAAGGAAACCTCTACTTCCTCCACTAGTCAAGGTTGTGAAAAATGTTTTAATCTTGATTTGAATGCCTATTCCACTAACCTTGCAAACATGGAGGCTATGAGAAAGTATATTGCTAGGCTCAATGAAATCATTGAAAAAGGGTGGATGAGTGTGACCCAATTCAATGACAAGAAGAATGATGAATCAAAAGGGCCACAATTTAAGCAAGGAAGGCATCCCTCAATCAAGCATGGGCTCGGCCACACAAAAGGAGCCAAGACAAATGGAAGAAGGATAGTGAATGGCTATGAGTGTGTGCAATTTGAGAGGAAGAGAAAAATTAGTACAGATCAGCCTGCACAAACCCCGCAAAAATGGGAAGGCTACCAATTTTGCTCCTGATCAAACTAAGCCCAAGAAGAAGGTGCACCAGCAGAAACAGGTTTTCAGAAGCCTAAGGAATCATTGTGGGCCACCAAGAACAAGTATGCCTATCAACCAAAGACTTATGTACCTTGACAAAGCTTGACATCATGCTTTGTTTTGAAGAACAAGAATAGTGGGAGAGTAGTTGTAAAATATGTTGGAAAGGAAATCAATATATATAGGAATACTTCTATTTGGCTTCCTAAGATCCTTGTGACTAATATGCAAGGCCCCAAGTCAAATTGGGGACTTAAATCTAGCAACTAAACTTGTTTTGTAGGCATACTTCTTCGGTGGATCAAGTTGGGCGCTTGATAGTGGATGTACAAATCATATGACCTGAGAAAGGAGTATGTTCTCATCATATTGCCCGATGACGTACTCAAATAAAAACATTGACTTTGGAGACAATTTAAAGGGGATATGATTGGTCTCGGTAAAGTTGCTATAACTCTTGAGCATTCAATTACAAATGTATTACATGTTGATTCATTGAGTTACAATTTATTATCCATTTCTCAATTATGTGAGATGGGCTACAATTGTCTCTTTATGGATAAGGGCGTGAAAGTCTTTAGAAGGGAGGATTCCTCTATTGTCTTTACGGGTCGATTAAAGAACAAGCTTTACTTAGTTGATTTCAACAAAGCTAAGCTTGAGACTTGTTTAGTGGCAAAATCTAGCATGGGTTGGCTTTGGCATCACCGACTAGTTCATGTTGGGATGAGGAACTTGACCAAACTTCTAAAAGATGAACACATTCTTAGACTAACAAATATTCACTTTGAGAAAGATAGGATTTATAGCGCTTGTCAAGCCGAAAAGCAAGTTGGCGTACCTCACCCACTAAAGAGCATCATGACCACCAAGCAACCGTTGGAGCTGATACATATGGATCTCTTTGGACGGGTCATCTACCTAACTATCGGGGGGGTAACAAATATGGTCTTGTTATTTGTCGGGTTCATAAACTCGGGGTCCCTTGGGGACCGGCTTCCACGCCAAGGCTCGGCCCAAGCAGACAACACGTAACTCATGGGCCGGCCCAAGAGTCTAAAACAACAGGCTGGAAGGGCGGTCCAATCACCGATCGAAAGGTCTGGCCGAAGAGGAACAACGCCCGCTTGTCGACTACTTCGGCCCACCTCTCCGATCGGAGCGCTCGCTTTGGACTCGAGCCGCCTCCGGACGGCCTCTTCGATCAGAAGGCCTGGCCCAAGCACTACTTCTGACTCTGACCATGCGTCTCCTGTCGCTCTCGACCCTTCCGACCGGAGCCAACGGGGCCTCTTGTACACTGTCGATGCGGGACCCACAGGATACCCCGCAAGAGAGAGAGAAGATCTAGTTCAATTAGGATTCTTCCCATGTAATCTTAGTAATAGAACTATTAAGTAATCCTACTAGGAGATCTCATTGTAAACCGATTAGGACTCCGGCCTCCTGACTATATAAAGGAGGGCAGGGCTCCTAAAGAAGAACAACGATTGTACAACATAACACTTCATAATCAATCCAACGCAAAAGGCAAACGCTGACTGGACGTAGGGTCGTTACTCGATCTACGATCGAGGGCCTGAACCAGGATAAATCGACTGTCTCTTGCGTTTACCATCGAGTTCAGCATACGCCGAAGCCCGAACATACTGCCCCGGGTACCCCCGTGGCAGGCTATCGGTGGTAAAACATCGACATACACCCCATCTTTCTCCTTCTCGTTTGTAACCCCACTGC
This sequence comes from Miscanthus lutarioriparius, assembly GCA_904845875.1. Lineage (NCBI taxonomy): Eukaryota > Viridiplantae > Streptophyta > Magnoliopsida > Poales > Poaceae > Miscanthus > Miscanthus lutarioriparius. Next base: position 26,933,339 of record CAJGYO010000006.1, on the reverse strand, counting down.
AAACTTCAAGCACCTGGGCTCAGGAATAAAGTCACTGACCGACCCAAACTGGAGGTAGGGCACATTGACTGAACCAGTATAAACCCTATATCATTGAGTGCTAGGCCACCTCCGATCACAACGTACGGCAAAACTACAAATATTTACTAGTTGGTCACTTTCTGCACCGACATTATTATTGATGACTATTCCTGTTTTACTTGGGTATTTTTCTTGCATGACAAGTGCCAAGTTCAAGAGAAGGTGAAGATATTTGTTAGAAGAGCTCAAAAGGAGTTTGGTCTTTCCATCAAGAAAGTGAGAAGTGACAATGGGACCGAGTTTAAGAATACTCTAGTTGAGGAGTTTCTTGATGAAAAGGGCAACAAGCATGAGTTTTCAACAACCATACACCCCTCAACAAAATGGTGTAGTAGAGAGGAAGAATCGTACACTCATTGACATGGCAAGGACAATGCTAGATGATTACAAGACGCTGGACATCTTTTGGTGTGACATCGTCAACACTGCTTGCCATGCCATCAACCGCCTCTACCTACACAAGAAGTTGAAGAAAACTTCATATGAGCTTCTAACCGGAAACAAGCCTAAGGTGTCTTACTTTAGAGTGTTTGGGTGCAAGTGTTTCATACTTAACAAGAAACTCAAAACCTCTAAGTTTGCACCTAAAGTTGATGAAGGTTTTCTTCTTGATTATGGATCAAATGAACTTGCCTACCGTGTCTTCAACAAAACCTCCGGGAGAGTTGAGATTGCGGTAGACATGACATTTGATGAATCTAATGGCTCTCAAGTGGAGCAAGTTGATTCAAGTGTTGTAGGAAAGGAGGATCCACCATGTGAAGCAATCAAGCAATTCGCTATTGGTGATATTAGACCACAAGAAGATGAAGTCACTGAAGTGGTGATTCCTCAAATTGCTGTTGCACCGATTTTTGCTAACGTACCTAATGCTACACTATAGCAAACATCTGTTGCAACTCCAGAGCGTGGTAGTGCCGCATCTACACAGTCAGCAACAGCTGATTCGACTCTAGCTCATGAACAAAACCTACAACCCATATTTAAGCAAGATAATGATGAAGATCCAGAGGATGAACAAGAGGCCATTGAGCATCGAAGGCTAAGGCAAACAATACAATGAGATCAGACCGTTGATAACATCCTTGGGAGTCTTCGAAAGGGGGTAACAACTCATTCACATCTCTGAGCTACGAAATGTAATCGCGTTTCTCCTCTTCTGGTTCTTGCTTTGAATTTCAGGACGAGATTCTTTTTAAGGGGGGTTGGTTGTAACCCCCCTGGTGTTACGAGCTTGTTTATCATCGCAATTTAGGCCTAAGAAAAATTACCGAAACGATTTTCTCAGATTTTAACATTTAACAGATGTTTAAAAGTATCGCTCGTGGCGAGTTATATTGAACTAACTAGTTGGGTACTTCTTGGGTGTTAGTTCGAAACTAAAAGTTATAATTTTCTATGTCGGAAACAATTGATAATGACGTGTTAGCAATTAAATTCTAGCTAAATTTCTTAAACACTAACTTTATATTCTTGTATCGCTAGTTGCTTCATGGTGAGTACTTTGGCGTGGAGTGGATTGTAGAATGGTCTGATGTAGCGGGGTTACCCCAAGAATTTCTCCAAAACTCGTTAGAACACGTGAAGAACCACGTTCGGTGTGCTGTTCGTGAACCGGTGCGCTGCTCGACGAACTCATCTTGGCCTTCCCGTATCTTTTTCCCTAGTCGCTCTTGGGCCGCGTCGATTGTTTCCCTAGCTAGCTGGTGGCATGGACTTTGGATTAGTGAGGTTGGTCAAACCTTAACTACACTGGTGGACAGCCTTGGCTTCGCTTTAATAAACGTGCACATCACTGATTTCGGCTGCTCAGCCTGTGGCCACGGTCACCACGCATCTCAGCGCGTCTACTATCTAGCCGCGTCGTGGCTTGGCCCACCGGCTGAGCGTCGGCCCGAGCTGAGCCACTGTCGTTGCGCTGTCGTCCTCGATCGCCTGGTTGTCCTCCTACCGTGCCCTGCCCTGCTGGCCAGCCTGGTGGCCATCGACTGCATGCCGGGGCCGATAGGGTCGCATCCGCTCCCTGCTGTGCGCAAGCTATTGCCGACCGTGGTGCTGCTCACTCGCATCGGCGTAGGTCTGTGCCTTTGCCCTCTTGTCACCTCGGCCGCTGTAGAGCTCGTCCTTTGCAACTCGACCCGCCTAACCAGCCCTATGCTCGTCGTCGCCGCATTGCCCGTCGCGCCGCTGTTGCTCTTGACCACGCGCGTGCACATCTTTTTGGTGTTGTCCGTGCTAACCGACGCGCCCCGCCGACCACGTTGTGCCGCGTGCGCCCCTACCCCACGCCTTGATTACTCGACTCAGCTCTGCGCCTTTAAGTCATGTCGTCGTTGCTAGACTCCATGACTGCCCTCCCTCTCCTCCGAAATTCATCGTGCACGAAGCGCCTCCCTCCAATTCCTTGCACTCACTGGTGCCCAAGGTCCCTAGCTTGCCGCTGCAGTCAATCGTGGTGGAAATAGTCCACCAGACAGCACGCACGTAGCGTCGCTGTCGCCGCCAGTCAGCTCGCCGCTGGAACAGAGAGCGGTTGGGGACATGGTCTTTACCGTCGGTAATGGTTCGATTGATGGCACCGGTAGTCGTAATTTGATCCCCTCTATCGAGTGCTCACCCTTTTTCAGCCAGGTTTCCTGCCGGCGATGCGGTGGCGTAGCCATGTCCGCCATGGAGAGCCGCTGCTCTGGTCGCTCGCACGACTGATCCTGCTCGTAGGTCCTTCGCTTCAACCGTCTTCTCTGCGTGGACCGCGGTGAGTCCCTTATGCTTTCCCACCGCCTCTATCTGTAACATCCTAGATGTTTAGCACTAAATAAAACTTTAATCATGTCATCATTATGCATAATCATCATGCATCAACTCATGAATGCATTTCGTGTTTATAATATAGCATGTCAATGTTATTTATGGAGTGTTTTATATATTACCTGAAATAATGTTAATATCAATAATTATGAAAACTTTGTTATGCATTCACTAAAACAAGTTTACTTTTGTGTTATATGTGTTGACTTGTATGGATGAATCAATTTCAAAACATTTGTGTTTAATTGGATTTCCGAAAACCCGAATTTCCAGCATTTTAGTTTGCCCTGGAAAACCCATTTCAAAATCTAAGAACATTTTGGGGTTGAGCCTTAAAGCAAAAGTGTAGAGCTTGTTGAGTTGTACAAAGTTTGTTTTTAGAGTTTTCAAAGTTGTTTTATAAAATTTGAAGTAATTTGAAAAGGCGTAATTTTTTAAATGTCCCCTTTTTTATTTCAAACTTGCATTTCAAAATGTAGACCGAATTTGGGTATGGTTATAAAAGCAAAGTTGTAGAACTTTGAATTTGGAACAACTTTTATTTTTGGAGATTTTTGAGTTACCATGCATTTTTGGGAGTAATTTGAGAAATTTGGCGAAGGGCAATTCTATAAATATGGTGAACAGTAACCGCAGAAGCCACCTCACCGTCGGTGATCTTCGATCGTCTTCCAGTCGTCGCCGTGGCCGCCTTCGGCTCCGCGCTAGCTTGGAGAAGCTGCTGCGCGTCGTCTTCGTGTCTGTGGCTGAGCTTTAAAGCCAAGCGCCGACGCTGCCTCTGCTTTTCTTGTTCTTCCTCACAGCGCCGCCATCAGTCATCCTCTGCTCGCCGGCAAGATTGGCCTCAACCGAGCAGTCTCAAGTCAATTCTTTTTCCCCAGAGCCTCGCTTGATTCTTGCGATGCTTCCTACCTGTTTTCCCTACTGCTACCGGTTTGTATCGCCCAAGCGCTCGAATTTTGCCGCGGCTGAGTCGCCATGGTCACCGAGGTCACCTCGCCGTGGTCAGCCATATGTGAGGCATATCCCTCCCTTGTCTCGTCTGTTTTGAGCTCCTTATGCCTCCCTGATGCTCATAGGGTTACTGGTTGATTGTTTCATCCTCTGGGTACACCAACGCCGTCGCGCCACCGGTCCGAGCCGCCATGGCCGTCGTCATCGCCTGCGCCGAGCTCCATCACGTCATCACTTCTATCGGTTGATCAATCATGTCGTGGTGAGCGTTCTTGATCTCCTACAAACACTATTTTCACCTTTCTAAGGCTGTTGTAGCCATTCCACCGCCGCTGTTCATGCTGCGACCAGCCACTCCACCGCCGAGCCACGAGCTCGCGTGGCCAGGCCGTCACGGGCCGCTACCGGCCGAGCTGCGGTCACCCTCAGGCTCACCTCACCACCCCGTCGCTCGACCACCCCTCCAATTGCCGCCTACGAGCGTCAGCCGGCCGGAAAACGAGTTTCTCCGGCGTCCTCTGTTTTTCAAATCACGATCAGGGACCTCGGCTTAGAATTCAGGAATAGGGAGGGGCCTTTCTGTGAACCGCAGACTCATGTGAATAGTGCATTTTGGACCTGTTTGCTTTGAAATTTGCTGAACTTTGATAATTCGTACAAAACCATAGAAAAATCGTAAAATAACAAATGGGGACTTTTTGGAATCCTTGTGAAATTTTCTATGCAATAGATCAAAAATATGTCATGTTTTAGTTTAAAGTCTTAGCTTAAAAATGAATTTGTGCAGTTAGGGTTTTAATGCTAGTTGTATTTGTCCATTTTCATAACTATAGATGTAGGGCTCCAAAGGAAGTGAAATTTTTATGGCATGCTACTCATATGATGTTTGATATGTGATAAAAATTTCAAGGTCATTGGTTGTTGTATTAGTGAGTTAATAATTATTTTTCTTGCAATTGTTGTTTCGGGATAGTTTTTGGGGCTGTTGGGATTACATCATGATAATGATGTTTTCCGGGAAAATTGTTAATAACAAAGTTGTAGATAATTCATGTATATAGCTGCTGTTAAAATTTGGTGGTATTTGGACTTGTGGTTTGTGAGTTATGCCTGTTTAAAGTTGGGTTTCAGAAATGGCTGCTCTCTGTCAATTGGGGACCAGTTTCTGTAAATGGGTATATTTGACTTAGTTAACTTGAGAATCATGCTAAGATGATTAAAGATGAGTTGTAGAAAATTTCATAAGATTTCCAGAATGTCTTGTTTCATGGCTATTGGATTTGTATAACTCTAGTTATGATCCAAACATGAACCTGTTGTTTCCAGTCCAGAAATAGACATATGCTAGTTATGGTTGTTTACTCCATGTGTTGCTAAGTATGGCTTATGCCCTTGTTGATGGTCAAGTTATGATACTTGTGACCTTGTTAAACTTGTGTCATGATTGATGTGCTTGCTCTCTATAGTTAGTTGTGTGATGTTAGTTAAATAGCTATTGGTGTCCATGTCTTGCATAATCTTGTGTTTGTCTTGATATGCTTATGTTCGCCCTTTAGTTAATAATTCTAAATGACTTAATTAAGAATTTAATTAGTAAATGCATGTTAATAAACTTGATTGCTTCTTCGATGCAACCTCTTGGGTAAAAAGTAAAAGTTATACATTTCCTTGTATATTGTTTATACATGTCTTTTCATGATGAAGCTTTAGTTGGTAAGCATGTATGATAAGTGAACCTTTGACTTGTTAGAAGAACGACTAAAGATGCTTTATGATAATTACTTGCAATTGTACCATGAAGGAAAGTTGTATTCAAGTTAGTTAATCCTTTATGCTTTCACCAATGCACCTCCATGCATCATGTCATACAATCCATCATGCTAAAGCATGTATTATTTATTTACGTGTAGTGCATACGTGAGTGAGAAGGTTCGCGTTGACCAATCTTCGGATGAGTGTCATCATTCAATGGTACTCGTGTTGATCAAGTGTTGGAGAAGGTTCATCCATCAATGGTGATGCTGTCAAGTCTAACTCCATAATCTCTCTGTGGAACTAACCTTTTCTGCCGACCAAGGCAAGCCCCGGATGCATTTAAACCTACCTTGTGTTTTACAAATTCATTTCGCTTTTGCTTCTCTTTACTGCATTAAGTGATTAGGAGTTGAGTGCAAACCTAATTGGTGCATTACCAACCTTGTTTTTCCATATCTACCTTGTTACCAGTTTTAATTCGTATATGCCTAGTTATGCTTAGCTATGCTTAGAACGATGAAAGTCGGGTGATTACCTGTCACCTACAAGTTTTAAATGGAACTTTGGTTACTTATGTTATCATGTGATATGGGAGTGTGGAGTAATAAATCTAGACCGGACGGACTCGGTGTGTGTGAGCCACAAGACATGGAGGCCTTGTGAGTGGGTTCTTTCCGCCTGTGTCGATTGAGGCCCATCCGTTGTTGAACTGCGTGAGGTGAGACTTTGTAGTACTAACCGCATACTCCGGTAAGCCTTAACTTGGCTATTCTATTACGAGAATGGCTACTCGCGCACTGGGAGTGGAGAGATGGCAGGAATAGCGTGTGCCCACATGGCAATGGGCTGGATTGGTAGAGTACTGTATTCTCGGGTGGCGCGGACCCGTTCTTATTTTAGAGGATCCAAGGGTAGGTTGATATATGTAAGTCAGGGACCTGCATATGTCGTGTGGTCTGGAATCCCCAGCTGGGTTTTAATCGGTTTGAATCGTCGTTGCTCCTAGGTTATGGACTCACTTCTCTGTTCATCATCGTAGTTTAATAACTAGACTTGAGTAAGGTTTGAGAAAGTGTTGGATATGAAGTTTCATGATCTCAATACGGATCGTGTCAACTTTGTATATGATCTTATGAAGTTTTAAATGTTGAAATTAAGAATTTTGTTAAAGAGCTTTTACGCAAAAGATCTTTGATTATTGCTAAAGCCATACCTTGAACCCCTGAGCCTGCATTCCTGAGTTCTATCAGTTTTTACTTCGGTTAAGTCTTGTTGAGTACTTTTGTACTCAGGGTTCATTGACCCTTGTTGCAGGTGAGGCTCATGAGTAGGTCTGCTTTAGACCTTGCCGCATGACTGTTGTTCCCTACGATGACGATAAGTAAATGCGTGGCCCTTGGGCAGGGCAATCTATTTGTGTGTTTGTATTATGTTTTAATGCCACTCCACTACTACGTTTTGTAATAATTATCGAACTTAGTTGTATGGTTTGAAACAAAGTATTTGTAAACTATGTTATTGTAAGACTTCCGCTATTTTTACTCTGGTGTTGATATTTGAATAAATGTTGTAATACTGCAATGACTCTGTAATGTGATCCTACTCGAAAATCGTGGATGATTCGAGGTTCCCCGAGGACATCCGACAGTCTTCTTAAGTTACCGAGAACATATACATAGATGTCAAAGGTCGTTGGACAGTGACAAGTGCATGTGAGGCCTATAATTTAGGAGGTGCTGCCACACTATCCCTCCGTTAGCAGCCTAGGACGCCGGCGTGCTTGCGCCACCATGGCGGATGGCCCGGTAGTGCGGACAGGGCGCCGGGACTGTTGGTTTAGCTCCCAGTCACTATCTTGGGGCTCGTCTTGGCCCCGCGACGCGCGTTGGCTTGTTCGAGTAGCTGGTGCTCCGCTCTGCTATTCGGCGTGGGTGCGCTGTACCGGTCGGAGCCGCGCCGCCACGCGCAGTGCGTCGAGGGCCGACCTTGTAAGAAGGTAAGGTTCGGGAGGGTGCGCAATGAAAAAATGGGTCTCTTGTATAATAGTGCGAGGAGTCCTCATGTAATAACCGCGTAGTATGGGGACTTTTCTGCAAAAATCGCCGGTGCTCACGTGGGCTTGCGTCACGGGTCGCTCGCTGGGCCGGCCTACCGTCGTTGTCTAGGCCACTGCCCGTGGCCTGCTCGCTGCCCGCGCCTAGGCCGCCGTTCGCGCCCGCACGCTAGGCCGTTGGCTGCACGCCCGCCTGGGCCGCTGTCCTCCACTGGACCGCGCTTCGCGTTGGGCCAAGATCATTGACGCCGGCCCGTTTTGATTTCTAGAGAAATTTATAATTTAGCTTATAAAGCAAACTTGTAAAATCAATATAAAATTGTGTAGGTATCCAAAAATGGTGAAACTAGTTTTGTTGAATATCTAAAATCATGATCTACATGTTAGCTATATAATTAATTTAGGGTACTTAATATTTTAAAATATAAACTTGTAGGAATTTCCATGATAAATTGGTAATATTGTTGAATCTAAAATTTGTACAGTAGGCACCTAGCAATATTAGGTACTCACTATAATTTTATAGCTCCAGAATAATTAGTTTGCTAAATAGATAATAATGCCCTATTTCGAATAATGATTAAATTGATATAATGGAATAAAGCTACAACTTGGGTTTGTATAACTAAAACATTTGTTAGGAAATAACGTCTTATTCGACAGCATGGATACGTAGACCAACGTTAGAGCTATCTCATTAGCTTGTGAGGAGTGATCAGATTTCTAAGCGTTTCGGCTGTCGTTGATTATTTACATCTATTCATTTGCATCAATGCATATCATTTAGGTACAATGATGGATCAACGGATGAATTAAAGGATGATTGGGAATCCGAAGGTGGTGTAATGATATTCTCTCCAGGAGATGATGCAATGGGTTTTCTATCCAGTTCATGGTGGATGATCTGAAGATGCTGATACTAACTTTTTAATATATTTTACCAGGCAAGCCCCGGTGCATAACCCCTACTTTTTCTGCAGTTTAAATTATTTTTGTAAATTAAGTTTTAAGGAGTTGAATGAAACCCACTTGCATATATATCTTTATCCTATGAGTCTTACTAGTATGATAGGATCGGGTAGATTGCTATGATACAGGAACTGGTAGAAGTCGAGTGATTGCCTGTCACTCGCTAGATATAGGAAAGGTGTTACTGTATTATTATCACTTGGAAAAATATAAATGGTAGAAAGGAAAATAGTGACCGCGTAGGGATATGGTTTGGGTATTGGTGGGTGTAAGAGGTTGTGTCGCCGTGGACGCGGGGCATAGCTTAGTTACGCTGCTTTCCCTGTCTGTGTCGGTTAAGGACCGATCGTTGCATAAGACTCTAGGTAGGTCATAGACTTATTATCCCGAGCACATACTTGGGTATGGGCGCTTGGAACACTCGTTGCTCTCTTGTCATGGATCTGGCTCTTTTCCGGACCGACTGTCAGGGTTTCTTTTTGGTAGAGGAGGTCCTTGCACCGCACTGAGTCCGGGACTTAGGGGCGGGGGCTTGGAGTCCCAGTTTGGACGGAGACCTGGACACCCAGGACAGGAGGGTGATGGGTTGGTCCTACTTGTGCCTTGGGTACAAGCGGGGCATGTGTTTTAGGGTACCTAGTTAGGAGCATTGATTCACGAATCACCGGTATTCCGGTACGACTTGTCTACGGTTTAGCATCGTAGTAAGAACTGAAAGATAGAAGATGGAAAAAGGAAATTTGATTGCTTACCACATGCTTGGAAGTAGCACAGGTGCTTACATAGAATGGTTAGTTAATGAAACAATGCGGCTATTATTAAAAATCGAATATAAGGACGCACGTTTAGTACTGCTTCCTGCAAATGCAATAACCCACAAGCTAGATAGCCTTGCATATTCTTGGAGTCTTTTCTTTCCTCCTATCGAATAAGTCTTGCTGAGTATAATTGAGTACTCAGGGTTTTATTTCCCCTGTTGCAGGTGACAGGTGGATGCTAGAGCTGATCCTTATGTGTGGATACCTCCTGGTGGGCTCAGCGAGGATTCCTTTACGCTGCTGTCGTAGTTGTTATTTATAACTCTCACCAAATGTTTTTATAAATGAAAGTTTTATAATCTGTTGTCATAGTTTATATATCAATGTTTCATCATTTCAAGAATAGGTATTTATTTCCGCTGTAATTCTGATCACATGTTTATCTTCCGCTGTTCAATTAAACTGTTTATAACTCTGATAATATGATTACATTTCATTGTTATAATAATAAATATTATACTCTGATGTACTAAAAGTGATGTAAGAAATGGTTAAGAATGATGTAAGCTTTATTCTCTCATTTGTGATCCTGATGGCAAAAATGTGGACTTTCGGGTTCTCCCCTGGGGTGTGCCCGACGGAACCGAGTAATTTAGTGTTCTCCCCGGAGTGCTTAGTGTCTTATGGAAGACGAGCACTCCTGGGAGGCATTAGATTAGACGGTTCTGCCACAGGTGGTATCAGAGCACAAATGAGGAAATAAAGCTTCAAAAACCTTTTCTAAAATAAAATTTAACAATAAATTCTTTTCAAAAGTTAGGACGTTTGTATGCGAAGTTATATAAGTAGACCTATTACTACGGTAATGTATGCAGGATAGATGGCACTCTGCTGACTTAGGTAGACTTAATCAAGTTTTCTGTAGGTACACTGACTCGAGCATAGTCCGAAAGTATCGACTAGTTACAGGGAGAGAACGATGTGCCAAATAAAATATGAGAACGGTTGCCCTATATGTTGGCAACAGTGAAAGGATGTATAGGATGTGCATTCATGCATATCCCATTTGTGCATTGTAGCACTTGTATTACTTGCAGATACGCCATCCATAGGTGTCACGCGTGTCGTAGTGTGCACGGCTGGCTCGTTCCTGTTCCAAAGTTAGGTCCGAACTATGGCTTCGTGCTCCACGTTCGCCCATGGTTCACGCCTATCATGACCCATGTCTCCCCGTACCCCTTTTTTTGCGCTCTTGTCGGACACTTGCCCTGCAGTCGTACCAGTCAGTAATGGCATCGCATGTCGCTCGACTCGAACGCGCAGAATTTGGTCGATTCGTCGTAGTGATCCCACGCGAGAACACTAGTGGACCGCGCCAAGACCACTAAACAGTCCGCCTTTATAAGTAGAGCCTGACTTAGCCCTTGGTACCATCACTCGGCGTGCTTTAGCTCGCTTAGCTTTTTCCTTTTAGCAAGCTTTTCGCTCAGCCTTCCTCACCATCACCGCCAGAAAGCGCAGGAGCCTGGGTTAGTAGTTACTGCCTGAACGTTGAGGGTTTTCCTAGAATCCTGCATGCCACCTTGCAAAAGCTCGGAGTCAAAGATCATCCTGAGTATGAGGGCCGTGAGGAGCATGGCACCGAGCGGTGTGAGGTTACCATCTACATCGGGAAGAGTGAAGACTTCCCCGACCTCACTGAAGCCTAGAGTGTGACAGCAACCGGGTTTTGCTTCGTCGACACCTACCAGGTTGTGGCCCGTAAAGCCTTGCGGTACCTTTGCCAGATCTGTGAAGAGCCCATTGCCCGTACCCCCATTAGGTTCTTTCCACCTTTAGACAGGAATCGGCGGGCATAGAGGGCTCGCATGGAGGCCTTGCAAGGGCGCGATGCGCAAGAGGACACTCCTACCGTGGTGCACTTGACCACGTACCTGTTTGCTCTGGATGAGCAGTATGACCGGCAAGCCTTGGAACTGAGGATCTGCCTCCGTCGAGCCGAGGAAGTCGAGATCTTCACCGGATGCTCGAGGTGCAGCTCGCTGAAGCGCATGCTAGTGCTGCAGATGCTAAGAGCCGGGAGATTGCCATGTCGGAAGCTCTGAAGGAGGCTGAAGATCGGCATGTCCATCAGCTGCGTGAGGCCTATCTTGTCACCAGGGCCAAGCGGAGGATGCTGGCTGCTGAAAGGCAGGATGCCCTGATCTTGGAAGGGATCCTTATCCACCCGCCAGAAAGAAGGAGAACCGGTGTTGCAGCACCGCCAGCACCTCCACCGTCGGAAGTGTCAGAAGAAGAGCCCTTGATTCCTCTCACTCAGCCATTGCCATGAGAAGATGTAGATTAGTTGCATTGGTATGCTGTACCCGTAGTAGTAGTGCTTTTCATCGCCGTCCTCCGATTTTGTACTCTTGCCGTTGTTGTCGTCCATAGTTGTTGAGCTCGTCTAACCATAGGTGAATGCTGTGTCGTGAATGGGAGCCTGAATGCCTATACATTGTACCCGTATAAGACCGTTGGAATATGCATTGTGTTATTTCGCTGTGTTTATTGCGTCCATCTACTTTAAGTCTCATTAGACATGCTCCAAGTTTTCAAGGGCGATATTAGGCGGGTTATAAGAGAAGTTGACATTCAGATGCCAGCAGATCAGCCGTGATTGGATATTATTGGACACTGTATCGACTAATCATGGATGTCCCAACAGAACACTTGAATCTCTTTAAAACAAATCCATCGTTGGATTTGAATTCCTTGCCCCTTGTTGTGAAGGGAACCTTTGTTGTTTGAATTTCAACTTGCAATACTTCTCTTATTATGTGGTCTATGACCCCAACGCCTTTATGGCGTGTAAATTGGTAGTAGTTGCCTGGTTAATAGCTTATGGTGCCACGACAAAACCGAGGGCTCCCTGTGGAACAGCTACCACATGGTGATGCTGCTCGACACGCGCTGGTATCAAGGTTGTTGACCAAGTACCTTTACCAAGTTACACCGCCATACCGTTTTTGCTACAAATAATTTCCTTGGAAATGTTCAAGTGTTCAAATGGGAAATCCACAACAGGTTGATGACATAGTGTTCTCTCAAGGTAAGCAAGAGGAGGTGGTTTTGGGGGAAGAAAGTATGACATGGTTCTAGTCTACATGAAAGACGGATGTGGTCGAGTAAAGGAAAGAAAAAGAAGAGTAGTAAGGAAAGTTAATCTCGAGTAGTCGGGAGTGATTGTAAAAGTCTAAGTGGATGTCATGTCCCAAGCCCTATGTTTAGTTGACCGCGCTACGCATGCTGGGTCATTCCGCTGGGTGCTCTGTGGATGTTGTCTGTATCGGGCCCTTAGCTCCCCATTCTCGCATGGCCATAGACTCGTGCCGCACTCGTCGTCTTTGTGCATTGTGCGTTTCTTCTTTTCCCAGCATCCGGTCGGCTCTCGACTCTCACGTCTCATCCCTGTACCGGACCCCCCTTCCTCTTTTGCTTTTCTCTTAGAAACATGGTCGCCCGCACGCCTGCCTCATCGAGCGGACCCCCTCTCCTCTCCTCTCCCTTATCTTCTGCCCGCTCGCGCAGGGAGCGCACCATGGCCGTGTTTATCCCCACATCATGAACCGTCTGTGTATCCCATTCACACCACCTCCACTTCCATTGTGTTGCGCCCCACCTCCATTCACCACTATAAGATACCCTTGGTCCTTGCTCTTCTTCATCCCCAATCCCCTCGCATTTGGAGCAGAGTACGAAATCCAGTCGCCATTGTGGAGCTAGGTTCATGAATCTGAGGTGATGGTCAAATCTAAGAAGAAGATGTTCAAGTTTCCTTTGATTAGTTGGTCTTAGGATTCATGATGTTTTATTTCTCAGTCGACTGTTTTTGGATCTGTTGGTGCTACGCCATGTTTTGGATAATCATTATCTTGTTGTTTCTCCATTGTCCTCGTCTATCTCGACTTCTAGACTAAGTCTCGGTTATACCAGGTTGCTCTTAACCATGTATCCCTAGATCCTCGTGTGGTTTAGTATTCGAAGCCGTGTAATCTTTTGTGTAATCTCTGAGCTACAAAATGTAATCGCGTTTCTCCTCTTCTGGTTCTTGCTTCGAATCTCGAGACAAGATTCTTCTTAAGGGGGGTTGGTTGTAACCCCCTGGTGTTACGAGCTTGTTTAGCATCGTGATTTAGGCCTAAGAAAAATTACCGAAACGATTTTCTCGGATTTTAACATTTAACTGATGTTTAAAAGTATCGCTCGTGCCGAGTTATATTGAACTAACTAGTTGGGTAGTTTTTGGGTGTTAGTTCGAAACTAAAAGTTATAATTTTCTAAGTCGGAAACGATTGACAATGATGTGTTAGCAATTAAATTGTAGCTAAATTTCTTAAACACTAACTTTATATTCCTGTATCGCTAGTTGCTTCATGGTGAGTACTTTGGCGTGGAGTGGATCATAGAATGGTCCGATGTAGCAGGGTTACCCCAAGAATTTCTTGAAAACTCGTTAGAACACGCGAAGAACCATATTCGGTGTGCTGTTCGTGAACCAGCGCCCTGCTCGACGAACTCATCTTGGCCTTCCCGTATCTTTTTCCCTAGTCGCTCTTGGGTCGCGCCGAATGTTTCCCTAGCTAGCTGGTGGCATAGACTTTGGATTAGTGAGGTTGGTTGAACCTTAACTGCACTGGTTGGCAGCCTTGGCTTCGCTTTAATAAACGTGCATGTCACTGGTTTTGGCTGCTCAGCCTGTGGCCGCAGTCACCACATGTCTCAGTGTGTCTGCTGTCTGGCCGCGCCGTGGCTTGGCCCATCGGCTGAGCGCCTGGCCGAGCCGAGCCACCATCGCTGTGCTGTCATCCCTGATCGCCTGGTTGTCCTCCTACCGTGCCCTGCCTAGCTGGCCAGCCTGGTGGTCGTCGACTGCATGCCGGGGCCTCTAGGGGCGCATCCGCTCCCTGTTGTGCGCAAGCTGTTGCCGACCGTGGTGCTGCTCACTCGCATCGGCGTTGGTCTGCGCCTTTGCCCTCTTGTCACATCGGCCGCTATAGAGCTCGTCCTTTGCTACTCGACCTGCCTAACTCGCCCTGTGCTCATCGTCGTCGCATTGCTCGCTGCGCTGATGTTGCTCTTGACCACGCGCGTGCACATCTTTTTGGTGCTGTCCGTGCTAACCGACATGCCCCGCTAGCCACGTTGTGCCGCGTGCGCCCCTACCCCACGCCTTGATTACTTGACTCAGCTCTACGCCTTTAAGTTGTCTTGTCGTTGCTAGTCACCATGACCGCCCTCCCTCTCCTCCGAAAGTCATCATGCATGAAGCGCCTCCCTCCAATTCCTTGCAGTCGCTGGTGCCCAAGGTCCCTAGCTTGCCACTATAGTCAACCGTGGTGGAAATAGTCCACCAAAGAGTGTGCACGTAGCGTCGCTGTCGCCGCCAGTCAGCTCGCCGCTGGAACAGAGAGCGGTTGGGGGCAAGGTCTTTACCATCGGTAATGGTTCGATTGATGGCACCAGTAGTCATAATTTGATCCCCTCTATCGGGTGCTCACCCTTCTTCGGCTAGGTTTCCCTCCAGCGACGTGGTGGCGCGGCCATGTCCACCATGGAGCGCCACTGCTCTGGTCGCTCGCACGTGGGCGGGCCTGCTCGTAGGTCCTTCGCTTCATTCGTCTTCTCTACGTGGTCCGCGGTGAGTCCCTTCTGCTTTCCCACTGCCTCTATCCCTCCGTTAGTAGCCTAGGACGCCGGCGTGCTCGTGCCACCGTGGCGGATGGCCCGGCAGCACGGACAGGGCGCCGGGACTGTTGGTTTAGCTCCCAGTCACCGTATTGGGGCTCGTCTTTTAGCCCATGGCTGCTGTCGACCTATTTGGGTAGCGGTGCTCCGCTTCTGCTGTATCCGCATGGGTGCGCGTTGTCCGGCGGCCGAAGCCACCACGCCAAGAAGAAGGCGTCGAGGGCCGACCTTGTAAGAAGGTAAGGTTCGAGAGGGTGCGCAATGAAAAATGGGTCTCTTATATAATAGTGCAAGGAGTCGTCGAGTAATAACCGCGTAGTACAAAGACTTTTCTACAAAAATCGTTGGTGCTAACACGGGCTCGCGTCACGGGTCGCTTCATTGGGCCACCCTACGTCATTGTCTAGGCCATTGCCCGCTTACCTTGCCATTGCCACGCCCAGACATTGTTTCAAGGCTTCATGTATTGGGCCATTGGCCGTCGCGCGCTGCTGGGCCGCCATCCTCCACTGGACCGCGCTTCTAGTTGGGCCGAGATCATTGACGCCGGCCTGTTTCGATTTCTAGAGCAATTTATAATTTAGCTTATAAAGTAAACTTGTAAAATCAATATAAAATTGTGTAGGTATCCAAAAATAGTGAAATCAGTTTTGTTGAATCTCTAAAATTATGATATACTGTTAGTATATTTTGTTCACATAGTTTGATAATATTCTTGGAAGCTATATAATTAATTTAGGGTACTTAATATTTTAAAATATAAACTTGTAGGAATTTCCATGATAAATTGGTAATATTGTTGAATCTAAATTTGTACAGTAGGCTCCTAGCAAAATTAGATACTCACTATAATTTTTGTAGCTCTAGAATAATTAGTTTGCTAAATCGATAATAATGTCCTATTTCGAATAATGATTAAATTGATATAATGGAATAAAGCTACAACTTTGGTTTGTATAACTAAAACATTTGTTGGGAAATAACGTCTTATTCGACAGCATGGATACGTAGACCAGCGTTATAGCTATCTCGTTAGCTTGTGAGGCGTGATCGGATTTCTAAGCGTTTCGATTGTCGTTGATTATTCACATCTATGCATTTGCATCAATACATATTATATACGTACGATGATGGATCAATGGATCAATTAAAGGATGATTGGGAATCTGACAATGGTGTAATGGTATTCTCTCCAAGAGATGATGCAATGGGTTTTCTATCCAGTTGATGGTGGATGATCTGAAGATGCTGATACTGACTTTTTAATATATTTTACCCAGGCAAGCCCCGGTGCATAACCCCAACTTTTCTATAGTTTAAATTATTTTTGTGCATTAAGTTTTAAGAAGCTGAATGAAACCCACTTGCATATATATCTTTATCCTATGAGTCTTACTAGTATGACAGGATCGGGTAGATTGCTATGCTACAGGAACCGGTAGAAGTCGAGTGATTGCCTGTCACTCGCGAGATATAGGAAAGGTGTTACTGTATTATTATCACTCGGAAAAATATAAGTGGTGGAAAGGAAAATAGTGACCGGGCAGGGATATGGTTTGAATATTGGTGGGTGTAAGAGGCTGTGTCGCCGTGGACACGGGGCATAGCTTAGTTACACTGCTTTCCCTGTCTGTGTCGGTTAAGAACCGGTCGTTGCATAAGACTCTAGGCAAGTCACAAACTTATTATCCCGAGCACATACTTGCGTATGGGCGCTTAGAAGGCTCGTTGCTCTCTTGTCGTGGATCCAGCTCTTTCCGGACCGACTGTTAGGGTTTCTTTTTGGTGGAGGAGGTCGTTGCAGCGCACTGAGTCCGGGACTCAGGGGCGGGGGCTTGGAGTCCCAGTTTGGATGGGGACCGGGACACCTAGGACAAGAGGGTGATGGGTTGGTCCTGCTTGTGCCTTGGGTACAAGTGGGGCATGTGTTTTCGGGGTATCCAGCTGGGGGCATTGATTCATGAATCGCCGGCATTCTGGTACGGCTTGTCTACGGTTTAGCATCATAGTAAGAACACAAAGATGAAAGATGAAAGATGGAAAAAGAAAATCTGATTGCTTACCACCTGCTTGGAAGTGGCACGGGTGCTTACATAGAATGGTTAGTTAATGAAACAATGCGGCTATTATTAAAAATCGAATATAAGGACGCACGTTTAGTAATGTTTCCTGCAAATGCAATAACCCACAAGCCAGATAGCCTTGCATATCCTTGAAGTCTTTTCTTTTCTCCTGTCGGGTAAGTCTTGCTGAGTACAATTGAGTACTTAGGGTTTTATTCCCCCTATTGCAGGTGACAGGTGGATGCTAGAGCTGACCCATGTGTGTGGATACCTCCTAGTGGGCTCAGCGAGGATTTCTTTACGATGCGATCGTAGTTGTTATTTATAACTCTCATCAAATGTTTTTATAAATAAAAGTTTTATAATATATTGTCATAGTTTATATATCAATGCTTCATCATTGTATGAATAGGTATTTATTTCCGCTGTAATTCTGATCACATGTTTATCTTCCGCTGTTCAATTAAACTGTTTATAACTCTGATAATATGATTACATTCCGCTGTTATAATAATAAATATTATCCTCTGATGTTGTACTAAAAGTGATGTAAGAAATGGTTAAGAATGATGTAAGCTTTATTCTCTCATTTGTGATCCTGATGGCAAAAATGTGGACTTTTGCGATCTCCCCTGGGGTGTGCCTGACGGAACCGAGTAATTTAGTGTTCTCCCCTGAGTGCTTAGTGTCTAATGAAAGACAAGCACTCTTGGGAGGCATTAGATTAGGCGGTTCTGCCATCAGGTACTAAGGTATATCGCTCCATGATCGGCTCTCTACTTTATTCGTGCGCATCTAGACCCGATACTATGCTTAGTGTGTGCATGTGTGATAGACTTCAAGCTAACCTGAAAGAGTGCCACTTAGTGGCCGTTAAGAGAATCTTGAGATATTTAGTACACACTCCTAACCTTGGCTTGTGGTATCCTAAGGGCTCTAAGTTCGATCTACTTGGGTATTTGGATTCTGATTACGTCGGTTGCAAAGTTGATCGAAAAAGCACCTCAGGGACATATCAATTCCTTAGACGGTCCCTAGTGTCTTGGAGTTCTAAAAAGAAAAATTATGTAGCCCTTTCCACCACCGAGGCCGAGTATGTTGCAGCGTGTATGTTGTGCTCAACTACTTTGGATGAGGCAAACCCTTCAAGATTTCGGATGTCACTTCACTAAAATCCCACTCTTGTGTGACAACGAAAGTGTCATAAAGTTAGCCAACAATCCCATAAGCCACTCAAGAACTAAGCACATAGACATCCGACATCATTTCTTGAGAGACCACGAAGCCAAAGGAGATATCAAAATTCACCATGTGAGCACCGAAAAACAACTAGCCGATATCTTCACTAAGCCTCTTAATGAGTCAAGGTTTTGTGCTTTGCGTAATGAGCTAAATATACTTGATTCTCGTAACATGGTTTGAACTATACCACACCTTGATTGATGAACTAGCGTGGATAGGAGAAATGAATTGCAAAAGTTTAAATATTGTGCTTAAAAATGTTTATCATAAGAAACAAGTGCATTATTGATTATTTGTTGTCGATCATAGTGTGCTTGAGATATGTGTCCATATCCTATATATAGAGAGGTATTTAGCTGTACTGAGGAGTGTGACTGTACCGCGCCTGCCCTGTGGTAGTGCCGCACTTTGAATTTCAACTAGAAATTTGGCCCATATCAGCTGTTACAGTGGGGGCCCACATCTTATCTCTTATTTACCTGGCCTCCCCAGGGTAACCCCCTTCTTTTCTTACCCCAGCAGCCATCGCCTCTCTTCTCCACCACCCACGCAGAGCAGCCGCCGTCACCCACTGTCCAGCGCCGTGCCGCCGACTCTGGCACTACCGGTCCTACTGCTGCCTTTCTTCCTCGTCGTCACCAGTAGCAGCCGAAGTTCATGGACAGAGCCATTCTCTCCCTTTCCTCCTCAATCCGCGTAAATCAAGGTGAAACCCTAACCTAGTCTCGATCTATGCCATGGAGCTCTATCTTTGTTGAATGATGGTTTCTAGTGACTGCATAATTAGAGTAGAAACTAATTTGATGAATGAATTGAATCAAAACAAAGATTCATTGGTTGAGCCTCATCCGTACCCACGATAGTGCCACACTCAACAAAATAAATATGTAAATATAGATGTTGTTCCGTCGATGACTCTCTGTTTTGGTTGGATTTGTGCACCAGATGTATTTCTATCTTAAACATGTAGCTTCTTTACCTACATTGTAGACAACTCCATATATTTGTTTAGGTCTACTCATTCTGAGATTGTCTAGTGGTTTAGGAGAATGGTTGAGAAATAGTCTAAATAGTTGAGAAGAAATGAATCGTGGGAGAGGTAAAGCACTAGGTGCGGTAGTGCCACTCCTAGGGTGCGGCAATGCCGTACCCTCTGACCAGATTGGTTCAGGGTGCATTCCTAACTTGAGATTTGAATTGTCTCATCTATCCAGAGTGTTTTACAAGTGTTCTTCTACACCCCTTATGTACAGTTTCTCATTTGGACCTATATTTATTTACATAGATGGCCTCTGGAGGTGATGATGACCGGAGGGGGAAGAGGAAGATGATCGAGCCTCGGGATAAGCAGATGCCTCGTCGTGGTCGTGGCAAGACCACAGGGGGCAGCAGCAGTGCAGTAGGCAGAGATGTTGCCAGAGACAGGGGGAGGAGAGATCAGATAATCCAAGATGATGAGAACCTGGAGAGGGCTGGCCGCACCATTCCTCTAGGTGCTTGCCCAGATACTCCACCTCATCTTGAGGAGTTTCACAGAAGCTATATAAGAGAGTATTCTGAGGTTGTGGTTATGAGGCATCCTGTTGACACATGTGCTCATCCCATGCTCAATTATGCAGAAAAGCTGAAGATGGTGGAAGAAGCACGTAAAAACAATCCCTATGAGCAGCCAAAGGATTTAGAGATTGACTACAGGTTTTGAAATGAGTTTCATTCCAACTTCTATACATCTGTGAACTTCAACTCCAAGAAATCCAAGGTTGCCAAGATGTAGTATGTTGATTGGGAGGAGATGAAGGGAAAGAATGAGCGATATTCAATAAAGTGATCAAGGCTTGTGAGTTGTTTGGCCCCACTGATATTATGAGTTTCAGATATAATTGGAATGAAGAAGTGCTAGCCTAGTTCCATGCCACTTTCTTCTATAGCATCTACACTGATGAGATTCACTGGATGACTGAGGGATGACAATATAGAGTTGACTTTGTGACTTTTAGCCAGATCCTTAGTTTTGGAGAGGAGGAGCGAGGCTTTACTTACATTCATGATGAGGCTAGAGCTGAGATCCATGATATTGACTATATGTGGATTGACAGGAGAAGTGCGGATGGGAACGTCAGTGGCCTAAAGAGCTATTATTACATTCTGAACAATTTGATCAGGCACACTATCAATCCCAAGGATGGAGCAGCTTCTGATCTTAATGGATATGTGAGGAGTGTGTTTGCTAAATTTGCTCCTAGAGGTGATAGGTTTAATGTCCTTCGCTTCATGTGGCGTGAGCTGAGGAATGCCATGGAGGATGGGAGAAACAAGATACCCTATGCCCCCTATCTCATGTTTATGATTGAGAGGGTCACTGACTACAGATTTGAGAAAGATGGTCTTCACACGGTCTACAAGATTGAGAAGACCTGAGGAGCAGGTCCTAGCAGAGCAGTGAGACGCTCTCCATCAGTTGTGGACGTGCTTGAGTAGTCCCGCTCTAGGCCTCGCAAGGAAAAGAAGATGGAGAAGTTTGGGAAGTGGATCAAGGCTATTTTCACCAAATGCACCTATGCAGCGAGGACCACATATCAGGACCGATTGGAGAACCATGAAGCCAACCAGGAGTCTAGTGAGCGTGCAGGGCTGCCACCTCTTTATCCAGTTCAGGCACCACCGAGATTTGATGACATCCCTAGCCTTTCTAAGACAGATTTAGAGGATGAGGATGAGGAGGAGGAGGAGGAGCAGAGCAGGAGCAGCCAGTGCTTGATCCTCACACGAGTTTGAGGTCCACCTTGTAGTCCATGAGGAGAAGCACCAGGCATGAGCACCACACTTCGACCACTCATCGCCAAGGGAGAGCGGTGGTGTCTTCTTCTTCCTCCTTCAACGAGGATGATGATGATGATGGTGGAGAGCAGGACGTTGCAGGTGCTAGTGGAGCTGTCGGTGGGGATGATGTTGATTGGGACACCATCCAAGAGGATGAGAAGTGAGTGTTGGTCTTTCTTCTTTTCTTCCCTTTTTGGTGCTTTATGCCAAAGGAGGAGAAAATTAGAGGGGTCAACAACTTTTTCGACGCCATGGAGAGAAGGTTGCTGCAACTAGAGTTATGTTCGTATCCGTTTAGAGTAGTCTTTGTTAGATAAAAGTTTGAGAGTCCATTAGAAATTCTATTTATGTAATAATGCTACTTAAATACTTTATATATGTGTAGGATATGGACATATATTAATCTATGTTGTCACTTGTGATACAATTGTGCTAGAATATATATCTTTATATGTATCATATACTGTGTGGTGTCTGTTCTG
This sequence comes from Miscanthus lutarioriparius, assembly GCA_904845875.1. Classification (NCBI taxonomy): domain Eukaryota; kingdom Viridiplantae; phylum Streptophyta; class Magnoliopsida; order Poales; family Poaceae; genus Miscanthus; species Miscanthus lutarioriparius. The sequence goes on along the minus strand of CAJGYO010000006.1, from coordinate 26,911,627 downwards.
ATTTGTGTTGTTACAGTAAGTGCGGCAGTGCCACACCCAGCTGTAACAGCAAAATATGTTGTGCATAAACTATCATTCGCATCATGTTTTACATACCTAACACAATATGCAATACCCCATAGGAGCATGGATGCAGGGGAAGCCCCATCACTTTCACTAAAATATGAATCTTGGCCTCTTATGCTAATTTGAGAATTCAATTCTCTATTCACACATTTAGGGGGAGTCTCTACACCCATGGCTCGAAAAATCTAAGTATTTATTTCATAGCTTTTGTAAGCTCTAATTAGGTTGTCATCGATCACCAAAAATGGAGAGATTGAAAGTGCAATCAAGCCCTAATTGTGGGCTTTGGTGATAATGACCACGCAATTAGAGAACTAATGGGATTTATCGAGATGACAAGCAGAGAATTTATATTCGAGGATGATACACGAAATGGAGGAGCCCCCAATTACAAATGTAGATGGCTTCAAACTCAAAGGAGGTTTAAATTCTTTTATATTTTGAATTTGAGTATAGGAAAAGCCATAATATAAAGGGAGACACAATGCTTAAGTTAACATGTGCTACCAAGTGCTCAAACATACACATGCATCCTCAGATTCACAGCCAAGACAACCTAAACTTCACTCTTATCCTTGTTGTCTTGACTGGTGCGGCACAGCCGCACTTCAAGAGAGGCACTGCGCGGCTTAAGTGACCGTGCCATCCTCTTCCTCTCCAACGACAATCTTCTTCTTTCGCTCATTTCAGCTCATCCAAAACAGAAAAGGAGCTCTCTCTCTCTCTCTCTCCCTCCATTAGTGACCTTGTGCTCTCAAGAAAATTCATTGATTTCCCCATCAATACTTGAGAGAAAAGAGTCCAAAACTCGATTAGAGAGTAGCTCCATTGATTCCTCAACTCAAAAGAGCACTTGGTTCACGTTTTGGCCAGCGGTTGTGTTTGTTACTCTTGGAGTTTGGCTCCTAGCCGGCTAAAGCGTCGCTCGTGGAGCTTGCCAACTTATGTGGCAGCCCCGAAAGGTTTATAACCATCTCTTGAAGCTAGTATACTTACCCCTCATCTCAAGAGTTAAGTCTCTTGACTTGAGAACGAGGAAGGGTTGGAAAGCCCTAAGCCTTAGTGGCTAACCTCAACAACGTGAAGGTAGGCAAGTCTTGGTAGCGAGCCAAACCACGGGATAAATCATTGTGTCACTTGTGCTTAATTTACATTACTTGCATTTCATAATGTTGGTTGAGGTGATTTCTAGGATTTCTAGTCGATCTACTTGTGTGTGGTGTTCCAACAACTTCTAGCTCTTGATCTGTGACTATCATACCTGCAGTAGGCTGAGAAATTTCTTCGATCTAAGTTTCTGTTCACTGATTTTGAACTATGACTCGAAGTTGTCTGCAGGTGCGGCAGTGCAGCTGTTCTGGTCCGGTAGTGCCGCAGTCCGGCAGTGCCGCCCTCCAGAGCGGCAATGCCATAGGGTGAATTTGATAAAAGTTTGAGTGTTTATTTTGACAGACCTATTCACCCCTCTTTAGGCCAACCAGAGATCCTACAAGTTGGCAAAGCACAGATCCAAGGAGAACAGACAAACATTTGACTTGGAATGAAATGAAAATTTAGGATTGGAAACTGAAAGAGGATTTGGATGACCATTCTACAGGCCATCCTACAGGTGTGGGTATAGTGGCTGGCTGTCACCTACGTCCGCCATGGGAGGAGCAGCGAGCATGGCCTGTTGCCGAAGAGAGAAGGCAGGGGCAGGTGGAGGACTGGAGGTGATTGTCACTGTTGCCGTCGACTTGCGGTTGAGCCACCTCCCGTTTGCATCAGCACTCCAGCAGCGAAGTGTACAAGGTGAGGCAGCGGAGCTCACGAAAGGAATCAACGAGCTAGTGCTCTGTCGTGGAGTCGACGATGTTTGTGGCGTGTGGGTGCCATAGCCTCCTGTTGAGCGAGAGGCCTTGTGTTGCCCCCGCGCCGCGCGGCTATCTCTGCTCTTGGCAGCATTGCATCGACACATGGTGGCCGGCGGCGTCCATCTCGAGCTCAAAGTTAAAATCTGGTTCGACATCGCCACCAGCCCTAATCTTGTGGTTCCCTTAGGACTAGATTGCCGGTGGCTCACGAGCGCCCTCGGTAGGTCCCAGGGAGCCACCGCCGCGCCCCATGGCCGGGGGCCAAGGCCACCGTGCTGGGAGCGCTCGCCGCGCTATCGCTGAGTAAAGGAGCAGCCGCGAGGACGAAAATACATCAGGGAGAGAAGAGGGCAGGAGAGGCCTCGCCTCTAGCTTAGCTCGCTGCAGCCTCCTTGCCAGGAAGACAGGTGCGATGGACGAGGAGGCGTCGGCGGCGACGATCTAGTGACTACTGGCAGGGGACGGAGCAAGGGCAGAGGGAGGCGGTGGCTGCAGCGACGGCAACACAGGAGTCCCTCGCGAATCACACGCTTGAGAGTCGAGAAGGCACTGGAGACGCTGGTTTTCGACGCCCGATCAAAATCCAACGGCGGACAAAAAGGAGGCGACGTGGCTCAAAGATTTGCGCGAGCTTGGCTCAGGTTTAGATTAGAAAGAAAAGAGACGAGGCATACCAAGTGTTGGAAATTGGCAGCGCGAGTTTCAGCTTTCGAGTTTCCATGGCGTCGGCCCTACCAAAGTACTCAGTCAGGCTGTGTTTAGTTCGCGAAATAAAAAATTTTTGGATGTCACATCAGATGTTTCGGGGATGTCGGAAGGGATTTTTGGATACTAATAAAAAAACTAATTATATAGCTCGCATGGAAACTGCGAGACGAATTTATCAAGCCTAATTAATCCATCATTAGTGCATGTTAGTTACTGTAGCATTTATGGCTAATCATGAACTAATTAGTCTTAAAACATTCGTCTCGCGATTTCCAACCAAACTGTGCAATTAGTTTTTTCGTCTATATTTAATACTTAATGCATATGCCGCAAGATTTGATGTGATAGTTTAGGGTGAAAATTTTTGACGCAAGATTCAATATAATAGTTTAGGGTGAAAATTTTTTTGAACTAAACCAGGCTTCACTCCGTGCAGTCCTCCGTGCACTAGGAGCAGCGTCACAGGTCTGACACCTGTGCTCCATCTGTATATCGTCACATCCATTCACCAAGTGCGTTTTTCCTTGTTAGTATTCATGTGGACAAGGACTTGAATTGGAAAAATAGCCGTGTCGTGTGTCGGTTTAAAAGCGTTAAACAGGTATCGACACTGAGTGCCCGCCCGCTCCTCTAGTTCTGAATAATCTCTACTATAATAAACAAATTAAAATTATACTAGGTTTATCTAAAAAAATCACCCGCTGAGAGTCTCTAACCATTATACACTCAGAAAAATACACACCGCAAATCGTTTATATTAAAATCAAAGGCTAAAAACAAACCTATTAAGCTTCAAACCTAATCCGGCGGCTGATGTTAGTTGTTTGATGCCAGGCTTCAAACGCCTCGCTGCACCCCGCGCGCCCTTCGCGGCTCCACCCCATGTAAGCCTTGCATCCCATCCTCTATCCCGGACCCAAAATTTTTATCAACTGCAATTTTTGCCGAGTCCGCGGCTCGGCGCGCCCCGGCACTATGATCCTATCCCTCGCATCGTCTCCCCAATACCTCAGCCAGCGACAGCTACAAGGAAACCCTAGCCGCCGCCGCACTCCAGTCGTCATCGTGCACAGGCCTAAGGGGAGCACCAGCACCAGCACGTCCTCCCTCCGTTTGCCGTGGGGGCGTCCTGCCTCCCAGAGCACCGGCCGCCGCAGGTCCCCAAGGAACCCCCGCGGCCACCCAGGCTGGCCTGGCTGCAACTCAGGTCGCCCCGCGCGGCGGGTGACCACAGCCGGCCGTCCGCCCCCTGTCTCGGCCGCCGCAGGCCCACAGGCCCGCCCCCGCGGAGGAGTACGCGACGGTGGAGCAGGCGGAGGCGCACGTCCGCCGGCTGCTGGACATCCTCGCCTGCACTAACAAATCGAGGTGAGTTCTCATGCACACACTTCAATGCACTAACAAAATTGGAGTTCGTTCGCATTGGTGTAGTAGCCATTCAATTTGATTTGCACTTTTGAGTTGAATTGCAACCCTGCAGTAGCCAATTTAGGCGTGTGGGTATGAGCATACGCCTAATGAAGGAGTGCATCCGTGCCCAGGTTAAGGTTTGCAATGTGAAGCTTCTCCACGTTGTTGCTTCAGTAAAGGGTTTCTACTTGCAGGGAAGCCACACAATGTTAGCCACTCCCTGGTGGACCTGCTGCAACAGCTCAGCAATGCGTTTGCTAATGTTAGTAACCTTGAATCTTAAATATGACTGGTACAAGAACAGTTTAACAAACAAAAAAAAGACAGTAAAAAATGAGGGAAACAATTGAGGTTACAACATGCATTTTGGGAATTTTGCCGTATGGATTCCGTGCAAAAACCTACAGTCTGATAAATTATATGACTGGCAATTATCGTGCTTTTTTTAATGAAAGCTTTTGTGGGTCACAACAGCTGAATTTGTACATCTTAAAAAAAGTATATTATGTGTTGGTGTTAAAGGGTCATCACAACTGAATTTATACCTTCTTAGAAGAAGTATATTACTAGAGTGTTAAACTGAAGTTACAACTGTCGTATTTTATACCTTGCCGAACTTGAATTTTTGTCTTAAACATTCTGGTTGCTCTTGTGTTGAGTGGTACTTTATATAGAAGTTTGCCATTACTGATCATTTTTGATTTATATACATTTGCCGGGCATACATTTTATTGGATCATTTTGTCTTAAACATCGTTTCTGGTCCATGCTCATGCAGTAGGGTGTCTGAAGAATGTGCTTCAACTTTTATTTCCTGAGTGTATTTGCCATTGGAACTTGATCATGGTATTTTGTATGTACAGTGAGCTTCATAGAAGTATCACCATAGTCGTTGAGCGATACGGGCATACATTTTATTGGTCATCCATGTGATGGTTTTCCAGTGCATTTAATTTTGTGTACTTTCAGTTTCAAATTATGCATCTCATATACTGTGACTCTTTGCTGAGGCTGTAGTTCCGAGGGCAGCTAGGAGGGTGTCAGAAGATATTGGTGCGTTTCAGCCCCTTGACTCTGCCCTGCTCCGCTGACCTGGCGATCGCTGGCGCCTTCCTCCCCTTATTGAAATCCCTGTATGTAGCTCCTTATTACCCCTCTGTTGAACAATGCTCTCTCTGTTTGTTTTAAATGGTATATTGGTATTTAAAAACTATGGTGAGCTTGCATTGCTAACTCTGCAAAGTACAGCTGAGAATATCTGGATATGATTTGACATATATAACTGAGAATCTCAGGTACTTCCATATTTCTGAATTCTAAATTCCATGAGCTTTCTGGTCTGGTTAAAATCCGTATCCTGTTCTTCATATAGGTGAATGGGCCTATACTGGTGGAGGACACTTGCCTATATTTTAATGCACTCAAAGGCCTACTAGGTGATTTATTTCTACTATTGTTTTTCAAGGTCCTCTCATTAGCTATGTTCTATAAATACTAACCGACACTCAAGATTTAGGATTTTTAGGTGCTGCATATCATATTGTTGTTAGAGAGATGTAAGCCTTTTCTGTTTGGAGCTTCCTTACAGATTTATCTGGTTACGGAGTTAGAGAAATTTGCATGGCATAATAACATATATATATATATAAAATATATCTAAAACTAGCTGTTGGGGCTCTTCATCCTGAGAACATAAAGGTTTATGAACTAATGAACAATTAATGTATATCAAAGAAGTAAATAAGGGGGTGTTTGGTTCCGGTGAGTAATTTTTAGTCCCTGCCACATCGAATGTTTAGACAATAATTTAGAGTATTAAATATATACTAATTACAAAATTAATTGCTCAGATGGAGACTAATTTACAAGGCGAATCTATTAAGCCTAATTAATCCATGATTTGACAATGTGGTGCTACAATAAATATGTGCTAATGATGGATTAATTAGGCTTAATAGATTCATCTCGTAAATTAGTATCCATCTGTGCAATTAGTTTTATAATTAGCTCATGTTTAATCCTCCTAATTAGCATCTGAACGTAGCCCCTAGATTTTAGAACACAAATTGATTTGTTCTTTTCAAACTCCTTACCAATTGTCTTGAATGGATCAACTTAGGTAACATCAATTTCAGAGTAATTCCAGGTTCAGAATGATCAAATAAATATTGCTTCAGGTTAACTTACACCTCAAATGCAAACTTGCAGTCAATTTTATCGTTGTCGCGATGGAAGCCAGGTGGTGATGTGTCTTACTGCATATGTTAAGAACAAGGCATTTTTTGCAACATGCAATCTGGAATGACAAGTCCTTCCTCACTGTAAGTATAAAGCACATCTTTGCCGCAATTACTGACAGTTATGTATTCAATAAAAACATTTGTGAACATAATTATTGTACTTGCAAGTGGTGAATGTCATGGATTATTCTATCCTTGTGGGAGTGGACAAAGGGAAGCATGGACTTGTGTGTGGCATCATTGATTATCTGAGGCAATGTACTTGGTTGATTATCTGAGGCAATATACTTGGTACAAACAACTGGGACATGGGTGAAGACTTCTAGATATTGTGTATGGTCGCACTGTATCATCACGTATTGTTATATTTTTAATACAATATATATATGAATTGAGATGTTTCCTCTATTGTGTATGATTTTTTAGTATCTTGTTCATTGGCAAACAAATATTTTCTTAAAAATATTTTAGATATTTGTAAAGTCTGTAGCGTTAGTACGGGCATTATACTAGTTTCCCTGGTGGGAGGAATATGTCCGTGGCTACGTAAAGTCTGAGTGTGCACTGCATGCCTTCGCGTCACGACCTCCTTCCCGATCGAACATATTCTTTCTTCTTTGATTTTTCTCCATTTCTCAATGTGCTCTCTATCGCTGCCCTCTTGCTTCACACATCGGTCTCTAAAGCTAAAGGCGACGCTGCACATGTATCTGCTCGCTGCTCAGGCCCTTTTAGGCTAGGCTAGATCTGGCGGGGCCCTGCGCTTGGGTCACCTGTCGTTCACCAATAATAGTCAGGCCTCTACCGTTGTTGGGAGTCGTTAGGCCACGGAGACTTGATGAATTTTCCTAGTGCGCATGGGACCAGACTCACACGACACCGCAACATGGCATCGCAGACGTAAATGTCACTGGAATTAAGTTCGCGGACACCGCAACATGGAACACCGGTTACACACTGATCCGAGCTGAAAGTCTAGGGCCCAGACTAACTTTTGGGCCAACTTCGGAAATTCAACGTTGTTTGCCCCATTTATCGGGCCACATCCGAAACGTGGTTATTTCGGCTTATCTCGAACCTACGGGCCGTCCTTTTTATTTTGAGTATTGCTTTTTCTGATTTACTGATATCGCTCCACATGGGCTTCACATACCATTGGGCCATTGGAACGGTCCAACTGGTACTTAGAACAGTTTGAGCATGGAATAATCGCCATAATTTATTATTGGTTTTTTAAAAAAACATTTATTATTGGTTTTCTCTATCTTTCGGTCTTTCTCATAATTTTTTGGCACTTAGATACCGCATGCGGCATGGCCCGTCGTCGTCGTCGTCGACAGACTTTACAGAGCCCTCTAATAAAGTCTTAAAAACTTTAGACGAGAGATTCCAAATCAGGGAATCTTGTAGACTAATTTCGTGAGAAGGAAGAGTCCAAAGACCCTTTAATAATGCAGCCCAGTCACAGGTTGGAGAACACCAGTATTAATACACACGGGCCTCCTCTTTGCTTCGACGATACGCCTTACGCGACGGATCGATGTGGTATCAATGTATCATGAACTCCTCGGGCCCGGGCTCTGCAACGGCAAGAACCTCCTTGCAGCTGGGTGGGGAGAGAGAGAGAGAGAGAGAGATGGAGTGCTATTCACCCGAGTCTGACAAAAGAACTGAAGAAGCACACCTTCAACATGGTGCCATGGCGGAATGATTGGAGCACACTGCACGCACCTCATCGCTCGTTGTACTAACGAGCTGAAGACGAGACCAAGTAACTTGGGTTGAGATGGTTTGCTGGAATATTTGAACATGGCCGTGACGCATGTCGGCATGACGCCTAAAATTTTGTTGCCCGGATCGGACTGCTGGCTCTGGATTCCCACAGTGAACTGTTCGCTTGCCTCAAATTTGGCTTATGTTAATGTTTACGTTGATTTGCTGTGAGCAAAAAAAATACGTTTAGTTCGCTGAAAAATACCGCTAAATTAGTACATGCGAACAGGGCCAAGCGCCTAGCATCCATGCTCTTTTTTAACACTCCGGTTAAGTTACTTAATTAAAGCAGTGCAGTACCACGAAACAGAGCAGTAAACACTTCTTGCCGGTACATCAGCGCCCAGGGGACGCAGTGAGAGCTAGACACCAGGAGGGCACCTACCCTAGCCGGTACAAACGTAGCTGAGCTGAGAGTGATGGCCTCAACAACCGAACACTGCCCGGTGCCACTCGTACCGTACGCCGCGTACGGGCTCCAGCAGATGGGCGCAGCTACTCGTGTCGCATACTAGTACCGCCGTAGCCCGTAGAAGAAACGGCCAGTTCAGTGGAATGGAAGCCTGCAGGTAGGGCGCGCATGGCGTGACCCGTCGTCCAGTCCTGCCGAGGGAGGCCACACGGGACCGCCCTCGCGGCCGGCCAAGCCGACAGGAGTAACGAGCGCTAGGGATCGCTCGGAGTCGGAGCCGCGAGTCCGCTTTTCACACACGGTCCATGCATGCCCCGCGCGCCGCGCCGATCTTGAATTCGTTCACACGCCACCTCGAGCATCCTACGACGTATGATCCTTTTGCCCGTGCATGATGCGCGCTCGGCACCGCCCGGCAGGGCTCGTGCGGCCGTGCGCTCGTGCCTCCCGCCCCTTCCCCTGGCTGCCGCCTGCCGCACTGCACTGACCATATCTGCCTGTGCCTATCTACCGATGGCTAGTGGACCGTGCTAGTGAAGCCGGCCATCAACAGTCGACATGATCTGCTGAGCATACAATGAAATGCAAGGATTGATTGCCGTGCCTGTACTGCTACGTACGTAGCCGTTTCTTTTCGTTTATAACCTTGTCGGAGCGAGGAATAATGTCTACCGTCTTCGGTACAGGCACTGCCACAGCGTCATTTCTACGGATTATTATGTGTTTCACTACCATTGCTCTTTATTTACAGAAGGCTGGCGCGCGGTAGACGAGTAATGTGGTACTATTTGCAGCAAACAACAACCATGGGAAGAGTGGCTTAAAACCTTAAACTGCTAATACTGTACTAAGTCCGAAGTTACTTGGTAATACTACTGTAGGTGGGAATGAGCTGCATGTGGTCGATTCCCCCTTTTCTTGATCACTCCTCAGTTTCAAGCCAAGCATGAATGCATGGTCAACGCCTATTCAAGGCACCACGCCATCACCTCATCCGTCAACTCTGCCTAGGCTGTTTTTGAGTATGCAAGCAAAGCGATCGACGCCTATCAAGATTCCTCAAATGCTACCACTAGCATATAATCTAGGGAAATTAGGCTCTGCTAGAGGAACGAAGGCAGAATCTCAGTTCAGCACTGTGAGGTTGACAGATTTTGTGTACATATGAACCTATCATCATCTTCTGATCCTCTGAAGTCCCAGCTGTGGCCATAAGCATTTGGAAAAACAGTTCTGATACTCTGAGGGCCTCTTTGGAACAGATACAAATGTAAAATCTTGCTAGATTAGAAAAAATTTTCGATTCCTAACTCTAATCTAAACAAGACCTTAGCCTCTGCTAGAGGAACGAAGGCAGAATCTCAGTTCAGCACTGTGAGGTTGACAGATTTTGTGTACATATGAACCTATCACCATCTTCTGATCCTCTGATGTCCCAGCTGTGGCCATAAGCATTTGGAAAACAGTTTCTGATACTCTGAGAACCTGTTTTGAACAAAGGAATGTAAAACGTAGGAATCGGAGAAAACACAGGAATAGAAAAGGAATAGAGGTATAAAACAGAGGATTGAAAAATATATTATTTTTATAGGAATTGGTGTTTGGAACATATGAATACTAATAACATAAGAATCTATTGATTTCAGTAAGCATAGTTGTTTAGAGTAAATAAGAGCTAACTACTTATTAGCAGGTGTAGTATCCAAAAAAGTGTGCTACATGGACGTATGATGCAACCACTTACTTTTGTCTAATCAATACATGTAGATAATAAAAAAGTAGAGATGCATGCATCTTCACAGCGAGCTTGTCTAATCAATGGCTACTGTAAACTGCAGCACCTGTCATCATGAGCTTATTAGCCCGTGAGCCGCACGCAAGCGCCGCAGGAAAAATTCCATCGGCTCAGCGTGGATGTTTTTTTCCTCAAAAAGCAGAGGATTGCTCACCGTTCCAAAAGAAACGTAACCGTTCATTCCTTTGTTCCAAACGCATCTACAGTGAAAAAATCATAAGAACTTGATTCCTTCATTTTTTTTTCCTTTGCTTTTCCCGTGAAACAAACAGGCCCTGAATATTTCTTTAGGCCAAGATATTGAATTTCTAGCTCGGTTTTTGGTTGAGCAATAAGGAGAATGTGAGAATTAATATTGTCAGCTCTGCAGTACTTTGGTGGTTAATTATGGAAAATTCGAAATGGCTTTTGTTACCTGAATGCTGAGGCGCTGGATTGCTACGTTCAAACAGGAGGTGCAAGTACTCGTCCAGGAGTTCACTGGCAAAATGGTAAAGACAAGCCTTCCGCTTCAAAAATTGGGTGGTTAACAATGATAGAACTAACAGGACCTCTAAACGTAGATCTAGCGGGTAAAACTCAACTTAGATGAGAAACTTGATGATGTATCTCGTCATGGCACAGTGCGACGCGTCTCTAGTGTCTGAGTAGAGGTAGCATCGTAGTGGTGGCGTGGTCTAGTGACGGCGGTGAAGGCCGGTGGAGCTTCCCATCTCTCACAGCGCTTCCGTCTCTGATGTAACTCTAAATTATAATGTGCCAATAACACCATTATGATTCTAAAAGAACCTTTGCATGAGACTGAAGAAAAACTCTCATCGTAATCTATTCATTCTCTTTGCGTAAAGCCTTTTGCTACAAGTCATGATTTATATCTTTCCACATTTTTTTGGAGTCACATTTGTCTTGTAAACCTTTTCACATCCTACTATTTTGGCTTCATTAGAAATTTCTTCTAAGTCCCAAACATCATTGGTATTCATCGAATTCATTTCAACTTCCATAGCTTCTTGCCATTCAAATGAGTAAACGTTTCTCATGGCTTCTTCAAATGAGGTGGGATCATCCTCCATTTGAATTTCTTCATGAACATAGACTTCATAGTCATTAGAAAAATTGGTTTATTAATTCTTTGAGAACTTCTAAAGCCTCATCTACTGGCACTTTCATATTGGGCTATTGTTGCTCTTCATTGTCAAGAGGCAATTGATTCTACAGGCTCCTGTATTACAAGATCCTTGTTTATATTATTCATCTTCTTGAAGAGCCAATGACATGTGTTGTATAAGTCATACAACGTCAACAGGTATTGAGAAATTCGTTGTTTTAAATCATTGAAGTGGGCACGCAGTCCCGTTTCTCTTTAAGTTATAGGTCTCTAGATACCGTGCTCCCCCAAGATTATCCTATCTTCTATAAAGATAGTGTATCTTCAAATTTTTATTTGGGTTTAATCTGTTAAAACTTTATATGGCGCTTTAAACATCGCCTTAATATCTTTGAGGCTGACTACGCTATCTTCCTCTCAGAACTTTAAAAAATCCAGAAATTTAGCTATTTTTTTGCTTAGGGGTATCATTGTTATGAGCGACGATCACATTCATCGAAAACTTTATCTCACTCTTAATGAAGAGTACACATTCATCAACATCTTTATTTCACTCTTAATGAAGAGTACACATTCATCAACATCTTTATCTCACTCTTAATGAAAAGTTTCTTAATTGATCTTAATTTTTACTCTTAATTCATCTCACAACATTCATCAATATCTTTATCTCACTCTTAATGACGAGTAGTTTCTTAATTGATCTTAATCCTTACTCTTAATTCATCTCACAATTCTCCCCCTCAAAATATGGCATGAACTTTACTGCCATAATTTTAAGAACTATTTAGAAAAACTGTGAACATGGAGACACTTCTAACTTACTTCATTCACATGATTGTGTCATGCAAACAAAGTTATTTTTAATTCGTATAGAAGTACACTATCATCATTCCATTTCAAGAACTCAATGAGGTCTTTTATTAACTGTACTTTTGTAAGTCACGCTTGCATCTTTTTCTTGTCTTTTGATTAGTATTGACCATGACGATGCATTTCAATTGTGCCATGGTCAATACTAGGATAGCACAAGAGCTATCCAAACTTCTCTCGCTATGCGGGATACAAAAACATATGATTCATCACAAAACTTCTCTTGTCATGCAGGATTGACCAACATAAGTACTATGCCAAACTTCTCCCCATGAGGGATAAATCTATATACAAATTACCGTAACGAAAAATTTTAGTCATCATGACTAAAACATTCACTTATACTTCATTTTCTAATTAAATCTTCCCTTTGATTCTAATTTAATCAGAAAATTAGTAAACTAACAAAAAAATATCCTGAACCGGCTTGACTCAAGTCTTTTCATTCACATACCCCAGCATTGCAGCCCGTTGACATGCAGCCGAGTGATCTCGTCGGTTAAAAAATAAAACTTACAAGATGCTTCTGCATCAATTCTACATCACCGTTGGGCAGAAAATAGAATTAATGCATAAAACTCATAAATTAACTTAAAAGACATATAACTACTCTTTAAAATTAAATTCTCCCGTTGGTTCAAATTTAATTAGAAGATAATCAACATCATTGCAGCGAAGCACAAAAATAAAATATATTTTAGTTCAGGAGCATTTCTTGGTCTTTATCTACTCTCTAAAAAATTGACCATGTTGATGTAAAATTTATCAGAGATTTAAACTTCAACCTTAAACTCATTATAATATTGTTATCATCAACGTTGGTCAGAAAATAATAATACCATAATTTAACATAAATAAATCGGACTACTCCTTTAATTTAAATTTTTCCGTTGGTTCTAATTTAATTAGAGGATAAATATAATCATAATTTACTAAATACAACTGCTCTTTAAATCAAATTCTCCTATTGGTTTGAATTTAATTGGAAGATAATCAACATTAAACTTTGCAGCGGAAACTTAAAAAAATAATTTATCTACTTTTCAGAAGCATTTCACCGTCCTCATCTACTCTCTGAACAATTTATCCCGTTGGTTCAAAATTGAATAGAGATGAAAACTAATCAAAATTTGCTTCTAAAAATAATAAAACCGTTTACTGTTCATTCGGTCCGGCCTGGAAAAAATGGTCCACGACCTATCTAGCCAATGCGCGCGCGCTCGGCCCAGCGACGCTGCCCATACTGGAAATCGGCCCATGGCCTGCCGCGCGCGTGCCCGCTCCCCCGCGCCCAGGCCGCAACCTAGGCTTGGGCCAGGAATTCTCCGCCCCGCCTAGGCCAAATCTGGCCCGTGCGCGTCCCTGCCGTCGATCACGATCGGACGGTCATCCGCCTTTCTTGCTGGGACAAAAACCGGCGCCGCGCCGCTCCTCGCCAAACCCTAACCACATTCTGAAACTCCCGTTCCTCTCTCAGCCCCACGCTGATCGGCTCTCTCTCTCTCTCTCCCCTTCCAAACCAAAAACATGGCGGCCGAAGAAAGATGGCGGCGCCACCGCCGGTCCCCTCACCGGTGCGCGCGCTCACCGTAGGGTGAGCGCGCCGTCGTCGAGCGATCTAGCGATGGCGCCCTAAGCGCGTGTGCGCTGCTCGGTGGAGCGTCGGTGGTTCTCGTGATACGGTTAACTGAGGGATGACGGCGCTGCCGCGGGGCTCCCGGTCGGCTCGCGCGCTCGCCGGAGGCCGAGCACGCCGTCGTCGAGGGGCCCTCGGACGGTGACCCTTGGCCTAAGCCCGAGGCGGAGACCGCACGGCGGCGAGTCCTCATGCCCGCGGTGGCTCGAGATGACTTCCCGTGCGGCGTTGAGGCAACGGCCGGTGGTGGTGACTGTGCGTGCGGTTCCCAAGTAGGAAAACGCCCCTCTAATCCTTTTTCTTTCTTCTAGGGTTAGTGTTAGACTCTACTAGTTCATCTCCTTCTGATTGATTCTGCCTCGACCTAGATATAAACCTAACCTGGCTCTGATACCATTGATAGAACTAATAGGACCTCTAAACATAGATCTAGCGGGTAAACTCAACTTAGATGAGAAACTTGATGATGACGCGCATCTAGTGTCGGAGTAGAGGTAGCATCACAGTGGTGGCGCGGTCCAGTGACGGCGGTGAAGGTCGATGGAGCTTCCCGTCTCTCACAGCGCTCCCTCTAGATTGGACTAGGGTTAGACTCGGTGGAGAACTTGCGGCTACAATGAACCTCGTGTCTTGAACCCCAGCCCCACCTCCTTTACATAGCGCTGCGCGACGGGACCCACCAGCCACGAGAGCGGCTGGGCGCCCCCGATCAGGGCGTGAGTCAAAGGCTTAATTGACCGTTGGGCCAAATTGGTGGAGATCAACCTAACAAACAACACTCAGATTCTGCGTAGTCGGGATTGGTGCCGGCCTCCATCAGTGCAGTTACATTCAGTAGTGATTTTGGGCTATCTAAGAAGATGTCGTCTATCATGGATGTTGATACTCTTATGTAATTTGGGGCGGGCGTGCCTAGAATACTGCAGACTTTTAATCACTGTACAATACACTTTGTTGTTAATAAAGTGGGGGAATCATTTTTCTTAATTCTTTTTTTTAAAAGGCCTAGCTGTGTACCTGTGTCAATATAATGGTCGCCGACTCACCGCAGATCGAGTTGTTCTATGGTCACCCCCATCGTCCTCGCGCTGGCTGTCGGAGAAAACGACCTGATTCGACATGATCTGCTTGCCATGATGGAGACGAGCAGTCGACGCCGACATTGCATCTGCTCTAACGCAGCTACCAACTATACGCCATGTTCGTTTGGCTTATAAGCCATATTTTTTTAGCCAACGAACAGTATTTTTCTCTCCCAATAAATCAGTCAACCGTACTTTCAGCCATGACTTATCAGCCAATTAAACATGGCAATAGTTCGTTAGCTGCTGCAGTTTTCGCAGTAATGGCGCGAGACCATGATAGAAGCCGATCACCAATGGCGGCTCATAATCGTACTACATGATATGGGTGACAACTGACACGGAAAGAGGAGCGGATCCAACAGTTGGCAGTGGACGCGCATGTCTGTCGCATTCCCCAGGCCGTACGGTGGAGCTCACTTGTTTGTTCTCTGCAAGAGCACCTCAGCTGCTCCGTTGTTCTTTATAGAGACGAGTACGAATCGTGCATTAGGAATCCAAGGGAGGGCAGTTGTTACTAATGCAGCCTGGATGGATAGAAAATTAGTTACAGTGGCCCGTTCGCTTTATCTATTTCAACAGTACTTTTTATCGGACAAACAGTATTTTACTCCCGACAAATCAACGTAAGCATCAGTGTTCGTATCCTAGGCGACCGAATCCCCTGCTCAACGAGACCAGACCTTGGTTGACGGAGAGGGCTGCCGGCCAGCCTCTGCCTAACTCGGGGCCCCTTCCCGGCGCGGCGGCACTCGCCAGAGGCCGGGCCGTGCATCGCCGCATCGATACATGTGGCGGGTGGCCATAGAATACTACCGCGCGCACCACCTTTTTAGGCGGATCGCCCCCAGAAAGTCTCGCACTTTTTCGCCGTACTCCCCGAGTCGGCTCTTGGTCTTCACGTGCGCGCGAGCATCCACCGCGCTCGCACCGCACGGTGCCCACGCGCCCGCCCGAGTCACCATCCCCACGCCGCACGCGCAGCATTAACCCAGCGGGCTGCGGCACTCGCACCGCACCGGGCGCCGCCCCACCGCACCGTGTCACTCCGCACTAGTGAAGTGGAGTCGCGGAGGCGGCTGGCTGGGCCTCGCAGTCGCAGCTTCCGGGGCAGTCTATTATTTGGGTCCATCGGCCGCAACACGGCAAGGCGGCGCGCGGCCAGCGGGGTACAGATCCTTCTCTCCGTCTCTCGCTTCCAACGATCGCGACCGTCGGCTCCCCGGGCCCGTTCCCGGCGGCCGAAGCGAGGCGCGAACCCCTTTCCGTTCCGTGGCTCCCGAGCGAGCTCGCTCCTACGGGCGATGCGGGCAGATCGCGCGATGGGTGACGGGGGCGGCGGCAGCAACCAGCGGATCGACCTGGGCGCGCCGCTCCGTTCGGCGCGCCCGGCCGACGCGCCGCCGCAGCACAAGGCCGGCCTCAACTCCGGGCCCCTGCGGCACCCGGGCGCCGTGCCCTTCGCCTGGGAGCAGCGCCCGGGCCAGCCCAAGAGCGTCCGCACCCGCCGCGCGGCGCCGCCGACGCCCCCGCGGGAGACTTCCTGGACGCCGCGGCTGGGCGAGGAGATAGGCGGCAGCAGCCCCTACCACGACGCCCTCGGGGAGCTCGATCTCCAGGCGCTTCGTGGCGTCGCCGACCACCAAGGTTCCCGGACTGTCGCCGCATCGCGCAAGGTGGTGGTGGAAGACGAGGCTGCGGTGGCGGCGGAATCGACCGAGGTAGTGAAGAAGCACGAGGCGCTCCCGGTGGCTGCGGTGCTGCGGAAGCAGCGCGGCGAAGTGGAAGATGAAGAGGAAGAGGAGAGGTTCTCCGACGCGCTCGACACGCTCTCCCGCACCGAGTCCGTTGCCATGAACTGCAGCGTCAGCGGCCTCAGCGGCGCTCCGGACCCCGGACAGGGCGCCGAGCCAGGCTCGCGGGGCTTCATGATGGACCGCTTCCTGCCGGCCGCGCAGGCTGTCGCCGTGGGCTCCCCGCAGTACACCTTTCGGAAGGCCGGCGTCGCCGGTGGCGCCGGCAACGATGGCCGCGAGCATGCGCGCGCGGCTGCGGTGAAGGCAGGCGCGGGCAATGGCCAGGATCGAATGAGGAGAGCGCCTGTCCAGCTCCCTTACCAGCACCTGCCGCCCAATTACTTGTCCTGCGCCTATCGAAGACACGAAGAGCGTGAAGAGGGGGATGAGGAGGATGACGAGGACTATGATGTGCATAGTACCCGGGGGTTTTCAGCCAAGGGGTGTGGTTTGCTCCCTAGCCTATGTGTGAAAACTTCCTTGTTGCTCTTGAATCCAATGCCTTCAATGAAGCGCGGCAAGAAAGTTAGAGGCTGGCAGTTACCATGCAAAGGCAGGGGCCAAATGGCGCAGAGTCCGCTTGCCCGGAGCTCGCAGAACAAGCACCTGGGATGTGATTCCAACGGGGTAGTAATGCCAGCGCACATTGCATGCTTGTTGGATTCAGCTTTGTACTTGTGTTTCTTGTGCTTGTTCTTAGGAATGATTGTTCTAACCATCTGGATTTTATTGTGTGGCAGCAATCCTGGGAGGATGTGTATAAGCATAAGTTGGAGCAGAAGTATCTTGGTCAAGGCGAGGATGGCAGGAGCAAGCTGACAAGTGAGTCGAATCAGCTTACTTTCTCGAGCAATTCACCGACTGGGGATGGATCTTCACCATATTACCATTCCATAGCTGGTGGCATGTCTCCATATCGCAGCTATGCTGTGATGTCACCGTCAAGTAAACCAAATGGGTCGTCTGGAATAGGAGATAAGGATGATAAGGCATGTAGGAGCAAGACCAATGGTTCTGGTTCGTTTGGGAGAGACCATGATCGAACCTCGTTGGTTGGATCAGATCATAGTAGCTTTAAGGGATCAAATTCCATGAGTTCAGGACCAGATGGAGCAGTGCATGAAGATTCAATGGATCACCATGGAGATACTGATTCAGACACATGCCACTTAGGTGTGCTTGTGGATACAAAGGCAGATTTGAATGCAAATATATATGACTCTCAGCCTGGAAGGCAAAAGATAGTTGGAAAGAACTCGATTGTGAAAGATCAAATCAATGATTCATTGACCGAAAAGATCTCTGAACGTAGAGAACCCACATTTCCATTGGATGATGGAAAAGATTTGCAGCATGATGCTAGTCATGAGTTACCACAACATTTGGAAGACAATAATGTTGCCAAAAAGGAAACCATACCATTGCAATCTCTGCTCCCTTTACCTGTCCCAAAATCACCTTCAGAGTCATGGCTTTCTCGTATTTTGCCATCCGTGACGAATAAGCCACCTCTGCCATCTTTTCTTGGAATTCAAGTACACTCAAAGAAACAAGCTCCCTGGGCCACAATGCAACCAAAGGAGAATGATCATAAACCTTCCAGGCCACGGCAAATAAGATTTGCAGATGTAAGAATTAACTTTCTTCTACTCTGCATATATCTCTATGTTTTACTCTCTTTTGTTTTTTTTACATGCTCACGCGTCATGGAGCCATTGCTGATATGCATGTGTGAATTTATTTGTTTAGGTGGTAGAAAAAACAACTTCATTGGATTCAGAGATATGACGTCTTCTTGTAAAACCAGTATTTATCCATTCACGGTGTTGATGCCTTGAAGGCTATCAGGGTCATATACTTCACCGGCACTCAACGAGCTCCCCATATGTGCCTCCTCTTTTTACAGATGTGGTCACTTTGATGCAGCAGCTGGTTGCCACTTACCATGTTGGCAATTGGAATTCACATGCCATGTTTGCTGGACTATGGTCAGTATGTTTTTTCATGGCAATCTGGTAGGTGGTGGTTTAGGTTTGGTGTAAATCTTATATTCATACAGGGTGACTTCAGCTTTCTTCCTTACTGTCCATAGTAAAATCATGTAATAGTACTTCATACCAAAAAAAAGCTTAAGTTATTGCAAAGTGTAATGCATCCCAAAGAATAAAATATCAAAACAGATTAGGCTTCCATTCCTGATACATTTTCTATTCATAACTGTATCACCTGGATATGTCAGTATCTGTGCTTGATAGAATCATAGAACTGTATCTAGTGCCATATTTTGTGTGTAATCAGTTGTGTCTGACAGTAACTTTATTCAGCATATCGTATCTAGTAATTTTATTTGCTACATTTGTCATTGGTTGGCATCGAGATGGAAGATTATATAGCAGCAGCAGCAACGTTCCAACTGTAAAAACTTTAGAGGTTCTCCAGAAAGTGTTGCCATGTGATGAGCAGAAGAACCTTATGAATTGACGCATGACCCCAACACTTGGCTATCGGATGAGGGTCAACCGCACAATGGATTGTAGTGCTGTTCAACTAGAACACTCCTGGCCTTTTTATTTGTCGTTTCACACAGATATTTTCTTGTGCTCTGTAAACATAATACGAATTCTGTGGACAACCTATATCAAAAACAAAAAAAAAAGTGTAGACAAGTGCTATACTGCTGGAGTTGGCAGCTTTAGTCGTTCTGGAGCTGGAGGTGGTCTTTATTGTGTTGTGTTGAAGTTCCTAGTTGATTGTTTTTTCAGCTGTCCGCTGTAAGGCGCTCTATCTGAACTTGTCTTTTTTATTATACTAGTGAAGGCCGCGCGCCTTCGCGCGCGCCGTTAAGTGAATGAATTCAGGTTTATAAAGGTAGGGTTCATTTGCATACATATCTGCGGGAATATAATAAGTTTGGACTTACAGGATGCATATGTTACATGCGAAAGGTGGATGTAGAGTTCATTTGATAGTTATATATTGTACAGACCTGGCAACGTCTTAACTGTACAATTTATGGCCGTAGCACATTAGGGAACAGCATAGGTAGTGGTAGTGGTGTGCACATGAGGACGTATATTATACATGGAAAGCTTCAGGTTGTTGATATGGTAATGCTGATCTTGTCATCTGGCAGTATCTTGTTGTGTTGTTTGAAACGTCAGGAGCTGCTGGATGAATCTGTGTATGCATCTAGATGTGTGAGTTACCTCTAGTATTTAAAGTGTATGATAGAGGTGGCGAGTGTTTAGGGAAGATCAGTGTACCTGAGTCTTGGTAGTGGCACATGCACTCGATGTGGTGGCTGCATCCAGATACATAACCTGTAGAGTAGTAAAGAAGAGGTGTAGAGTGCCGAGGCTATCAATTGTTTAGATGATATACTGTTTAGATTTATTTTAGCTATACCTGTGGAGTCAGATAGATGTGCGTCATTTTCATGATCACCATAGTCTGCTGGGAACATGTCATTGCAGCCAATACATTTTTCTGGTGATAAAGCATAATAAATATATAACTTAAAGGTACATCTTATTAGGATACGAAAAATAATGGGAGAAATTTTGTACTGATCTATATTTAAGTTAATATGTAGGCTCATGTAACCTGAAGATTCAATTGGACAAAAATAGGAGCGCGCGTACCAGGTTGATGCCAATGCCGTTGAAATGTAATCAGGAAATAACATAAAGCAAAGAATTAACTGAGTTGAGGGGTGGGAAGCACATCGCCTATATGCAGGTAAATCATTTGTGCAACAAGAGAGGACAAAGGTATAAAATAATCTAGAGAGCACCTCGGTAAAGAAATAATCTGAACTATTGTTACGTGTATCCTGTAAGTTACTTTTCATGAGTATAAAGGGATCAACAAGAACATGTAATGTGAAAAATAGCAGCATTCATAGAACCAAGCCCGTAGATACTGCCAAATATTTTGAAAAAAATAGTCTATGAGTTTTAGAATTCCTCAGAGCCAACGGCATGACCATTTCATGTCCCCAATTTTCAATAACCCAACAACTGAACTGAGGTACTACATGGAGTAAGCAAATTTAGAGCAGGAACTAATGTTGCTGGATTGGTAAAGGGCAAAATAGTGGTTCCTTGTTGAAGCAACTAATTTAAAAGGCAATCAAGTTCATAGACATATGAAGAAACATCTGAATAGGCAGTAAAGGCACAAACAGACCGTGCAGATAAGAACATCTAATCGTATCTAAACAGGACCGCAAAGCAGAAAATCGTGGTTGATGACCATGGTTTTTTTTAGAATGGAACAGACTGGCTAATTCTGTTAAGTTGATCTCTACCAACTTGGTCCAACGGTTAATTGGGCCCTTGATCCGCGTCCTGATCGGGGCACCCAACCCTATCTATGGTTGGTGGTCCCCGTCGCACAGCTCCATAAAAAGAAGGTGGGGGCCGGGGCACAAGGTACAAGGTTCACCTGAGCCGCCACAAACCCCACCTACATCCTAACCCTAAGCCGATCTAGAGAGGGGGCGCTGCTAGCGACGGGAAGCCGCCACCATCGCGTCTTCACCGCCGCCTCTGCGACCGCGCCTCCACTGCGACGTCCACACCGTCGCCGGACTCCACTACTACTCTACGCCTTCACCGCGTCATCGACACCAACGCCATGGCCAGCTCGTCTACCTCCAAGGCGACCGATGGTTTGCAAACACCGCATCTCTCTCTCTTTCTTTACTAGCAGTAGTTCATGTTCTAGGGTTTACTATATCCTAAATACAAGTTTATACCCGCTAGATCTACTGTTAGTCGATCGTAAGTTCTATCATTGGTATCAGAGCCTACCCTAGCGTGTAGATCTAGATTTTGGGGTAGAAATCAAGTAGAAAGAAGGAGATGAATCGAATGGATAAAATCTCGAAACCCTAACCCTAAAGAAACAGAAAGAAAGAAGGATGGAGGGGACAGGGGCCTACCTGGGGCTCACCTGCCACCGTCACCACCGCCGACGTCGCGCGGGAAGAAGCTCCCAAGCCGCCGTCCGGGGAAGCCACGCCACAGTGGAACCTCACCCTCGGACTTGGGAATCAAGGGCGTCGCCACAAGGCCGCTCGACGACGGCGCGCTCACCCTTGGATGAGCGCGCGCACCGGTGAGGGGCCCTGCGGCGGCGCCGTCACCTCCTCCTCCGGTAGCCACGAAGGCTGCTGCTACGCCGCTCCGTTTCACTCGGTTGCAGTGATGAGAGAGAAAGGGAGGGAGAGAATGAACCTAGGGTTTCAGGGGAGCGGCCGCGGCGCGGTTTTGTTCCGTTGAGAACGACGCTCGGCCGTCAGATCGCGATGGACGGCTTGGGGGCGCTTGGGCCAGCTTTCAGCCACTTCAAAGTGGGCGAAGCAATTCCGGCCCAGCCAGTTGCGGCTTTGGCGCTGGGAATGGCGTGGTCTTGTGGCGGACGGACCGGGCGGATTTTTTTCTTTGGGCGCGATAAGCGCTTGAAGCCTTGAGTGAATTTTCGGCCCAAATGCACACTAACGATTATGAATTTGTTTATTCTTTTTCAGAAGCAATTTTTGATAATTTTTGTCTAGTTTAAATCTCTTTCAAAATTTGAACAACGGAATAATTTTTTCAGAGAGTAGATGAGTACACTAAAATGCTTCTGAAAAGTAGATAAATTATTTTTTCATGTTTTCGCCGCAAAGTTTAACGTTTATTATCTTCTAATTAAATTCGAACCAACGGAAGGATTTAGTTTGAAGAGCAGTTATTTTTATTCCGTAAATTATAATATTGTTATTTTTCTAGTCAACGTTGATAATAGCAATATTATAATCTATTTTCATGAGTTTTTCATGCATTAATTCTATTTCTATCCAACGGTGATGTAGAATTAGTATAGAAGAATGTTATATGTTGTATGTTTTAATTTTGACCAACGTTAAATTAAGGGATGCAATTATTAAGTCATATTTTCTCACTATCTCTGACGGTGTTTTTCAGGACTCAACCCTATGACATTTATCTCGCACATACCGCCTCTTTAAGGGGGCACCTATCGTGTATAGCGAGAGAAGTATGAATTAGCACTTGCACTGTCCGAGAATGACCTAGCGCTTACCTCTCCGTGTCCTACTGAGCCAGTGGACCCAGTGAGGGAAGAAAATGAAACTGATGCTGATTTCACTGATCGACAGCGAGATCATGTAGAAGTAAGAATGAAATGTGATCTCCAATGTAAGAAATGAGACATTCTGAACCGCAAGTGCTTGATGATGGATAAGTCCACTATTTCAGATGCAATAAGGGGGTCTATCCCAGATTGTGACACTGCCACAGAGTATCTCAAGAAAGTGGGGAGTCAGTTTACTGGCTCTTCAAAGACTTATGCCAATACCCTGATAAAGAAATTATTGAATGAGAAATACTCTGATGGAGGGATAAGAGAGCACATACTGAAGATGAGCAACACGGCTTCCAAGCTGAAGCCAATGGATTTAGGGCTCAAGGATGAGTTCTTGGTTCATTTTGTTTTTGCTTCCTTTCCTAAAGAATATGAAACTTTTGTTGTAAATTACAACATGCAACCCAATAAATAGGATATTGAGAAGCTAATTGCAATGTGTGTGCAAGAATAGGAGAGGCTAAAAAGCTCATGGGGTGACTCTGCTAACCTTGTGAAGGACAACAAGAAGAACTTTAACTAGAATGTCAAACCTTAAGGGAAAGCCCTCAGAATAACCACCATCAGAAGAACAACAATGCCCAAGTTGAAAAGGATCAATGTAAATGGTGCAAGAAGCATGGACATTACCAGAGGGACTATCTAGATTTCCTGAAGAGCCTTTTGAAGAGAGGTGAGACTTCATTACATTCATAGATGAGTCCTTGTATTTAAGTTATACAAAATCTACTTGGTGGATTGATTCAGGTGCAACTATTCATATTGTAAATTCATTACAGGGATTCCATACGAGGAGGACCCTGTAAAGAGGTGAAAGAAGAATTAAAGTTACACATGGAGTTGAAGCTGAAGTTGAAGCCATTGGAGATCTCTCTCTAGAATTAGATGATGGTTTTATACTTCAGCTTTCAGATATTCTTTATGTACCCTCTTTGCGTAGAAACTTGATAAGTGTTTCAAGACTAGACGATGATGAAAATGATTGCCATTTTGGTAATGGCAAATGTCAGATTGTGTTTAATAATAAGTGGATTGGTCTTGCTTTACGATAAGACAAGCTTTATTTGTTATCACTTTATGAGAATATGAATGTTGTGAGCACTGAGAATGAGAATGTTTCCTCGTCTATGAATGCAACAAATAAGTGGAAGAGAATTCATGATGTATCATCGAAATTATAGCACTGTCATTTAGGCCATATTTGAGGGGGGATAGAGAGATTGATTAAGAAATCAATTCTTCCGTCTTTAGAATTTTCAGATTTAGAACAATGCATTGATTGCATAAAAGGAAAGTATGTTAAGAAAATAAAGAAAAATGCCAAACGAAGCACATGAATTTTAAAAATAGTTCACACAAACATTTGTAGTCCTTTTCCTATGAAGAGTGTGGATGGTTATGATTCATTTCTAACATTCACAGATGATCATTCTCGTTTTGCCTATATTTATCCAATTAAAGAAAGATCAAAAGCATTGAATAAATTTAAGATTTTTAAGGCCAAAGTAGAAAATCAATACAACTTGAAAGTGCAATCAAGCCTTAATTGTGGGTTTTTGTGATAATGATAACGCAATTAGAGAACTAATGAGATTTATCAAGATAACAAGCAGGGAATTTATATTCCAGGATGCTACACGGAACGGAGGAGTTCCCAATTACAAATATAGATGGCTTCAAACTCAAAGGAGATTTAAATTCTTTTATATATTGAATTTGAATATAGGAAAAATCATATTATAAAGGGGGGCACAATGCTTAAGCTAATATGTGCTACCACAAACATCCTTAGATTCATAGCCAAGACAGTCTGTACTTCACTATTACCCTTGCTGTCTTGCATGGTGCGAGCTCCGACTCGCCTGACCCTTGGGTACGAGCTCCGGCTCACCCGACCCCTTGGTCGTGGGCTCCGGCTCGCCCGACCCTTTGGTCGCAGGCTCTGGCTCGCCCGACCCCAAGGTCGTGGGCTCCGGCTCGCCCGACCCTAAGGTCGCGGGCTCCGTCTCGCCCGACCCCAAGGTCGTGGGCTTAGGATCGCCCGACCCTTTGGTCGTGGGCTTGTCTCGCCCAACCTCTTAGGTGTAGTGTCTGTTGAGGGCTGTGGGTATATATACCTTTCTCTTTTCTCGACAACGGCTATCTGCGATTTAAAGTAATCATTGGGGGTTGGGGGTATATATACATTTCCCCTTCCTTTCCAACGGTAACCAACCGGCTCTGTTTTTCCTCACTTCAGCACGCCAAAACAGAGCATGAGCTCTCTCTCTCTCTCTCACTCCATTGTTGACCTCAAGCCCCCAAGCAAATCCATTGATTTCCCTATCAATCCTTGAGCAAAAAGGGTCCAAAACTTGAATAGAGAGCAGCTCTCATTGATTCCTAAACTCTAAAGAGCACTTGGTTCACATCTTAGCCGACGGTTGACTTTGAGGAAACATATGCACCGGTGGCAAGACTTAAAGCAATCCGAATGCTTCTAGCGTATGCCGCTCATCATAATTTCAAGCTATATCAAATGAATATGAAGAGTGCATTCCTCAACGGAGGATCCCAAGTTCCCCAACCACGTCTACAAACACAAAAAGGCGCTCTATGGGCTTAAGCAAGCACCAAGAGCATGGTATGAATGTCTTAAGGAATTCTTGCTTAAACAAGGCTTTGAAATAGGCAAAGCCAACCCTACCCTTTTCACTCATAAAGTTGGTAAAGATATATTTGTGTGTCAAATATATGTCGATGACATAATATTTGGTAGTACTAATCATACTTTTTGTGAGAAATTTAGTAGGATCATGACAAAGAGGTTTGAGATGTCCATAATGGGTGAGTTGAAGTTCTTCCTCGGATTTCAAATCAAGCAAGTGAAGGATGGAACTTTTATTAGTCAAACGAAGTACACCCATGATATGCTCAAGAAGTTTGACATGGTGAATGCCAAACCTATCAAAACTCCCATGCCAACCAATGGACATGTTGATCTCAACATTGAAGAGAAAACCGTGGATACCAAGGTATATCGTTCCATGATCAGCTCTCTACTTTATTTGTGCGCATCTAGGGCCGATATTATGCTTAGTGTGTGCATGTGTGCTAGATTTCAAGCTAACTCGAAAGAGTGTCACTTGGTGGCCGTTAAGAGAATCTTGAGATATTTAGTACACACTCCTAACCTTGGTTTGTGATATCCTAAGGGCTCTAAGTTTGATCTACTTGGGTATTCGGATTCTGATTACGCCGGTTGCAAAGTAGATCAAAAAAGCACTTCAGGAACATGTCAATTCATTGGACGATCCCTAGTGTCTTGGGGTTCGAAAAAACAAAATTGTGTAGCCCTTTCCACTGTCGAGGCCAAGTACATTGCGGCCGGTGCATGTTGTGCCTAATAACTTTGGATGAGGAAAACTCTTCGTGATTTCGGATGTTATTTCACCAAAATCCCATTATTATGTGACAATGAGAGTGCCATTAAGCTTGCAAACAATCTCATAAGCCACTCTAGAACCAAGCACATTGACATCCGACATCATTTCTTGAGAGACCACGAAACCAAAGGAGATATCGAAATTCGTCATGTAAGCACCGAAAAGCAACTAGCCGATATCTTCACAAAGCCCCTCGACGAGTCAAGGTTTTGTGCTTTATGTAGTGAGCTAAATATACTTGATTCTCATAATGTGGTTTGAATTTTAGCATGCCTCTGTTTGATAAACTAGTATCTAGGCAAAAGAGTTAAAAAATTTCATATTGTGCATGAAAATAATTTATAAAATGCAACTTATGTATCATGATCATGGTCTGTATTGATTATTTGTTTCTGGTCAAGGTATATAGGTGATATGTATCCATATCTTATACAGAGAGAGTCATATACATCATAGCTAACTCCCACTGTTTTGGGAGTGCGGCAATGTCATGCCTGTCGTGCGGCAATGCCACTCTGCGGCAGTGCCAGGCTAGGCATACGACAGTGTCGCACTTTGAATCTCAGTTGAGATTCGGCCCAAACGGTTTTACTACGGGGCTCATTTATTCTTCATCTTATCCTCAGGTCCGCAGTATCTTTTTCCCCTCTCTTCCCCCCGACACCGACGCCCGCGCCTCTCTCTCCTCTCACGCCCGCGCCGTCGCTGTCGCTTGGCCGCGCGTTGCCGATCTCTAGCAGTGACGCGGCAGCTGACAGCCCTCTCTCAACATCGCTGATGGCTGCTACTGCCCCTGGCCCGAGCAGTTTCTTTCCTCTCCTCTCCATTCCTCGTTTGAGAAGATGGAGCACGGAGATTATGACTGAATGGGGAAAAGGAAGATGAATAAGCAAAGAGACAAGGATCCACCTCACCGTGGTCGAGGGAGGTCAACAGCAACAGGCAGTAGTGCAGCTCCAAGGGGACATGGTGACAGGGGGAGGCATGAGCAATACATTGAAGATGAGGAGAGGCTGGAGATGATAGGTCATACCATTGATGTCATTCCTGAGACCCCACAGCATCTCTCAGAGTTTGATGGCAGATACATGAGAGATTTTGAGAGTGAGATCATCATGAGACCTCCAGATGACTCCCGCCAACATGCAGTTGTCAACTATTCCAAGAGTTGGAAGCTGGTGGAAGAGACAAGAGGGATCAATCCCTATACAGTGCGCAAGGATTTGGACATTGATTACATATTCTAGAATGAGTTTCATTCCAACTTTTATGCCACTGCCATTCTTGCATCAAGAAAACTAAGATCATCAAGATCCAGTACATTGATTGGGATGAGATGCAGGAGAAAGAGGAGCCTGAGTTTGACAAGGTAATCAAAATTTGTGACAGGTTCCAGCTTTCAAACATCATGGGTTTCTAGTATAACTAGAATGAGAAGGTCCTTGCACAGTTTCATGCCACATACTTCTATGACCCGACCTCCGATGAGATTCACTGGATGACTGATGGTCGGCACTAACGAGTCGACTTTGTCACTTTCAGCCGGATTCTTGGCTTTGAGGAGGAGCACAGAGGGTTACACTTATATTCATGATGAGCCTCGAGCTGAGATCCATGACATCAGTTACATGTGGAGAGATAGAAAGATTGCAGATGGCAAGAGGAGTGGTCTACATAGCTTCTATTACATCCTCAACAACCTCATCAGGAACACCATCAACCCAAAGGATGGAGCAACCTCAGATATTAATGGCTATGTGAGAAATGTATTGACTAGATTTGCTCTAGGTGGGGACAGGTTCAATATCCCTAGATTCATGTGGACTAAGTTGAGATTTGCAGTGGAGGATAGGAGGAGGGATCTGCCCTATGCCCCTAACCTCATGTTCATGATTGAGAGGGTCACTGGATTTTATTTTTCGAAGGATGGGATGCACACCATCTACAAAATTAAGAAGACCCAGCCAGCTGCAGCTACTCAGGGAGCGGGGAGCTCTCATGCTCATGTAGATATCCCTGAGTCTTCCCGCTCTAGGTCTCGCAGAGAGAGGAAAGATGAAGTTTGGCAAGTGGTTGAAGACAATCTTCGGCAAGTGCACCTATGCAGCTGACAGAGCGTATGAGACACAGCTTGAGCAGCATCAACAGCATGGACAGGACCTTCCACCACTTCCTCCTATTCCACCTCCTCCATAGTATGACCTTCCGAGTCTCTCCGACACAGATTCAGATGATGAGGAGGAGCAGGGACGAGCAGTAGATTGGGATGAAACCCTGAGGGGATACCGTCAGAGATAGAAGCCGAGGCGTTCCACTCTCTCCACTCACTACACCGCCACTACTCACCGTCAGGGCCGTGTACGTATTGACTCGGACAACGATGATGGTGATGGTGGTGTCGGGACTGCTGCAAGAGGTGATGATATTGATTGGACGGACATCCAGGAGAGATGAGTAGGTCTAGATCTTTCTTCTCTTCTTCTCTTTTTTGTGCTTTTATGCCAAAGGGGAAGAAAATTAGAGGGGTCAACAACTTTTAACTTTTCAACGCCATGGTCAGCAGCTGCGCTTCATGTTCTATTCGATGAGTGTTAGTCTTCGATAGGTGGAAAGTTTCAGAGTCGCTCAAAACTCTAAATTGTGAAATAATGCTACTATTTGACTCTTTGTGTATCGGATATGGACATGTATCGTTTGTGTGGATTAGAAGTCATCTTATTGTTCTAGGTTGCATTTTTTTATCTGAGCTAGCTGTGTGGTGCTTGACTCTATCTTGCTCGTACAAGTGCGGCAGTGCCGCACTCAGCTGCAGCAGCAAACACATGTGTACATAAACTGTCATATGCATCACGTATATATTTTCTTGACACAGTGTGCAGCACCCCATCATACGCATCCACAGGAGCATGGATATAGGGGGAGCCCCATCACTTTTACTAAAATATGAATCTTGGCTTCTTATGCCAATTTGAGAATTCAATTCTCTATTTACATACTTAGGGAAGGCTCTACATCCATGGCTCAAAAGTCTCAGTATTTATTTTATATCTTTTGTAAGCTCTAATTGGGTTGTCATCAATCACCAAAAAGGAGGAGATTGAAAGTGCAATCAAGCCTTAATTGTAGATTTGGGTGATAATGACAACGCAATTAGAGAACTAATGAGATTTATCAAGATGACAAGCAGGGAATTTATATTCGAGGATGCTACACGGAACGAAGGAGTCCCCAATTACAAATATAGATGGCTTCAAACTCAAAAGAGGTTTAAATTCTTTTATATATTGAATTTGAGTATAGAAAAAGTTATACTATAAAGGGGGCACAATGCTTAAGCTAATATGTGCTACCAAGTGCTCAAACAACCACAAGCATCCTCAGATTCACAGCGAAGACAGTCTATACTTTACTATTACCATTCTTTGTCTTGCATGGTTACATGACTCACTGACCCTTGGGTGCGGGCTCGACTCTCCCGACCCCTTGGGTGCGGGCTCCGTCTCACCCTTTGTTCATGGGCTCCATCTGCCGACCCTTGCGGGCTCCGTCTCGACCTGAGCCCCATTTGGTCGCAGTGCAGGCTCTGTCTCGCCTGAGCCCAAGGTCTCGAGACCTCTTGGGGTGCGGGCTCCGTCTGGACCCTTTGTTCGCGGGCTCCATCTCGCCTCGACCCTTTGGGTGTGGGCTCTCGCCGACCCCAAGGTCATGAGCTTGGCTACGCTGGTGTCGCCTCGGCCCTTGGGTGCTCTCCTCGCCGACCCTTTGGTGCGGGCTCCATCTCGCCCGACCCTTTGCGTGTAAAATCTCGCCTCGGAGCCCTTTGGTCGTGAGGTCTCTCTCGCCCGACCCTTTGGTCACGGGCTCCCTCGCCTCGCCCCCCTCTTGGGTCCTCGTCTCGTGTCCCTCTTGGGTGTTGTGTCCATTGAGGGCTGGGGGTATATATACCTTTCTCTTTCCCTATCAACGGCTATCTGCAATTTAAAGTGACCATTTTGGGCTGGGGGTATATATACATTTCCCCTTCCTTTCCAATGGTAACCAATCGGCTCTCTTCTTCCTCACTTTAGCACGCCAAAACAGAGCAGGAGCTCTCTCTCTCTCTCTCCATTGTTGACCTCAAGCCCCCAAGCAAATCCATTGATTTTCCCATCAATCCTTGAGGGAAAAGGGTCCAAAACTTGAATAGAGAGCAGCTCCATTGATTCCTAAACTCTAAAGAGCACTTGGTTCACGTCTTAGCCGGTGGTTGTGTTTGTTACTTTTGGAGTTTGGCTCCTAGCCGGCTAGAGCGTCGCCCGATGAGCTTGCCAAGTTTGTGGAAGCACCAAGAGGTTTGTAACCACCTCTTGCAGCGATTAAAATCACCCCTTATCTTAAGAGTTCAATCTCTTGACTTGAGAATAAGGTAGGTTCTAAATCCCTAAGCCTTAGTGGTATACCTCAACAACGTGGACATATGCAAGCATTGGTGGCAAGCTGAACCATAGGATAAATCCTTGTGTCATCTTGTGCTTGTGTTGCTACACTTGTGTTCTTGTTGTTGTTGAGATGATCTCTAGAGTTTGAGGCCAATCTATTTGTGTGTGGTGTTCCCACAACTTTCAGTTGTCGATCTATGATCTACTACTCTGTAGGAAGTTAAGAAATTTACCCAATCTAAATTTCGTTGTGTAGATTTTGAACTGTGAACTAATCTCTCCTACAGGTGCGGCAGTGCCACGCTCACAAAGCGGCAGTGCCGTGGATGAATTTGACTTCGGTTTAAGTTGAATTTTTACATGCCTATTCATCCCCCTCTAGGCGTTCCAGTGATCCTACACAACTTAAAGATTAAAGTAGTAAGATCCGACCGTGAGAGGGGAGTACTACGGTCGACACACCCCATATGGCCAAGTTCCTGGACCTTTTGCAAGGTTCTTACAGGAAAATAGCATAATTTCCCAGTGCTCTACACTAGACGAGCCTCAGCAGAATGGAATAGTTGAAAGATGTAACCGTACCTTAATGGATATGGTGAGAAGTATGATAAGTAACTCTACTCTATCGATAAGTTTATGGATAGAGGCGTTAAAAACCGCCATTCATATTTTTAATCGAGTGCCAAGCAAGTCGGTGCCCAAAACACCATATGAGTTATGGATAGGAAAAGAGCCCTCACTTAACTATTTACGTGTGTGGAGTTGTCCAGCTGAGGCTAAAGTCTTTAACCTAAACATAGGAAAGCTAGACTCCAAGATAATCAGTTGCCATTTCATTGGCTATCCAGAAAAGTCAAAAGGTTATCGCTTCTATTGTCTTGACACACATACGAAGTTTGTAGAAACGAGACACGCTGATGATATGGTCAGGGGGAGCATGGTAGCGCGAGAAATTAATTTTGAAGAGAAACGGGTATACATGCCCACTCCGATGGTTTAAGAACCATTCTTCACGCTACCTGTTATTGCTGTACCAACAGTGCATGACACTATAGTAATAGCACCTGTTGTTAGTTCTCCTGTGGCAACAATGAATGAACATGAGAAACCTATCGTTCAGGACCCCATATAACCTATTGTCACACATGAGGAAAAGCAACAATAGCCTCATATAGAACAAACATCAACTAAGCGAGGCCCCTAGAAGGTCTCAAAGAGTCAGGAGATCAGCCATTCCTGATGATTACGAAGTCTATGAATGTGAAGAATTTCAAATGGAGGGTGATCCCACCTCATTTGAAGAAGCCACGAGAAGTGCTCACTCATCAAAGTGGCTTAAAGCCATGCAGGATGAAATAAGATCAATGAATACCAACGGAGTTTGAGACTTAGAAACAATTCCTAAAGGAACAAAGACAGTAGGTTGTAAATGGGTCTACAAAACTAAATATGACTCCAAAGAGAATGTAGAAAGATTTAAAGCGTGACTTGTGGCGAAAGGCTTCACGCAAAAAGAAGACATAGATTATAATGAGACATTTTCTCTAGTTTTAGGCAAGGATTCTTTTAGAATCATAATGGCGCTTGTAGCATATTACGATTTAGAATTACATCAGATGGATGTAAAGACGACGTTCCTAAACGAAAATTTGGAGAGAAAATGTTTACTTGGCACAACCAAAAGGTTTTGTTGTGAAAGGAAAAGAACGTATGGGATGCCGCCTGAAGAATTCCATTTATAGATTAAAACAAGCATCAAGACAGTGGTATTTAAAGTTTGATAGTACAATAAGAAAGTTTGGGTTTCAAGAAAATATAGAGGACAATTGCGTTTATGCAAAGTTGAAGAATGGGAAATACATTTTTCTAATCTTGTATATGGATGATATCTTACTTGCTAGTAGTGATGTTAATCTACTACTAGAAACGAAGAAGTTCTTGTCCTCAAAGTTTGATATGAAGGATCTCGGTGAAGCTTCGTTCATTCTAGAAATAAAGATTCACCGAGATAGAGAAAATGGGGTTTTAGGACTATCACAAAAGACATATTTAGAAAAGGTTCTAAAGAAATACAGTATGCAAAATTATAAGCCTTCGCCTGCTCCCATAGTCAAGGGCGATAGATTTGGAGAATTTCAATGTCCTAGGAACCAATATGAGATCGATCAAATGAAAGCAGTTCCATATGCTTTAGCTATCGAAAGTTTACAGTATGCTCAAGTGTGTACACGCCCTGACTTAGCTTTTGTTACCGGGTTACTTAGCAGATATTAGAGTAATCCAGGAATAGAATACTGAAGACTAGTAAAGAAAGTTTTGCGTTACTTACAAGGCACAAAAGGTCTCATGCTAACGTATAGAAGATCTGATTCCCTACAAATAGAGGGGTATTTAGATTCAGATTATACAGGAGATGAAAGAAAGTCCACGTCAGGATACATATTTACTCTCGCAGGAGAAGCTATATCGTAGAAAAGCTCCAAGCAAACCGTCACTACATCGTCTACGATGTATACCGAGTTTGTAGCGTGTTATAAGGCCATAGGGCAGGTGAATTGGCTGAAAAAGCTTATGCCTGGGTTAAAAGTGGTAGACGACATACATAAGCCACTCAAGTTATACGGCGATAATAATCCAACAGTATGTTATGCTCACAACAATAAGTCAAGTGGTGCTGCCAAACACATTGAAATAAAGTATTATGTTGTGAAAGACAAAGTTCGAGATCATATAATTAGTCTTGAGCATATAAGTACAGAAAAGATGCTCGCAGATCTGCTTACAAAAGGCTTAGCTGGCATGGGTTTAAGGGAAAGACTATGATTCCAGGACAATAAGGGCCTAGATGAGAATCTGTTTCAAAACAGAGAGATATATTATAGCTGTTAATCTAATGGCAACTAACCGTGACGATGAGATATGCTCTATGCACTGATCAGTGATGGAATGAGAAAAAGATAAAGTAAGTTAAGTTTAAGTCATAAGGTGAGATTAAGAGGGAGAATGTTAGGTTGATCTCCACCAACTTGGCCCAACGGCCAATTGGGCCCTTGATCCGCGTGCCCTGATCAGGGGTGCCCAACCCTATCTATGGTTGGTGATCCCCAGTCGCATAACGCCATAAAAAAGAGGTGGGGGCTAGGGCACAAGGCACGAGGTTCACCTGAGCTGCCACAAACCCGACCTACATCCTAACCCTAAGCCGATCTAGAGAGAGAGCGCTGCCAGCGAAGGGAAGCCGCCACCGCCGCCTCTACGGCCGCGCCTCCACTGCGACATCCACACCATCACCGGACTCCACTGCTACTCTACGCCTTCACCGCGTCACCGACACCGACACCATGGCTAGCTCGTCTACCTCTAAGGCGATCGATGGTTTGCTAACACTCTCTCTCTCTCTCTCTCTCTCTCTCCTAGCAGTAGTTCATGTTCTAGAGTTTACTATATCCTAAATGCAAGTTTATACCTGCTAGATCTACTGCTAGTCGATCTTAAGTTCTATCAAATTCTTGTTGAAGCAACAAAGGGCAATTCGAGCAGCACAACGAAGGCAGTCATTTAGAAGACAAACAGGCTCACAAACGCAGGTTAACTGAAAGGGGCACCTAAAAACAGTCTGTTGGCTGGACTGGGAAAACAAGAAGCAGGGGACTGGCCAGCCCTGCAACAATGACAAAGGCGAACCCAGCTGTGACAGCGACGACTCAGTGGAAAAATATAGGCTGAAGAAATGAGTGCAGCCATGTGAAATCGATCCATGTCTATATACAAAGACTAAACATATACAATGCAACAGGAGTATATAGTTTGCATGGTCTGCATTTTAGACATCATCCAGAAACTCATTGGTAAATATACCCACAGAAATTCAGAATAGAATTGATTAGAATAAAAAATAGCGAAATCCTAATGAGTCAGCTGAATCTGGCTGTGCACTTTATTAGATCACACAAATACATAGTAGCAGATGACAACTTGTAGCAATAGCTCATTCCAAATTAATTAAGTATGCCTGTCTCATTGAGTCACCAGGTCGTGGGTTCGAAGCAGCCTCTCCGCAGATTTTGCGGAGAGAAGGCTTGCCTCGGTTTTTCCCTTCCCCAAACCCCACTCATGTGGGAGCCTCCGGCACTGGGTCTGCCCTTTTTTTTCTAAGCTCAGAGAAAATAAGCATGAGCATTGAATGGTGTATTTAGCAAATATAGCAATATAACATCAACATATAGCACAGATGGAAATCCAAAAGCTTCATAATGCGAAGGAACACTATACCTTAGTGCTAGAAACTTAAATAGGTAGTGACGGCCATACTTCTCTTCTTGGAGGATTTTATAAGGCACTTTGGAATGCCAGTTTGCAGCAAGGTTTCTCCATGGTTTATAATCTGTATTTGAAATGTAGCACCTATATAGGAATAAATCATCAAAATGCAGTGCGTCTTTTAAAGAAAAGGAGGCATGAGGAAGAAAAAAATATATTCTGACTTATCAAGCACCAAAGATCAGCAGCTAAGCTGGTCACAACAACATTCTGGTGGGCGGGCAATCCACAGCTAAATTGGTCACAACCACATTCCTGCTTGCAAAATGAGTTGTGCACTATCATTATGTTCTACGAAAACGGGAGCAAACATTATGATCTCTAATTATCCAAGAGGGTAAACTATGTTGTACAATAACATCTCTGCAAACAACCAACCATAGCCAGGCATAACACAAAGAGAACATCACTTCTTGGCCAAGTAAGAAAGCCAAAAGCAATGCAGTAGCAAGGAAGACGAGGAAGGAAACAAGTAGGAATAAGGCACGATAGGAAGGTGCGGCAACATACCCAAAGCAGCCGTCGTGAAGCACTGAGGCTTTCTGCATATCCTGGCCGAAAAGTAAATCCAAGAATAATAGAGAACTCGTAAGATTCCAAAACTAAAAAAAAAAATCAGTTTTTAGCTGTTAATGCAAGATTAGAAAACTCAAGAAATCACTGACTAAGGGGCTAACCTCCAAGGACGATGTTTTTGTAATTTAAGAGCAAATTTAATTCTACAATGAAAGAGGCAATCCACTACATCAGTTTCCTTTTTTTTCCAAAGAAATTCATTTCTGTATTCACAAATCTGACTAATCTAGTATTAAATTTCTGGGAGAATAAAAATTTCATAATAGCTAGTTGGCGGCAAGCAATGGTTCCCAAATCACAACGGAATAGGCAATTCACTATATCATTGTCCTCTCTTTCTGATGAAATCTAGTTCTATAATGTCAAACTCAAGTAATTGAACACTGAGAACTTTTGAGGTGAGTGGGAAGGGTGTCGGTGGCAAGCCTTACCTGGCAATAGTGACTCGAACCCGGGACCTTCCGGTCACAGGCGGTAAGACTCTACCGCTTGCACCAGGCCCGCCCTTCCAAACTCAAGTAATTGAACACTGAAATTTTGAGGTAAACAGGAATTTGGCAATAGTTAGCTGGCAGCAAGCTATGGTTCCCAAATCAAAAATAGAAAACTGATATGTTGGTAGAAAGCTTACTCGCATGTGCTCACGCAACACCTGCCCTCAGCAGCAGGTGAGACACCAACCATTCCATGCCGGTGGTATGTGACCCAGGTAATGAATAGCATGAAAATTATATGTACATGCTGCTTCTGATTTTTTTTGTGCTACGAAATCAAATACCCACAATTGAGAGCATGTAAGGGCACTGTACAGTATAACAAACAGTAGGACTACAGTTAAGTGATTGCAGTGACACTCAAATTGGTAACACCAATCGGACATGAAGCATGTATGTGGATTTAAACCTTTGAAGGCCAATAAAGAAGAGAAACTTGTCAAAGCACTATATCAAAAAATTTGGGAAGCGTCCTCAGCACAATAAAACTGATTTGAGGATGTACAGGAACACATTTTTTTGTACCTGAGCTGCAAATGAGCCGAATAGGCAGATGCAGGACTTTTCCTTCTTTAATGTACCTATCTCATTGACTGTTGTTCATATTGAGATACCGCTACAGCCTAAACAAACAAAGAAAGTATATGCTATTAGAAAACATTATCTTCAGAAAGTAGTTCAACATGTAAAATTGTGGTGACAACAGTGCTCAGCCTAGATATCATATGAAAGCAACCATACATGTTCAGGCCTGCATAAATGAAAGAAGCTATGTGCAAACTATGCATGTAGGAAACCAAACTGCCACCACATACATCACAGGTAGATTCTAACATTATAGAATAAACTGTAACATCACTCATGGCCACCAAACATGTTGCAGTTAGATGTACCTTTTCGTTGCCTGCTCTAGGGGCTAGTTTGTCTATAGGATATGTTGGGATTTCATTGGCTGCTCTAAGGGCTACATTATTTTATATAAAAACTGAAACCTTAACATGTTTAAGTTGAGATTTATTCTCCTATGAGGTAACCACCACTTTATTTCATATAAGGTAAAGTAACTGCATGCTTGGCCTTCAAGAAGCAGGTACTCAATTTGTAATGATAGAAAATGTGCATGTGATCTAATTACCAAATTCTAAATTCCATTCACTTGGTGAAAACACATCATGCAATAGAGTCTCCAACTTTAGAACAGGAGGCAACACAGTTGAGGAAAACTTACTGAGTTGCAAAGGAGCGTAGGTACATTGGGAAATGACTCCAGCGATGGCGCAACTGTTTGTTTGTGTTCTGCTTGTTGCCATGTGTAGCTGAATTTCTTATCAACAATAAAAAGGAAGATTAGGCAAAAAAAAGGATAAGATATTTAATAATGGCTAAAGCATACCTTGGACATTTAGCTACCAACATAAATAAAGAGAGCAGAATATATGAGCATCGGGATAAGCTAAAAAGGCACAAGGCAAGGCGTGATTTTTTCTTTTAGCCTAAGATATTTTAGACTTGTATAACTGCCACCATAAAATGAAGGAAACATTATATATATAGGTGTGTACATGACTTAAGAGGCACCATAGAACCAGGATGCAGTGGTAGAGTGGTTTGAAATAGTTGATCCATTAGACATTTAGCTACCAACATAAATAACGGAAGTAGAAAATATGAGCACCGGGATGAATTAAAAAGGCACAAGGCACAACGTGTAGTCTATTTAGACTAAGATATTTAGACTTCTAACTGGCACCAGAAAAAGAACAAAACATTATATGTAGAAGCACATAATACCGAAGTCAAAATTTGAAAAAAATGAGAAATTAGAACTCTAGGCTATCAATTTTATCCCAAATTTGAAAAAGCATGAATGGAAGACCATAGGAAGCATGAATGTAAGACAACATAGCAAAAGTGCATGTGACTAAAAAATTGTGAAACTAAAACTTTCGGCTATCAATTTGATCCCAAATTTGAAGGAAACATGAATGTAAGACCATAGAAAAAAGGGCACGGGAATCATGGAGCATACTAGAACTCCTCATACCTAAAGTTGGGTCACCCTATAACGAATTCCTCAAACCTAAAGCTGGGCCTAAATCCTAACCCTAGAAGAGGCAAGAGTGAAGTCAAAGAACCCGGTGATGAAACAATTATGAATTAAGCAACAGAGAATCATAAATCTAACTCAAGAAAGAGGAGACACATGAGGTACCATTCATGGAGTCATCGGTCAAGGCGCCGTAGAGCGTGGAGGAGGAGGCGCCGCGCCGGGGGCCTCCCGAGCAGCCGATGTGCCACACAGCCACATCAGGAGCGAGGGGAGTTTAGGGTTTGGCCCGTCCGGCATAATACCTAGGGTTTCACTGACCAGAGGAGCGCTCCCCGGCGGAGGAGGCATCGAGGAGCCCGCGTGGTGGATGGGGAGAGGGAGGGGGCCACCGGGCCCCACCCACGCCGGCGCGCCGCCAGCGGGGGGGGCGCCGTCGCCTCGCCGCGCCCGCCGCCGCCTCGGGAGGGAAGGGGAGAGAAGGAGAGGAAGGGGAGGGAGAGCGGAGGAGGAGGAGGAGGAGGAGGAGGAGGAGGGCGGCGGCCGCCGCCGGCGGCCTGCTCGCCCCCGTCGCCGTCACCCGCAGCGTCGGGAGAACGAGGAGAGAGAGAGAGAGAGAGAGCGGAGCGAAAGAGAGAGAGGGGGTGAGAAGGAGAAGCGGAAGTTGCTGTATATATTTGATTCTTTGGATTCTGATGAGAAGCGAGAGAAGCTAACCAAAATCGGGAGAAGCGGCCAGAAGCGAGAATCCGCTTCAAACGATCTAGGCCGTCAAACGCGAGATCGGACGGCCGGGGAATTTGAAGCGACGTGGATGTAGCTTCTATGCGAGGAGTTGACGCGTTTGTAGTTTCTAAATAAATATATTGAAAGACAGACGCTCTGTCCTAAAACGTCGCTAAACTTGTCAAGTTGGTGCAACTCACATGTAAAATAGAAATAGTTCACCGAGGGTCTATTTCTAGAGTATATCGATCGATGCTTCACAAAGTTTGTCAGAGGCCGCTCATGCATGTTTGGCGAACAGGAGGGGTGGTGCACCCCTACTTGAAAAAATTATTAAAAGAAAAAAGTAACTAAGTAGTACAAAAGGTTTAGGGGCCGAAAAATGAAAGGAAAAAATAAGAAAGATTACAAACAACTGAAACAAGATTCCAACCATGAGTTAATCAAGGGGAAGTATCTCTTTTTTGCCCGTTGTTGCATCAGGGCAAATTCATGCATGAAGACACCTTTGACTCTATCCACCGAAGACGCAAATCCTTGGAATATTGCATTATTACGTACAAACCAACCCTTGGGGGGTGTTCGGCTGCTGGCTTATAAGCCACGGAACAGTATTTTTCTCTCTAAAAAAACCAGTCATACAAATCAGCACAAGCGGCTTTTCGATCAGCCGAACACACCCCAAATGCTCCAACGGAGAAGGATAACAATCTCCATGAAAAAAAGGCACTTGAAGCTGATCCTTGAAAGACACAAGGACTTGGATAGGCGAAGGGAGAATGAGATCCACAAACATGCCCACCAAGTGCCAGCAATTCGCAACAAAAGGGCAGCTGAGAAAGAGATGGTTCAGTAACTCTTCTGCGTCAGAACCACATGTTTATAAGACTACTATAAAACTCAAATAGGTATATCACAAAGGATATATCATGATAAATCAAATAATATTATTTAGTATGCATAGTATTGATATATTAATATATTTTTATAAATTTAGTCAAATTTAAAATAGTTTGATTGAACACTATTCTTGAATTGCATTCGTTTTAGTAAGGGGGAGTAGCTCGCAGGTGCTAAAGTCAGCACAGAAGTAACTCCTTCAAATTTTAGGCAAATTTCCCTTTTTCTCGAAGTGACTTTTTTTACCAAGGGGAAAGAAGGCATGCGCATAACGGGCAACGAGCAACATGTTCAACTACAGTGCTGCCAGCGGACGTAAATGAAACACGGAGTTGACGTGCGCAGATTTGTTTACGGTTCATCCCCTGTAATTTACAGTATTGCCCAAAAATAGTAATGCTGCTATTACACACAGACAAAATGGTACCCCCACACCAAATTCTTTCTGAAATCACCAAATGGAAAACCTGTCCATTGATCTCCCTAGTACACCATGACAATAGCTATACTAGACTATGCTCAAAATTATGTGCTCCACGGTCTTCATCTGATAAGAGCTCCATAACTAGGTCAGAGATACTCCAGCAGTGGGACACAATTAAAATGGCAGCCAAACAAAAAACATCCATTCTTGTTCTGTAAAACTGCTGTTAAATTATCACAGATCACTTTGACCTGTACAAAGTAAACCGTAGGCTGCACATGACCTGATGATGCTTGCAATAGACACTACAAGCGCATCGTCTTTCAGCTGATTTGCAGTTTGGAGGATTCTATGCCCCACGCAAATTATCTCCTAATAACAGGGCCTTTATACAGACCTCTCGCAACAACAAAGCCTTCTGGGGGCTGATGGTCCTCCAATTCCTCCAACCAAATTACTTGTGAGCTATCTATCTCAGCAGGCAAAACAACTGGTAGACAGAAATTTTTAACCAAAGTTAGAAAGCTCGGCAGAAACATAACTGTAAGTTTAAACACTAAATTTCAAGATCTCCACATACCAGGTGGTTGATTCATTTGAGACTTTCGGAAGTATGAACAGTGCCGCCCATCCTCAGCGGAGTATGGTGGAGAAAGGACATCAAAGAGAGCACAAGGTGTGATGGCTCTGAAAGTGTGAATGTTACCACCTGCATTAGGGTAAAGAATAGTTGTCTCTGGAGCAGTCATTTCACAATCTTTAACAAGCTTGGCTGGCCTTGCTGCAAATTCCAATAGGTAAGCCATTACATCATGGGACAAGTAGTACAGAATAATATATTTATAAAGACCATGTGCATGGTCAGTCAAAGAAACATAAATAGAATCTTTGTGATAAATAACCATACCTGTAGCCCATCCAGCACTAACTAAACAAATGACAGAAAATACAGCTTTTCCATACAACAGAAGAAAACAAAACATGACTACCATGTGGAATGTACCACTACTTGTTTAGCTCTAAACTCAGCATTAAATCAGCTCATACAATTGACCAGGCTAACCAAATGACAAACTCAAAGTTGGCAGTATCAACTAACAAGAAAGTGTGAGTAAAAAGTGGCGGAAGTAGAGTGCAAATGAACAGTCACCATTCTAGGCTTTGATGAAATACATAGTTTTTTTGTGTGGAAATCAGAGCATTCTTAGTGATTGCACATTGGCAGAGTCCAGACTAGGTATTGATTATTGATACAGATTTTTTTAGCAAATCAGAGTATTCTTAGTGATCGCAGATCACATGGAACCAAGGCCAATACTGAAAATACAGGAGAATTCAGCTAAATAAGTTTGGGAATTTGGTGTTCCTACCCCCGCTGTACAGGCTAATGGTGACTTTACCCCTCTTTTTTAACTTTGTGAGTTTACCCTCGTGCTTTCATTTTGAATCTGCTGTTTACCCCTACTTTGGGATGCCGTTAGTGGCTGGGAGATTAAACAAATAAAAGAATAGGAAAAGGGATTGAAACAAGAAAGTTCAGGCAGGGGCACGGCGTGGTGTCGTGCTCAGGCCAGTGGATCCAGGCACGGCATGGGCCTAGGTGCGTGGCTGAGAGCAGGTCCTGTGGGTGGGCAGAGGTGCACGACAGCCTAGACAATTCATGCTGTGACAAGCTCGATTTGGATATTCGTGAGGTTGATTTGTATGGTGGCGAGCTCAATTTGGATGGTGGGGTCCTACAGGTGGTTCAGAGCTAATTTTTATTCGTCACTCTGATCCGCTGCTTGTGCTAGAGATGCTTCATTTTCTGAAAAGCAAACTACTCTAGTTCCTGCAAATAAAGTTTCTTTCAGTCGATTAATCCTTCTTGGAAAATAAATTTTGCACAAATTTATAATAATAAAACAAATGCGTAAATTTGTGTCTAATTTTGTTGCTAACATCCCTACCAAATATGTCAAAATTATGATCTTGAAATACGGGTAATTTCACAAAGATCTCTAACAAAACAGGGATAAAATCACATGGGTAGACTAGTCTTTTCGACCAAAAGTTAACACCGTTAACAAGACTTCACAGAATAGGGGCAAGCACTTCCTTCAGTTCAAAGTTTAAAAAACAAGGGCAAAATCAGCATTTCAATTCAAAACAAGGGCATGAACACCAAAGCCCCAATAAGTCTAAGTAAAATGCAAAGTAATACTTATGCACTATAAACATGAAATGCCGAAAAGACATTCTATGATATAGCCTAGGCCTACAAAGACAGTAGGTAGTGATGTGGGTCTGTAGGACCGGAGTCCTCTTCGGCTCAAGTTTGGATGCCTAATTCTTCTTTACAACACCACGTAATTCCATAGGTTGGTTGAGTTTCTATTAACCTTTTCTTATTTTTATGATTTAGAGCATCTCCAAGAGTTCCCAAATTTTTTTTCCCAAAACCACTGAGTTTTCCAAGCCGCTAAAAAATATTGGGAGAAAAAACAAGAGTTTCTCCAACCGTTTCTAAAATATCACTCCTAAAACATCAAAAACTTGGTCCCACACAAAACTACTGCGGCGTCTTTTCTTTCGTGGGAGATCGCGCACATCTGCGCCGCCTCCTTCCGCATCAACATGTGACGGTCACCGGCAGCCGGCCGGCGCCACTCTGATTAATTTTGCGGCAATATATGATACGATACTATGAAATACGCAAAAGAAGCAGGTAGTACAATGGAGGGCAAGAGACTCGCCGCTTGCTGCCTGCTCGTCGTCATGCTGCTGTCGACCCAGCAGCGGCCGGTGGCGGCCATGTCCAAGTGCTACGCCGAGTGCCGGGACTACGCCGACTGCATCAAACGGCCAGCCGCCACCGTCGTCGCCGACCAGATTGCCTCGGGAGCAGCATCGCACATGGTGCATGGAGCTCGTTGGGAGCAGCATCTCGCCAAGGCTGGGCGTGCGCAAGACATTCGTGGACTGCTGCGATGTGCCTGTGCGCAGCATCCTGCGCAGCTACGGCATGCGCGTGGACGAGCGCGATGTCTCCATGATCATCATCTTCAAGGCTGAGATCGCGGAGCTCCTTGGGCCCGGGTTCGCAGGCGCTGCGCTCCCACGCGTGTTCGTCGACGGCCAGCATTACGCGCGTGCGTGCTCGAGGCGGAAGGCATGCTGCTCGGTGCCGGCGGCGGCGGTAACAAGCCCGAGGGAGAAAATTGCTGCAGAAACTGTCGCGAGGTGTTTTCCCAAGTCGCGAGAGCGCACGTACCTTTACGCGCAATCAGCAGGTTTTTCCGAGTCCCAAAAGATTGGGAGGTAGGATTAGTTGTTGGAGATGTATTTTTTTCAATCTTTCCAAAAACCTTGGATTGGGAGTTTATTTTGGGAACTCTTGGAGATGCTCTTAGGTATGTACTCCCTCCGTCCCTAAAAGAATGCAATTCTAGAACAGTGACATGTTTAAGTGTCAAGTTTGACCAAATTTATATAAAAAATTACTAACACTTATCGTAATAAATAGATATTTGTCACGAAACATATTTTCATGGAGACCAAGCAAACGATGGCCCGACGGAGCCCAACCACATAACCCTAGCC
This sequence comes from Miscanthus lutarioriparius, assembly GCA_904845875.1. Taxonomy (NCBI): domain Eukaryota; kingdom Viridiplantae; phylum Streptophyta; class Magnoliopsida; order Poales; family Poaceae; genus Miscanthus; species Miscanthus lutarioriparius. The sequence goes on along the minus strand of CAJGYO010000006.1, from coordinate 26,867,810 downwards.
ACTGGATCCACCGCCGGCCGCCAGCCCAGCGCCGGCGACCTCCCCCTCCCCCCACCTACCTGCATCCGAGCGCCCCTCCTCTTCCCTCCCGCACGCAGGTGCGCGCGTGCCCGCGGCACGGCCGCCGCCGCCGCCCGCGTCGGGCGCGTCGAGCCTCTCCGATGGCGCCCCCAAGCACGGCCGGCGACAACCACGTTGCGCCTGCTCCCTATCGTCGCCACCACCGGCCTCTGCTCAGGTGACGCCGAGCGTCGCCGATGGGTACCTCCTGGAACCGCCGCCGGCCAGGCCCCTGCCGTCCCCCTCCCAGCCGCCTCGGGCGGTGCCGAGCGTTGCGGAGCCTCCCTCACCCACCTCCACCACGCCCACCACCCCCTCCCAACCTCTCCCTCGCGCGGGACTTAGGGAGCTCCATGGCGCAACCCCACATCCTTTACCGACGGGGCCGCTGCGGTCCCCGCCGACCAGCAGCCCTTTGGATCAAGCGACCCGAAAGCGGGAGGCGCTGGATCTGGTGGCCTCATGGCGGCGTTAGGGCCGGATCTCGCCGCCAGCCTGGACGCCCATGGGCGCCCTCCACTGGCTTAGGGTCCATGGCCAGAAGTCGGCTCGCCCCCGCACCCACCAACAACGCCCCGCCGCCTCCTCCGCCACCTCCCCGCACCTACCCGCGCACACGCCACCTGCGCCGTCGGGGCCCGAGGTTGCCGCCACCACCGCCGCGGTCGCGCTGCATGCGGCCATCTCAGCCAACGCGACCACCTCCTCCGCCGGCGCCCCCTCGAACCTCCACCGCCGGGGCCGGCCGCTGGCAACCCGCTGCCATGCGCGGCCGCGGCGCCGCCGGACTCCGCCAGCCCCTCCTCGCTCTCGCCGGATGCGGCCCCGTTCTACCCAAGTGCCTCCTCTAGAGGGCGCACGAAAAGTTGCCAGTGGGCGGACGACGATTGCGAGGAGTCCGACAACGACCAACCCACTACCTACCTCGACACCGTTCTTCGTCAGGCGAACCCGGGATCGGCGACCCCGCCGCGCGCCTAGCCTCGTCTAGTAGTGGTTGGGGGCCGGGGCAATGCAAACGCTGGTCAACTGGGACGTGGCCAAAGGCCGAGGAGACGCAGCCGGCCGCGCCGCCAACTGGTGCACGGCCTGCCTACTCGGCCTGTGGATGGCCGCACCCCCGTCTACCAACGCCTTGGACGTCGCGGACGGGTCTCCACCCCAACGCTGATGGGTGGCGTGAGATTCTCCTACGGCAGGAGACACGTCCTGCGGCCGCCACGACCGAGAAGCAGCTTCCGCAGGCCCAGAAGATCCCGGCAAATGTTTCAACTTCCTTTCCTACTCACACCAAGTAGCGACCAGTCGGTTGACACGGCGTTGTTTGCGCTATCACGGCGTCACCTCGCTAGGGACTGCAAGTGGCCCAGGCGTGCCGCGGCGATGGGGTCAGAGGTAGACGTCGCTACTTCTACTGCCCCACGCTACTCCCACGAGTCTGATCTGCTCACGGTGGTGTTGTGCGAGGGCGCTGGGCCTCCCGTATGGGTCGACCCGATGCTTGATGAGCTTGCTATCCTCGCTTGTCGTGAGTCGATCTGCGGTTGCTCCAGCGTTGGGGTGCCCGTCTACTCCGACTATGGCCTCTCTGGAGGCTCAGGCATCGTTGGCGGACAATCGTTCGCCACCACGGATGGTTCAGCTCAGCTTTACGGATGCTGAGGCGCCAGGGGTGGATGGTGACGATCTGCCAGTTTCACCTCGCCAGGGAGTTTGCTAGGCGCATCTCCGCTCTGCTAAAGACTACCATCCTCAAGGCGCCACGCCGACGTCGAACCCGTCGCTCTCCATCGTCGGTCACCATCCGCCGTAGCACGCGTCTGGTGGCAAAGTGTGCCTCTCGGGCCCCTAACGCCACCTTTCAAGCGCAGAAGGTGCTTGTGTCCAAGTGGGAACCCTCCGCCTCACAGCCGTCAGATTCCCGGGTAGTGGCAGACTTACAGGAGTTACAGCAGACATTCTAGGGCCGGCTCGACTCCGCAAAAGGGGGCCGCACTTCGAGCGCCGATGAAGTTCAACGTGGCGGGGTTCGAGTGTATGTTCGAGGAGGCTTGCTAGTCTCGTTGGCACCTGCCCAATTGGTTGCAACTTTCTTGTAATGTAATTTAAGTTAGATTTATTTGGGTCGTGTTGGCTTCCATCCTTCCACGGTAATCTATAGATTACATGGGGATGTTGTAACTAGTCAAATTCTGCTTCTTCTTAATGAAATATGTGTCGCAAGGACACGCTCGTGAAAAAAAAAACATATTTTCATAATATACTTATTTGAAGTTATAAACATTAATATTGTAACCTATATATTTGGTCGAACTTTAGGCACTTTAACCGAGAATACACCTAGAATTGCATTCTTTTTGGGATGGAGGTAGTACTGGACAGTGCTTTGCATCTATAAAATTTATGCACTTCGAGCTATAAGTTTCTAATACTGTTCCACTTGACATCTGTTGAGACACATCCTTGGATCACTATGTCAAATGTCATCCAATAAGCAAAACGAATCAATGAACACAATAGATGTGCAAGAAACAAGAGATAGCGAAGTTCAATTTCTTCGGATTTAGGAGTCGCGGTCTCCTCGCATTGCACAGGCGAGGGTAAGGCTTGCCACTAACACCCTTCCCCAAACCCCGAACAGAGCGGGAGCTCTCTGCACTGGGTACGCCCTATTTAGGAACAGACGAATCAACTTCAAACTGTAATTTTATGTCTTTTCGTTCTTTTCCCAACCCCCCCAAAAAAAAAAAAAAAGCATTTACATCAAGTATATTCTCTGACAAACAAATAATACCATAATAAACAATGGCATGCAGAAGGAATGAACCAATTCAAATGTCAGAACTCACTTTGGAATTGATCAATTGGATGATCAGGTACATCAACCCAGTCATAAGATTCAGCATGCAGTCTTCCATAAAGAAGCTTGCTAAGTACAGTCATTCCAGGATGATTATGAAGTGGAATAACTGAAGAAGGTGGCATACAAAATATACCCATCTGCAAAATCATATATAAATTTAGTAAATCCTGAACGCAGTGAGCACCACAGAGAAACCACTTTATCTGACCTCCTGAAAACCACACAAAATAAACATAGAAATTGAATAATGAATGAATAAGAGATCTTACAGAGAAACTTTCACATTCATGAATGTGCAAATATTTGATTGTAGCAGAGAACTGGTTAGCCCCATTACGTCCTCGTCTCCCATTTGATGGACGCATAGAACTACTCCAATTGCGTGCGATTTGTGCTTCATTATCTAGGCCGACATCTAGAGGTCTTATCTCATCTGCAAAAAGGAACAGGGTCATATTTTAAGTCTGCCGATGCTCTTATCTCACAGAACGAACCACAACTCAATGTTAGAACTGAAATAAAGTTTAGAGCAGCAGTGCCAGAACACAATTTTATATCATACATGTAAGCCAAACACCTATAATGAAATCAATCAAGATGTTGCTTCCTTTTGGAGGGAATTCAGCTGAAGTGAATCCTCCTGTTGCTATCATATATCAAATAAACATATAGGACTGAGTATACAGATTTATTTACAGCGGAAAAGATAAATAAACCTATCAAGAGATTAACACCAGCACCAAATTTTTTGCAAAAACTCAGTTGTCTGTTTGGAGAGACAGATTCAAAACTACGAACCCAATTCCCCGTACCTAAAGCTGGCATGTCCAACAGAACGCGCCGCGCACACGGAGGACGCGCTGGGCGACGCGCGCGATCAGGCCACGCTCGGTGGCTGAGTTTGGAAGTCTTAGATATTTCTGTTTTTCAGATCTTTAATTCAAGGAGTGTTAGACTCCGGTTGGTTCAGGCCTCTGGCCATATACTTGTAACCGCACGTTGGTTTGAGGGCAAGCAAGATATTACAATCTAATCTCCTTCCTCTTCTCCAAAACCAAGCCGACGGCTGAGGGGCAAAACCTCGCCGGCGACGACGGACCAAGGCTACGAACTCCGTAGCCGAGGGCCAGCTACCCTAGGTTCCGACGCCCTTGACAACCTGGTATCACGTTCCCGGCGATCCTCGCCATCCCGATCCACCTCATCTCCAGCCGCCGCGCCGCCATCATCAGCATCGTCGTCCGTCGCGTCGTGTGCCGCTGACATGGGTGACGCCGCTGACCTCAAGGCCACCATCGAGTCCCTCACCAACGCCCTCAAGACGCTGCAGACCACGGTCGAGGCCAACGCCAAGGCCATCGCCTCCCTCACCTCTCGACCGCACGTCGTCCTCAGGCACCAAGCCGGGCTCCGGTGAACACCACAATGAACCACCACAATGACCGTTGAAGTCAAGCCGACCACGTGGGCTCTGCCGCGCGCCAAGGGGGCATGAAAGCATGCCATCTTCCTCAAGCCGGACGCACGCCTGTTGCGGTCCGACCCTATCGCTACCCCGCGTCCCACAAGGACGAGCTGGAGCGGCAATGTTCCGCTATGATGGAGCAAGGCATCGTCCGCCGCAGCACGTCGGCGTTCTCATCGCCGGTCCTCCTCGTCAAGAAGGCGGACGGGACGTGGCGCTTCTGCGTAGATTACCGCGCCCTCAATGCCCTCACCGTCAAAGACGCGTTCCCCATTCCCGTGGTGGACGAATTGCTCGACGAACTTCACGGCGCAAGGTTCTTCAGCAAGCTGGACTTGCGCTCGGGATACCACCAAGTCCGGATGCGCCCAGAGGACATCCACAAGACGGCGTTCCGCACCCACGACGGCGTCTACGAGTTCTTGGTGAGGCCGTTTGGGTTGTGCAATGCCCCAGCGACATTCCAGGCGCTCATGAACAACGTGCTCCGCCCCTTCCTACGTCGGTTTGTCCTGGTTTTCTTTGACGACATTCTCATATACAGCAGGACCTGAGCCGATCATCTACGCCACCTCCGCACCGTACTTGCCCTTCTCCGCCTCCACCGACTTTTCGTCAAGCGGGCAAAGTGCGAGTTCGGAGTCACCGCCGTGGCTTACCTTGGCCACATCATCTCCGAGGCCGGCGTGGCCATGGACCCGGCCAAGGTGCAGGCCATCCACGGTGGGCGGTGCCTCGTCCATGGTGGCGGTGCGTGGGTTCCTCGGCCTGGCGGGTTACTACCGCAAGTTCGTCGCCAACTACGGCGCCGTCGCTGCGCCCCTGTGGCCCTCCTCAAGAAGGAAGGGTTCTCGTGGACCGACAACGCGGCCTCCGCCTTCACTGACCTCAAAGCCACGGTCACCTCCGCCCCCGTGCTGGCGATGCCCGACTTCGACAAGGTGTTCGTCGTGGGTGCGACGCCTCGACGCGATACCCGGTCAAGGTCGACCAGACGGCCACCCGATCGCCTACTTCAGCCGGCCAGTCGCGCCTCGCCATCGCTCCCTCGCCGCTTATGAGCGCGAGTTGATCGGGCTCGTCCACGCCATCCGTCACTAGAGGCCCTATTTGTGGGGGCGCCGCTTCATCGTCAAGACCGATCACTACAGCCTCAAGTATTTGCTCGACCGAGGCTCTCGACGATCCCCAACATCCTTTGGGTGGGGAAACTTTTGGCTTCGACTTCATCGTCGAATACAAGCCCGGCTCGGCGAAGCGTGGTGGCGGACGCCTTGTCCGCCGCGACACGGACGTGGGGGCCGTCCTCGCCATCTCGGCGCCTCGCCGACCGTCGACCGCCGCCATCAAGCTCAAGCGGCCACGACCGCCTTGTGGCGATTCGTGATGAAATACGCGCAGTAGGTACACGGTGCTCCATGGACGGTCGTGGATGGCTTGGTTCGGGCCGGGGCCGTCTCTACCTTTCCCCGGCGTCCCCGCTTATCACGGAATCGGTGGCGCCGTCCATCCATGATGATGGACATGAGGGGGTGCAGCGCACTCTCCATCGCCTCCGCCGCGACGTGCACTTCCCCGACATGAGCCGCCTCGTGCAAGATTTCGAGCGCGCGTGTGACACGTGCCAGCGTTACAAGTCCGAGCACTTGCACCCGGCGGGGATCATTGCGCCCTCGCTGTCTGCATCAGCAGGTGTGCGGACCGATATTGGTCTCGACTTCGTGGAGGCCTTGCCACGCGTCCGGGGTAAGTCAGTTATTCTGACAGTGGTGGACAGGTTCAGCAAATATTGCCACTTCATTCCACTCGCGCACCCCTACACCGCCGAGTCCGTCGCGCAAGCATTCTTCACCGACATCGTCAAGCTACACGGCATACCGCAGTCCATGGTGTCCGACCGCGACCCGGTGTTCACCTCAGCGTTCTGGCGCGAGCTCATGCGACTCATGGGCGCACGGCTGCACATGACCACAGCGTTCCATCCCCAGTCCGATGGACAGTCGGAGGCAGCCAACCGCGTCCTCGTCATGTATCTCCGATGCCTCACCGGGGATCGTCCGCGCCAGTGGCTACGGTGGCTCCCCTGGGCGGAGTACATCTACAACACCGCCTACCAGTCGTTACTGCGGGACACGCCGTTCCGTGTTGTCTACGGCCGCGATCCGCCGACCATCCGCTCCTATGAACCAGGCGAGACTCGGGTGGCCGCCGTCGCCAAGACCATGGAGGAGCGCGACGAGTTTCTGGCGGACATTCGCTACCGCCTCGAGCAGGCGCAGGCGGTGCAGAAGCTACACTACGACAAGCTTCACCGTCATGTCACGTACAAGGTGGGCGATTGGGTGCTCCTACGGCTCATTAACAGCAGCAAGGCTGCATCCCCGCCTTCAGCGGTCACGAGAAGCTCAAGCCCAAGTACTTCGGGCCTTACCAAATCACCGAGATGATCAACGACGTCGCTGCTCGGGTGGCCCTGCCGGCCTGCGCTCGCCTTCACGACATCTTCCACATCGGCTTGCCCGGAACTCCGCCAACAGCACCGCCACCGCTGCCGCCGACGCAACACGACGCTATGCTGCCTGAACCAGAGCGCGTGGTCCGTTCCAGGCTGGCCCGTGGCGTCCGTCAGCTCCTGGTTCACTGGAAGGGCATGTCCACGGCATCGCTGACGTGGGAAGACGCCGACGATTCGCCGCTAAGTTCTTCGCATTCGGCTCGAGGACGAATTTGGTCCTCAACGGGGAGATGTCATGTATGCGCCAGCGACACCGACGTCGCGTAGGCCCGCGATGTGCGCCGAACAATGAACGCGCGCCACAAGACGGAGGACCTTATTGGCGACAAGCGCATGATCAAAGCCACGCTTCGGTGGGCATTTGAGTTTGGAAGTTTTAGATATTTCTGTTTTTCAGATCTTTAATTCAAGGAGTGTTAGACTCCGGTTGGTTCAGGCCTCTGGCCATATACTTGTAACCGCACGTTGGTTTGAGGGCAAGCAAGATATTACAATCTAATCTCCTTCCTCTTCTCCAAAACCAAGCTGACGGCTGAGGGGCAAAACCTCGCCGGCGACGACGGACCAAGGCTACGAACTCCATAGCCGAGGGCCAGCTACCCTAGGTTCCGACGCCCTTGACATGGCAGCACTCAGTTGAAGTTCAAATGTGTTATCACTTATCAGTTATTCGCAGCGGGTTGGAACATCACCATGAAATTCATAGTCTGACCCATCAACAAACAAATTAATTAAACCAATTGACCAATGCCAGCAACTGAAAGCTACTGATCTAGAACAGGCAAACAAAACTGATTATGAAGTAACACATAAAAGAAAAGTCTCTGTTAAAAAAAACATATAAAAGAAAAGATCATGAATTGTCTTGTTGCACCAGAACAAATCACCAGCAAAAATATGACATCATGGTCACAAACAGGTTGACTTTCCATTTCAAGCTCACTGTGAAAAACACAACTAGGCAATGGTAAAAGATACCAATTATTCCAGAAGATAAACAAATTTGACTCACCTAACAGTGCACGGACTCTCTCAAGCGCCTCTTCAGATATGGGACCTTGTGGAGAAAATGATACTTCACATGCATTAGAGAGATTCTTTATTTTTGGCATCTTGCACTTCAATGTATTCTTGAGATGATGCCAATTGTCAAGCTTCTTAAAGATCTACTTTAATCCTCAATTGAAAGGCTGAAATACAGGTCAATTGATCCACAGACGTGTTGTTGGACACTGGTTGCCTATCCTCTCACCTACCGAAGCAACAAGAGTGTGTTCCATGAGATTATCCAAGAACAGTCTCCTCAAAACAAAGACAATGAAGAAAACAAAGGAAAACCTGTATGGATATCGCTATATTTAATAAATGTGATTGATATATAAATCATATAAAGTGTAGCTTGAGAATGGTATAACAAATGCAGACTTCCTATTAACATGGATGAAGATTAAGTACACTGCAAAAACATAACAACCACACATCAAGATCAGGTGAGTTACTGAATTATAATGTGATTCACTCTAGTAGAAGCTGCTATGTATTCAAGTCTAGAGATTTGCTTGTTCTACAATTTGATGCCATCCTCCCCCCTTTGGGAGCACTTACCGAAAAGCTAAAGCCATAGAGCACATTTACCCTAGCAGATGGTTAGCTATGCAAAATGCTAATCTAAGTCCTCCAGTCCAAAAGTATAATCATTATAGATTGTGAACACATAAACTATATCAATACACAAAACTACTGTCAAACAACAATACATGAGGGAAAATAAAAGATCTCATGTAGAAAAATAAATGAAATGGGATATTCCATGAGCATATGGATTAACAACTGCTCCCCATCTAATTGCCATAAGTCCAAGGTGCAATCACTCATTTCAAATGTCCCACCCATATTCATCTAAAGCCCACAGGACATGATCACCAACACCATTACAAAGATTATTGTGGCATGCATGGCTGGCATTTAATCAAAGTATCAAACATCAGGCATACCAGCAGGGTCGCATAGACCACACACCGAGAACTGCCTGCTTCCCATGGTTATACACATTCAGTGGCTCAATGTCAGAAAAAAAAACTACTACCACACATTCACTGCATTATTGATCATAATAACTGGCCAAACTGTAGCACAATGTTTTCAGACTTAAGCATCAAACGACGTTAATTGAGTGGAAGGATAAAAGGAAGTTGCCATAATTTCGAAGGGTTTTATCACGATATTCATACAAATGATTCATCCTTCGTTAGTCTAATACTCTAATTCTAAAACCCAATCCCTTGTCGAATAATCTCCAAATCTAAGGGCACATCAAGGAGAGGAACAGGGGAGGCCAATACCTATGGCTGCCGCCTGACACGGGCCTTCTCTTCCTGCAGGCTGCCGTCCTCTCTTTGCTGTCGTGGCCGCTGGCTCGCTGCTCCGTCTCCTGAATAGGGTTAGCGTCAGCGCATGCAAGGGGTTGAGGTGACGCGCGCAATACCTTGTGGGGGTCGGCAGGGCACCTGAGGAAGTCGACTGGGCCGCTGCTGGAGTATGGGCAGGGCACTTGGGAAGAACGCAAACCGGGGCAGATCCCACCCCCGCACCTTGATGGCCAGAGAGCCTCACCTAGGAAGGACGAGACGAGACGAGGCCCGAATCTCTCGGGGAGGATCCGAGGAGCAGCGTCGGCGGATTGGGCGCGTAGGGATCGGCGAGCGCCACCGCAAGCGGCTGGGTGTCGTGGCCGCCGCGTCCGATCCGGCGCCGCGAGGCATCAGCAGCGCCTCCTCGCCATGAGGGGCGCGCGTCGGGGAGGAAGGCGCGGGGGCTTACTGTGGTTGCCTGGTTGGGGAGGCGCCGAGGAGGAGGGGGTGCTGGTGAGCGGTGAGCGGTGACCGGGTGAGATGCCCTGGCCCGAAACGGGTCCTTTCTGTAAGCAACTTCTGCTGCTGCGCGTCGTCTTTTTTATGAGCCGGGAGTGGAGAGTGTACTAGGTGGTGGGGCCGTGGGCCCCCGCGCCCACCGCTGGCCGCGGAGGCCAAGTGCCATGTACGTACTACCCGTCGACATGCGACGCCAAGCCGGTCACATGACATGCGGACCCCTCGCGCGGGTCACGCGGACCTCCGTAGGCTCGGTGCTGGTGGGCTGGGAGAGTGCTGGTCAGGACATTCTGCGTGGTGGTGCACGGACCAGGTCCAGGAAGGAGGAGCCTCTGTTCGCGCGCCGGCCCTCGCGTACGCTGAAGGGGTACGGTGGGTGGCGCGCACGCGGGGCAGGGCGGCTGCGGGCTGCGGGCTGCGGCACGTGAGCCCGCAGTGGCGCAGCGGGTGTGAGCAGCCGCTTACTGGCGCAGTAAATAATCTACAAATGCCGCCATCTCAGTCCATGACATGTGGGACCAAATCAGCATGGGACCAGCATGTCACGGGACACATGAGTCCAAACCAAATACTAGCCATGTCGAATTGTCGATGTGCTCTGGGGGAACACAACAAGACTACCCGTCCGTGCCCATTTTAGAATTGGAACGCGTTCCTCGTGCCGCCAGCCCACCACACCCAGGCCAGCAGCGCGATCTGCCGCCTGGCCAGCGGGAGCGGGCCTCGTCCTCCGTGCGTTTGCTTCTGCTGACGAGTCCTCGCCTCCACCTCCAGGGCTCCAGTCCTCCACGGACCACGGCCTCGCCCTTGCCGTACGGCGCCGAACCCTAGCCCCATTGCCTGTGGTAAAAAAAAAAGGACGGTATCTAGGCCGGCGGTTTCAGTGGCGCACACTGTACGATGCGAGCTAGAATAGGCGGCACTAGCAGAAGGGCGCAGGCGAACAGGTGTCGCGCGCCGGAAACAGACGGCGAGGAGCACTGCATCGTGTCGTCCCGCATCGGGTGGCGGCCGCAGCCGGCCTCTGGTTGGGTCGCCCGAGCGGAGATCGGGGGTCAGGAGGTGGGCTCGAGATTCGAGGGAAAGGAGCGGACGCGCTTCGTTCAATGAAGGCCCCTGTTTAGTTGATCCAAAATAATGGCCACACTAGATTTAACCCGATAAATAAGAAGACTTTCGTCTTACATTTGGTAAATATTGTCTAATTTAGACCAACTAAGCTTAAAAGATTCATTCGTGATTTCCAACTAAACTGTATAATTAGTTATTTTTTTACCTAAATGTTGACGAAATAAAAATTGATGTGATGAGAGAGAGTTTGGAATTTGAGATGATCTAAACAAGGCCTATGTAAAAAAGAAGATTTTTTCACGCAAATTTACATACGTCAACTAAATGTTATTTAAATAAAAAACTAATGAACAATTATTACGAAACTAACAAAACAATTAATCAAACAATTATTCTGTTGCTATAGTGCTTCGCGAAATCGGTCGGCGCCAACTTGGTGACCAACTAAACGTGGCCGAACTTGAACCTCGCGGTCGTGGGTCGCGGCAGGACTTCGGAAATGTGCGCTCGGCCCCAGCGGCAACACCCTGCCCCTCGGCCCCTGCTCCGTGGCCTGGCACGTCGGGTCGGTTCGTCGAATGGGGATGATGCACTGCTGCATTTGCGGTCAACACTCAACAGTCAATACGCACCCGCGAGGACAACAGCGAATAGGGATCCAGATTCTGGAGGGACTGTGTTCCGTTGTACTCCTCCGTCCACGAAATACAATTCTCACATTTAGAGAAGTCGAACAGTTTAGACTTATACTAAAATTATATAAAAAATACTAACACTTATAAAACAAAATAAGTATTATTAATTTAGCTATAGAATATATTTTCATAATATATTTATTTAAAGACATCAATGCTAATACTCTGTCCGGTCCATTTTATCTTACACAAGTTAAAATGACGCGATCTTCTAGATTATACTTTGACCATTCATTTACTTTATATTATATTATTTATGCTTATAAATGTATAATCATTGAATAGTATAAATCCTTACAAATCTATCATATAAAGTTTGTGTTATAATAGTTAAAATTATTAGCCTAATTATTGGTCAAAGTTTTTAGAGTTTGAATCTTGATATACGTGTGTGCCATATAAAATGAACTGGAGGGAGTACTATTTACTATAAATTTAGTCAAACATGAGTTAGTTTTGACCGGCACGTTTCTCATAATTGCATTTTTTTGCGGACGGAGGAAGTAAAAAAATATGCACGTCAACTATTTTAGTCACAAGGATCCAGATTTTAGGCTCTATCTTGATTAAGTTTAAAAAAATACTAGTATTTATAATAACATATTAGTACATGTGGATATGTATTTACAATATTATTTGGTGTCATGTTCATACGTTATAAGCTGATGTGCAACATCTTGGGAGGTCATTATACAAATAGTGAAATGTTTTTTGAAGAGTGAGAAAATTACCTTTACGATACATTATACAAATAGTGAAATGTTAGGTTCAACTGAAGCTGCAAAAAGCTATGCCAAAAGGAACCTTAGAGCATCTCCAATAATTTTAAAAAAATAAAGGTAAATCAATGAGTTTTTCAAGTCACTTAAAAAGTAAGGAGCATATTTGTTGGCTTTCTCCACTCAATGCTAATATCTAACTCCAAAAAGTTATAACACAATTATGCATAAGAAATCCTAAATTATTTCCAAATCATTTAGGCCACTTTTACACTTTCCCTCACTTGTACGGTTGTATTGGCAACTAAATCATTTCTTCTTATTCTTCCCCACGTCCTTTCACCTTATATTAGTCTATTGGATATGCGCACGTATCTTCCAGCATATTTGGATCCATCTTCTCGAGTGTGAAAAGATTGAAAGTTACATAAGGATTAGTTATATAGATATTTTTCAGTCTTACTAGAAATCAAGATTATGGGTGTGTTTTGGAAACTCTTGGATATGATGTTGTTATTAGTTGTTCGTGACATGGGAAAGGTATCGAGTTTCATTTCTTGATTGTTCATTGAGTTATTTTGATAGAGGAGCAGGGTAGAAAGGAACTTATTTTAAAGTGGTTATAGCGACGATTGAATTGGAAGCAATGGGAAGTGGTTGGGAGCGGAGTTTTAGCTCCAATGTATATATGGGCATGCAGCCCGAGCCCGTCAGCCCGGCACGAGGCCCTTTTTTTGGCCCGGCCCAAGCACGGCCCGGCCTGGTGGCCAGCAGGCCCGGGTTGGCACGGCATGGAGGAGCAGGCTGTGCTTGGGCCGCACCCTAGGCACGTGAGCCAGCATGGCACGGCCTGCTCCCCCAGTGGCTCCCCTCCTCCCCCAGCAGGCCTCAATGCCTCATTTGGCCCAGCCCAGCTCCCCGCCGCACCCCCCGCTCCATATATAAGCCGGCACCGCGGCTCCCCACTCCTACCCCCAAAACCTAAATCATAAATCCCCTCCTCCCCATCGTGACGCCTCTCTCTCGCAGTCTCGCCATCGCCTCTCGGCTCTTGCTCGCACTCCGACTCCGACCGTCCCCGTCGTCCATCGACCATCGTCCCCGACTCCGATGACCTCGCCGCCGCTCCTACACCTCACCCTAACTTCCCGATCCCCTCTTCCTATCACCTCCCTTCTCCCTATCTCTCCTCTGTCCTCTTGGTGGCCATGTGAGTTCGTGTCCCTGTCCATCCCTCAGCCGCGCCCGCCCTCTGTGCTAATCCATGTGTCGTTGCCTCTGGGCGGCCCTCGTCCTCTCTCTGGCTGGGCTCCTGTTGCGTCAGGTAACCCTAACCCTAACCTAACCCTCGCCCTCTGTCTCTGATCTGTTCATCCTTCCCCTATTTCTGCAGGTCGGTTGTCGATGCCTCGTCATCTAGCTGTGGCATAGATCGGGCAAGGCGGTCGCATGCACCGTTGAGGAACGATGCCGGAGATCTGTCGTCCGCGGCCGAGGGAGCCATGGCGGATGACGATGTCGTCTATCCTATCACCGCAACAATGAGGACTTGGTCGTGGCAAGGCTTCCCCTAGAGGACGACGACGACATCCGTGACGACGTTGTGGCGTTGTTCGTTGTCGATCTTGTCGGTAGCGGCTCTGCTCCGATCAATCTAGATGGCGGTGGTGCAGGGGCGGCGATGACGGCGATAGGGATGCCAGTTGATGAGGACATGACACCCATGCATATGACCATGTTTGGCGCATGATAAGGAGGGGTAGGAGGCTAGCAAGGGTGTCCAAGTTAAGAAGGAGGTCCGAGGCTAATTCGGTTCGAATCCCCGAGATGGAGGCCCAAAGCAACTCAAGTTCGAATCTGCCTCGGCCTCCAGGACCAGTATGCTTTAAACTGGTCATCCAGGACGCATCCGGACTCCGTTTTTAACGATCCACATATGGTTGGAAAGCTAATTTGATAAGAAAGACAATCCAAGTGGTCTCACATGAAAAGACCTTCAGGATCAATGGGAATCGTCGAAACAAGTTAGCATCCAGATTCTACTGTGGTGCTGCGACACCGTCTTTTGGTCCGTTGGACCGTGTATCGTGTTTGGACCCATTAGGGGGCGCGTCTAGGGGGTGACGCCCTATACTCTATAATTAGCAGCCGTCGCTCTCCTTAGGGTTTTGGTTTTGTTTAGTTCTTGATTTTCTCGTGAAACATACATCGTTTTGCTACAACTGTGCCGCCAAGGCTGCTTGCTGTGAACCACGGCCTCAGTTCTTGATCTTGTTCACCTATGGCAATTAGTCCTTTCGAATAAAGACTTGAACTCCATCTTGTTTTCATAAGCCTCATATTTATTTGCAATTTCAGATTGCATTCATCCCGTTCTTGCTTGTGTTCTCGATTCGCTTGCAGGAAAGCCTTCTCAGCGAGGTCAATCACGTTCGTGTGGTTGATAAACAACGGAGCAGTGGTGTAACGGTTGCGGGGGTTTGAATCAGTCTTGGTTCGAAGCCTAAATCGTGAACGTTGAGTCTCCACTAATCGACGCTATCATACCTTTCGGAAGATCGGGCCTTGTTTACATCAAGTGGTATCAGAGACCTTGTTGTCCGTTAGGTGTAACTTTGTTTTCCTCTTTAGATTGTTACTATTTTTGCATTACCTATAGTCCATAAAACCCCAAAAAATATATACACCACCACATATTCCCTGTCCTATAGCATCGTTGTGTCGTGCAATTTCATCTCTATTTCGCGTTGTTGAGTTTGTGCCCTAGGTCAAGTTCTGGTTTGCTGGTTTTAGATCATTTTTTAGTTCAGTTTGTGTATTTTCCTTTGTTTTTCATCATAATCCGTAAACACCTTTAAATCTTGTTGTCTTTTCTTTGTATCCATCAAACCCTAGTCCACGCCATCTAGTTTGTTACACTTGTCTTCACTGTTTGCATATATTCATAGCCACCGCAACAATTTTTGCGCATATTGTTCCCGTTTGTCCTCTAATTCGGAGTCAGTTCGTAAAACTGGTCTAGTTTTCACATACGAACTCGGATTTTAACGTTCCATATATCAAAATCGATTAGACATTTTTTTGGATCTATCCATCCCCGTGTTGTCGGGGTTAGAAATTTTTATTTTGGTAAAAAACTGGTCATAAGATCCTATTTTCGTGGTCACAAGCTTTTTATCGATTTTGAGCACGTCTTCTGAAATTTTCACAGACCACGCCTTTCACTTGTTCAAGCTCATATTTTCTGTGGTTACTTCTTTTGTGCTCCTAAGTGAAGGAAAAATATCAAAAAAAGAAAAAGAAAAAGTTGAAATTTCTCAAAAAACAACGACAGTCCAAAAAAATAGAAAAAAGAGATGGGCAAAAGAGAAACAATATCTAGAGGAGCACATAGAGAGCGCCATTTGAGCTGTGTTTGCGTGTGCTGATTGTTGCCTTGTTCCTAATCATATTCCTACTGTTCACATCACTTGATACATTTGGTACTTGGAACGTGAGTAGACCAGCAACTATGACAAGTATTCGGGATACTTATTCAGCTTTGCTATTCAGTTATGAATATTGATATTCCTTGCTACTATATTGTGCCTATCCAAGCTCCATTTTCTTCTAACCAAGTATAGGTTCGCCTTGCAACTGTTACACTCAAGCTACAAAGGCATCACAGTCACCGACCGATTGCACCGCCTGTTGCTTTGGTAAGAACACTTGTAAGATCGTGGTAAGACGCTTGAGAGTATGTGACTTTACTCCTTGACCACATACTATAGTAGTTCATAGGAAAATACATACTTGTGTGTTTTCTTGTTTGATTCTAACAATGACAGGTTGTTCGTATCCAACGACTTATGATGGTATAGGTGCTGATGAGTACATGGAGTGGGAAATTGCTATAGATAACATATTTGCTACTCACTTTATGTGTCCAAGGAGGAAGGTAACAAATGCAGCTAATGTTTTGCGATATTCTGCTTTATCTTGGTGGGAGTCTTTAGATCCTTCTGATAAACCTCAAACTTGGAATGATATGAAACTTCTTATGCGAGAAACCTTTGTTAATCCACCTCCTGTTTTGACTTCATATGATGAGGTGCACCATTTAGAGGAAGAGTCTGTTGTTATTTCTCTTGCTATGACTAACCTTCTACAGGATAATATACATAAGCGAGAGGATGACATGGAAGAAAATGAGAAGCTCACAACCTCATATGCAAATTCAGAACCATCACTTCACAATGCACCTATTACTCCTGCTGAGAACACAGGTAATGCCCATGGTGCTACACTCATGGAAGGTGAAAATTACTTTAATGTACTAAATTCTTCCACAAACCATGCTATCATAGTGCAATTGTTAGGGGAACTCTCTCTTGATTTATCTCTGTCCCATGATAATTTGCTTGAAGTTCCTTGTGATAAAGATAAATTAGTTAATGATGCTTTAGTTTTACATGTTTTGGAACCAGTCACTTGTGCTGAAAATAAACATATTATTTATATTGCTACTAAAACTGATGAGTTCAAATTGTTGTCTTCTTTACATACTTTGGGTTACATAGAATTTGATGTTTTATGTAACCTAGATTGTTTGAAGGAGAGCCTATTTAAATATGCTGATTTGTCTTGGTTTTCTAAACACACATATCATGTTATTAGTAAATATAATAACAAGGGACAATATATGATACATCGAGTATACATTCATAGTAATATGAATTTTCCTTTTATTGTATAAGATTATGATCGTTTAGAGAGCAGCCATAATAATATAAATATTTTCTCATGTTCCTCAAAGACACAAGTTCACTTTCATGAAGGAGAGCATTGTTGGTTGCTACCTATGTCTGCTAGACCATCTATTCCTGCATTGTCTTTGGTTAATTCTAATCTTTTGCAGGATAGTGTTGACATACATCATGTGTATTTAGATTATGGAGTCTACATGCTTGCTGAAATTTTTATGCGAGATGACATACTATAAACTTAGAAACATGGTCACGTTCATTCTCATAATTATTTCAGTTTCCTTTGTATTCATAACCCCGTTCTCCTTTATATGTCGTGTACGAGCCTGGGCGTTCGGTTTTTACCGACGGTTCGGTTCGGTTTGTTCGGTTTTTCAAAATTCGGTTTCGTAAAATGATCGACGCTAAAATTTCAAAACCGACCAATTTCGGGTTTAGTTTTTAGTTCGGTTTTTTTAAAACCGAATCAAAAATATCGATAAGGAGGATGACAAACTTCGGTTTTTAGTTCGGACACCAGGAAAAAAAAACAGTTACAACACATTTTAAGTTTGGTTTTTCGGTATTTAGTTCGGTTTCTTGGTGGACACTTTTAGTTTGGTTTTTTGGACTTCGGTTCGGTATGTCGTCGAGAAACCAAAGGCCAACACCGGGTGTCCAAGTCAAGAAAAAGAAGGTCCGAGGCTAATTCGGTTCGTAAAAAATGCCCAGGCTGAGTCGTGTAGGATCAGTTTCAAGCACAATCGACGTCGAGGATGGCTTTTCGTCAAGAAGGGGAGGATGATGAGGACATGACACCCATGCATATGACCATGTTTGGCGTATGGTATAGAGGGGTAAGAGGCCAGCAAGGGTGTCCAAGTCACGAAGAAGGTCCGAGGCTAATTCGGTTCGAATCCCGAGGTGGAGGCCCAAAGCAACTCAAGTTCGAGTCTGCCTCGGTCTCCAAGACTAGTATGCCTTAAACTGGTCACCCAGGATGCATTGGACTCCGTTTTCGACGATCCACATATGGTTGGAAAGCTAATTTGATAAGAAAGCCAATCCAAGTGGTCTCACATCAAAAGACCTTCAGAATCAATAGAAATCGTTAAAACAATTCAGCATCCAGAATCTGCTAGGGTGCTACGACACCGTCTTTTGGTCCATTCGACCGTGTATCGTGTTTGGGCCCATTTGGGGGCGCGTCCAGGGGGTGACGCCCTATACTCTATAATTAGCAGCCATCGCTCTGCTTAGGGTTTTGGTTTTGTTTAGTTCTTGATTTCCTCGTGAAACAGACATCGTTTTACTACAACTATGCCGCTAAGGCTGCTTGCTATGAACCAGAGCCCCAGTTCTTGATCTTGTTCGCTTATGGTGATTAGTCCTTTCGAATAAAGACTTGAACTCCTTGTTTTCATAAGCCTCATATTTATTTGCAATTTCAGATTGCGTTCATCCCGTTCTTGCTTGTGTTCTCGATTCGCTTGCAGAAAGCCTTCTCGGCGAGGTCAATCGTGTTCGCGTAGTTGATAACCAACGAAGCAGTGGTATAACGAGTTGCGGGGATCCGAATCAGTCTTGGTTTGAAGCCTAGATCGTGAACGTCGAGTCTCCACCAATCGACGCTATCATACCTTTCGAAGATCAAGCCTTGTTTATATCACCAGTGGCCTCCAACACCAACAGCACTGATGATACTCCACCTCCTCTATTCGTAAGCATAAATCTGGTGTCTGGATTGATTTTAAAGAGATCTATGAGGTGGTGAATTATAACAAGATTTGAACACAAGCTATCTGTAGAATGTGTAAGGCCACATTGAGTGCTAGATCTGCTGCTGGTACTGGTCATTTGATTAGGCATAAAAAAGCTTGTAGGAAAAGGACTGATCATGCTGCTAGGGTTCAATCTAGGCTTGCTTTTAATCTTGATGGTTTTTTGCATAACTAGGACTATAATTATGCTGTTGCTCAATCTGAGTTGTGTCGATTGATTGGTAGGCTTGACCTTCCATTAGGTATAGGTCAGACAGAGGCCTGGGAGGACTATATTGTTAAGGCTCATAACCCTAGGTTTGTTAAATATTCTAGAAGGACCACCACTAGAGATTTTGGTAAGTTGTTTACTGAACGCCTTGATACACTTAAGAATTATGTGTTGCCTGTGGCTTCATATGTTGCTTTGACTTCAGACATTTGGTCTGGAAATGCTAAGAATGACTACATTTGTGTTGTTGCTCACTATGTGAATGCTAATTGGAAGTTGCAGAAAAAGGTTATTGGTCTTAGATTGATTGAAGTGAAACATTCTGGTGAAAACATTGCTGAAAGAGTTACTGCTATGGTTGAATAGTTTGCTCTAATTGATAAAAAAATTTCTATCACTTTCGTTAATGATTCTTCTAATGCTAAGGCTATGGAAACTTTGACACCCATGTTTGTTGGTTATTTGGGTGCTGATCCTTCACATGAGCCTTTAGATGCTAATAAACGTAAGTATAGTCTTGTGCATCAATGTTGTGCTTGTCATATAATTAATCTGATTGTTAAATCTGGACTAAAGAGGTTGAAAACTTACCTAGAAGATTTTAGAACTATAATTAATTTCTTGAATTCCTCTTGTCGGGTTTATAAACCTAGGGTCCCTAATGGACCCGCTTCCATGCAAAATCCGGCCCAGCAGGCGGCACAGCGTCCATGGGGAAGACGCCGTGCGTTCACGCTTTTGGTCATCGGATGACCCACCTTTCCACCATCTTCAGCATGGCGGACTCAAGCAATATGATTCACTTTGGCTCGCTAGAGTTTGCCATGCACCCACCTATTGGGATGTGGGTTCCTCCCATCTTCGAGCCACTCTAGACTTTCCTCTTCGAAAGTCTAGACTTCATCGCCGACCAGCTCGGCGTACTCTCCGCCTCCACGAGGAGGCGCTCGTCCCGGCGTCCACTAGAGGAGGAGCGCCCTCCATCAGCCTTGGGCCACTCGACGACCTCAACGTTGAGACACTTGCGCTTCGCCTCGAGCCCATGCTGGGCTCAAACCCTACGATGAGTGATGTACATATTGTTCTTTACTCACCATTTAACACCTTCTGTTGACTCTTCGTAGGGACCCCATTGTCCCCACCACGCCCGCCATACGACCGGTTCCCCTATGGCTTCACGTCCCCTGTGGACGCATGCAAGTGGGGCTCGAAAGATGCTGACGTCGCCCCCATTCACGTTCAAGTTTGTGGGAATGACGGGCTATGCTCCTACCTCCTTCCACGACCTCATCGATGATGAGGTCAAAAGTGACAGCTCCAGCATCGGCGATGTCGTGGCACCTGGCCGCCCTCTGTCCCGGGAGTGCGCTTGGCGGACGCCCCGGGATAGCCACCGGTGGTAGTGGAGTCTCTGTAGACTCACACCCCTCCGGAATACCGTACGAAGGCCTTGGCACATGCGTAGGAGCACGGTGAGGAGTTACAACAAAGGCGGCGGAGCCAACCGCACATGTGTTGGCGCAGCACGCCACGCCACATGTGTGTAACCCGGCGAGCGACGCTCAAGGTCGCGCCCATTAGGTCCAACGTAACATCCTGGATAGAGAGAATGACCCCCCTCAGTTTGCTTGGGCTGGCCAGAACATTATTGCTGCTAGTAATGCTTCTCCACGACCTCCCCGAGCCTATCGACCCCTCCAGCTCTGACCAGGTGGGCGAACCATGGGATCCTCCGTGGTGCGAGACCGGGAGCCGGTTTCCCTCCTCTCCTCCGCAACCATTGGGGGAGGGACCACGAGAGTCACCTCGACCCAACCTTCACCATCACCATGGGGATCGCCGCCATCACCGCCGCCGCCATTGCTGTCGTGCTGACGACCGATCGATAAGATGCAACCCCCACTAAGGAAGGTCGCGCCACCGCCAACCTGCTTCCCTCGCCGCTTGTCGAGACCCGCTGTAGGCTAGGTCTCCACTCTTCTCGCACGGGAGGTGGGGAGATCCCCAGTCCTGCCAGCCCCTGGCCACTATCAAACAAGTGCAGGTTAGTCACACTCAAAAACTTAAACTATGAGAACAAAAGGGAGCATGAATACATACCCAGACGAAAGCGGTAGAACCCTGAAGCCCGACCGGGTGACGATGAGCCAACCGGACGAGGATCGCTTAGGGGTCATGACCCACGCCCCCTTGCATCCACCAAGGGAGGAGGTGACCCGACCGGTCCCCAATCGGCCCACGAACGGCCGCGACCGCCAGCTCATAGCGAAACCACCGGAGCAACTAGCAGGGCATCTCCCCGTTGGGGGTCGCGCACACGCGTCAACCCCAAAGACGCAGGGGAACGATCATGTCCCCCCGACCGACTGGTGTGCTCTGCCACACTCGGAGCAGGGGGCCATGAAGCCGACGATGCTTCCGAAGGGCATGGCGACCGCGCTCGCTTCACCTCTCGTTCGAGGGTGGTGTCTTCACTTGCGGCGCGCTTCCTCGATTTAGGAACGTCGCCAGTGTGTCTCCGTACCATGCCCGCCACCGACGGATGCGGTCGTGGGCTCACAGTGTTCCACTAAGGTCACCAGCAGCGCCCCTGTCTCCTTCGTCCTCCGAGGCACTCATGTCGTCACCCATCTCTGTGGGCTCCTCTGACTCGAGCTTCGCCTCCACATCGCTCGGCTTTCACCACCATGGACCCACTGGTTGATCTCCTTCTCCTTATCAAACCTCCTTCGGGCCTTCTCGGTTTTCTTCTTCTTCTTGGCATGGCCTCCCTCTGGGCAGCTTGCCGAATCGCGCCTTCCGGCCCTCTCTGGAAGATGCGGCCGAGATTTATAGCCTGTGAGTCCCTTCGAAGCGAGCAACTCGAAATCAATCATAACATTAAAACAAGAAGGAAAAGGTCACGGGAAAAAACATACCAAATTGGACAGCTTCGTGGCATGAAGGGGACCGGGCGTCCCTTCGAGGGAGTCTTCATGCCTCAACTACAGCACCCGATCGAGACGACTCCAAACTTCATCCTTTGGCAACTCCTCTAGTGACGCGCGGTCAGGATCCACCAGGCCGGAGTATTCCCACATCGGCCATGTTCTCTCCACCAAGGGGGTGACCTGACAGTGGAAGAAGGTATGGAAGACCCGCAACCCATCGAGGCTATGCCGCATGAGCCTCCGAAGCTCCATCTCAATAATCTCCAGCTTGTTCTATCGACGGGCGGGACCCCATGACCAGCTTTCCCTCCTCTCCGGCCTCTCCCCGGTGAACATCGGGAATGGCTCCTCCGTCGGGTTCCTAATATAGAACCACTCACCATGCCACCCCCAATTGGAGTCACAAGGGGAGTACGTGGGGTTGGGGACCGACGGCTTCGGCCTCTTCTGCAGGGTAAACCCTCCAACTAGTGCGATTCTGGGTGGCTTCCCCTCGGACAGGGCTCGCCCACTGAAAATCCGCCAGAAGAGGTCTACGTGCGGCTCCATCCCGAGGAAGGCCTCACAGATGGTGACAAAGCCGGCGATGTGCAGTACCCCAGTCGGGTTAAGGTGCTTCAACTCTAGGCCCTACTCGTTTGAGGAGCCCACATAGGAACCAGTGCACGGGATATCCAAGCCCGCGCTCGTGAAAGGCAAGGAAGGAGACAACCTCATCGACTCGGGGTTGTGGAACAGCCTCCCTCAGCGTAGGAGCCCTCCAATGCACCACCTCCTTCGATGGGAGTAGCCCCTTCTCGGCAAAGGCGGCCAACACCTCCTCATCCACGTTGGAAGGACTCTAGTTCGACATCGCACCTCGGACTTACGAACGAATCTGTGAGTTTTTTTTCTCTCCCTCGCTCTGCTCTCATCTCTCCTAGAAACCGCCGCGGCACACAAACAGGCTAGATGAAAAGAAGGAAGGAGAAATAGCAGCGGTTGAAGAAAGGTGAAAGAACAGGAGGAAAACCCTCTCCTTTCCCCCTATTTAATGCAGAAAGGCATACGACGGGACATGGCCATGGCTGACGGGACGTGGCCTGGCCGACGAAATGTCGCCTGGCTAACGGGACGTGGCCTAGGCGGGGCCCCACCACTACCGCAACCCGGGCATGAGAAACAAGGTGCAACCACATGCAAACGACCCTCGCCTTCCCAGACAGAGTTTGGAGGGGCCCACCGATGGAACCTCCATCGAGGAGAGGCCAATAGGTCACCCGAGTCGATTGGACAGCTCGGGCAGCTGTTGAGAGACAGTAAGGAGCAGTGGAATGCCACATGCGGGTTATGCCAACCTCATCACGAACGACGGACATGGATCCTACTCGGACATATCCAATACGAGCTCCTTGGACCCGTCACTCGAGCTATCGAGGTAACTTTACCAACCCCCATTCTACTTTCCCAGTGCATGAACATTCATTCATCCATCCTCATACACGCATTCATACACTTAGTCACATATTCATCCATACATTCATCCCATGCATCCAAGCATTGCATATGCAATTATTGCATCACAACGCTTCACGTCATGTCATGAAGTGGTAGTCATCTTATTCGATATAAGCGACGATCAACTGGGGTTCGAACGCTCGTACCGTAAAGGGATCAAGGCCACCTCACATCAAACAGAGCTAGGGGAGAAAACACAGATGAGCCCCAGCGGCCCTTGCCCGATTCACTCAGAAGCATACAAAGTCATCTCGACCTTCTTGTTCGATCCTAACCTCGAGCCAAGCCCACATGAATCTCTATCGAGGGGAGGCCAGTGGGCAACCTAAGTCTATCTTCGGAACGACTTGGGCATCTACCGGGAGGCGGGTTAAGGAGGAGTGGAATGCCACATGAGGACTATGCTGACCCCGTCACGAACGATGGGCCCGGATTCCACTCAGACATACCCGTTAGCGAGCTCAACCCTCCGGTTGCGGAAACCGTGGACGAGGTGACGCATAAAACTCGATTGACCCCTATCATGCCTAACGGGGCTCGGGGGCTCGAGCTACCAAGTCCCAACTTAGGAACCCGATCGACGGCACAGGTTATGGTCAGAACGAACACGGGCGAACACCCCGACCGGAAGGAAAACAAGAGTCCGTAGCCCCAGAAAAGAGTACCAAAGTGCTCAGCCTCCGACCGACTCTCTAGCCAGCTGCAGGCTCGGGGGCTACGCCCACCTCTGTCTTGCCCAACCCTTGGGTTCGCTCTCCATCTCGCCCGACCCCAAGGCCGTGGGCTCCGTCTCGCCCAACCCCAAGGCTGCGGGCTCCGTCTCATCCGACCCATGGGTTCGTGCTCCGTCTCACCCGATCGCTTGGGGTTGAGCTCCGTGTGTGAACAGTCCCTTCATGGCTTCATAGAAGCCCCAAAGGGGCTCAGGGGCTCATGTTAGGTTCATAAACTCGGGCTCCCCAATGAACCCGCTTCCCTGCAAAACCCGGCCCAGCAGGTGGCACAACGACAACTCGCGCCTGGGCCAGCCCAGATACATAATTGAAAGGATCAAGATGCCCAAAAGGGGGGTGAATTGGGCTAATTCTAAAATTCTTTGCAATAATTAAAACCTACACTTAGCCTACTTCACCCCTTGTGCCTAGAATGTGTTCCTATTGTTCTACCACACTAAAGTTTTGCACCCTATGTTCCAATCCTACTCTAGCATAGCAATTCTAAGAATATAAAGACAATAAATGAATTACTCAAATGTAAATGCTTAAAGTAAAGAGAGGAGAAGAAACGTGACGATGTTTTGCCAAGGTATCAAAGAGTCGCCACTCCCCACTAGTCCTCGTTGGAGCACCCACGCAAGGGTGAAGCTCCCCCTTGATCCGTGCAAGGATCAAGTGCTCTCTATGGGCTGATTCTTCAACACTCCATCGTAGTGAATCGCCCACAACCACTCACAACTTGAGTTGGGTCATCCACAAGCTCCGCCGGATGATCACTAAACTCCCAATCATCACCAAGCCGTCTAGATGATGGCGATCACCAAGAGTAACAAGCATAAACTCTCACTTGAGCATGACAAGCCTAATGAGAAGGGTGGATGCACACTTGCTACTCTCTTTGCACTAACGAGGCCTTAATCTTGGATTATCAAATCTCAATCACCTCACTAGGCTCTTGCTCTCCTTTGTACTCTTAAGAATATTTCTCAGTTGAACAAATGGGCAAGAGACCTCCCTAGGACGAGTGAAGTAAGTATTTATACCCCCTCATTTAAAATATAACGTTTGGAGGTTGAGTCTTCACTCTACGAGGTGATCGGACGCTCCGGTCAGGGTGACCGGACGCTCCGGTCAGTTATCCCCGCCACTATGTCGGAAAGAGCTGTTAAGTTATGCTCGGACTCTGACCTACGTTCGGTCAGCACTGATCGGACGCATCCAGTCACGAAAACTGCTCTCTCGAACCTTACTGATATTGACCGGACGCTGGCACCCAGAGTCCGGTCACTTCGCTGTTCAGCGTCTGGTCAGTTACCGGATCCTGACCAGCGTCCGGTCAGCACTGACCAGACGCATCTGATTAGGAATCTCCCTCTCTGGAACCTCTCTAGAGTTGACCGGACGCAGGCACCCAGCGTCCGGTCACTTTTCACTCAGCGTCCGGTCGCACCCAGACAGCTCTAGTTGATCAAATGAACTGACCGGACTCACCCTTCAGCGTCCGATCACAACTAGACCAGCGTCTGGTCAGTCATTTGACCCTCCATTCACTCCCAACTCAAAATTATATGTGAATGAAGTTTGCTCCAATTGATCTTAGGGCTACTCCAAAGCTACCTAGTGCTAGATTTGACAAGTGTGCACCACACCTAACTCACTAGGCTCACCTAGGTCAATCTACTAGTCCAAACCCCCCTCAATAGTACGGCCAAAGGAAAAATAAAGTTCTAAGCTACTCTAAGTGTCTTTTCAACACCAAACGACACTTAGAACTAGTCCATCCTTAACCTTGTCGTCCATCCTTTGAAAGCCGAAATGATTTCCATCATAGGTGCATGACAAACATGATTGCCCTATCAATTGCCATTACTATGACCTAACTTAAATTGCCTCTGCAAAACACACGTTAGTCATAGTAATCTCGTATTGTCATTAATCACTGAAATCCAACTAGGGGCCTAGATGCTTTCAATAATGACAAGTCGAGACCATGATCCGGTCCCTGATCGGAAGGCCTAGCCAAGGTGGGACCGCAGTCCAACTCTGACCGAGGATATGCCAAACCTATGCTCGCTGTTCTTTCTGAACTTACACGGTCGGGACCGACTGACCGGGGACGCCCGCTCGGTGAGGGCCCTAGGATCAGGCGGAGTAGATAAGGTAAGGCGCTCAAGTCAACCGTAATACCGAGGACCGTATCCTACCATGCCCTACGCACCTGCAGGATGGTGCCACCAGGCCATGCAAATGGGCACTATACAACCTTCTAGACGTGTCAGAGCGCAAACAGTATTGTAGGCACCGACGTTTGCCATACCAGGCGAACACGATAGAGCCTTCCAGATGTGTCCATACATAAATAGTATTGTGGGCGCCGACGACCGACTCGTACCCAACACTGTGGGCAACAAGACTAGGTAGCACACGTATATACTCTCTTTCTTTCTCTCTGACTTGTAAGGCCATCCCTTTCAACTATAAAAGAGGATGCGCTCTCTCCCAACAAAAAGAGGCTAGAGGACTCGAGCACTCGAGGACCCGAGAACTCGAACAACTCAATAGCTCTAAAACTCAAAAGCTATACAGAGCATACGCTCCTATATTTAGCGCACGTTAGAGCACCCGTCACTCTCTTTCACTCGGTTCAGAGTCCGACCAGGGCCTTTAACACCCCCTTCTCATTTCTACTCGTTTGTAACCCCATAGCAAACTTCAAGCACCTGTGCTCAGGAATAAAGTCACCGACCGACTAAAACTAGACGTAGGGCACGTTGTCGGAACCAGTATAAATCCTGTGTCATTGAGTGCTAGGCCACATTCGATCACAACACACGGTAAAACTACAAATATTTACTTATTGTTCACTTTTCGCATCGACATCTCTAATAAAAGAATTACTATGTTCAAGAACTACTGTACTGCTAAGGGTGTTAGACCTAAAAAGTTTGGCTTGGATATGGATGTTAGATGGAATGCTACTTATCTTATGCTGAAACACCTGGTTCCATATAGTGAAGTATTTTCTATGTTTATTAATTCAAATTATGGAACTGCACTGTTGTCTCCAAATCACTGGTATGTTGCTGAGAAGATATTGGAGTTCCTAGAACTCTTTGATGACTACACTGTTGTTTTATCTGGTGTTTATTATCCCACCAGTCCACTTGTTCTGCACCATGCTTTGGAGATTGCATCTTATTTGCATGCATGTGAAAGAGACCAGAATCTTAGAAATATCGTGTACCCTATGAAGCTTAAATTCCTTAAATACTGGTACGACATACCTCTGTTATACTCATATGCACTCATTCTTGATCCTATAGCTAAGATAAGAGGTTTCCATAGGGTTCTCCAATTACTTGCTGAAGCCACTAGTACTCAGTACAATTCATACTATGCTGATATGAAAACTGAATTATATAAATTGTTTAACAAACATGAGAGCAAGTTTGGTGCAACTAGATCTCAAAGGGTTACACAACCATCAAACCATACAGGCAAGAGAAAACATGCTTAGAGAAGAATCTTTGGAGCAACAAGTGTTGTTGGTCCTTCCCCTGCCACCACTTCATCTCTTCTACCTCTGCTACTTCTGAACTCTCAGTCTATTTAGACAGCGACAATGTCACTTCTTATGAGGATGATTTTGACATACTTTTTTGGTGGCGTGACCACAAACTAACATATCAAATCCTATCTATAATGGTCAAAGATATTATGTTAGTTCCTGTGTCTACTTGTTCTTCAGAATCTTGTTTCAGCTTGTCAGGCATGATTATTGAAGAACGGGCGCCGGCGCTTGTTACCTGAAACTGTTGAGATGCGGACCTGCTTGAAGGACTGGGAGTTAGGAGAAAAGAGGGAACAACATACAGCTGCTGACAAAAAAGAGCTTAAAGAAGCATTCAAGAATTCGTATCTCGATGAAGTTGAAGGCGGTGGTGCCGCTGCTGGTGACTAAGAGTGAGACTGAGGTTGAGAGTGGACTTCTGCTTTTGTGTGAGTTGAGAGTGGACTTGTCAGTTATCACTTACTCACTTGTGTATCATTTGCATTTGAACAATGGTATGTAATAACTTAATACAATTTATGAATTGGTTGTACTTTTTTTTTTCTTTTTAGGGTTTCTTACAAGGATGAATTTTACATAGAAAGATTTTCAATGAGGCAGTATTTCACAAACAACTAATTTTGTTATCTAAGTCTTCTGTTATATAAGTCATTCTATGATATGTTCTTTTGTGAAGCTATGTTGATACTAGATAAGTTTATTCTGTGTGTTGATTGAAATTTGAAACTATGGTTGAACTGTTCAAATATTTGAGGACATGAGTTTTCTGAGATGTTTCATGTGAACCAGGCCGTGGGCTGGCACGGCCCGCCAATTTTGCCGTGCCTAACGGGCTAGCACGACATGAAAAAAGGCCTATAGTGTCATGCTGGGCGAAAGCCAGGCCCGCGTGCCTGATAGGGAAGGCCCACAGGGCACGGCGTGTCTTGTCGGCCCAACCCTCATCGGACTGTGCTGGCCTGTTGTCGTGCCATGCCGGCCCGGCCCGTTGCCCATCTATACTCCAATGTAAATGGAGAAGGGATGTACCAGAGCCGGTCCGAAGAAGCCGGAAGCGGGAACTCTACCAAACTGGGCGCTACAGAAGGCTTCTGCTCCGGCGCGGCGCCACGGACCGCGGCAATGGAGTCCGACACCGAGCGAGACGTCCCCAACCTCTCCCCCGCCCCTAACCCTAGCGGCCACCACCAGCAACCGCTTCGGCTACGGCTAGTCAAGTCCACGGCGTTCAAGCGGGAGGAGCGCCGCAAGCGCAAGGACCGCAAGCGGCAGGAGCGCCTCGCTGACGAGCTCGCGCGGTGGCAACCTCTCGGCACCCCGCCGCCCCTCCCGGCCGCCACCGGATCCATGCCCCCCTCCAGAGCGCAGCCCGATACGCCTTGGCCGTGTGACCCGCCGCCGCCTCCGGACCCGGCGGAAACCGACTCCTGGAGCTGGGGCCCGCCCGCCATACCCTCGCCGCCGCCGCCGCCACAGCCCACAGTCGAGGTGGCGGCCGCGGTCCCCTTGCACCCTCAGGCCGTCGCCGTAAGGTCCTGCCGCGCGTTCTTCGCATCGCAGATCGAAGATGACGACGAGGAGGAGAACGGGGGCAATGCGGCTCGATTTTTCAGCGAGCTGCTGGGCAGTGATACGGCGCTGAGGGGTTTCTACGAGGCGGAGCGGGACAAGGGGCAGTTCCTGTGCCTGGTGTGCCAGGGGAGCGGCGCCAGGGTGGGCAAGAGGTTTGCTGGATGCGCCGCGCTCGTGCAGCACGCCGGGTCGATCGCCCGGACCAAGAGGAGGCTGGCGCACCGCGCGTACGCCGACGCCGTCGGCCTGCTGCTCGGATATGTGCTCGTGTGCCACCGGTAAGCATCATGTTCTCTCGTGGTCCCGCCCCGCGCCCTTGGATATGTGCTCGTGTGCCACCAGTCTGCCCTATTGCTGAATGATTCGGTGTTAATTTTCTGAAATGCAGGCAGACTCTGACAGCGATGGCGCTTCTGATCAAGTTGATGAGCTGTCTTGACTCCTGATGACTGCAGTCTACTGCAACAAGCTTTGTTGTTTTCTGTTAACTACGCGTTGTTAGAGTGGAGACTGATCGGGATGGAAACAGTGTGTAGCATGGTTCAATCATCTTGACCTCAATAATCATCACATTGCTGCATATCTGATACTATCTCGACCGGATGGGTTGCTGCCTTGCTGGTTTGCTCCTAATCTATTTTGGTGTCCGGTTACGCTTGATACTTTCCGAAGCAGCAGGAACTCAGTGTCCACTTTATTATTCTTAGATTGCTAGTTTGCACTGTTAGAACTTTGTGAATTCTCATCAGCTTGAAAATGTATTTGCGTCTTTCGAAACAAATATGATCTACATTTGATTTGGTTGATGGGTTGGCTAGGATAAGGCTCGTCCTCAAGAAGAGGCTCTGAACAACCAAATTAAGTGGATTAATTATGTCTTGGTTAGTGTCAAATGAATCTGCCGCTCTAAATAAAGGTGGCACTAATAACTTCACCAAACAACTCCTATTCTGATCTAAACAAACAAAGAAAACACTATTACCCTGTTCGCTTCTCTTATAATCTGTTTTTTTCGGCTTGTTTTTTTCAGCCGGAACAGTGTTTTTCTCTCACAACAAACCAGCCGGAACAATGTTTCGGCTTGTTTTTTCAGCAAAGCGAGTGCCATGCTACTAACCTGCAACAAAGTAATTCTTTCGCCACTTGTGGACGCCGCTTGTTCTCCTTGCTCTTTCTTCTGTGTGTATTTCTCGTCCACAACAGAGCTTATCAGTCATGGTACAGTGTTTTTCTCTCGCAACAAAACAATATCAGCCGTCTTATCAGTCGCAGAAACCATCAGCCGAATATGGCGAATATATACAAAGAATTTGTGACGCGCTTTCAAATGCCAACATCTGATTAAATAAACCTCAGTATTCAGATCACTCTCTTGTCACAAGAGATGAACATGTTTGTCAAATAGAATGATGGAGAGGGTGGGAAATGATCACGGTCACTGTTTCCCTTTTCTCAGGAATGAGAAGATATGTACATGTTGATGGCCATCCCAGGGGGAATCAGAGGTCCTATAAAATACAGATACCTATTTCACGTGCCAACTTTGGAGCCAAAACTGGTGAGGCAGATTGCAAATGCTTGGAATGCGGACAGAGGCTGCCGATAGTCCATCGTGAAAACATCATCCTCGATCTTTCCACACTGAAGTATCACAGTTTCATCATCCTGAATGCCCCATGGCTGCCCGGTGCCCGCTGGAGCAATAAGCTGGAAGTTCTTCACAGAGGCAACCATAACCCGACCATGAAAATCCAAACACCAGCACTGCAGATCCTCATGCCAACGTGGTGCTTTATTGTACAGAACCAAGGAACTAGGGGTGCAGAGTTGCTTTGCCTCGTGCGGATCTATTGCAGTGTCCTCATTTACAGGGCACTGGATACTGCAGTGTATTCTTCTCGGTCCTCTTGATTTGAGAAGATTGTATTCATAGGTCACTTCTCCGGTTTCAACATTGCCAGTGGAAACGAGCGGGTTTATCTGCTTCCTTGCAAGCCAGGGTCTGTATCTGCTGATTGGCACGTTAGCACCTTCATATTGTAGCTGCAGATCATAAATAGTGAACTTTGTTCTCGTGAAGTCAGACCTACAAGCACAGGTTGCTCTATCAATGAAGAATTTGGACAGTTTGATATGAAATCAAATTTTCCTATGCCGTAAGAGATATTTACATGTACTTTCTTTTAGTGTACACTGGACCTATCTTCACCCATGACTGATATTATGTTTGGGGTCATTTAGACAAAATGGAGTTGCATGCATCAAAAGGAGCATGCTAAAAGTACATATAGCGGTTGGCGGATAAATTTGTAACTGAGGCAATTAGTAGCACTTACCTATGAAATGCATGGCGTGTCATATTTTTTCACACATAAAGGAACACTAGTGGAAATGCACGTGGGACATACACGTGTTTGATAAACAAATTCCCTTAGTGATGGTTGAATATTGAAAAAAATATTTAGAAGATAGTTCCTATATAATATAAAAGACATTTTTATTAATAGTATATAAAGCCACATTTCAATCCATATCATAATTATAGAAGAAAAATGCCATATTGATATGATAGAATTAACCCAATAGTACATCTGGGCATGGTTTTTCAATGCTATGAAAAAGAAATTAGATGGCTAGAACTATGAGAATATAGATATAAAGTTGAAAACTGTTTCTTGAAAATTGAAATATTTCACCAAAGTTGCAGCAGTCAGAAACCATTGAAATATTAGATTTAGGCCTCACTTTAGCTTTCCGACATGGCTTCCATGAGAGAGATCCTTGAGAATAAAGATAATATATTCCATACGGTACGCACACCTGTTCTTATGAGCTGCCAACAGAAACTTCCCTTGACCTGTTAATGCTGTTAAACGAAAATGTCAGCGAAAACATAGTACTACAGAGCTAGAGCCTAGAGGTGTCAATTTTTTTTAAAAAAAATGTATAGACACCTTACTATTGTGTGTATACAAATTTAGTTACTAGTGATATCAATAGATGAAATGGCTAAGAACCTAAACATGTAGGTTGAATTCACTGTGCAACAGTGCATCGTGTTGAATTTTATTTGTAACAACTAAGCTTTTGTCAGTCCTCATTGGCTCATTGCATCCTTACCAAAAGATAAAAATAGTTATAATCTTCTTAATTTGAAAAGAGGATGTACAGAACCCTTTGAAATTTATATCAACATGGAGGACCATGATCTAAGTGACTACTCCTTTTCTTATCTATGTAACAGTCTACCAGATCCTAAGTGAATACCGTTCCAATGCGACATGAAACCAACTAACCTTGTGTTAAGCTGAGATAAAGGTGAAAAGTCGAGTTTTTCTTGTTCCTCTTGATGAAACACTGTATCGGCGCTTCCTTAGGTCCAGGCTGTACAAAATCAGACGCATCCACCAAGTAACATAGAACATAATAATTCAAATATTAGTACATTCTCTTCAAAAAAAAAAAAGTACATTCTTCTAGGTGCTGTGGTAAACCAGCAAGAAGCCAAGAACTACCTAAACTGAATTTTATAACCAGCAGTTTCATCCTTCTACCCTAGTTGACTAATGTATTGCAAGTAATACTTCAGAAATAGTATAAGTTTATTAAACAAGAAACCATCTAGTTTTTTTGTCCATACAAATAAAAAGTGCTCCCTATCCGAAATTTAGGTCGTTTGAGGATTCTATCTGGTCATACTTTTTAAATTTGGACCATCAATATGAAAAGTTACATATATTCAAACACATGCTTCACATTACCAAATTCATCATCGAAAATGTTTTCATAATATAACTTTTCGCTATTTAACTGTACTGTATATTCTAACAGAAGTTGCGAGTCAAAGCTGTCATAATGGTGACATCTGGAAGCAGAATATCTAAAGTGTGGGTACAATCAGCTCTATAAAAGGTATGAACACCTTAATCATGTGGCGATGTGTCAAAGAAATTGAAAGGTAGAGGAATCGCATCCATTAGAAGATATTTGGGCACTACGAACATGCCCCTGACTACCGAGAGCAATGCCTCACTTCTTTTGTTTAAGGCAAAATAATTAAAGCAACAGATGCGGCACCAGAATCGCATGCTCCACACTCCACTCCACCAGCCTTTTCCATTTCTTTTAAAAGCGAAACAATCGTTGACTGACGACGCAGCTCCAATCAAGACAATGAAGATGGTATACGGTCAGGATTCGGTGCGGCCTCACCTGCTTGAGCGAGGAGAGGAAGGTGATTCCCCCGCACCGGAGCGGCGGCCGCACCAGGGCGACGGCCGCCTCGCGCCACCGGCGGCACACGGAGGCGAACACCACCACGTCGCGCCGCTGTGGCCACCTCTCGGCGCCGGCGTCTACGCGCCGAAGGATGTCGTCGAGCAGCTCGGGCACCAGCGCCGACCACGTCCCCACGTCGCCCTCCTCCCCTTCATCATCCTGCTCCGCGGAGACCTCCGGCGAGACCCTCGCGTTGCCACCAGAGAGCGGACGCGCGGGCTCCGAGCAGGAGGCGCCGGGGGCGGCCCTGAAGGCGCGGCGCCGGGGGTGCATCATGGTTCAACGAGAAAATTGCATATCTGGGACCCGCAGTTTTAGAACAACAATCGTTTGACTTCGTAAAAATAAGCCTCAAAACGTTGACTCTCGATTTTCATGATTTCGCAGTTTTAGAACTCTAATAGTTGATTTCGTAAAAATAACCTTTAAAATGTTGGACTATTGATTTTCATAACATTATATGTATTTTTTTCTTTTTTTATCTTTATACATGTATTTGCCGAGACCGCTTGATGGCTGAGACCGCTCCTTCTGTTGCTGTCGTACGTACGTCCGTACTTGATGGCCGAGACTGCTGCCTGGGCAGGCTTCCTGCCCGCCGCCGCCCTTGCAGCAGGCAGGCTGGCCGCCGCCGTCCTTGCTGCCTGGGCTGGAAGCCGCCACGGCCTGGATTTTTTGCTAAAATTTCTGGACATAGCAGTGGCCGCCGGTGGAGCTTCGCCATCCATGGAGCCCTCAGGCACGGCCACGTCGTCAACGGCCGCTGCCAGCCCTTGAGGGATCGGCGCGGGCAGGCCTCGGGCGTCCGTCGGGGCCAGGTTGTCTCGGGCGCGCGTGGCTAGCCCTGCCTGGCCTTCGGCGGCCACGGCCAGGGGAAGCGAAGGGCCGGCCATGGCATCGGGAGGCTGGTCCTCCATGACCGTGGCATCGGGAGCCTGACCCTCCATGGTCGCGGCGTCGGCAGGCTGTCCCTTGGCGACGGGACGCTGGGCCTCCATGGCTGCTGCCGCGGCGTTGGGCGACGGCGATACGAACAGACGAAGGGTTAGGGCTTCTCAACGTCGGGCGACTACGAAATGTCGGGCGGCTCGGACTTCCCTTCCCAGATACGTACGGTGCCAAATACATATATATGTACAAGAAAAGAAATAAAATACATATAATGTCATGAAAATCAAGAGTCTAATCTTTGGAGGATTATTTTTACGAAGTCGACGATTGAAGTTCTAAAACCACGAAGCGCGACGATTAGAATGTCACATATGCAATTTTCTCAGGTTCAAGAGTCGCCAGCGGGGATGGGAAAGAATGGAAAGCGGAAAAGATGGAGTACACGAAACACGAATCAGGAGTGGGGATAGCGGAAACACATGGACTGATGAGATGAAAGATTCTGCGGCGCCGCTAATATACCTTTTTTTTCGTTAATTAAATGTAGCGCACGTCGGCGACGTCGCTCGTCACGGCGCGGTAATGCCCGCCGCACTCGCTCCGCACAATGCCTGTGGCGTCCGCATCCCTCCGCATGCCTAGCCGCCTAGCCGTGCAGCCATGGCTGTACATGTATTTTATACCGATTCTTTGATCAATATTCAATACAGAAGTGTGTTGAGTCCCATCTTGTTTCAAGTACACGAATGCCCTTTTCGGTCCTTTTGAGCCGGTCACTTCAACCCAGGCGCTCAAATCAATCCATTTGTGAAACTAGGGAAAATTTCATCAAGCCAGCAGACTAACACTCTGTATAGTCATCTATACCATTAAAAATTATAACTTCCTTTAATTACCATTTATTTATACTCTTTTATTTATGTTTTAGAGATTTTTTTCGTATGTGCCATTATAAAAGATCGTAATTCTCTCTTTTTCATTAACTTTTTCTTTATTTCACTACTTAATTTTTTGGATTGAAAACTTCTCTTCAAACTATTTTCATTTAAAAAAAAATATGATGATTTTTCTAAGATATATTAATCATATCAAATCATATTTTTTTATGGAATTAAATGAAAAAATTTTTATATGAAAATTATAGATCTCATTTCGAGATCTACAACTTTCTAGTTTTGATTTTTTCATTTGAAGTCGTATAAGATGCTCAAAAAAATTAATAACATTTTTGAACTTATATTTTTTCGCTTTTCACACTGTAGTTTGACGCAAGTAGAGCCTCGAATCGACGGAAGTGGCATGGAGGACCCGAAAAAGTTAGAGTAGTGGCGCTGAAGACCGCTGAATTTTTTCAGGGGCACACAGGGGATTGCGATCTTTTATAATGGCACACAGGGAAAGTCTCTATGTATTAAGGGTAAGGTTGTCTTTTTCGCTTTCACTTAACAGCTAAATTGATAATCTCTTACGACTAAAAAGAACAAAGCATGGACACTTTTTAGTGCAACATTCATCCATCGTCCAGCCGCCCCGCCCATGCGATCTTTCTCCGCACCCCCTACGCTCGTCTCCCTTCCAACTAAAGAAACGTCGCTCAGAAAACAAAACCCGCTCCCGTGCAGCGCCACATTGCCACTACCACCTCGCGCCTTGCTCGCGCCGCAAAAGAGCGTCGCCGCCGCTCGCGCCCGCCACAAGTCGCGACAAAAAAAGCCGCATGTGGCCCTCGGCCCTCGCGACCATGGTGGCGGCGCCCTTCCCCATCCCCTCCAGACGGCGGCCACTGCGCCCTTCCCCATCCCGACGGCCTTGCGTACGTGGGTGTCGGTGAGGGACAGTCGCCCTCAGGCTCTGGATCCGTGCAGGGCGGACACGGCGGTGGCGGATTCCCTCGGCTACGTCCGCGTCGTCACCACTTAATTAATCGCCCCGTGAGGCCCTCATCGCGCTCGTCGTCTCGCTGCGCCTCAGCACAGCAGCAGCCGGAGTGCCGGATCCGGTGCCGCGTCGCGCGAGCCTCGCCGTCGTCGCCGGCCGCTCGAGCTTCCCGCGTTGAACTGTGCTTCCGCCCCCAGCGGTTCCCCGAGTCGCGTACACGGTGGCACCCCCTCTGCTCCATTCGCTTCTTGCCGTCTCCCAGGTGAAGCAAGACCATCCCTCTCCTGTCTGTTTCTCCTATTGCGGTTTCCTCTGTGTTCCTCTTCTGATCTGTGCTGCGGGTTGACGGATTCATTCCATTTGTACAAGGAAAGCCAGGTGCTTACTCTTAATCTCCATTCCCATCTATCCATCTATTACTCACTACTGCACATATCAATATATCTATTTGTTTCCCAGCATTGGGAACACCTGTGTAACTTTGATTTGTAGAGCTGCTCTTCGTTTTCAAGGCAGTACGCGTTATTTCCCCACTAATCCCCATTCCCATCCCCATCTCCATATCGTTCAGCATATCAGTAGATCTATGAGTGGGTAGCGCTAAATCCCCTTTATGTCTTTTGCCGCTTGAGTTACTTATTTAATTAATGCACTTGGCAAAACTCATCTTCGCATCCAGGGATGAAATAAATTCTGACTTTAATTAATCATGGATATGCAAGTTCCTTTCAATTATCATTCTATCCCATGCGTTTTCCACCTTCACAGTGTGAAAGGATCAAGATGCCCAAGAGGGGGGTGAATTGGGCTAATTCTAAATTTTCTTGTTATAATCAAATCCTACGGATAGCCCAATTAACCCCTTGTGCCTAGACAAAGTGTTTCTATCAAATCAACGCACAAAAGACTTGCAACCTTTGTTCCAAACTTACTATAGCATAGCAATTCTATGAATGTAAAGACGAGTATCGAATTGCTCAAAGTAAATACTTAAAGTAAATGCTCAAAGTAAATGGAGAGAGGAACGCGGTGATGTTTTGCCGAGGTATCGGAGAGTCGCCACTCTCCACTAGTCCTCGTTGGAGTACCCGCGCAAGGGTGTAGCTCCCCCTTGATCCGCGCAAGGATCAAGTGCTCTCTACGGGTTGACTCTTCGACACTCCGTCGTGGCGAATCACTCAAAACCGCTCACAACTTGAGTTGGGTCACCCACAAGCTCCGCCGGGTGATCACCAAGCTCCCAATCACCACCAAGCCGTCTAGGTGATGGCGATCACCAAGAGTAACAAGCACGAACTCTCACTTGACCACGCGAAGCCTAATGAGAAAATGGATGCACACTTGTCTACTCTTGATTCACTAATGAGGTTTCACTCTTGGATTCTCAAATCACAAACACCTCACTAGGACCTTGCTCTTCTTGGCACTCACAAACGTGTTTCTCAGCTGTTGGAATGAGCAAAAGTAACTCCACACTCGAGTGGAGCTTCTATTTATAAGGCAGCCTGAAAAACGAACCGTTATGAGCTTCTGCGGGATGACCGGACGCTCCGATCATATTGACCGGACGCTCCGATCAGTTCAACCCTCGCAACAGTTTCCAAGTGATGACCGGACGCTGACAGGGTCCAGTCAGCACTGACCGGACGTGTCCGGTCGCTCTTGGATGCTTACTGTAATCGACCGGACGCTGGATACTCAGGGTCCGGTCACCACTGACCGGACGCGTTCGGTCACACTTTCTCAAGTCTGGACCCTTACTGGAGTCGACCGGACGCTGGCCCCCAGCGTCCGGTCACACGACCTTCCAGCGTCCGGTCACTCCAGACATGTTCTCCTTAGTCAAATGAACTGACCGGACCCTGCGGCCATCGTCCGGTCGCACCGGAGCCAGCGTCCGGTCAGTATTTGACCCTCTATTCACTTCTAACTCTCGATCATATGAGAATAAAGTTTGCTCCAAAGGATCTTAGGCATTCATAGGAGCTACCTAGAGCTAGTTTTAACAAGTGTGTACCACACCTAACTCACTAGACTCAACTAGGTCAAGCTACCCGTTCATACCCCACTTCATAGTACGGCCAAAGGAAAAAACAAAGTCCTAAACTACTCTAAGTGTCTCTCCAACTTCAATTGACACTTAGAACTAGTTATCCTTAACCTTGTCGTCCATCCTTTGAAAACCGAAACGATTTCCATCGTGGGGGCATGACAACCTCAATTGCCCAATCGATCTCCATTACCATGACCTAACTTAATTGCCTCTACAAAACACACGTTAGTCATAGTAATCTTGTATTGACATTAATCACCAAAATCCACTTAGGGGCCTAGATGCTTTCAATCTCCCCCTTTTTGGTGATTGATGACAATACCACCTCGAGTATGTTATGGAATGAGGTTTTTTGACGGGCTTGGTTCATATAAGCTTTTGTCGTTAAGAACAAAAGAGTTAGGCAAGCTTATATGACCCAAGCCAACACAATGTACTTAAAGGATATGAATTAAGCATGAGTACAAGTAACAAAGCTCATTTGCTTCGAAGTATAAACGTGGAAGCAAAAGCAAATGAGCATAACACAAGTGATATGACATATAGATAATGCAAAGTAGAAATCACACATGTCAAATATCACAATCACGTAGATAGCACTATTACATATATATAATAGTATGTAGGAAAGTAAACACACAAATGCATAAGTAATAGTGTATCACACAAATAGAACTCCAAATGTATATAATAGGCTAATACTAGATAACTAGCTCCCCTAAATGTAGCTCCCTCTGAGACTACATACTCGAACACCCTCTCCCCCTTTGACGTCAAACACCAAAACCTAGGGGTTGGACGGTGAGGCTACAGCGGACGAGCCGGGCGCTGAAGAACGTGGGGCAAGCTGGAACCGGGCACCATCATCATCTGACCCTGAGCTCTGAACTGACTGACCCTCTGTGGCAGGAAGTGTCGCTGAAGCGGTCTGGGTTTGAGCTAGAGCTGGTGCTGCCTGTGAAGCTGCTAGTATGTCTGTCGTAGGATCTGATGAGGCGACAGACGAGGGGAGCCTCTGAGTAGTCACAGCGACTGGGTCTACTGTAGATGGACCGGCAGAATGCATATGAGGCGGAGTAGGCATGCCGGTCAACTCACTGAAGGATGCTCCAAGACTCCTGGAGACTGATGTGTCAGGCACGAATAGCGAGGAGGACTGCTCTGGTGTGAAGCCCGTCTCAAGTGGAGTGAATCGCTGGGCTACCACGGTGAGGCCAACCATGGGGGACACTGTACAAGAGGTGAAGCAAATTGAGCTGGAGGCTATCTCGACCTGAAGCCCGGCTGGGTGAATAGCTGAGTCGTCATGGTGGAAGCATTTGAGCAAGTGGGGCGAAGTCTGTGGGTGTGGGGCCCCCAAGAGCTGTCACTACATGCTGCACATGAACCCATATAAGCCGCTTTGCAAGAGTATCTATTTGTTGATGCATCTCGCCGCTGCTGCTTTGCATTTCTCTTGCCGCCTGGAACTCGCCCTGTCGAAGTCTCAAATCGGGCAAAAGTAGCATTTGTCTCTGTGGCTGCTCGTCTATCTCTGTGTTTGTTGTGATCCGCTCAAGAATAGCAATGAGAGCGGGTCTGCTCTGGAGCAGTGGGCAGAATCGGAGCTACCGCCTCTGCATCATGTCTGCGTGGAGGCATCTCGAGAATAGGCAGAGATAGTCATCGTTAGAGCTGTCATCACTGATTTCGGCCACCTCCTGCTGTGCCTCTAGCTCCTCCTCCTCGGTGGGTTTGCAATCCTCTCGATGATCTCATCCTCCTTGAGTGCGGACTCAGCACGTCGGGACGACGGCAGCTAGGCTGTCTGGGTGCTCGAGGCGTGGTATGTCCGATCCTCCGTGAGGTTGTAAGTCGAGAATTCTGTGGTGGCACCTGATACTCATCCATCATACCAGGGGCTTATCAAGTACTATTCTGCGGATAAGAAACATGATCCGTTGAGCATAGGGAAGCTGCTGCGACCCTTGAATCCCTCACTATAGTATCCTCCATCTCCGAAAGAAGGAGGTCCCAGATATCAAATCGTTATCTGTGCATCATAGCATTAAGAAGCCAGAGTCAGAAGCGAGTCGGACCTCTCTATATCCCAACACGGGAAGCAAAGTGTCCTCCCGATAATGGCCTCTAGCACTCTCGTTGTAGGAGTCAAGTCACTAG
This sequence comes from Miscanthus lutarioriparius, assembly GCA_904845875.1. Lineage (NCBI taxonomy): Eukaryota > Viridiplantae > Streptophyta > Magnoliopsida > Poales > Poaceae > Miscanthus > Miscanthus lutarioriparius. The sequence goes on along the minus strand of CAJGYO010000006.1, from coordinate 26,827,290 downwards.
GGTTCCTGCCGACCCCTCTCCAAAAGGCTCCTTGAAGCAATGTCGCGACTAAATCAGAGGGAGGCACCAACCCTCCATGTGGACGCCTAGGAGGTTCCTCGCTATCCATAACAGAGACCTCATGTATCTTGACAGTCGCCTCCTGTAGCCTCAAGATATCTCTCGACCCTACCACTCGTCACTCTGTAGTCTTTGCCTCAAAGCAAAGTGAATAAACATGTGTTGTGGATCGATGAAGAGTGAAGCATAAAACCAGACGAACCCAAGAGATAGTACATATATCCTCGTCCGTCTAATCAAATCATGGACCCCGCAAATATGACAAGTATGGCGAATGCTCTCTCCTATTGCTGCCACAATGGACTCTATCGACAAACTCTCCGAGATCTCGAACACCGCCCCATTGTTGAGATAAGCATTGTAGAAATCCTCCCGCAGTGGCGTGTAGAAACCCTCACCGCTCTCTCATCCCTCCTTGAGGAAACCAAACCTCAAACTCAACAAAAAACGCATTGCTTTGAACTCCACCTGGCGGTAGCGCCCTCAAGTCGAGGTGAACCACTTGGAGGTGGACCACCGTGGTCTAGGTGGAGGACGTGATCCCTCCACGTGTCGGCGACCTCGGCGGGACCGGTACACGGTCCGCCAGGCAGAGCGCGGCTGGGTGCCGGCTCTGTCTCCTCGGCCTCCCCGGTCTGCTGAGGCTCTACTTGTGGGGGCTATTGCTTGTCTTTGACGGACCCTCCTCAATGGCAACCCGTCGTCTCCGCAAGCGTGGCAGCCCCAATTTGGACTACCGTGGACGACGCTCAACCTCCTCAATCGCTGACTCTGAATCTGGTGGTGGCCGATCTTCGCAATGACAACTCCGCTGCGGGCACCACTCTCTCGGCACGCTCTGCGCTCTCGCAAATTCTTTGCTCTTCTTGCCTCTCGCATCAGGATACTTCCGCTTCTTGGATGTCACCGCTTGGTTGACTTGCCCTTAGATCCGGTTTGGTCGGGCGAGGCGGGGCCTCCGATCATCATCACTGGGCCACCACCAACGTTCTTGGTGCGAGCCATCTAAACCGACAAGATGGTGAATCGCCGTGATGAAGATCAATCTGTCATCATTGCTTTCGAGGCTAGGCCTCGATCCTTACTCGTGAGCTTGGCTCGAAGTTGATCGCTAAATCGCCACAAGAAACCACAATGGAACAGGACGATTTGCCGCACGATAGAATAGATGGATATACAAAAAAATACCATATTGCTAATAGATGCGAAACCCTAACAGAGAAAGCAATGTAGATGCGAAATTGAATCGAATGGCTTTCTACCTGACGATCAGCGATCCGTGAAAAGATGAGATGTCACGCGGGAGAACCTCGGAACCGGCTAGGGTTACACGGAGCAATGATGAACTGGTGGCCCTAGTATTTGTGAGATCAGTGCATTGAATTGCAAATTGATCTACATAATTTGAAATTGAAACAAGGGGCTAGCCTTACCGAGAGGAGATGAGGCTAGGGCACACGGCAAGAAGCAGAGCAGAGGCGTGGACAGGGCGACTTCGGCGAGCTACGGTGGCGATGGCGCTGTGGCGCGCGAGCTGCGATGGCACGTGCTGTGCTAGCGCGGTGGTGCGCGGGAAGCCTCGGGAGCAGTGGCGTGGCGAGGCTGGAGCATGCCGGCATGGGTGCGAGGTGGCCGGCGCAGGGTCACGGTGGCGCAGCGAGGCAAGGGCACAACGGCGCGCGTCTGGCGACCAGAGGAGGCGCAAGAGGCGGCGGCGCTGGCTAGGGCACGGCGGCGCGCGGCTGGCGACCAGAGGAGGCGCAAGAGGCGGCGGCGCTGGCTAGGGCAAGGTGGGATGAGGGCGAACAAAGGTACGGCTTGCGGTTAAACAGTTCCCCACACGCGACAGAAAAGGAATCGGAGAAAAGAGTCCTGAAGCCGCGCGAGATCCACTGACCGGACGCTCCGGTGGTTGCGACTGAACGCTGCCACCCAGCGTCCGGTCGATTCCAGAGAGGTCCAAATCCTCTGGAATCGAGACCGGACGCGTCCGGTGGTCCATGACCGGACGCAGGCAGGGTGCGGTTAATGCAACTTGGTCTACCTTCGATCGACCGGACGCTGAACCCTTCCTGACCAGACGTACAGACGCAGCGTCCAGTCACTCCTTCACCAGCAGTTCACCTCCTGTGAACTGACCGGACGCTAGACAACAGCGTCCGGTGCACCTTTTCTAGCAAATCTTCAAACATCCATCTCGCTGCCTGTTCCCAATCAAGTCCCAACTTGAATAAGATCAAAATAAACACCAATTGGGACTGATGTGAGTGACCTCTCTCAAACCCTCATATTTTTTTTAAAATATTTTGCCTTAGGCTATAATTCTTTTTAAGAAAATAGGCAACAAGAGGGCAAATGGAACAAAACGACAAAACAACATTCATGCATATACAATACTTGAGTAAATCTAGTTGCTTGTCAAGTTTGATCCAAGGTTAAGCTTCTTCACACGCTTTTCGGCGGTTATCTTAACCATGTTAGACAAGCGCTATATGCATTGCCACGAATTTAAACATGTCGTATATTACAATGAATGCACGAGACAACACAAGCTCAATTTTTAGTGAAGTTACTAAAATCAAGAACATTGAGCTCATTCCGCAATCTACAAAATGTAGCCTCATCTAGCGGTTTAGTGAAGATATCCGCTAATTGATCTTCGGATCTTACACCTTCTAGTGATATATTATTTTTAGCCACATGATCTCTTAGAAAGTGATGGCGGATATCTATATGCTTGGTGCGAGAGTGTTGAACCGGATTATTTGCAAGTTTTACCGCACTTTCATTGTCGCACAAAAGAGGTACTTTCTCTAGAACTACTCCATAGTCTAGCAAAGTTTGTTTCATGTATAATATTTGAGCACAACAAGCACCCGCGGTAATGTATTCCGCTTCGATGGTGGACAAAGCCACACTATTTTGTTTCTTAGAGGACCAAGACACAAGTGATCTTCCAAGCAAATGGCACCCTCCGGATGTGCTCTTTCTATCAACTTTGCATCCGGCATAATCTGAATCGGAATAGCCAATTAATTCAAATAAAGCTCCTTTGGGATACCAAAGACCAATGCTTGGTGTGTGCTTAAGATAACTAAAGATTCTTTTTACGGTAATTAAGTGATTTTCCTTAGGACTAGCTTGAAATCTAGCACACATACACACACTAAACATGATGTCGGGCCTAGATGCGGTTAAATATAACAAGCTACCAATCATAGAACGGTAGAGAGTTTGATCAATCGGGTTACCTCCCTCATCTAGATTGAGATGTCCATTTGTAGGCATTGGTGTCTTGATTGGCTTACATTCATCCATCTTGAATCTCTTGAGAAGATCTTTTGTGTATTTCTCTTGAGAGATGAAGATGCCTTCTTTCATTTGCTTGACTTGAAAATCAAGAAAGAATGTAAGCTCACCAATCATTGACATCTCGAACTCCTTCGACATCAATTCACCAAATTCTTTGCATGAGTCTTCATTTGATGATCCAAAGATGATATCATCAACATATACTTGACAAATGAAGATATGCCCATCAAGCTTCTTGGTGAATAGTGTGGTGTCGACCTTCCCAATGGTGAAGCACTTCTCAATGAGGAAGTCCCGAAGGCGCTCATACCAAGCTCTTGGGGCTTGCTTAAGCCCATATAGTGCCTTGGACAACCTATAAACATGATTAGGATATCTAGGGTCTTCAAACCCGGGAGGTTGATCAACATAGACTAGTTTATTTATAAAGCCATTTAAAAACGCACTTTTCACATCCATTTGATATAGTTTCATTTCATGATGTGATGCATATGCAAGAAGGATACGAATGGCTTCTAATCTTGCAACCGGTGCAAAGGTCTCTCCAAAATCCAAACCTTCAACTTGAGAGAACCCCTTTGTAACTAGTCTTGCCTTGTTCCTCACAACAACACCTTAATCATCTTGCTTGTTGCGGAACACCCACTTTGTTCCAATAACTCTTGCACCTTTTGGTCGCTCTTCAAGAGTCTAAACTTCATTGCGAGTGAAGTTGTTCAACTCTTCATGCATGGCATTGATCCAATTCGGATCTTTAAGAGCTTCTTCTACCTTGGTAGGCTCATAGCAAGAGACAAAAGAATGGTGAGCAATAAATGAAGTAAGTTTTTGAGATCGAGTCATCACACCCTTTGATGGACTCCCTATGATGAGATCTTGTGGATGATCTTGTAGGAGAGGTGTGTTTCTTCTATTGACCACTTGAGGAGGAGGTTGTGGAGCATCAACATCTTGTGCTTGTACCACCATTTGCTCATGGGAGATATGAGTATCTTCATTTTCTACTCTCCCATCTTTTTCACCATCATGTGGTACATTTGATGAAGATGGTTGGTCAATGACTTGTACATCATTTTCATCATCTTTTAGCTTGATGTCTCCCACCGGGATATTCTTCATAGCCTCCCTCAATGGTTCATCACCTATATCATCAAGATTCTCATGTGCTCCTTGGGAGCCGTTAGATTCATCAAATTCCACATCATATGTTTCTTCAACCAAGCCGGTGGCATGATTAAATACTCTATATGCTTTGGACTTCAATGAGTAACCAACAAGAAAACCTATATCACAACGTCTTTGAAACTTCCCTAGGTGTTGCCGCTTCTTGTAGATGTAGCACTTGCAACTAAACACCCTAAAGAAGGAGACGTCCGGCTTCTTCCCATTGAGCAACTCATACGGTGTCTTGACAAGGAATTTTTGAAGAAATAGGCGGTTGGATGCATAACATGCGGTGTTGATTGCTTCCGCCCATAGAGCTTCGGGGGTGTTGTACTCATCTAGCATTGTCCTTGCAAGGGTGATCAAAGTCCGATTCTTCCTCTCAACTACACCATTTTGTTGAGGAGTATAGGTTGTGGAGACTTCATGTTTGATTCCAACTTCATCACAATAGGATTCAATATTTGTGTTGTCAAACTCTTTGCCATTGTCACTTCTTATCTTCTTGAGCTTCACTTCAAATTCATTTTGAGCTCTCTTGGCGAACTTCTTGAAACAAGATGCAACTTCGGATTTGTCATGAAGGAAGAACACCCATGTATACCTTGAATAGTCATCCACAATCACAAGACAATAGAGATTTTCTCCCAAACTCTTATATGTTGTTGGTCCAAATAAATCCATGTGTAGGAGTTCTAGCACTCTTGTGGTTGACATGAAAGCTTTGGTTGGATGAGTGTTTGCAACTTGCTTGCCGGCTTGACATGCACTACAAAGCTTGTCCTTCTCAAACTTCACATCTTTCAACGCTCTCACCAAATCATTCTTCATAAGCTTCTTGAGTGAGCTCATCCCAACATGAGCAAGTCTTCTATGCCATAGCCACCCAAGTGTTGTTTTGGTGAATAGGCAAGTCTTCAAGTTTGCATCTTCGGAGGTGAAGTCAACTAGATATAAGTTGTTGTATCTAAATCCATTGAATATCACTTGCTTGTCATCTACTTTGGATACAACAACCTCCTTCTCGGTGAATAAGCATTGGAAACCAAGATCACACAATTGTCCGACGGATAGCAAGTTGAAACTCAATGAGGCAACATAGAGCACATTGGAGATGGAATGATCATTTGATATTGCCACTTTGTCCAATCCTTTAACCTTGCCCTTTGAATTATCTCCAAATGTTATTTTCTCTTGTCCATCTACCTCTTCATCTAGTGAGGTGAACATACGAGGATCACCGGTCATATGTTGAGTACAACCACTATCAATAACCCAATGACTTCCACCGGTCTTGTAGTTCAACTACACACAAGAGATTCAAGCTTTAGGGATCCAAACTTGTTGAGGGCCCTTCACCTTCTCAACAAGTGACTTAGCCATCCAAATCTTCTTAGGCCTACTCTTATTGGGGGGGTCCTAAGAACATGACTTTCATCTTTCCACTAGAATCTTTTCTAAGCATGTAGTGAGCATTGAAAGCAAAGGGTCTAGCATGCTTGGGCAAGGGTTGTGGTGGTGGAGTTTGACACTCATGAGCAAAGTGGCCTTCTTGTCCACACTCAAAACATCTCTTTGGCTTTAGCTTTGGCTTTGATTGTTGGTGTTGAGCTTGAGCCTTCTTCTTCTCTACACTTGCCATATATCCAATGCCACTTCTATCCATCTTCATGACGGTATTCATGAGTAGCTCACTTTGGAGATGCTTGCCTCTAGCAAACTTGCTCAATCCCACCTTGAGATGCTCTTTCTCCATCTTGAGCTTCTTGTTCTCTTCCTTGAGAATATCATTGTTCTTCTCTTTCTTGAGTTTCTTGTTTTCTTTTTTTAGCTTCTCATTCTCAAGGATCAAATCTTTGTCATGATCAAGAGTTTCTATCACAATGGTGTTGTGACTTTTCATCTCTTCAAGATCTTTCATGAGCTTCTCATTGTCACTCTTGAGCTTGACATACTCATCATAGTCATTGCACTCAACCACTTGCTTGCCTTTGCTACTAGATCCATGCTCAATGCTCTCATCAATTAAATCATCACATGAGGTAGCTATATCAATCTTAACAACATGGTTAGTAGCAACATGTGGCTCATTTGGTAAGAATTCTTGTGCAATAACAAGGGTATAATAATTGATCTTTAGAGTTGTATATTCATCTTTTAGCTTGTTGTGACTAGTGATAAGCTCATTGTGCACCCACTCAAGTTTATCATGTTTATCTTTAAGCTCTTTCTTAGAAGATTTGAGCTCCTTGAGTTTGGATGATATAGAATCATTTGTTTCTTTGAGCTCATCATTAGTCTTTTCTAATGTATCACACTTAGCTAAGAGTGAGTCATTTTTAGCATCAAGTTTTTCATTTGTACCTCTACTCTTTCTAATGATCTTAGTGTATTTTCTTAATATTTTGACAAGATCATCATATGTGGGTGAATCATCATCGCTATCGCTATCATCATCACTAGCTTGCTCATCATCACTACTATCATCACTTTTAGTTACCTTGCGTTCACCATTGGCCATAAGGCATAGGTGTGTAGAGGATGATAGCGATGGTGGCGGTGAGGATGCAAGATCAATAGCAATGGCGGCCACCTTCTCATTGTCACTCTCATCATCGGATGATCCACTTGATGAATCAATGTCTGTGAGCCAATCACCGACAATATAGGCCTTGCCACTCTTCTTTTTCTTGTAGAAGTCTCTCTTTTTGCCATCTCTCTTCTTATATGGCTTGTTCTTTTTCTTTTCATCTTCATCACTTGAATCATCTTTCTTGCCCTTGTTCTTGAACTTGTCTTTCTTGGGCTTTGTGCATTGATGAGCTAGGTGGCCAAGTTCGCCACAATTGTAGCAATCCATCTCGGAGATTAGCTTTCTTCTTGAGCTAGTGAAGAACTTCTTCTTCTTGCTGTCAAACTTGATGCCACTCTTGTTTAGCTTTTTTAGCATCTTGGCGGTCTTCTTCACCATGAGAGCAAGACTTTCTTCATCATCTTCATCACTTGAGCTCTCATACTCAAGTCTTGCCTTGCCCTTATCTTGGCTAGCTTTGAATGCTAAGTCCTTCTCTTTCTTCTTTGTAGAGGATGAGCCATCTTGTGGCGTGATGTGCATGTACATCTCATGAGCATTGATCTTTCCCAAGATTTGTGTCGGTGTAGCGGCGGAAAGATCACCTTGATGTAGCACGGTCACAATGTGCCCATATTTGTCAATGGGGAGGACACTCAAGATCTTTCTCACAACGTCGGATGGTGACATTTGAGTGAGTCCAAGCCTATTGACTTCCTCTACAAGAACATTTAAACGAGAATACATTTCATTAGCACTTTCTTTGGGAAGCATCTCAAAAGAATTTAGCTTTTTAATCACAAGATGATAGCGTTCCTCACGCTCACTCTTGGTTTCCTCATGGAGCGCACAAACGTCCGACCATAGAGCATGGGCGTCTTTGTGGTTCCTTACACGATTGAACACATCTTTGTAAAGGCCTCTAAAGATGGTGTTGCGAGCCTTTGCATTCCATTTTTCATAGTTTACTTCATCGCCTTGGAGTTGTGCGGCATTCTTAGGTGTTGGGAACCCTTGAGAGGCGGCTCTAAGAATCCCAACATCTAGAGCTTCTAGGTAAGCCTCCATGCGAATTTTCCAATATGGAAAATCATCCCCCTCGAAGATAGGAGGAGGTCCATCCCCATGAGACATCTTGCTCTAAGCGGTTAGGCTTAAAAACGTGAGCACGAGGCTCTGATACCAATTGAAAGGATCAAGATGCCCAAGAGGGGGGGTGAATTGGGCTAATTCTAAATTTTCTTGCAATAATCAAATCCTACGGATAGCCCAATTAACCCCTTGTGCCTAGACAAAGTGTTTCTATCAAATCAACGCACAAAAGACTTGCAACCTATGTTCCAAACTTACTCTAGCATAGCAATTCTATGAATGTAAAGACGAGTATTGAATTGCTCAAAGTAAATACTTAAAGTAAATGCTCAAAGTAAATGGAGAGAGGAACGCGGCGTTGTTTTGCCGAGGTATCGGAGAGTCGCCACTCTCCACTAGTCCTCGTTGGAGCACCCGCGCAAGGGTGTAGCTCCCCCTTGATCCGCGCAAGGATCAAGTGCTCTGTACGGGTTGATTCTTCGACACTCCGTCGCAGCGAATCACCCAAAATCACTCACAACTTGAGTTGGGTCACCCACAAGCTCCGTCGGGTGATCACCAAGCTCCCAATCACCACCAAGCCGTCTAGGTGATGGCGATCACCAAGAGTAACAAGCACGAACTCTCACTTGACCACGCGAAGCCTAATGAGAAGATGGATGCACACTTGTCTACTCTTGATTCACTAATGAGGTTTCACTCTTGGATTCTCAAATCACAAACACCTCACTAGGACCTTGCTCTTCTTGGCACTCACAAATGTGTTTCTCAGCTGTTGGAATGAGCAAAAGTAACTCCACACTCGAATGGAGCTTCTATTTATAAGGCAGCCTGAAAAACGAACCGTTATGAGCTTCTGCGGGATGACCGGACGCTCCGATCATATTGACCGGATGCTCCAGTCAGTTCAACCCTCGCAACAGTTTCCAAGTGATGACCGGACGCTGACAGGGTCCGGTTAGCACTGACCGGACGCGTCCGGTCGCTCTTGGATGCTTACTGTAATCGACCGGACGCTGGATACTCAGGGTCCGGTCACCACTGACCGGACGCGTCCGGTCACACTTTCTCAAGTCTGGACCCTTACTGGAGTCGACCGGATGCTGGCCCCCAGCGTCCGGTCACACGACCTTCCAGCGTCCGGTCACTCCAGACATGTTCTCCTCAGTCAAATGAACTGACCGGACCCTGCGGCCAGCGTCCGATCAGTATTTGACCCTCCATTCAATTCCAACTCTCGATCATATGAGAATGAAGTTTGCTCCAAAGGATCTTAGGCATTCATAGGAGCTACCTAGAGCTAGTTTTAACAAGTGTGCACCACACCTAACTCACTAGACTCAACTAGGTCAAGCTACCCGTTCATACCCCCCTTCATAGTACGGCCAAAGGAAAAAACAAAGTCCTAACTACTCTAAGTGTCTCTCCAACTTCAATTGACACTTAGAACTAGTTATCCTTAACCTTGTCGTCCATCCTTTGAAAACCGAAACGATTTCCATCGTGGGGGCATGACAACCTCAATTGCCCAATCGATCTCTATTACCATGACCTAACTTAATTGCCTCTGCAAAACACACGTTAGTCATAGTAATCTTGTATTGACATTAATCACCAAAATCCACTTAGGGGCCTAGATGCTTTCACAGTGTTAGCTTGGTTGCGCTGCAGTTGCCATAGCAATGAGCCACAAAGTTTTGCCTCACATTTTTTTCCCTTCAATGTGTAGGTTTCGATGGGCATGGTTATAAAATAGTTGCATTTGTTCTGATGTAGATGGTTGTCGGCTTTTTGAAAGAAAAAAAGGTATGCTTAGTTTCTGGGCCATCTTCCCATAATTATGGAGTTATAATCTATTTCTTTTAGTGACATACTTCTTATATTAATACCTGGAGTGCAATATAGACATGTATCTACGTGTGCTCTAAATTATACCACCTCTAGAATACAAGCTTTTGAGTGCTATATACATTTACAATGTTATCCTACAATTTTCACGTAGAGTTCATTCCAATTTAGTTAGGACTGTAAAAGATATCGACAGAGTTGAACCTTGCATATGATATCTAACTTACATCCTGGATTGTAAAATAGATATGGAGAGTACTTGGCACAGGAATACCGTGCCACGCAAATGAAATACTCCTCCTTGCTGCCTCAAAATCACAAGGAAATCACTATAAATTCTAGAAGCTGGCACAATATATTGCGCTATTTAGATGATTTCAGGACCTACTATTGGCTATCAAAAGTTTGTGCAGGTTGAGAGCTTCTAAATGGTCACTGAGTTTCTATATCTGCAACTTGATTATAAAAATATAGGTAAAAGACGATATTCAACAAGCTATTAAAGGTCTTGTCTGCAAATTCTAGAAGCTGTCCAGACTACATATTAAGGAAGATGCATAAGTAACAATTGCAATTATAGGTTCCTCAGTTGTTTGCTTACTGAATGTGCCTTTACCATGCGCGTCGTCCTCTTTATGAACTTTTATTTAACCTTGTCAATTGATATATGCCCTCGCTAAAGAATATGTTCTTGCCATGTGTACATGTGACAATGAGATGTCCCGTGTAATATATTATGTCCATATTAGATTATTATATTATTAGTTGTTTCATGCAGTATGAATTCTCAGCTCTTTCAATACAGAATATTATCTATACAATTTCTCTCATTTTCTTATGTTCATTCATTTCCTTAAAATATTTGATTTATTGCATGAAAATGCAGACCCATAGTCAACTCTCAATGACAGGTACCATGTATTATCTTCAATTCAATTCTGTTTTAACCATAGTCCTATATATGGATCACAAATTTGTAAATTTTATATATGATGGTAGCTAATAGTATTAAAAGTTTCAATATTATTTTAATGAAATTCCACTGCTTTTATTGTCATTGTTATATTACAGGTTGGTGTGAGAAAGTAGTAATTGACAAGGACGATGTTGCCAAAGGGCTTCACGAGCTTGTCACCCACTACAGCATAGCCAAGCTTGTAGTGGGAGCAGCAGTAGATGAATACTACTCAAAGTATGTGTCACAATCTTGTATGCCACACTTTGTTTGTTTGTGCTGCTAGGCTCCAGATTCGCCATGATCCACCATTGCGGCAGCCTCATCTAGGCGTCGTCCAGGCAAAGCCCCATGTGAGATGTAGTACCAATTTTTCCCTTTTCTCCTTCTCCTAATCCATCTCCATAAATTGGATTAGCATATTCTAGGTCCACCTCATAGTCTGCCACCACAGATTTGATTGTCATATGTTAATAAATTGGATTAGCGTATTTTAGAGCCTCCTCATAATCTGCCACCACAAATTTGATTGTCATATGTTAGTGTCAGTCTAACTCTGGGATTGATTTGTCATGTCCTATTTGGGGGCTACGACCATTGTACTAGACCCAGTGCATCCTTGCAGGGTCTTCTGCATTGCTAGACATATAATGAGGTGACCATCCAATGTGAGGCCATGCTTACAATCTATGGAATTCAGTATGCCAAAAATTTTGGTTTACCGCCTCATTTTACCTCTGTGGTAGTAGCACTAAAGTAACGGTGCTGTTTTTTTACCAAATGAAATAGTCTACATGATTACGTTTCACACATGATTTGCATCCAAAGATGATAGGTGTCTATGCATGTTACTCTTGATTTCCTTCGCCTTACACACCTATACCACAAATAAGACTGAATTGAGCCATGCGATTTTAGCTCTCTGTGTTTATTCGATCCTAAATGTTGTTCGAACTATACGCCTTACCTTCAGGTGCCTTAAATTGTCATGGTGTTTCTCATATTGCTAAACTAATTTTATGATACCTCATAACTGCCATCATATTTTACCAATTTGTGGCTACGGATTCCAGCGTTTAACTATTAACGAGTGTTTCTTCTATTGTACATCTTTGATGACCAGTACCGTGACATGGGGATATATTTTAATCCCTTTGACCCTACAAGAGTTCTATTTGTAAACTAAAGATAGATGGTTTTAGTTGCCTGTTTCCTTTTTTTTTGCATTTCCTACCCTTTGCGATAATGGAAAATTGTAGTAATATATTTGCTTATGCACATAATACATTCCTATCATGTACCCCAACTATTAATTGGTTCTAATTTGGAAGGCACTTTACATATCTTTCTCCTCTGCCAGGGATCAGATATTTTATCTCTTGTGCAATGCCTTGCCCTTTATCTGACTTCCTTCCCTGTCCTTTGCAGGCATTAGATGCCATTTCCCTTTTTATTTACAAAAATCCAAGCACTCATTTTGATCCTACCCTTATATTATGCAGCATATTATGATATATTTCTGTTTCCATATAAAATGAGATCAAGACTGATTATGCTTAGGTACGCCATCTTTATCATTATATTGTTTGCCGCTGCCTGCAATTCTGAAATTATTTTCCCCGGATTCAATCTGGTATATTACAGGAATTTGTAAACCTCATTTGCCTTCCTGATTATTTAATGGACATGTTCAGATTTTTTTGCCAGCCTGTATAACATGGGAGTCACTATGCTAATACAATTGGTAAACTACGTTATTATGATCGATCCTTTTCCTTCAGCTCAGTTGAAGGTATTTGGTTTCCTTTATGATTTTTTTTTCTCATTACGATTGTGATTCACCCGTTTATACATGGAATTATTCAGTTCAAGGGACATGGTTGCTTCAATCCTCTAAAGAATGTCCTTATTCAGTGTTCTATCTGATTCCGTGAGAGTTGGAATTCTTAATTACCTAATCGAGACAGAGATCCATCTTGCGACATCAATCTACATGCCTGCAGGACTAGATGATCCAAACGAACCGCGGCATTTCTTATATCTTTTGCTAACTTGCTTTAGAGTTAGGTATTGGAAACTAAACAACCACCAGAAAATATTTCCCTTTCATTGCTTTCTGTATCAGGCAAATTTGTCCTTAGTTCCCTATTGAAGATTATTTTTAAATGACACCTTTTTGTTTATTGTGTGTATATTCAGTCTATTCCTTCAATTAAGATACAGAGCGTTGCCAAGATTTTATATAAGAGACTTTGCTTCTTCAGCCTGGGCACTGTGTCATATTTGCTTGCCCTTCTTAGCATGTTTGCCTCAACTAATGGTGCATACCAATTTTCCCCGAAAGTCAACTTGGTTAGTCCTTTGATGCCCCGAGGTCAATTCCTGTAGAACTGGTGATTCCTTTGTAATTAGTAGTGTAAATTTGCTCTATTTTAGTGCTTCCATCACATTTGGATGTGATTATTTATAAGCTTCCATAAGGCCTATGGTACTAAAAAAACAATATGGTGCTAATAACAGGCGCAAGTTTTCCTATGCCTTCTGAATGGTTCCCTATGCTATTGCATTGCTCAATAAGATGCTGTAGCTTCGCTGAAATTAACAGGTTCACAGATTCAAAAAAAACCAGGGACAAGGGTGCAACGGTACATTCATAAGTATGTCTAAGGTATTTTGCTATTTTCTTCCTTGTAAGCTGTTCTTGATTAGTGCTATGTGCTATGGACAGTACCATCACAGGTTGTGAGCTCGAATTTGTTCAGGTCAATTTATGCTATGGGTAGTACAATCACAGGCTGTGAGTTCGAGTTTGTGACAATACGAGAACTTGCCTGAATCTAGTTATGGAAGCCTGATACCTCACTCTCCCCTAAATCGGCATGAGTAAGTATTGCTCATTAGAGTTCATAGCTCAGTTTAGTGTTTAGTGCTTGAATTTACCTTTTCTCACACAATGTCGGATACTTTTGTCACTGATATGGGAGGATCTGCATAAATTCCTGTCATAATACATGAATTGGGAGGAACTGCATAAATTCCCACCATCTATTAACCTGCATTGGAGAAGGAGGCCTCACTGGACTAGGAGAAGTACATGAAGGTGAACAGCAACATTCTCGGAGGTACAGATCTTAGTTTTCACTTATGATAATGTAAAGTTACATGATTATTGTGATAATCTGATGGTCCTTTCACCACTCCTGATTTTAGACAATACATTGGAATTTTGTTAGATGATCTTGCTCCATTTCTATGATATTAGAAAAGTAAAACATGGCATGCTGTCTGTGAAGTTTGTTGCATCCTAGAGTTAAAGCATTAGGCTAGAAAGATGGTCTAAAATAATCACTGATGTGATTTTTGTATGACTAAATCTAGGAAATCTTATCACAAAATAGAATAATGGATTTAGTGGACCAATTTTCATTGCTTGGTAGATTCAAGTCTAATTTAGCAATGTGTTATTGTATATTGAGTTAACAAGCCCTAGATATGCATATTCACATCTATAAACCATTTTGCTCTTGCAGAAGTTGAGCGCCTTGACAATTCGCCGTTCAGATATTTTCTTAGGGAACTATATGGTGACAATGCACTAAGAACCATGCTCCCCTTTGGTCTGCCTAGCCCCGCCTGTGATGCTAATGTGCCATCAAGTGGGCCCCCTTATGTGACGCATTGTGGACTACTCCCTCGCACAACCGGTAACCACGCTGCAGCCGCCTCTCCCTTCCTCCTGTTGCTCCCCTCTCATAGTAGATGTACCCATACCAATCAAGAAGCAATTCTCCTACAACTAAAAAGAATAATGTGTGGACATCGTTTTGGTGCGATAATTGTCTTGGTTCGTTCGTCTGCCACCCCATACGATCGATCCCACCTCCCACGCTGTCCAACGGGCGAGCGAGAAAAGGAAATGAGCGAGCGAGAAAAGAAAAGCCCGCGATTTGTCTCCTTGATTGAATATTGCATGTTTGCAAAATAGGAAGTGGAAAATTATTGTGCTATCCATATCACATTGTATGTTTGCATGCACCAGCATACATGGCAACGAGCAAAAGAAAAGAGAATTAACACAGAAGGAAAGAAAATTAAAACAAAAGGAAAGAGAGAGACTGCTATCAATCCTCTGCTATAAATCCTGTGGCCTCGCCATAGCGCCCACCCTCGCCAGCTTAGCTCGCCCTTGCTCGCACCGGCCTCCGCCCTCGTGCCCTCCCTCGCCCATGCTCTGACTTATACATTTTGATTAATTGGACATTATCTTTCCACGATTTATTGACGAATATTTAAACAAGATGCTCATAGATTAGGCAAACAAGCTTGACAATTTGCTTCTCAATCTTGTACATCTACCTGTGAAAAAAATAGTTATTTTGGTGTTTCTATAATGTATTAGGGAAGTCACAATGCTATACATATTAATTTTCATAGACACTACATATAGAAACCACGGTCCTAATGAATAGTTTCTACAGATCAATTTTTTATCCAACCACATACATTCTCTCCATTCTTTATCAATCACATCCCTTCATGCCTTGGTTCTCATGTAGACATGTCCCAAGAATCTGATATGTGTCGTGATTTTAGAATTACATTCCCAGGGCTGGATGATGAGCAGATGGTTTCTTTGTGCCCAAACTACTTGCACAGAGCAGTGAGGTCCTGGGATCATGCAACGGGAAGGTTGTATAGTTTGGAGAGGATGGTTTAGAAGCAGAGCTTATTGAAATCGAGCATGGAATGATGCTTACATGGTGTTGAAAACTTTAGACATTTAGAGGTTGGCTGTAACAGGATGGTGCTTGGGAGGTAGTAAAACTGACAGCCATCGCGCCTCAACGAAGAGTTGACGATTGACTTTGTGAAGCAAATTTAAAAACCTTTGTGTTATAAGGGGGCAAAACTTGAATTTATGGTTTCTGAGCAGATAATTTCTCCTTGTGAAAGTGTTTCTAACTAATTCAGAGTGAACCAATGAATCTATGGACAATTACTTTCTCAATTCCAACTTATATGACGCTTTGGCTTTTCTATATACATAACTTTTTTTATATGCTTAGATATACTTAATTAAAACAATATATGTAGAAAAACTAAAATATCTTATAATTTCGAACTAAGAGAGAAAATTCCAATTATTATTTTATAGTGAATTAGCTTGTACCCAGACACAATACATGAAAATGATATATTTTGAAGTTTACCTTGGACATCATCGTCTTAAAAAACTAGGAAAAATTAAATCTACAATTATGATAACCTCTAATTTACTTTTATCCATCGCTTGCAATAATAATACCTATGATTTAACCATTTCTATATATTGCTGATGGTGAATCTTGCCATAGACACTCAAGTGGATACCTTATTCTACAGTATATGTCTGCGTGAAATAGTTTTAAAGCTACACATATTTATACGGTGAGTATAACATACTTAAGGTATTATAAGAGATTTTTCAAGACACGCAATATTACCCATGTGATAGGAATTAATATTTATATATATACTCAAACTTGTGTACAGGATGGTATGAAGATGCGGCAGAACTTATTCGTAGATTTATTGGCGTACGAAAGAAATAGATATCAGAGATTTCTTTCTGTCGATATAAAACATTATCTTAGTCGCATCACGGAAAAGTCTATACAGTAGAATTTGTGAGCTTGTGACGCCGCGCTCCGTGACTGTGTTAATTTCACGAACTTTGTCTTTTAGATTAAATATCACTTTAATGTCGGTATTTAATTTTATAGTATTGTTATCTTATCGTGCGATCCATGTATTTTTAGTATAAAAGTTTAGTTGTCCCGTAGCAACGCACGGCCACGCTGCCTTAATGCATATTTGTTAGTTTGGAAGGTTAACTTTCTTTGACATATTACCATTTGCAGGGCCTTGGAGCAGTAGCTATCAAACTCATACAGTTTGTTCAAACATACGATGTATCCTGTGGCCAATTAAATAGACAATTTCGTCCAATACTGTTGATCGGCATTTAGTTTAATTTTAGACAAGCACGACCACTAGCGGTTTAGCAAAACTGCTTTAGTTTGTTTTAGTTCTTAAGACAATTCAATTTTTAATTCTGGATTTATTATTATTATTTTCTAACTTGTTGGAGCTATGGACCTTGCGGATGTAATTTGTCTATTGCATATGAATCTTGGTGGATGTAATTTGTAATCCATTTATTTAGGCATTGTTATGAGTAGGGGTGAAAACAGTACGGATATTTTTCGACCGTATCCAAAACCGAATCCGTTTAGAGGGTTTAGATCTATCCGTATTCGAGTCCGGATATTCAACATTGGTAATTATTGGCGCACGAAAGAAATGGATATCGGAGATTTCTTCCGACCAATATAAAACATTATCTTAGCCACATCACGAAAAAGATCTATAAAGTAGAGTTTTTGAGCCTGTGACGCCGCGCTCTCGGTGACTTGTGTTAATTTCATACACTTTGTTTTTTGATTAAATGTCACTTTAACATTGATATTTAATTTTTATAGTATTGTTATCTTATCGTACGATCCGTGTGATTTTAGTATAAAATGTTAGCTATCCCGTAGCAACACACGGTCACGCTACCTAGTCAACATTAGATTCCTATACTTCAAATTTGAGATTTTGTTTTTTTATATCATGGAAAGGTCTATAAAGTAGAGTTTGTAAACCTATGACGTCGCGCTCTCCGTGACCGTTAATTTCACAAACTTTGCTTTTTGGATTAACTGTAACTTTAACGTTGATATTTATTTTTTACAGTATTGTTATCTTATCGTACGATCCGTGTGTTTTTAGTATAAAATGTTAGCTATTATGTAGCAACGCACATACACGCTACCTATAGTACAAAAGGGAAAAAAGAATCAGAATTAATGGCAGAATGTATAATTTTGGATGGCATGTAAGGGGTAGATATAGCTCTGAGCCTTCGATGATATATAGGAATTTTCTCAAGAAAATACTCTTGTTGCCCTTGCAGCATTCCTGTGGGCTGTACGGCGCTCCATGCTCGGGAGTCGGGAAACATTTGCAATGATAACTTGTTAGCGTAGTGGTGGTTGAAACGACAGGCCCTGTTTGGATCTTACGGGTTTTAGTCACACCATTTTATCTCTGGAGGCTCAAACAAAAGGTCTAGAGTGTTATATAAAGTTTAGACCACCTTGTAAAACTTTAGACCATAAAAGTGAGTTAAAGTGTCTAAAGTTTTAAGTCATTAATTTTAGCTCATAAACTTTAGAATAGAGAATACAATATTTTTTTATTACTATGATTTTCTTGTGAAATTGAAACAATTCCCGTGAAATACATGTAGATCCTCATGAAATTTTTGCATTCGAAATGAGCTCTAAAAGGTCAATAGGACTAAATTGTTGCTTTATTATTTCCTATTACCTCTCTCTAAAAAATGTCCTTATAATTTGTTCTAAGTTAAACGTTTTCAGTTTTATTAAATTTACACAGAAGATTGTCATTATTTTTCTTTTGTGTTTATTTTTTTCTTGACAGGCCTGATTTCATGGTTGATTTCTGGGCACAGCCTGAAAAATCGGAGCGAGCTAGGCTGTCAAGGCCAGTCTGCCAACAAACTGCACTGGTCCAAGAAACCCATCACGCACAGGCACAAGCCAATCAGTGCAGTCTTTCGACTGTTTATGAGCCACGTGTTTTTCTTACGGTCAGTTTGTACAGAAACCAACAGCCGAACATGTATTATCGTCAGACCCGGTCATTCGGAAACGCATGGCGCCGCGCCGATCCTATGGTTGGATACACTACTAGCTCTGCAGCAACAACTCTTCTCCACTACCCGATCAGTGTAGTGTATGCGAGCCGTCGAATCTCGAGGGCACGTTCGTTTGAACTTATTAGCCGATTTATCAATTTTTAAAGTTTTTTTTTTACAATAAAACAGTTTCAGCCGACTTATCAACCGGCTTAATCCTGGAACACAAAATGCATGCACGCACCTCAAGCTCGAATAGGAATACTAGTGGCGTATCCCAAAAAAAAAAAAAAAAAAACTGGTGTGGGACTTTGGAAGAGCAGCTCCAACTATTAGCTCTTAAGCTAGCTCTACAAATTCTTTTTTCATATTTAATAGAAAAGAGAGAAAAGCTAGCTCTATATATATATGTTCCTAAGTTATGTAAGATTGTCATGTGTAGCTATCTAAGTTAAAAATTATGTGCTAAAACTTAGTACAAATTGGCTTAAAACTATTAAGGTGGTGTTTGGATCACTAATCCAAGGATTAAAGTTTAGTCCTTAAAGTTTAGCCCCTGCTGGGTTGTTTGGATCTATTGGCTAAACTTTAGTTATTTAATCTATAATGACTGATTTACCCTCATTTAATTATCCATGTACAGCCATGTATGTGAATGGCAAGGGGTATGGGACGTCCAACGCCCGCCCCGAGAGAGTTTAGCCTAGTTTAAGGCTTCTTTAGGAGTAAAAGATTTTAGCCCAATTTTTAGCCATTTACTCATTTTTAGCTCTCCTATTTAGATCTTCATAGAAAAAAAAACTAAAAATGCAGGGCTAAAATTTTGGATCAAAGGCCTAACTCGCTCTAGCTATCGCGCGTGCCCGAAGAGCGTGGAAGGCGGGCCGTCTCGTCTCGGACTTTTGCCCTTTCGGTGTTTGGCACGAATGCACGATGGCAGGCGCGGTGTCCACCGCCTATATGATTCTGTTCTACGAATACACCGCGCTGGACTGCGCGTGGCTCATGCTAGCATGCCGAGAATGTATTTTGTGACTTGTGGTGAGATCCTGTCACATGCTAAATTCAATATACATAAATATAATTTTACTATTTAAATTCATTGATAACCAAAGTGAAAATAAAAAAAAAATACACTTCTAATAATCTCTAATATTGAAGTGAACTAAATTATAATATACTCTCTCCGTCCCAATATATAAGATGTAATGGTTCAAAGACTAATGAACACATTTTATTCTCTCTCTATCAACACTAGTACTAGTGCATCTATGTATGCGTCTCTAGAATAAGCACGCCTTATATTATGGGATATGGATAAAAAATGGTTACGCCTTATATATTGGGCCAAGATGAAGTAATATTTAATTAAATGATAGGTCAAGTGAAGAAATTCAACTAAAAATGATATATGTTGTTAAAAAATTAAAAATGATAGGCAACAAATAACCATTTTGCTTTATCAATGTCTTTGTAATTACAAAATTATTACAAAATGTCACAAAATTATAAATTATATAGAGCAATTTATATTAGTAAATAAATAAATAAATAAATAACTGAAAGTATTAAATAATTTACAACAACAAATACATTAGGTCAACTAAATTAACTAATAATACTAAAAATTACCCACCTGGTATCTGAAAAACAAATACAAGTCTGGGCTTCTACGCAAACGAATATCTATATTACAAAGTTTAGTTTCCAATGTCAGATAATTCGAATATTTATTTTCATTTTTCTATCCCAAGTCTGGGCTTCTATGCAAACGACAAGACAGTAGACACAAAGCTACTCCTACTGTTTTGCGCAAACGAGCCACTGCACGCGCACGCAGGAACGAACGTACCTGCACTGGACTCGCCGGAAGCTCTCGGTGCACAAGGATGCACCGCCGCCGCCCCCTCGTCCACGGTCCGGCCTCCGATTCCCTTCACCTGCCCACGCAAAAGGTGAAACCCAGGGCCGAGGGCCGAGGGGAAGGGCAGCCGGATGCGCCGTTCCATGACCAATCTTGCGTGTCATCTTCCCTGTCCTTTTGCTTCCCAAAAGTTTCGTCGCCGTCATCGGATACAGATGCAGATAGAGATCCACATCAGATGGGGTCTACACGCACGCATGCATCTTCACGATATCGAAGCCTCGTTCAGTCGTTCTCCGTCGTCCCGGTTTACACATACCGCAGCGCAGAAACAAACAAGCAAAATCCGACGAACCATGGAGACGGATCAAGTCACAGGACCTGCCGAAAACTGAAACGAGGGAAAAGGTCAAAAGAGGCATGTGTACTACAAGAGTACAACAGCATATATAGTGGGAACACATAGGCCATGTGCCTACTCTCTCGTCAATAAGTCCAGTCTCCAGTCCCGGTCTCACTGCACAGAGACGAGACTTGGACGGGATGGACATGGCGCGGTACGAGTCGTGCTACCGGCACTGGATCGCCGGGCAGGAGGCGGGCCTCGCCGAGCTGGAGGCGGCGTCGGCCAATGCCGCCGCGGGCCGGGCGACGGACGCCGAGCTGCGGGCCGTGGTGGAGCGGTGCATGCTCGGGTACCAGGACTACGCCACCCGCAGGCGCGCGCTGTCGCGGGAGGACGGCGCCGCCTTCTTCGCCCCGCCCTGGTGCACCGCCTTCGAGAACTCCGTGCTCTGGCTCGGGGGCTGCCGCCCTTCGCTCATCGTCCGCCTGCTCTACAACCTCTCCGGGGAAGGCCTGGAGGCTCAGGTGGAGGAGCTGCTGGGCGGCCTCCGCCACGGCATCATCCCGACGGGAGCGCTGGGGATCACGTCCGCGCAGCTGCTGCTCATCAACGACCTCCACAGCCGGACGGTGCACCAGGAGAACGCCCTGTCGGATCGCCTCGCCACCCTGCAGGAGGACGTCGCCGACCGCCCGCTCCTGCCCATCGTGAGGCAGCGCGGCGAGCTCGCCGCGGCGGCGGCACGGCAGGGCGCTCGCGCTGCCCGAGGAACCTGCGACGGCGCGGTACGGCGGCTCGGGGCGCCCGGGCCAGGAGGAGGCGCGGACGCCGAGGCGGTGGACGCGGCGCTGGACAGCTACGAGGCCGCGCTGTCGCGGCTGCTGGTGGAGGCCGACGAGCTGAGGATGGCGACGGCGCGGGCGCTGGCGACGGAGATCCTGACGCCGCGGCAAGCGGTGGAGATGCTGGCGGCAGGCAAGCACCTGCACCTCTCCGTCCGCGACTGGACCCGCCGTAGGGAAGGAGCAGCTGGCGCACAGCAACAGCTTAACGGGCCGAGCGCCGGGACGGCCGACAGCACCTCCGCCGCCGTCCGCCGGAACCCATGAAAGGCTTGCCATTCCTCACCCTTTGCCTGCAGCTAGCATCCCGTTCCCGTGTGTAGCGTGGACACCACCTCTCTAGTACCACCTGTATGTCTTTCTATAGACCGATCGATCACCGTAGTGCATTGCATGCCGTCCATTAATATGTACAAAGCTGGTGCATGCTTTTTTTTGTTCTAAGAACCTAAATTAACCGCCGCAACTAAATATCCTATCTGTTATATGTGTGCTAGCATGAGTAGCTGATCTCTCTTCTTCGTTTTGCCATTACCGTTCCTGCGTCTTTCGCGAACCACACACTGTCACACTCTTATATATACACGGCGTGTTTCCTTTCTTCATAGAAGAAGCCGTGGACGTCTCATCTTCTCTGTGTTTTTTTTACTCTTTGTTAATGGCTGCCGCCTGCCTGCCTAGCGAGTGTGCGGCGTTGGCCTTTCAGGCACCGCACCGGCGCTCACCTTTCCCGTCCCTTTTCTGTATCCGGCGTAGCTACAGTGCTGCACGAGGCGGACGGGGCCGGGGATGGGTCCGGGCCGCGGCGGGACGTGAACACCCAGCGGCCAGCGCGCACGATGAGGCCTGGACACGCCGGAGGGGGCTCCGGGTCGTTTCTCGCGTCGCCTTCAGTGCCCCGTCATCACTGCCGAGCCCGGCGAAACGAGGCAGACTGGCGCACAGCCGCACAGGCCAGCATGGTCATGGACCATCGCTCGGCGCTCTGCGTCATGCCGTTTGGCCGTGGACGGCGTGGACGGCCAACGCATGGGCGATAGCCGAGACTACCGGGGCAGCCGCCAGCTTTCTGCAAAGCGCGCTTGCATGCGTGACGCGTGGAGCGTGCATCGTGACTCATGTAACTTTACTTTTGTTTGCGCTCTGGCTAATTTATTGGCCCTCTGTGAGATTGTGACCATCTTGACAGCAGTGAGGCAGAGCAGGCGAGCAAATGATCATCGAGTGGTGTCAATAGGGACGATTGATGAGATGTGCAATGCGTTCGCAAGCATTTCACATTTTCACCGTCCGTAAATAAAGTCAGGCCCACGCAGCCTTGCTTTCTGGAAACAAGATTTTTCTGACGGTGGAATAGTTATTTTAGTGAGTTATTTGGGATTCTACAGGTAGCCCTGATCAGCACACTGATTAGACCAAAACAATCTCGACGCCTTTCATCAACGCCACTGCAAACCCTTACACATCGCACGAGCAATAAAACTCATATAAACTGGAGGATATCATGTACCTACGCCAGTATAAATATGTCCTGTGTGTAACCCATTTGAGATGTCGTTCATGGTTTGTAGTTTACAAGTCGGAGGCAAGAAAACACCGATACCGTCTATTGAGCGGTGCTAGAAAGTGCAACACCTTGTTGACATGCAAGCTTTTCTTCCTAACTCATGCCAAGGATGCTAGTTCAACTATTAGTTTGGTGGGCATAAGGGTTGGGTGCCAAGGTATTGAAAACCAGCCAGATAGGCGGTGCTAAAAAGGGAAACTTCTCATTGATGTCCAAGCTTTCTTCCCAACTCATGCCACAAGAGATTAGTCTAGCCAGTGTGATGTTCGTCACAAGGGTGCAGAGGACCTACTAGATTGGGAAGTGGTAGAAAGTGAAACTCCTAATTGATTTGCAAGAATTTCTTCTCAACTCATATCACATGAAGTGGTCCGACCTGCGTGACGATGGACACGAGGTGTTGGCATCAAGGATCTAAGAACCTGATGGATGGGACAGTGCTACAATGCATAACTCCTGGTTGAACTTATTACAAGCGAGGCTTTGTCTATCCAACGTGATAGTGGGCACGAGGGTTGAGTGACAGTACATCGTGAATATGTCAAATGTGCAATACTAAGTGAATAATTTGGTCTTTATGTGCATGTATTTCTTCCCAACTCATGCCATAAGTCTAGTTTATGTGCGATGCATAAGTCGCAAGTCCGGTGAGTAGGATGATGAGCATGAGGTTTAGGTGTCAATGCGCTAGGAACCATCCAGATTGTCGTTGCTAGAAAGTAAAACTCTTACTTGGCGTTGAAGCATTTATTTGCATCATGTCATTGAAGGATAATCAAGACAATGTGATGGTGGGGACAAGGTTTAGTCATCCATGCGCCAAGAACTTGTCGTATTTAGTCATCCATGCGCCAAGAACTTATCGTATTTAGTCATCCATGTGCCAAGAACTTGTTGTATTTAGTCATGTCATATTTAGTCATCCATACGCCAAGAACTTGTCGTATTTAGTCATCCATGCGCCAAGAACTTGTCGTATTTAGTCATCCACGTGCCAAGAACTTGTCGTATTGACAGTATTGTCATGTGTTGCTAATGTGTCTATCTGGCTGACACACTCCATCCTTGATCCATTCATCATCCATGGTCGCGCTCGCCCACGGCACCCGTGTCGCACTTATTGATTAGACGATCACTATTGTTGCATGTGCTTGAGATCTAGGGGTGAGAGAGGGAGGGGTATGACCAGTGCATGGACTCGAGATCTGCTAGACACTAGCCTCGAGATCTGCTAGACCTGCCTTGTCCGCTTGCGTGGGGGTGGAGGGATGACCATGAGTGGGTGAGAGGATGGTGGCTGGGAGAGGGGGCTTTGGTTGAGAGGGTGTTGAAGTTAGGGTTATCTTTAAAGTGGGCGGGCTAGGCATCATGCCTTTTACACTAGTACAAACATTTTCACCAATGGTCCGTCGAACGAATAGGAATCGTTGGTGAACATGGCCCCTGTTTTTACCGTTGATTGTGTCACAAACCCCCGGTGAAAACCATTTTGTCTACGAGATCTATTATGAATCAGTAATGATATATTATTGTTAATGTCTTGTCACTACTAGAGGGCCATGCTTAATTCCTCCTATGTTGATCCTTCTAACAAAGTGGCAAATCATTTGTCACTCATCCTAAATAGTGGTAATATGTTAAATATTATGTTTTTTTGTAAACCGTTAGAATCGAACCACCAATGATATATTATTACAAATGTTTTGCCACTTCTAGAGGGTCATGCTTAATCCCTCACGCATTGGCCCCTCTCACAAAGTGGCAAATCATTTGCCACTCACCCTCAATAGTGGCAATAGGTTAAATACTTTGTTTTTAGTGAACCTTAGTATCAAAATGTCGCTGCAAAAATCTTTTATGCAGCAGTGGCAAATCAGGAACGTTGATTAGTAGCCTGCCTCGGCGCGAGCACCGGCACAGGAGCCGGAGGCGGCGAATCACCGCCCTGCCACGACCACACGATGTCACCTAACGACGGCTTCAGTTCCTGCTTGTAGAATTCACGGAACTCGAGCGAGTCACCGCCGGTCTTCCTCATCTCCACCACGTGCACCGATGGCGCCACCTCGAAGATCTCTGCCTCGATGGCGAGTGCACCTCTCCGACAGTCTTGGCTGCCCTCCATCTCGACTCTGCCCCCTTTGTTTAGCTTGACGCTGAGCTTCCACGTCTCAGCAATCTCCTCCAGCTTGGACACGATCGCCGCCGTGGTTTCTTTAGAAGAGAACCGTGCCTCCAACCTGTGCTCCTCATCGAACATCTTGGACAGGTCCAACCCGCTCGATCGTGAGATGATGTCAAAGGCGTTCATACTTGAAGGCCTCACGACGACGGTCGGCGAAGACATCGTCACCTTGGACCGCTTCCTCTTCCGGGTGTCCTCATTGTCGTTGTCGCCGTCCTCACGCTGGTGGTGGCACTTGTAGGCTTCCTTGCCTAGCACCTCGGAGGTCTCGCTCAAGACGTTGGACTTGCCGGTGCGAGGGCAGAGTCCTTTCTGGAACCAGGGATTAGCCGTGATCTTGGAGATGGTGATCCTGGTCTTGGGGTTGGGGTCTAGCAGCCTGGCAAGAAGCTTGCGCGCATCGACGGAGAACCACGGCGGGCACTTGTAGTTGCTCTGTGTGATCTTCCGGTACAACAACATCAGGTTGGTGTCATTGAACGGAAGGTAGCCTGCCAGGAGCACAAAAAGGATCACGCCGCATGACCAGATGTCCGCCTTCGCACCGTCGTAGCCACTCTTCAAGAGAACCTGATGATTAATGGTAAACATGAAAACGCGTTGCACTTTTGTCAGCCTGTACCACTTATTGAAGAGAGAGGCATGCTATTAAGCTTCATGCACATGCACGCATGTTGTATCGGGTCCTGATAACCTCGGGGGCGACGTACGCCGGCGTGCCGCACGCTGTGTGCAAGAGGCCGTCACCGCGCAAGCGGGCGCCGCCGTCCTGCAGCGCACTGAGCCCAAAGTCGGAGACCTTGAGGTTGCCACGCACGTCAAGGAGCAGGTTCTCGGGCTTGAGGTCGCGGTGGTAGACACCGCGGCTGTGGCAGAACTCGACGGCCGTGATCAGCTGCTGGAAGTATCGGCGCGCCACCGGCTCTGGAAACCGTGTGCTCTGGGATAGGCGCGCGAAGAGCTCCCCGCCGCTGGCGTACTCCATGACGAAGTAGATCCTGGACCGCGTGGCCATCACCTCGTGGAGGCGGACGACGTTCGGGTGGCGCACGCGACGCATCACGTCCACCTCGGTCTTCACTTTCTCTGCCATTCCGGAGCGGTGCACGGCATCCTTGTCCATCACCTTGACGGCCACGACCTCGCCGGTGGCCACCTTATGGGCCTTGTACACCTTGGCAAAGGTGCCGCAGCCGAGGAGGCGGCCCAGCCTGTACCGGCCCATGATTAACCGGGAGTCTTGGTTCTTCTCCATGGCCATGGGAAGCAAAGGAGGTTCTTGGTGTCAACATGGGTGAAGGTCCGGCCGGGCAAACGGCCGGACCGAGTCTGTATCGTCCCTCTGAGCAGCAGTTGAGATGGTGGACGACCATTGGCAGGAGAGGTTGGGGTCTGATATGTTCGGTGAGATCTGAGGCTAGGAGGTGTTAGGCGATTACTGTCCAGTGGTGTTGGAGGGGAGGAAATGAAGAGTCCCGTTTCACTAATTTTAGAAGAGAGAAACTCTGTCGGAGGCAATGGTTGGGAGGGAAGTTCTTAACCTACCAGCCCGTGTTTGACGATTTCTTCTCTTAATGAGAAAGCTTACTAAACCTCATTCACTTTTTTCTTTTCTAATTTTAGAAGGTTGTTGGGGTCTCGGAGACTTAGTGGATTGATCATGGACTAAATTAGGAACTTTAGCTTTAAAGCAGAGAATAACAACAATTTCTAAGAGCATCTTCAAGAGACTTTCCTAATTTATAGGAATGGAGATATTTTGGTGAAAAAATACTCTCCAACAACATCTTCAATTGGATATCTAAATATAAACTTCGTCTACTCCGGATTTCTCGCTAGTTGAAAATGGAGAGTGAGGATGGCTTTCTAGACTAGACTACGAAAAGTTGTTGGAGAGTACAAATATATAGAAAACGACTTTTACTCAAATAAGAGCAGAATTTAGAAAGGCTCTCAGAGATGCTCTAACAAGGATAAAGTTCTGCGAGGAGCTCAAGAGTTAGTCCTTTACATCCTGGAAGTATTAAGAGGACGAGGCCACTTAATCTATATCTAATAATAAAGAGGCAATATTTCTCTTCACTCTTTTTTTTTGTCAGTCCTCCCTAACTAACTCCATGAATGTGGACCTTTGTTAGGCTATGTACAACCTGTATTATATGACATACTGGACACATGTTCTTAAGATAACCTAGATAGTTAGAAATCCTAATTCTAATCTAAATAGATCTCTCAATCCTGAGTACGCTAAATAGAAATCTTAACCGAAAAAGATATGAATAGAAATTAGGCCGATCCCGTGTGCAGCGCCGCCACCGCTCAGATGTAGTACTTTGTCGCCGTCCGTATCGCGTATACCAGTCCGACGCCTAGACAAACAAGGTGCGGCTCCCCTCCGCGACGGCCTGTTAAAGAGTCGGAGACGGAGTCTATGGCGACGAAGAAGCCAAGGACGGACGTTACCGATGATATCAGACCAAATCGAATCAAATTTGCTGTAGTCCGTTGATCTGTTGTTTGATATGTGTATCCGTGTGCAACCGAATCCATGCACCATAAATCCATAAATAGTAATCCCTATCCTCAGACCAAGCAAAGAATATCAACATGCACAACGCAGAAAAAGAGAAGGCAAGGAGAAATCGACTAAAGCTGTGAATCGAATAAAAAATGGTCTAGGATTATTCTGTCTAGTATATAAAATGTGGCTACTGCTTGCAACCCGCGTAAATCACAAAAATTCATAGAGATGGCCGGTCCTTCTCCAAGGAAAACCCCGTGCCGGCCTCACTCTATTCACGAGGAGGAGCAGCATCTGATAAAGCTCTGTCTCCTCTAGCCCGTTTGATCGGTCGTATTTGGCTTATAAGGCATGACTACCATGATTTATCAGTCAACGAATAATATTTTTCTTTTACATCAGATCAGTCAACGGTACTTTCAACCATAACTATAAATGCCAGTGGAGGAACAGATCCCAACTCAGGCCGTCGCTCGCTGCGACAGTGCCCCTCTCCAGCAGCTCTCATCGACGCACGATGAGATCTCCAAGTGAGAGATTCATCAGAGAGAAGAAAGAAGGGAGAGAGAGTTGGAATCAACAGTGAGAGCGGGCTAGCGGCTGAACACGGGAAAGGGGAAGACCGGAAGACCATAAAAATAAATGGAGACAAGTATGAAACAGACGGCTGGGATCACCTGAAATGTGTTTGATTGGTTGTGTGACGATGTGTTGGTATCTGTTCCTCCACTGGCATCTATAGCCGTGACGAGGTGCCATGGGCTCAGGTGTGCGCAGCACATCCGAAGCTGCCCGTGCTGAGCAGTGAGCAGGAGTATACATACTCCTGTAGTACGTTGCTTTTCAAGCGTTCATCCGTGGAAGGATGGTGACTACATTAGCTTCTTGACCATTTAAAACGTTGGTTTTTGTTTTAAACTACTAAAATCCATACACACTGAAAGAATTTAAACAATGCCTAGAGAAAGGGTGAAGAGGCACATCTAAAAATTTCTGCATAATCTCAAAGTCAAATGTCAGTGATAGTCGGAAGTCCCGACAATTTGGGCCAGAACTTCCGGCTCCTGGAAGTTCCGACGCAAACAGCCGGGAGTTCCGGCACCTACGAGAATTACACTACAAGTGCTAAAACGAACTTTAAGTGAAAGATATCTTACAACCCCACTCTCTAGTGGTAAGGTGAAGTGTTGGGGTTGCTTATTTGACGCCGAAAGGCCACCACTTCATAGATCGAGTCCAAACCCTAAGAGGAGAGTTGGGGAGGAAGACAAACCAACTAAAACAAATATGATAGCACAAATCACAACAACAACAAACATGCGGAACACAAGAATTTATCCCGAGGTTCGACAACCCCACAAAGGAGCTCCTGCGTCCTCGTTGTTGAGGTGACCACAAAGATCGAAGTCTCTTCCACCTCCTTGCCTTTCTTAAAGTAACCACAAAGGTCACTCGAGCTTTCCACTAAGAAATCAAGGGTAATACAAACTTCCCAAGGCTCTTCCACAAGATGGAAGTTATTGGGCGATGCCTAGCCGGCTAGGGTTCCAAGGACCCAAGAGTAATAGATGCAAATCCAACCGGCTTGACAAAGAAATCAAGTGCTCAAGCTTGCCAAAATGATTCTCTTACTCAATTCACTCTCCTTTCACTCAAAACACTAGGGGAATCGAAGATTGGACCAAAGAGAAGTGGAGAGGGGTGCCTTGAATGCTTGGGAGCTATTTTGGACGAAGGTTGGTGAGCAATGAATGAGAGGTTCTCAGTTAGAAGAGAGGAGAGAGCTATTTATACTCAAAGACAAATCCAACCGTTCAGATCTGAAAGTGCATTTGCCCTCTATGTGGGTTTTGGTGTATTGATGACATCCAAATTGAGACTAATGAGATCTTAATGAGATATATTGCAGCTTTAGTCTCTTGAAAGCTTTAAAAGAGTTGATCTAAGATGAAATGGTATCCCTCAATTCTTTAAGTGCAAAAAGCGGACGAACCTAAAGCGCTCTACAAAGCCTTTTTATTTTGTTTTGGGTTTAGATATGTCGTACTATAAAGAGGGATGCAAATTTAGGTGGTCTGAGGAAGATAGAGTGCTTAATCATAAAAATAAAATCAAAAGAGAGACATAAAACCACCTCACGAACATTTGGACATAGTTTGTGGACTTTTGGTAGTTGGAAGTTCCGGCGTGAGGCGGAAGTTCTGGCTGTCGGAAGTTCCAACGTTTGGTGCCGGAAGTCTCGGTGCTTGCTGACTTAGCCGCAGCCTGCCTACGCATCGTTGCCCGTCAGAAGTCCCGACGAGAGTCGGGAGTTCCGGGTGCCGAAAGTTCTGGCTCCCTCCGGAAGTCCCGACACTTCATGACTTAGCCGCCTACGCAGCTTCGCCCGTCAGAAGTCCCGACAGGAGTCGGGAGTTCCGGGTGCCGGAAGTCCCGACTCTAGCCAGAAGTCCTGACGCCTTGGGACTTTGTCGCTTGGCTCGTTATGTCTGTCGAGAGTCCTGACGGAAATCGAATGTCCCGGCTGCCGAAAGTTCCGGCGACCGTCGGGAGTTTCGACGACATGCGAGCAAGCCTAGTGGACTGTGTGTGAATAGTGTTTTTGCGTTGGGCTGGAAGTTCCGACGATCTGTGTCAGAACTTCTGACTTGGATCTGAACGGTTGGATTTGCCCTTGAGTATAAATAGCTCTCTCCTCTCCTCTAACAAAGGACCACTCATTCCGTCAATATAACTTATTTTTCAAAAATACTATCATTGATTTTCCTGCTAGGGAAGTCGATGAGAGGATTTTCAAAGTCTAGTCTAGGTATAACACTATAGGGGAGATATACTTTCCTCTCAGAGACGGAAGTATATCGATATTGAAAGAGAGATAGCCTTTCCTCTCGGGGAGGGAAGGGTATCGGAGTATTCCCCCCTCGCGAGGGCAGTTGGGGGGTGAGTAGGCCAAGGGGAAGTACGTTTAATATCTTCTCTTTTCTTACTAGTGACATATCTCAACGGCAATGATAATTGAAATCACAATAATGTCCCGAAATAAACATATCATGATCATTGGACGGGCTATGATTGCTTATTTGAATACATCTTGGGTAAGTGTCGAAAGACTGGCATACACATACCTATACGTCAGTAGCTAGGGAAGATGGAACCAGACTAATGTCATTTGATATGACCTTTCGGTATAAATCAAATTGGTCAGTCACATTCCATCAACCTCAAACTTTACTTTGAAAATCCTCTCATCGACTTCCCTGGCAGGAAAATCGATGATAGTATTTTTGAAAAATAAGCTATATTGACAAAAGGGAGCGGCGCCCCACACTCTCTTCCTAAGCATAGCGTAGTGATAGATGTTCTTTCCGATAGAAAGGTTATCTAGCACGAAGCGTAGCATTATAGGTGTTCAAGCGAAACGAGGTAGTAACAACTCTTTCCTGGGAGGGAAGAGGAGTGTATACCGAAGCGTAGCGAGTTAGATGAACGGAGTGAGCTATAATTGACCATAGGGAGATTATAGCGAACGGAGTGAGTCTATGCGCGTGCACGCGCATACACACATATGTGTACACGCAGGCATTTCTTCGAAGAAGAAATCAGGCCAATAAAGTCCTATATAAACATGTGCTATATCGCATGTTTATATTGCCCCTAATGGTATGACACCAGGAGGCCCGAAAACCCCGATTTCAGACCGATAGGACACATCTGAGATAGTTTTAGTGTCATACCATATGCCATATCTAGGGATCCGATACCCTTTCCTCCCGACACTGTTCTTGATGTGAATCCCCAGCTATAGCCCATCATGGCTATGGGTTACATCGAGGTGTGCCAGTCTCTTCCCTAGCGTTAGAGTTTTGACCTAGGCCCATACGCTTGGCCCTGGAGTGGTTGGTGGTGGTATGGGTCCCTGTCGGACGAGACGGAACCCGCATCCTCGATGTCGGGCGAGATGAAGCATGCGACCTTGGGTGAGACAAAAACCACGTCTTTAGGGTCGGGCGAGACAGAGCCCGCACCCAAGGGGTCGGGCGAGACGGAGCTCGTGGTCTCGAGGTCAGGCAAGATAGAGCCCGCGGCCTCGAGGTCGGGCGAGATGGAGCCCGCGGCCTTGGGCGAGACGAAACCCGCATCCTTGGGGTCGGGCAAGACGGAGCCCGCGGCCTCGATGTCGGGCGAGGTTAGGCGAGACCTTTTAATTTGCCTCGAGCCATTCGGGGAAGTCAGCGTGGGCGCTACTTCCTTGCTTTGGGTATCCCTAATATCGATACCCGACAGTAGCCCCCGAGCCTGCGGAGGAGAAGAATACTCATTTGGAGGCTTTTCCGGACGAGAGGACTCTAAGGGCCTTGGCCTTCTTTTTTAGCCCGCGGCGTGTCCTGGTAGGACAGTGATTCCCTTTTGTCGTGATCGATCTTTTTGGGGGTATGTAACCGTAGGATTCGGGAGGTCGGAAAGATTTTCCTTGATTCTGGTCCCCTAGGATCCGATCGGTCCGCCGTCGTACTGCGACCACGCATTCAGTCTCCTTGCAAGTCCAACTTCCCTCAAGCCCCCGTGCGTAGCAGGGGTCTGGTCGAGGGTCGGCTCATCTTTGTGATCGTCATCCCTCAAGTGTTTTTTCGATAAAACAGAGGGGCTGAGTCGTGCCACGTTTTTCCTCGATGGACGAAACATGGTGCTCGGTGAGCTAATAACGGGCTAGTCCGAGTGGGGCCCTGGCTTCCCATTCATAGGGTCCAACATGGGTTAGCTGGTGACCGACTCCAGACTCTTGGCGGCCAATCCATATAGTTCTTGGGTCCATTCGGCCGGTCCTAAGGGCTCGTTGCCTTTCTACAAGGAAAAACCATGGACTGGGATCCGACTAAGACTCGAACGTGGGCCGGGATGCCTGCGGTGCTCGTATGCTTGGGTACTGGCCACTAGTGGGCCCAGGGTGCCCCAGAGCGACTGTGAACCCGTTGGTGGGCCAGCCTTCAAACTCCTGGTCCTAAATGGGCCGTAGGAGCATTTTCAGCTTTGTATACCTCCTTACCTGGAACGGTTCTTGGCCCATAGACCGAGCGAACCATCATCCGGCATGTCCTTTGAGGGCACGACCAGAGATAGCGTGCACATGATCTTTGGAGGGAGGTGACATGACATGGCATAGCGGGCGCATGAACCTAGGCGGACGGTTCGCCTTCTCCCCTAGATCTATCCTATAAATAGCGGCCTCCCCCTTCACATTTCTGCACACCAAAATCACAGCCTTACCTTCTCCATTTCTCTGCCTCCACCATTTGGATCTGCCATGCTTGCTAATCCGCCACCGGAGCTCTAGATCTATAGCTTCCGCTTCTCCACCGTCACCTTTGCTTCTCCACAGCCGCTTCCATCCTCCATGGATTCATGGTACGGCTCTGATGTTACCCATGCGCGTATGGAGGGCCTCGTCAAGCGTGGTCTTCTTCACAGGAGGACCGATGCAGTGGAGTGGCTTGTGCCCGGTCGTGAGGATGCGCCGACGCCGCCCGATGGCTACGTCGTCTCCTTCATGCCCTTCCACGAGCATGGACTCGTGGTTCCTCCCCATCCGTTCTTCCGGGTCTGCTGCACCACAATCAGATCGAGCTGCAGCACTTGAACCCCAATGGGATCCAGCACATTGCGGCCTTTATCGTGATGTGTGAGGGGTACCTGGGGATCGAGCCCCACTTCGAGCTGTGGAGATATTTCTTCTCTATCTCCTTGATCAAGAAGAACGAGAGAGGCCGAGAGACCCCATTGTCGATGGGATGCATGGGCATCCACCTCAGGGGGCAGCGGGCGGCCAAGTACATGCCCTGTCAGCTCTCTAGAACCAACAAGGGGTGGCACTCACATTGGTTCTACCTGAAGAATGACCCTGCCACTCCCTTGCCGGTCTTCTCCGGGCACCTGGTCGAAGAGGTACCGCCGTCATGGCCATGGGGGCCACCCAGCAAGGAGAAGAAGAGGATGCGCGACCTCCTCGAGGCCATTGCGTTCCTGAAGACCCACAGCCTCTATGGGGCTAGCGTCATCCCGTATAATGTGAGGAGGGTGGCGCCGCTGATGGCGCGCGTCCTCCCGCTATACGGGATGACGCTCGGCGCGTAGCTCATCGGGACGATGGTTTGTCTGGGGGCTGCTCCATGACAGCGAGGTCATGCAGTGCATCAAGGAGGCCACAGGGGAGGCCGACGCCATGTTCCCGATCCCAGATCATCCCATGATGTGGCCGGACGCGGGCTCCATCAAGCTGCCGGCGGGGTTAGTCTTCTAAGACTCTATGGCACCACTGCCAGAGCACGCGACCGTGAGGGAGGTGAACCGTGCCATGGATGAACAAAGGAAGTAGTGAGCGAAGCTATAGCGAGGGAAGCGTCGTCAAGGCTCGTCGAGAGAAGAGGAGGAAGAAGAAGAGGAGGAGGAGGCAGAGGATGATGGCTCTAGGTCACCCATCTCGTGGGATGATCTGGCCGCCGGGGTCGAGGACCCGCCTTCGCCGTAGGCGGGGCCCTTCCTGTGGCATGCCACGGGGCAGGAGGGGGAGGACGCATCCCCGGAGCCGGTGGAATCAAATCGCCCCGCCCCATCCGAACCTTTGATGGTGGCCTCGGAATCGACGGAATCAAGCCGCCTTGCCTTGTCTGGGCCATCGACGGAGGCCCCAGAGCTGGCAAAATCAGACCGTCCTGCTCCATCCGGGCCGTCTATGGTGGCCCCGAAGCTGGCAAAAACAGGTCGCCCCGCTCTGTTCGAGCCCTCGGTGGCACCTCCGGAGTCAGCGGGAGGCAGCCGTTCTAATTCGTCCGAGCCCTCCGATCCAAGGGAGGGCTCGAAGCGGCAACGTGCCAACGAGGAGCAGTCATGGTTGAGCAAACCAGCCCCAAAACATCCTCGCATGATGGCGTCAGGGTAAGTCAAGAGTTTTTTTGTCCTTTTGTCTTAACGAATTTTTACCATGAACTGACCGCCATGTCCCTTACAGTGTTGGAGGGCGTGAGACTCTCCTACGGCTCGCTCTGAAAAAGATTCTCCTCCTGTAAACGTGCCTGGAGCCAGATGGCGCAGTGCTGGTGGTGAGCGTGAGTGGCGTTGGGGCAGCCATGGTGTTGACCAGGGAGGCACAACCGATGGCTGCGTCCATGGGAGAGCAGGCGGAGGAGGGCGCGTCTAGGGTGCCGGTGGCGGGCATGGCATGGCCGGTCATGTCCTCGACGTCGTAGGCAGAGGTGGCACGGCCGAAGCCATCGTCCATGCAGGTGGCCATGTCCATGGCGGGCGGACAGAAGGGGGCGCATCCGAGGCATCCTTCATGGATGTGGCGACAGCGCAGGCCTCTGTGTCCGCGTCACCCTCCCCCTCTATCGCTAGAGGAGCCGCTCTAGAGGAGCTGCCACCACAAGAGAGGTCGATGTCGCTTGAGGTCGGCATGGGGACGTCCTAGTCTCTAGGCTGACTGGCTGCCCTCGACGACGCAGCAGAGGAGAGGGAATGGGGGAGCGTCCACACGGAGGTTGGGGACACGGTTCACACCCTGACCACCATGCTAAGCTCGATGCGTGACATTGTCACCCCGGTTGGCTAGGTATGATATGACCATGCTTTCGACCCTCATGTTCTCTTTCCATGCCTCTAAGTCTTGTCTTCTTCGTAGATCCTTATGGCCCGCAGTTGGGAGAAGTCCTAGTTCCTTGCCGAGGAGACGCGGTGGAGTGAGGGGCTGGCCGCACAGCTCACCGTCGCCCGTCAGGAGGTGGCTGAGCTTGCCCCTGCCTCCTAAGAGGTTGCTAACCTCTGAGTCAGGGAGAAGGACGCTCACAATGACACCCATGAGGCTGAGGAGAAGCTCGTGGACCTGATCGAGAGGGTGCACATGAACATCGTCGAGGCCAAAGGGTTACGAAAGGAGCGGGACAATTTGCTCCGAGCCATAGAGGAGCTCCGCACGAGGATTGACCTGGCTCGCCAGGAGCGCGCCGATGCTCAGTAGCGGATCGACCACCTCGAGGATAAGCTTCAGGGGGAGAGGGACCTGAAGGTTGCAGCCGAGGGCGTGTCCACTGTGCTCGCTGCAGAGGTCGGTCAGCGCCAAGAAGAGGTCCGGCGCCTGGAGGCCGAGGTGACCCGATAGCGTGATGAGGTGCGTAGGCTTCGGGTGGACATGAATGGTAAGTCTCCAGTTTCCCTAGCTGTCTTTCTCCCTAGAATCTGTGGTAAGCCTTTTGACACGGTCGGTACGTGACTTGGGCAAGTCTCGATGACAAGCTCAGGGCGGAGGTGGTGAAGAGCCGTGGCCTAGAGAAGGAGCTCAGCGAGGTGAAGGACACCCTATAGAAGGAGAGCGACGAACATGGCAACCTGCGCATCGCCATCCAACTGGTCTACGACGAGGTTGAGCTGGACCCAGAGCAGGAGAAAAGATCGCTCGTGGTTCGCGCTACCCGGATCATGGACCAGACACGTGATATGGCAAGGGGCATGCTCTGCTTTGGCGTTCACTGATCATTCGTGATCGCCCATTCCCATTATGAGAACATCGATCTGGTGACAATGAGCTAAGGCTTCGCACCCGTCTATACCGACGTTGAGCTAGACGACATCGAGAAGGAGGTGGCCCCCTGGCGCATGACCTTTCTGCTAAGATAGAAATTATCCCCCTAAGGGGTTAGTTTAGTCAGATAGGTTAGGCGGCGCATTTGTAATAAGCGGACAAGTTCCAACCCTTTTGTTTCGTTTAAACATGCTTGTTCTTTTGTTTTGGTTGAACAAATTTGTTTTTTCTCCCTTTTTATGTGTAAAAAGGGTTAATGTGTTCCAACCCTTCCTATTGTTAAGACTGTAGAGCTTGAGGTGTGGACGAAAAACTTTGATCACGCTGGTAAGCACGAGTGCCATAGCCGCTGGGGCGTAGGTTTCTTGCAGTTCGACCAGTTTTACTCAGCGTTCATTTCCGCAAACCTTGCCTCTAGGTTTTTAATGTGAGAAAGGGTCAGGCACGGCGACTATTTTAGAAAGTTTATATATATACCCTTATTAGCCCCTGAGTGAGGCCCGACCCCTTGCCGGTCGAGGAGACGGTATCGAAACTGGTAAGAGGAAGCGTTTTTTTGTTTTAGAAATGTTATTCTTAGTTTTTGTACGTACCCCTCCCTAGGATCCGAGCCATTGTCCTATGATCACGCATTCGGTCTCCTTGCGAGTCCAACTTGCCTTGAGCCCTAGCGCGTTGCAGGGGTCTGGTCGAGGGGTTAGCTCGTCTTTGTGATCATCATCCCTTAAGCTTTTTTCGATAAAATGGAGGGGCTAAGCCATGCCCTGTTTTTCCTCGATGGACAAAACATGATGCTCGGTGAGCTATTAATGGGCTAGTCCGAGTGGGGCCCCAGCTTCCCGTTCGCGAGGGTCTGGCATGGGTTAGCTACTGACCGACTCTAGATCCTCAGTGGCCAATCCATATAGTTCTCGAGTCCATTCGACCGGTCCCAAGGGCTCGTTGCCTTTCTTTGAGGAAAAACCATGGACTGGGAACTGACCAAGACTCAAACATGGGCCAGGATGCCCACGGCGCTCGTGCGCTCGGGTACTAGCCGCTAGTGGGCCCATCCCTTTCCACCCCTCACTCGAAGGGTGCCCTAGAGCGGCTGTGAACCCGTCGGAGGGCCAACCTTCGAACTCCTGGACCTGAATGGGCTGTAGGAGCATTTTTAGCTCTGTATCCCTCCTTACCTATGACGGTTCTCATGCCTGTCTACACCGACACCAAGCTAGACGACATCGAGAAGGAGGTGGCCCCTCTGGCACAGGACTTACCTGCCGAGATAGAGGATGAGATCACCCCCAAGAAATTAGTTAGGTAGATAAGCCAGGCAGTGAACTTCTAATAAGTGGACAAGCTCTTAAATTTCATTATGGCCAAACAGATTTTTAGCTCTTCTCCCCTTTTTGTATAAAAAGGTTAATGCGTTCCGACCCTTTCCGTCGTTAAGGCTGTAAAGCTCGGGGTGCAGGTGAAAAAACTCGGATCACGTTGGTGAGCAAAAATATTGTAGCCGCTGGGGCATAGGTTTCTTGCAGTCTGACCAGTTTTACTCAATGTTTGTCTCCACAACCCTTGCTTCTAAATCTTAACATGAGAAAGGGTTGGCACAGAGAATATGTACCTGGTAGATATACTCTTTAATGCGTTTTGACTCTTTCTGTAGTTAAGGCTAAAAAGCTCGAGGTGCAGGCAAAAAACTCTGATTACGCTGGTGAGCAAAAACGCCGTAGCTGCTGGGGCGTAGGTTTCTTGCGGTCCGACCAGTTTTACTCAGCGTTTGCTTTCGCAAGCCTTGCTTCTAGATCTTAACGTGAGAAAGGGTCGGACATAGAGAATGTCTACCAGATAGATATGCTCTTATCAGCCCCTGAGTGAGGCCCAACCCCTTATCGTTGCTGGGGTCGGGTGTCACTAAAGATTGAGAAGTTGATAGTGAAACCGATAAGAGAAAGCGTACGTAGATTAAGGGCAAAAGCAACGTAGCTGTTCGATGTTCCAGGCATTGACGAAGACTTCACCGTCGATGGTCTTGAGCTTATAGGTGCCTGGTCAGAGCACCTCCACGATGATGTATGGTCCCTCCCATGGCGGAGAGAGCTTGTGGTGGTTCTTGTTGCTCTGGACGAGACAGTGCACAAGGTCCCCGATGTTGAAGGCCTGACCCTACACTCGACGGTTGTAGTATCGGCGCAACGCTTGCTGGTACTTGGCTAAGCGGAGGAGGGCAATGTCGCACACTCCATCTAACTGGTCCATGGCATCCTCGAGGGACACCTCAGCTCCCTGTTTGTCGTACACCCTGACCCTCTACGCTCCATAATCGAGGTCGGTCGAGAGGATAGCCTCGGAACCGTAGACCATGAAGAATGGAGTGTAGCCGGTGGCCCGGCTAGGGGTTGTCCTTAGGCTCTAGAGCACTGCAGGAAGCTCCACAACTCATCGTCTGCCAAACTTGTTCAATCGATTGAAGATCCTAGGCTTGAGGCCTTGTAGGACCATACCGTTCGTGAGCTCGACCTACCCGTTCGTGCGGGGGTGCGCCACAACAGCCTAATCGACATAGATGTGGTATTTATCATAGAATCAGAGGAACTTTTTTCTGGTGAACTGCATGCCGTTGTCCATGATAATGGAGTTTGGGACTCCAAAGCGATGGACGATGTTAAGGAAGAACAACACTGCTTGCTCGGACTTGATCGCGGAGATCGGTTGAGACCCTATCCACTTTGTAAACTTGTCTACGGCGACAAGAAAGTGTGTATAGCCCCTAGGCGAGGTCTGAGCAGATCGAGCCCCTAGACCATGAACGGCCATGTAATGGGGATCGTTTGGAGTGCTTGGGCTGGCAGGTGGGTCTGTCGAGCGTAGTATTGACACCCTTCATAGGTGCGCACAATTTGTTCAGCGTCGGCTACTGCGGTTGGCCAATAGAAGCCTTGTTGGAACGCGTTTCTGACCTGGGTCCTAGGTGCAGCATGGTGCCCGCAGACCCCACCATGGATATCACTCGGCAACTGCTTCCCTTGTTTGATGGGGATGCAGCGCTGTAGGATCCCGGTGTGGCTTTGCCTGTAGAGCTTGCCCTCAATAACGATAAAGGACTTGGCATGACACGCGAGCCGTCGAGCCTCGGCAGCACCTCATGGAGGAGGTAGTCGAGGTAAGGCGTCCTCTAGTCGGCCAGAGGGTCGGACTCTGTCGCTGGATCTTCGTCAAGCTCCATGACTTCAGGGTCGGATGGAGCCACCGGTTGGTTAGCCCCCGAGCCCAGGGCAGGCGGCCCATCACCGATCTATTTTGCTTCCTCATAGCGGACCAAGGGCTTGTACGGATCATTGGCGAAGACGCCCATCGGCATCGGCTCTCGGCCAGACGCTGTTTTCACCAGCGTGTCGGTCGCCTTGTTGAGATGCCTCGGGATGTGATTGAGCTCGAGACCATCGAACTTGTCCTCCAACTGGTGGACTTATCGGTAATACACAACCATCTTGGCGTCGTGGCAGCTTAATTCCTTCATGACTTGGTCGATGACCAGCTGGGAGTCACGCTAGACGTCAAGCCGTCGGATACCCAACTCGATGGCGATGTGCAGGCCGTTGATGAGTGCCTCATACTTGGCCATATTATTGGAGGATAGGAAATGGATGTGAACCATGTACCTCATGTGTACCCCAAGGGGCGAAACAAAGACTAGCCCCACGTCGACGCCTTTCTTCATCAGCGATCCATCGACGTGCATCGTCCAGTACTCTTGGTCAATGACTACTGGCGGCATTTGGATCTCGGTCCACTCTGCAATGAAATCAGCCAGCACTTGGGACTTGATGGTTGTCCGAGGGGCATATGAAATGCCTTGACCCATCAGCTCGAGTGCCCACTTCATGATTCTTCCTGTGGCATCTCGGTTTTGGACGACCTCGCCGTGAGGGAAGGGCGTTACGACCATCACCGGATGCGACTCGAAGTAGTGACACAACTTCCTCTTAGCAATAAGGATGGTGTACAGGAGATTCTGGATTTAGGGGTAGCAAGTCTTGGAATCGGAAAAGACCTCTCTAATGAAGTACACGGGACACTACACTTTGACGGCGTGTCCCTCTTCTTCTCGCTCTACCACCAGGGCGACGCTAACCACTTGCGTGTAGGCCGCAATGTAGAGCAGAAGCAGTTCCATGTTGGTTGGGGGGACTAGGATCGGGGCCATTGTCAGGAGCTGCTTGACCTTGTCAAGTGCCTCCTGGGCCTCGGGCGTCCATTCAAAGCGGTCAGCCTTCTTCAGAAGCCAATAGAGGGGGAGACCTTGTTCGCCAAGGCGTGAGATAAAGCGGCTAAGCGCGGCAAGGCACCCTATAACTCGTTGTACCCCCTTTATGTTCTGGATCAGGCCCATCCTCGTGATGGCCGAGATCTTTGGGTTGGTTTCGATGCTGCGCTTGGAGATGATAAAACCCAACAGCATACCCCTTGGGACCTCGAAAATGCACTTCTTGGGGTTGAGTTTGATACCATTTGCTCAGAGTTTCACGAAGGTCTGCTCAAGGTCATCTATGACCTGGTCAGTCCGTTTGGATTTGACCACAATGTCGTCGACGTAGGCCTCGACGGTCTGCCCGATGAGATCCCAGAAACACTTGAGCATGCAACATTGGTACGTAGCCCCCGTGTTCTTTAGGCCGAATGGAATTGTGACGTAGCAGAACGATCCGAATGGGGTGACAAAAGATGTCGCGAGCAGATCGGACTCTTTCATCGTGATTTGATGGTACCCGGAGTACGCATCAAGGAAGCAAAGGGTTTCGCACCCTGAGGTCGAGTTGATTACTTGGTCTATGCGTAGCAAAGGAAACAGATCCTTTAGACACGCTTTGTTGAGACCCGTGTAGTCAACACACATTATCCATTTCCCACTCTTTTTTCGTATAAGAACAGGATTGGCTAACCACTCGGGGTGGTATACTTCCATGATGAACCCGGCCGCCAAAAGCTTCACCGGCTTGGAGCCTGGCCTAGTCTTCAAGGCGTGCTTAGTGACTTCTTTTGGAATGCCTGGCATGTTCGAGGGTCTCCACACAAAGTTGTCTTTGTTGGCACGGAGGAAGTCGGTGAACGTGCTTTCCTATGTGGAGGAAAGCATGGTGCTGATGCGCACCACTTTGCTCTCAGAGCCGCTGGGGTCTATGAGGACCTCCTTGGCACTCTCTATAGCCTTGAAAGATCTAGCCGACCGCTTGGGGTTGGGCGCTTCTTCGATGACCTCCTCCCAGAGGGCCGCAAGCTCTTTGGAGGCGACAATTGCCGCGGCGTGTTCGCAGCACTCGACCTCGCACTCGTAGGCGCGCTAGAAGGAGGTGCCGATGGTGATGACCCCGCATGGACCTAGCATCTTCAATTTTAGATAGGTGTAGTTAGGGATGGCCATGAACTTTGTGTAGCATGGACGTCCTAGGATGGCGTGGTAGGTCCCGTGGAACCTGACCACCTCAAAGGTAAGGGTCTCCATCCTATAATTGGTCAGATTCCTGAAGGTGACGGGCAGATCGATCTGCCCAAGTGGCATGGCCTACTTTCTAGGCACGATGCCGTGGAAAGGCACCCCGGTCGGCCGGATGTGTGAAAGGTCGATGCCCATGGCATCAAGCGTTTCAGCGTACATAATGTTGAGGCCGCTGCCTCCATCCATCAGCACCTTGGTGAGCCGCTTCGTGCCGATGATTGGGTTGACCATGAGAGGGTATCTTCCTGGCTACGGGATGCTTTCTGGGTGGTCGGTTGTAGGGTCGAGATGGCGACTAGAGGGGGGGTGAATAGTCATTTCTAAAAATTAATCGCGTCGGCTAACCGAAACAAGTGCAGAATTAAAACTATCGGTCTAGCCAAGACTACACCCCTCTATCTATGTTCTCTAGCACCTTTCAAAGATCCTAATTAAGCAACAAAGATGTTAGGCTAGCTAGATCTCACCTAATCAATTCTAGAAGCAAGGTCACACAAACCTATGCCACTAGTACTTTAACCAACGGGGAGCTCCTACACGTGCTAGTAAGCAAAAGCATAAAGCCAACTAAGCTCACTAGCAATGCTCAATAACAAGGCAACCAATGCCAAATTAGATAGTGCAAATACTTAGCTACACAAACTAAGCAAAGTGACTAACAAGGTTACACAAACCAAATTAGTCATGCACGGGAGCTACTTCTATGCTACATAAGCAAGAAGGTAACTAGTGAGCTATACAAGCAAACTAATTACAAGAGCAAATACACAAGCACAATGTATATAAAAGTAATTACAAGCTTGTGTAACGAGGATGCAAACCAACGGGAAGAATAAAGTTGACACGGTGATTTTTCTCCCGAGGTTCACGTGCTTGCCAACAAGCTAGTCCCCGTTGTGTCAACCGCTCACTTGGTGGTTCAGCGGCTAATTGGCATCACCCGCCAAGCCCGCACATTGGGCACCGCAAGAACCTACCCTGAAAGTGAGAGTAGCTCAATGACACGCTTTACTAGAGTTGCTCTTCGTGGCTCCCACGGGACGAGCATAATGCCCCTCACATAGCTCTTCTACGGAGCACCGCACAAGCTTCTTGTGGACTTCAATGGAGACCACCACCAATCCATCTAGGAGGTGGCAACCTCCAAGAGTAACAAGCACCACCGGCTTGCAACTCGATCACCTAGTGCCACTCGATGCAACCTCATAATGCAATCGCACTAGAATCGCTCTCTCACATAATCGGATGATCACTATCAAGCATATGTGAGATGGAGGGCTCCCAAGCACTCACAAGCATGGACGCAAAGCCTCCCAAGGTGCTCAGCCCAAGCCATGGCCGAGATCCCCTTCTATTTATAGCCCCACGGGCTAAAATAGCCATTACCCCTTCACTAGGCGTTTTTTGGGTTGACCGGACACACCGG
Organism: Miscanthus lutarioriparius; assembly: GCA_904845875.1. Lineage (NCBI taxonomy): Eukaryota > Viridiplantae > Streptophyta > Magnoliopsida > Poales > Poaceae > Miscanthus > Miscanthus lutarioriparius. The sequence goes on along the minus strand of CAJGYO010000006.1, from coordinate 26,783,741 downwards.
TCATATCGACCGGACGTAGGACCTCAGCGTCCGGTCAACGGATGGTCGCCACATGTCATTTCCATTCAACCTCAGTTGCTTGATCTCAATGATCAAGTGATGACCGGACGCAGCTGCTCAAAGTGACCGGACGTAGGACCCCAGCGTCCGGTCACTTCCAGTAAGCTTCCAGAGGTGAAAATTCACGACCGGATGCGTCCGGTCAATCACAATCGGACGTAGTATCAACATCCGGTCATTTCTTCTCTTCTCTATGCTACCACGTCAGTGGGACTGGACGCAGCCACCCAGCATCTGGTGACGAAGACCGACACCTGTGCCTTCACTGCTACCACTGACCGGACGCAGGACCCCAGCGTCCGATCATTGCATGACCAGCGTCCGGTGCACACTGTGAAACCTTGTCTTTTCTATATGGGTGGACACTCCGCCGGTGGAGTTTCGAACCTTTCTCGCCTCTATTCCATCACCGAGTCAGTCCACATCAACTCCAACTTCATCTCCTTTGTAAATGTGCCAACACCACCAAGTGTACACCACCATGTGTATGTGTGTTAGCATTTTCACAATCATTTTCCAAAGGATTAGCCACTCAACTTGCCATGCCACTCAATCCTAGCGATGATGCAAAGTTAGATCACTCGAGTGGCACTAGATGACCGATATGCAAATAAGTTTGCCCCTCTTGATAGTACGACCATCTATCCTAAACCCGGTCATCAACTTCTCTACACACCTATCACCGGTGAAATGAAATGCCCTAGGTTATTCCTTTGCCTTGCGCATTCCATTCTATCTCCTCCAATGTCGATGCAACACATGCACCAACACGATCAACAATGATATGATCCACTTAATATCATCACGTGATCATATTGGTTCATCGATATTGACTTCACTTGCTTTTCACCGTTGCCTTCGTCCATCGGCGCCAAGTCTTGCTTAAGCTTCACCGCCACGCGGTCCATCGCTCCAAAGCCTCCAACTTGCCCTTCACGCTTGCAACCGGTCCATCAAGCCAAGTCATGTCTTGATCTTCTCCACCTTGATCACATGACTCAATGTCATGTCTCATGTGCAATAAGCTCCTTCATCACACATGTGAGCTTTGCAACATCTCCAAGCCATTTTCACTTTCATGGCATATGTTGCTCACACACATGTACCTATGGACTAATCACCTGTGGATCTCATATAAACACAATTAGTCCACCTAGGTTGTCACTCAATTACCAAAACCTCACAAGGACCTTTCATCGGTCCGATCAAAGGTTATGGCGAACTCCGACCATCGGAGGAAGGAAGACGTGGCCAGCTCGACCGTATAGACCTCGTGGCATGTAAGCTTCTGGTGGCGCTTGGAGTCATAGGCTGTCGACCCTCCGAAGATCATGAGGCAGCCATCCAATGTCAGAAATTCATTGCCTATCCCCTCGATGTCATCTGCGGTCGGCTTGGGCTCCTTCCTATCCTCCCCCTTGTTGGAGCCTCTAGACAAGAACCACTTTATGAGGATGTAGTCCTTGTATAGGTGCTTGATGGGGAAGGCATGGTTCGGGCATGGCCCTTCGAGTAACTTCTCGAAGTGATCCGGGGTACCCTCGGTGGGCTTCTGACCCCCCTTGCGGTCAACAATGGCCATGAGCGAGCCCTCATGCTGGTGCTTGTTCTTCTTCTTGTTGGGGCAGTTGGAGGCACCTTCGTCGGTGTCCTCATCCCGCTTTGCCTTGCCCTTGGAGCGGTCGAAAATCGCCTCGACCGCCTCCTTGCCCAAGGCATGGCTAGTGGCGATGTTGAGGAGCTCCTTGGTGGTTCGTGGGTCTTTACATCCTAGCTTGTGAACCAGAGACTCGCATGTGGTCTCGGATAGGAAAGCTCCTATGACGTCGACGTCGGCGATGTCGGGCTGCTCATTGCACTACCAGGAGAAGCATCAGATGTACCCACGAAGAGTTTCCCCGGACTTCTATCGGCAGTTTTTGAGATCCCATGGGTTCTTAGGATGTGCGTATGTGCCCTGAAAGTTTCCCACGAAGATCTCTTTTAGGTCCACCCAACTTTGGATTCAGTTGGGCGAAAGGTGTTCCAACCACGTTCGCGCCGAATCGGCCAGGAACAATGGAAGGTTGTGGATAATGAAATTGTCACTATCCGCTCCGCTGGCTTGGCAAGCAAGTCAATAATCCTTGAGCCACGGTCCGGGGTTTGTTCCCCCAGAGTATTTCTGGATGTTGGTCGGTGGTCGGTACAGCGGTGGGAAGACGGCGTTGAGGATGTGTCGGCCAAAGGCCTGAGGTCCCGGCAAAGTCGGGGATCGGGCTTCGGTCCTCGCCACTTTTGTAGCGTCCACCGCGACGAGGGTGGTAGCCACAGCTAGCCTCCTCCCTCTATGTCGGTGCAGGACCCACGGGATACCTCGCAAGTAAGGGAGAAGATCTAGTCTAACTAGGATTCTTCCCATGTAATCCTAGTAGTAGTATTATTCTTTAATCCTACTAGGAACTCTTATTGTAAACCGACTAGGACTCTGGCCTCCTGATTATATAAACGAGGGCAAGGTTCCTAGAGATGGGATTTTGACAACACAATACTTGACAATCAATCCAACGCAGAGGCTAACGCCGACTGGACGTAGGGCTATTACTCGATCAATGATCGAGGGTCCGAACCAGGATAAATCGACTATCTCTTGCGTTCACCGTCGAGTTCCGCATACGCTGAAACCCAAACATACTACCCCGGGTACCCCCGTGGCAGGCTATCGGTGGTCAAACATCGACAGCTGGCGCGCTAGGTAGGGGATTTCGGCGAATTTGCATTCGAGAGCTCGACGGACCTAGACAAGATGACCTTCTCAACAGGATCAACCTTCATCTTCGGCTCATGGGTCTGCGAGGTGGACGACAATGGCAAGCTCCAAAGCCGTCTCCTCAAAGATTCGGATCACCCTGAAGACCATTCTATTTCGGTGACTACGACAGATCAACTCACTGGAAGATTCGTGCAGCTCGCGATATCCGATTCAACTCAGATTTCACGAGTTTACGCATCCGACTCGAACTCAGGTTCCGCATCCGAAATGGAGTCTTACCCGAGTTCTTCTGAGAAACCGAGTTCTTTTCCAATGGGGCTTAAGAACGCGGCCTTGGCCTATCAAGAATACAACTCAGAGTACAATCAGAGTCTTTTCAAGAAGTCGGGTCTTTTTCCGTTTGGACTCCACAACACGGCAACATCCTATCAGGCACGACCTAAAGGATCCCCTGATCCGGTGCTTAGAATGCCACTAGAGGGAGCTCAGGAAGGTCTGATACTGACTATAACATCTCAAGACTGCATTGTCCACTGGCTAGGTTCTATTCCTGAGGATAGCGGAACCCGACTAGTCGACATGATGATGACAACAATTCTACCCTACCAAGAAGGAGACTTGATCTACGACCTCGAAGCCTCTACTAAAGTTATCAGCAACTCCGACGGTGTGGAAACCGACGCTGATAGCAGAACAATTCACGCACGAGAAGTATTCATGGTTCGCCGTCCTCGATCACCATTGATCCCCCTAGAAGTACCCGACGTCAGGTCATCGGACAAATCTGAGTCCAACATATCACCCTTTACCCAAGGGCACGATGGTGAGATCGAGAATCAAAAGCAAGCCAGAGAAAGAAAGAACAAGTTGAAACAAGGATGCCAAAACCATGCTAGGCAGCACAAGCAAGCTTGGATCAGATATGAGTCAGAACTGGCTGAGTACAATAGAAGAAAATCAGAACGAGAAGTCGAAGAAAGACGCACGGCAAATACACCCTACGATAAGATCCGAGAAGCACTAGAAGAACTCAGAGCGACCTCACATCCAAGTGAAAAACAAGAATAGCTCCGGGATTTTCTCTGGTCAACAGCCCTAAGGGCGCACAAAGGAAGAACCCGCTCAAGACTACCCACCAGGTCAACGTCTCATAGGCAAGAAGATCAAAATCAAAGGAAGTCCGCTTTTGAGAGACTTGGACCAAGCGGAAGTCACAACAGAGAAAGTAGAAGGGACCATAGTCAAAGCTACTGAGTCGAACAACCAAGAAAGATCAGAAGCAAAGCACCTACTCAGACAGCCTCGCAGAACTACTCTCACCAAAACAACAGTTGGCCAGAAAGAGGTGCAGAATCAGAATACAAAGAAGTCAGAACACATGATAGATTCCCCTATTTTGCAAACAGACTTGCTTCAATACGGCTACCTCACAAGTTCAAGCCGTCCAACCACTCTAAGTATGATGGCAAAACTGAACCAAGGCAGTGGCTCAGGATATACTCGCAATCGATTGAACTAGCCGGAGGAGACAACGATATCAAGACCCTGTTCTTTCCCATGGCCCTAGAAACCATGCCCCTCCAATGGTTCGACAAATTGAATCCAGGGTCAATCAGAAATTGGGAGGACTTGCAAAGAGCTTTCTGTGAAAATTTCACGGGTATCATTACGCATCCCATCACCCATGTAGAATTAAAAGGACTCAAGCCGAAAGGGGGCGAAAGTCTTAGAAATTACTATCGACGATTTGGCGAACTACGAGCTCAAGTACATGACATCACCGAACGAGAAGTAATTGAAGCTTTCTCTCATGGAATCATGGCTAGGTGGCAATTTCAAGACTTCTACAAAGAAAACCTAAGAAACAATGAAGAATTCAGACGAACAGTAGAAAAGATGATTACTACGGAGGAGAAGACACGAGAAAGGTTCCCGGATAAAAACAACCGAGACAACCCGAACAAGCAAAATCATCAACACAACAGACATCAAGAGAGAAAACGTGGACCAGACAACACCGTAGCGGTAACTGACAAATCAAGGAAGTTTTCCAAGCTCGGAAGGTATGACGACATTGAAAACATGTGTTGCATCTTGCAGCCCAAAGGAAATCACACCATCGGAGATTGTTACACCTTCAAAGATAGATACACAAGAAAAGATAGTAAGGAGAATACCAAAGAAGACAATCAGAAAAAAGATGAGGACAACCACGAAGACAAGGGATTCCAAAAATCTAGGGGGACGGTAGCAGTGATCTTCGCTAGAGCCCCAGACTCCAGAAGCAAACATCAAGAAAAGTTGGCTCTATGAACCATCATGGCAGCAGAACCGGCCACTCCAAGATATCTCAATTGATCACAGTATCCAATCCAATTTTCAAGAGAAGACCAATGGACTAGCGTTGGAAACGCAGGCCATTACCCATTGGTTCTAGATCCAACTATTGCCGGTATGACTGTCACAAAAGTACTAATCGACGGGGGAGCCGAACTTAACATCATTTTTTCAGAAACTTTAAGGAAGATGGGACTATAACTCGCCTGGATGATTACACCAACGAGCACACCTTTTTATGGCATAGTACTTGGCAAGGCAGCGATGCCACTTGGATAGATCACTCTACCGGTTACTTTTGGAACTCCCTCGAACTACCGTACAGAGTTCATCAAGTTTGACATTGCCGACTTTGATTCATCATATCACGCAATCCTCGGGCGCCCAGCACTAACAAAATTCCTAGCGATACCGCATTATCCGTACCTGTTGCTTAAGATGCCAGGGCCTAACGGTGTCCTTTCTCTTTGGAGTGATTTGAAGCGCGCTTTTGACTGCGATGTTTAGGCAATCCAAATTGCAGCAAAAGCACAAGCCGCCGATGGTAGAAAAGAAATAGCCACTATCGCAGTAGAAATGAGCCTAGAAGAGCTAGAGATACTGGCTAAAAAACCCAGCATCCTCGCACCACCAAAAGAAGCCGACGTCAAGCAAATCGACCTGGGCACCGGCGATCCCTCCAAAACGGCAACCATCAGCGCCCACCTCTCGGCAAAATAGGAACTCGCGCTCACCAACTTTCTTTGGGACAACAAAGATATCTTTGCTTGGAAGCCGGCCGACATGCCAGGTGTCCCAAGAGAGTTGGCTAAGCACAGAATTGATATCAATGAAGGCTCCAAGCCTGTAAAGCAACGGCTATGATGATTCTCACCCGACAAGAAGGCAGCAATTAAAAAAGAAATCACAAAGCTAATGGCAGCCGTATTCATCAGAGAAATTCTCCATCCAGATTGGCAAGCAAACCCAGTTCTAGTACAGAAAAAGAATACGAACGAGTGGCGCATGTGTGTCGACTACACAGATCTCAACAAACACTGCCCGAAAGATCCGTTCAGGCTACCATGCAATGATCAGATAGTTGATTCAACAGCAGGATCTGCCCTATTATCCTTCCTTGATTGCTATTCAGGATATCACCAGATCGCTTTAAAGGAAAAAGACCAGAGCAAGACATCTTTCATCACTCCGTTCGGCGCCTACTGCTACAAGACCATGTCATTTGGACTCAAGAATGCTGGTGCCACTTACCAAAGAGTTATCCAAACGTGCCTCGGTGATCAGATCGGTGAAAATGTAGAGGCATATGTGGACGACGTAGTAGTAAAAACAAAGAACCTAGACACACTAATTGAAGACTTGAAGCAAACCTTCGAAAACCAGAAAAGGTGGAGGTGGAAATTGAACCCAAACAAGTGTGTATTCGGAGTTCCTTCAGGACAACTACTCGGATTCTTGGTCAGTCATCGTGGAATCAAAGCCAGCGCCAAGCAAATTTGAGCCATAACAGAGATGGGCCCTCCTCAAAGTGTTAAAGATGTGCAGAAACTAACAGGCTACATGGCGGCCCTTAATCGTTTCATATCAAGACTCGGCGAAAAAGGGTTACCTTTCTTTAAACTACTAAAGAAGAAAGATAAGTTTGAGTGGACAGAAGAAGCCAATGAAGCTTTCAAAAAGCTCAAGGCATACCTCACCTCCTCACCAGTTCTCACACCTCCAAAGAAAGACGAAGACATGATGCTATACATTGCGGCAACTTCTACTGTGATCAGCACGGCGATAGTCGTAGAAAGAGAAGAAGAAGGGCGCGTATATAAGGTATAATGCCCCGTATACTACATCAGCGAAGTACTGTCAGAATCAAAGATCCGGTACCTGCATGTGCAAAAACTACTCTACGCTCTCCTGATCACTTCACGCAAGCTTCGCCACTATTTTGAAAGCCACAAGATTATTGTGGTGACAGATTTCCCACTCGGAGACATACTACACAATAGAGACGCAACAGGGCGCATATCTAAGTGGGCAGTTGAACTTGGTGCTCTCAATATCGATTTCACCCCACGAAAGGCAATTAAATCTCAAGCCCTTGCCGATTTTGTAGCCGAGTGGATAGAGATTCAACAACCTATGTCAAATATCATCCTTGACCACTGGAAGATGTACTTTGATGGGTCACTCAAGCTAGGTGGAGCCGGTGCAGGCGTTCTCCTCATTTCTCCAGATGGAAAACAACTCAAGTACGTCCTTCAGATATTATGGCAAGCTACCAATAATGAAGCAGAATACGAAGCCCTCATCCACGGGCTCCGAGTGGCAATTACCCTCGGAATCAAACGATTACTCGTATACGGCGATTCGGCAGTAGTCATCAACCAAGTCAACAAAGATTGGGACTGCACCAAAGAAAACATGGGTGCTTACTATGCTGAAATACGAAAACTCGAAAAACATTTCCAAGGATTAGAAATTCTACATGTCCTGCGCGATTCCAATATTGCAGCAGATGTCCTCGCCAAGCTCGGATTAGACAGGGCAAAGGTCCCACCCAGCGTATTCATAGAAGAGTTATCAGCTCCCTCTATCAAACAACCCGATGAGATAACCTCAGAACTCCTAGCCAAAGGCAACCAGATTCTGGTAATCAACACCTCATGGACCTAGGATTTTATTGATTATATCAAAGAGAATAAGTTGCTAGTAGATAAAGAGGAAGCTACCCGAGTTGTTCGCAGAAGCAAGAACTACGTCCTAGTAGGGGACAAACTCTACAGAAGAGCCGCGTCATCAGGAGTACTCCTAAAATGTGTCTCATTTGAAGAGGGCAAAGAGATCCTAGACGAAATACACTCAGGTTGCTATGGAAATCATGCCGCTTCAAGAACACTAGTCGGCAAAGCATTCCGCACCGGATTCTACTGGCCAACCGCTTTGAAAGACGCAGAAGAACTTGTCAGAAAATGCAAAGGTTGTCAAATGTTCGCAAGACAAGCTCATGTGCCAGCACACAATCTCATCTGCATCCCACCCGCTTGGCCCTTCTCCTGCTGGGGGCTGGATCAAGTAGGACCTCTCAAAAAAGTAAAAGGCGGTTTCGAGTACATCTTCGTAGCAATTGACATGTTCATCAAGTGGATTGAATACAAACCACTCGCAAAATACAGCGCAGCCAAAGCAGTCGAGTTCATCCAAGACATTATGCACCGCTTCGGCATGCCCAATCGAATCATCACAGATTTGGGTTCTCTCTTCACAGCTACAGAATTCAAAAGTTGGGCACAGGATTGTGGCTTCGGCACAGATTACGCATCAGTCGCACATCCAGAAGCCAACGGATAGGTAGAGAGGGCTAATGGACTCATACTAGCCGGATTAAAACCAAGATTGTACGAAGAGCTAGCAGACTGTGGATCCAAATAGATTGAAGAATTACCCAAGGTCGTATGGGGGCTATGAACTCTAATAAGTAGAGCCATCGGATACTCACCTTTCTTCCTAGTTTACGGATCAGAAGCCGTACTACCTGCCGACTTGATCTGGATGTCACCAAGGATAGAACAATACGACGAAGAAGAAGCAGAACACACCCGAAGATTAGAACTCGACAGTACAGAAGAAGTCAAAGTAAACGCTACCCTTCAATCAGCAAGATACCTCTAAGGATTAAGACGCCACTACAACAAGAATACCCAGCCTCGATCACTACAAATCGGAGACCTAGTACTAAGAAGAATACAAAAAACTAACGGACGACATAAACTTCTCAGTCCATGGGAAGGTCCTTTTATTGTCTCAAAAGTCACCGGACCAGGCACGTACTAGTTGATAACTGAAGATGGAAAAGAAATCAACAATACATGGCACATCAGCCAGCTAAGAAGATTCTACGCATGAAAACAACTCAAGGAAGAATATATATACAAGCCACAAGGGATCAGTGTTCATGATCAATAAAGATGGTGTTCCTCGACAACATATGTATTATCATGGCTTATCAACGCTCATGATCAATAAAGATGGTTTTTTTGACAACATATGTCTTATTATGGCTATCCTCGAGTTGTTTCCAAAAGGCATACTGACTGAGAGCAAAAGAGCTGAAAAGATGCTTGAGCCCGTCGATGAGGGTAGCTAAAAAGCTAACACCCAAACCAAAAAGCAAAATGGCTGAAATTATACCTGAGCATATCAGCCGAGAGCAAAAGAGCTGAAAAGATGCTTGAGCCCGCCGATGAGGGTAGCTAACAAGCTAACACCCGAACCAAAAAAGCAAAATGGCTGAAAATACGCCTGAGCATACCGGCCGAGAGCAAAAGAGCTGAAAAGATGCTTGAGCCCGCCGATGAGGGTAGCTAACAAGCTAACACCCGAACCAAAAAAGCAAAATGGCTGAAAATACGCCTGAGCATACCGGCCGAGAGCAAAAGAGCTGAAAAGATGCTTGAGCCTGTCGATGAGGGTAGCTCACAAGCTAACACCCGAACCAAAAAGCAAAATGGCTAAAAATACGCCTGAGCATACCGGCCGAGAGCAAAAGAGCTGAAAAGATGCTTGAGCCCGCCAATGAGGGTAGCTAAAAAGGTAACACTCGAACCAAAAAGCAAAATGGCTGAAAATATGCCTGAGCATACCGGCCGAGAGCAAAAGAGCTGAAAAGATGCTTGAGCCCGCCGATGAGGGTAGTTAATAAGCTAACACCCAAACCAAAAAGCAAAACGACTCAAACTAAGCCTGAGCATAAATTAGAGCAATTTCAAGACAAGACCCTCCAGCTCCTTGTTCCAACTAGCAAGAGGCTCGGGGGCTACACTCAAATGGATGTACTTTTTTCTTCGAAAAAGCGCACATCGCTCTAGCAGATCCCAAGAAGCGCTACACGGTTTCGCTCAGAAAAGCACTCAGACCACACTTGTACCTACTCGGTAGGACCTGAAGGAACAAGACGAGGCTCCCAGAACTCAACCTTGAAGTGCTCAGGGGCTTATCGATCCTAGGATGTTTTTGCAACCAGGGAAAGGACCAGATGCTAACCACATCTCAAGTTAAGCAAAAAAGCCGAAAAGAAGAAGCCGAAGGTACTCGAGATCGCCGGTCCCAAGTCTTTTCAGTACTAACAAGAACAAAAAGGTTGTCAAGACAAAGATCTACTTACCCCAAGTTGTTTACACGATGCATACGAAAGCCAGACAAGCACTCGGCAAATCAAGAAAGTTTGTCAAGACAACGATCTACAGACACCGAGTGGTTTACACAACGCAGATGAAAGCCTGAACAAACAACTACTCGGAGAAAATTCTGATCACTTGGACAACTCATTTAAAGAACAAGCAAGGCGAAGACATCCAGGCAAAGAAGACATGAACAAAAATAAAGAATCTTCATTCAAAAGGAAGTATAATATCCTATTACAGAGGCTAGAAGTACAAAGGTCGATTACATCAAGCATCGTCATTAGGAGAAGAAACATCAATATTAAGATTGTCCACAATCCTACTGGCTAAATCTTCGACCTCAGGCTCCACCTTTTCTACAGTATCCAGATACTCTTGACTCTCGGCTTCCTCTGCAACCTTGGACAAAGGGAACTCCGGAGCAAGAACCCGGACCTGGGCAAGAACATTTCTGGTACATAAGCGAGCGCACCTCTTCACGAACTCACGGAAACGAGTTGGAACTTGGGGAATAAATTGAGCCCAAGGTTGACAATCATCTGTTGGAGTCCGGAGAAGGTCGGCTACTGACCGAAAAGATTTCCACAAAGCATTCCAATTCTCAGTAGCCGTCGCCAACTTGCCAGTCAAGACTTCGATAGTTTTTTGGGCATACACAAGATCCCTGTCAACTCCACGCCTAATCAACTTAGCAAGCGCGAGTTCTTCTTCAGCTCGAGTAATTACCTCCTCAGCCTTATTGTGGTTAGTGCGAACAAGTGTCTTCATCTCCTCGATACCCTCCGAGAGCTTCTGCTTTTCGACTCGGAGAGCTAGACCAAGCAACAACAAACAAGTCACAGAAAGGGAAATTTGAATACAAAAGGAAACGAAAAAGAACTCGCAATACCAGTGCACTTTTTCTTCATGGCCTCCACATTTTTCAAGGCCTCCTAGGCAGCTGCATCTCTCTGCTTTTCTGCCTCAACCACCCGGGCACGGAGAGCCTTCTCCTCCTTCTGATGCATCTGACGCTCGGTCTCCAACTCGGCCCGACAGAGGTCAAGCTCTGCCCTTAGGGTACTCACCTCAGAAGACAACTTTTTCTCGGTTTCAGACAAGAAAAAGAAGCCGGTATGATCACGAGAAAAAGACTAAGCAAAAAGAGAGAGAGAAAAATAAGACATAAGGACAGAAGAAAGACGAACATCCAAAGAAAGAACTTCAGAAAAACTTACCTGGAGCTTTTCCCCAAAAGAAGTCGCAAAGGTCGCCAAGTTTCCCCAAGCAGCGGTCAGCTCTGACAACCGATGAGTAGCATCAAATTGATGCAACACATCATCATCCAAACACGGAGCATCGGTACTAAGAGAGGCAGAAGGAGAAGCCGGCACAGGCAAAGAAGGCAAAACCAGGGCCGTATCCTAGGAAGCCCCGGCTACCTCCTTAGATGAATCCACCCCCACAGCCACGGTCACCCCCGGAGTTAGCAGATCTGAAGCAGCATGATCACCAGGGGGCCTCGTCTCCCTCACAGCCACCTCACCGACCGTACTTTCTGAGTCCTTTGACTCAGTACGCGGGGCGCACTAGAGGACTGACAAGAGGGCGGCTGAGGAGTAAGAGAAGGCGAGGGTCTGCAAGATGATAAGAAAACTCAATGATAAGAATATGAGTCAGGAAAAAGAAAACATAAGCAAAGAAGCATAACAAGGAATCACTCACTCAGCTATCCTCTTCTTCAGAAAACCAATAGAGGACCTAAGAGGGGGAACTATAGCGGCAAAAACATCACCGCCACCCTACGACAGGAGCGGCGCGACCGGTACTGGAGCCCCAGAAGAACTCGAAACCCGATGACCGCTTACTACAAGAGAACAAGACCAAAGTCAAAACAAAAAGAGGGGTTCAACAACAGGAAAACAAGAAAACAACTCACCGACGAGTAACAAGGGCCGCATCATCATCCTCTTCTTCCTCACTCTCGACCAAGGCCACCATAGCACCAGCTGAAAAAGGACAAAAGTACTCGGTCAAAGACAAAAACAAACAACAAAAGGACAGAGCGTATTAATATGCTCACCTAAGAGCATGCTAGCTACAACTGGAGTACCTGGACGAGAACTCAACTGACGAGTACTCGCCCCCTCTTTCCGACAGTACGAGGAGCTCGAGGAACTAGACGAGGAACATACTCTACATATACATCAAGGTTTGCAGAAGAAACGCCAGGAAATATCGTGGTGGTTTGAAACTTACTGGTCTAGGATGCCCCAGCAAGACTATCCCCAGCCTCCACATTTGTAGGGCAATCATCAAGGGGAATCGGATCAGCGAAGTTACGCCCCAATTCCTATAAAAGAGTAAAACAACAAGACAAGGAAGATTAAGCAAAAAGTGGATACAACAAAAGACACACAAAAGTACCCGCATAAGAAAAGAACAACTCACAGCAGGGGGCGGGTTGTTAGCACTATACTCAAGGACAGCAAGCGGGACGACGCTCACTCCTTTCAGCATCTTCTGAAGACGCTCGAGCACCTCCTCATCAGTCAACTCAAGGGCAGGGACCATACAAGAAGGGTCCTCCGCCCCAGAGTACTCAAAACCGTAATTTTCTCGCTCCTTTAGAGGTTGAACTCGGCGGCGAAGAAAACTAGAAATAATCCCGAAGCCGGTCAAGCCTTGTAGTTTCAGAGTACAAATCCTCTCAAGAAATGGCTTAATCACCTGGACCTCAGCCGTCGTCACATGATTCTTTTCCCACCGGTCATTAACCACGGGACCAGATCCAGAATGAACAGAAAGAGGAGGAATCATATTAGCGGCATAAAACCAGTCAGCACACCAATCCCTCACAGAATCAACCAAGTCATAATCAAAGAATTTACTCTTAAGACCAAGGCGAAATTGAATCCCGCAGCCACCAAGAACATTGGTGTCATCGCGGCGGGGATGGGGCTTTAGATGGAAGAAATAACGGAAGAGAGAAAGAGAAGGAGGAATTTCAAGGAAAGTTTCACAAAGATGAACAAAAACAGAAAGATGGAGGACGGCATTGGGAGCAAGATGGTTCAAGCTAACCCCAAAATAACCGAGAAATCGATGAAGAAAAGAAGAAGCAGGAAGGCAGAGTCCAGCATGGATGAAGGAGACAAAAAGGACAATCTCACCACGACCTGGAGTGGGGACCCGATGCTCGCCCGGAGCTTTCCAATCAGCAATGTCCTTGCTCTGAATCAGACCATCGCTAACAAGCTCGCGAAGCTGATCTTCAGTCATTGTTGGAGCCGGCAAAATCTTCTGAGCAGCCCTCATGGCCATAAACTCTTGATTCTCAATCATGGAAAGTGATGCCTCCTCGTCTACAAAGGCTGCTTGGGACTTGTTCGCTGATTTCTTCCTACCCATATACTAGCGGGAGCAATAAAGAACTAGGAGGCAATGATGATTTGGACGGCGGCACTCGGATGCGGCAACAATGGTGGTGGCGGAAGTTTGAAGACTAGGGTTTCAAAGGAAAATCAGAGGATAAAGAAAGAAAAGAAGAGGAAAAGCCCTTAAATAGATTTTACACCAAGTAAAAAAACATGGCCCACTGAGCCCGTTTTAACACGGCATGAGGGCGCAACGGTCCATTTACTGACACAGCTAAAATGACTGGCGGCACAAATCCACACAACGGTACAGTTCAACGGGCAGATTTCAGACTTATCCATCCAGCACCACGGCGGAGTTATCATATTGGTACAAAAAGAACTCATCAACCACGAAGCAGCGAAGGGTTACCCCACAAGAAACATAAGAACCCGGTTCTTATAGAAAGAACTCGAGAATCTCATAAACAACCAGGACTTCAGCAAAAAAAAGAATGACAACTCAGAAGACAGGATTCTTTCCATTACAAATGGCTTCAAAAAAATAGAAGATTACACATTTTACAAGACCCAACAAACTTAGTACTACGACAAACAAGGTAGCAAAGAGGAACCCGGACACAGCTAGGCTCTGGAACGACTACGTGTTCTAAATTGCTACTCGGTAGAACAAACCGCACTCGGCTACACTATTTTCTTCGAAGGACGGGCGCAGTGCATCCAAGGCAAAAATCAGCAGTACGGCGGGACAACATAGACCAGGGGAAGTCGGCAGGCATCTATCTACCCAAGTCTGATGTGATGCTGGATATGGTGCTTGATCTGCCTTCGAAGCAGCCTCGAGGCGGCGACGAGGATCAACCCAGAACTGCCAGATGAAGGAACGTATCCCACATCACAAGACTCCCTCCGACTACCGCCACGTACTTCCAAGTACAATGTTGCTGCGGGATTAGTCTACCTCTAATCCCTATCACAAGACTCCCTCCAGCCATGACAAGATGTACAAGAACTACATAATACGCCCGGGGGCTGCTCTACTTCACAAACTATCATATTCATGACTTCGGAGATTTCAGACCACGCAACAAAATGCTCGATGAATCAAAACAACACACCAGGAGGATATTTATAGACCAAAGAAGCGGTGCACATGGACCGGGAGCACCAACGGAACAAACCTGACAAAGGACACAGTGAAAAGACAGAATTCAATGAAAGAGGACTCAGACACGAAGGAACAGTACTCAAGAACGAGCATATTCAGAAGAATATACCAACACTGTACAACTCGTGAACAAACAACATTTACTTTCAACTACCACCATACAACTACATCTAACAATAGCAGACTACCAAAGAACATGCCAAGACCCTGTACCCGAGTTCTTTTCGAATAAAAGAACTTAGGTATATGCTCGGGGGCTGCAACAGGAGATGTTTTCAGTCCTTTGAACAACTCAGATTCAAGACCCTCCAATTCTTTGTTTCAAATAGCAAGAGGCTCGGGGGCTACACTCAATGAGTGCACTTTTTTCTCCGAAAAAGCGCACATCATCAAGACAGATCACTTCAAGACCTCACGACAAAAAGAACCCGGACCTAGCTATATCCGAGCTCTTTTTGATAAAGAACTCGGGTATATGCTCAGGAACCCTCAAGAGAAGACCCTCTAGCTACTTGTACCAAAAAGCAAGAGGCTCGGGGGCTACACCCAAATGGGAGTACTTTTTTCTTCAAAAAGGTACACATCACGCGAAGATCCCACGAAGTGCTACACGGTTTCGCTCAAGAAAGCACTCGGACGACGCTTGTTCTTGCTCGGCAAGACCTAAAGGAACAAGACAAGGCTTCCAGAGCTCAACCATGAAGTGCTCGGGGGCTTGTCGGTGCGAGACCCACGGGATACCTCACAAGGAAGGGAGAAGATCTAGTCTAACTAGGATTCTTCCCATGTAATCCTAGTAGTAGTATTATTCTGTAATCCTACTAGAAACTCTCATTGTAAACCGACTAGGACTCTGGCCTCCTGACTATATAAAGGAGGGCAGGGTTCCTAGAGATGGGATTTTGACAACACAACACTTCACAATCAATTCAACGCAGAGGCTAACGCCGACTGGACGTAGGGCTATTACTCGATCAACGATCGAGGGTCCAAACCAGGATAAATCGACTGTCTCTTGCGTTCACCGTCGAGTTCCGCATACGCTGAAGCCCGAACATACTGCCCCGGGTACCCCCGTGGTAGGCTATCGGTGGTCAAACATCAACACTCTCATCACTGCGGGTACGCCTGCGGGCATCGAGGGTGTTACGCGCGTCATGGAGGAGGCTGAGAAGCTCATGCACTTGGGCCACAGCGCGCGGCCTGCCGCCTCACAACGCCTGGTGGACTGATACATCCCTGTCGGTTTGCTCTGAGGGCGCGCGCTGGCTGGCGTCGAGCTCGCGTCGTTGGGACAGTGAGCTCTTGGCCTGCTGCGCCGTCGCGTGCTCGAGTAGCGTGCAAATCTCGTGATGGGCCCGATGATCCTCAGGTGTCGCGGGCCCCGAAAGCCACCGGAGCAAGGCCGTCGTGGCAGTGATGTTCTGGCTTGCCCGGGTGAAGTGTGGGAGGGCTTCGTCATCCTCGATTATCCTCCGGTTCACGTCGTGGGCCACGGCGCGCGCACGCCCAATGTCTCTGTGGTGCTTGATCTCTCGCTCGAGCTCCGTTGTTCCTGCTTGAGCTGGAGTCTTGCTTCTTTAAGCTCTTGGTGCCGCGCCCTTAGCTGCTCTACTCACAGGCGAGGTGGCGCCCCTGCACCCCCCTCGACCTCGTCGTCGAGGTTGTCTATTGGGGTAGCCCCCCCTCATGGATGCTTTCGATGTATCCCTCGAGGGTACCTACCATGAAACATTCTCACGAGGGGTGATAGCGCCCTCTGCTGGAGTCAGAGTCGGAGGGCAACTCTGAATCTCCCGTGAGAAGGTCGTGGAAAGATTTCACGACGTATTCGGTCATCCCCATGAACTCGTCGTTTGTAGGGAATGGGGGCGTGCACTATGCCACAAGGTGGCCAACGGTCTCTGCGGTGTTGTGCAGACCGAACGGGAGCGCTATCGGGGCACTCCGGATGAGGTATTCCGGGGAGAGCGGCTCTCCTCCGGTAAGCTGTGTCATGACATGGGCGAATGAGAAGGTGAGGCGGTGCAGGTCCTCCTGGGACTGTCGGGTCCTAGGAAGGCACCGAGCTAGTGCTCTAGCCTCCCGTAATCGAAGCCGAGGAGTTGGTTGCTCCCAGGGCACGGGCCTTCGGTGCGTGCAGCTGCAGCTCCTCAAGCGCCTTGGTGATGCGTCGAGGCTGGTGAAGTGGAGAGGTTGGACGGTGGTAGGAACCTACGCTAACTCTCCCTCTGTCGTAACAATGAAGTCCAGGTTCCCGAAGCGCATGTGCGTGCCCAGGACCCAGTTGACACCATGACTAGCCATTCGAGGCTTGATGTGGACGTCGAGACACGTAAAAAGCCCCTACCTGGTGAGCCAACTGTCGGTGTTTTTGGACCACCAACTAGTAAATTTGTATTTACGCGTCTAGCTCGGATGGTGTGCTCGGAGGACACAAGGGTTTATACTGGTTCGGGTGGAACGTCCCTACGTCTAGTTCGCTGCTGCTCATGTTACTGGTACTTGGTTTATAGTAGGGGTTATAAACAGGCGAGAGAGGGAGAGGATCCCAAGTCTTTGTTGGAAGGAGTGAACGGGTGCTGAGAGCTCGCTTGCCGCTCAGCCATGTGCTCATGTCATGCTCTTGTGTTCTAGATCCCCCCTTTCATGGGGCGCCCTGCTTTCCCTTTTATAGGCAAAGGGAAAGTGCGGGTTATAGAGGAGGAAATGGAGAAGAATGAGAGAGAGAAGAAGGCTTCTAGGGTAGCCAGGTCCTTCTTCTCCTTCATGTGGGTCCCGCCGATCCTATAGATGTCAACAGGGATGGCTCCATGTCGTGGCCTTGTTCGTCACTAGCGCCATGCGCAGGTGTCATCTATCGATCATGGCATTCCACTCTGTCTCGGCGGACGTCGTGGTGAACTGACGCGCCTGTCAGCGTCCGTACGAGGATTAGGCAGAACAGCAACGGCACGCCCGACACTCTTCTTGATGTGAATCCCTAGGTATGGCACGTCATGGCCACGGGTTACATCGAGGCATGCCAGCCTCTTCCCTGGCGTCAGAGTTTTGACCCAGGCCCATATGTTTGGACCTAGAGTGGTTGGCGACGGTATGGGTCCCCGCCGAATGAGACAGAACCCACGTCCTCGAGATCGGGGGAGACGGAGCCCGCAACCTTGGGCGAGATGAAAACCATGTCCTTAGGGTCGGGCGAGACGGAGCCCGCACCCAAGGAGTCGGGCGAGACAGAGCCCGCACCCAAGGGGTCGGGCGAGACGGAGCCCGTGGCCTCGAGGTCGGGCAAGACGGAGCCCGCGGCCTTGAGGTCGGGCGAGACAGATCCCGTGGACTTGGGCGATACGGAACCCACGTCCTCGAGGTCGGCAAGACGGAACCCGTGGCCTCGAGGTCGGGCGAGACGGAGCCCACGGCCTTAGGGTCAGGCGAGACCTTTTAATACGTCTCGAGCCATCCGGGGAACTCATCGTGGATGCTAACTTCCTTGCTTTGGGTATCCCTAATATCGATACCCAACACTACTCACCCCTAACCCCCCTCGCTAGGGGGGAATACTCTGATACCCTTCCCTCCCCGAGAGGAAAGGCTATCTCTCTTTCAATATCGATATACTTCCCTTTCCGAGAGGAAAGTATATCTCGCCTATAGTGTTATAGCTAGCTTATCACCCCCAAAACCCCCCTCAAGGGGGACTTAAGAAAAGATATTATCCGTACTCCCTAGAAGCGGATCCACCCCCCTAACCCCCCTGCCTAGGGGGGAATACTCCGATAGCCTTCCCTTCCCAAAAGGAAAGTCTATCTGTATATCGATATGGTTCCCTCCTCCCAGGAAACCATATCTCAATGGCAATGATAATTAAAAACACAACAATGTCCCGAAATAAACATATCATGATCATAGGACATGCTATGTTTGCTTATTCCAATACATCTTGGGTAAGTGTCGAAGGACAGGCATACGCATACCTATACATCAATAGCTAGGGAAGATGGAACCAGACTAATGTCATTTGATACAACCTTTCGGGATAAATCAAATTGATTAGTCACATTCCATCAACCTTAAACTTTACTTTGAAAATCCTCTCATCGACTTCCCTAGCAGGAAAATCAATGATAGTATTTTTGAAAAATAAGCTATATTGACGAAAGGGAGCGACTCCCCGCACTCCCTTCCTAAGCATAGCGTAGTGATAGATGTTCTTTCCGATAGAAAGGTTATCTAGCACGAAGCGTAGCGTTATAGGTGTTCAAGCGAAGCGAGGTAGTAATGACTCTTTCCTAGGAGGGAAGAGGAGTGTATACCAAAGCGTAGCGAGTTAGACGAATGGAGTGAGCTATAATTGATCGTAGGGAGATTATAGCGAATGGAGTGAGTCTATGCACGCGCGTGCGTAAATAGATCGCACGCACATACACACGTATGTGTACACGTAGCCACAAGAGTACCTCGTCTTCACCAAACTCCAAACACGCACCTTTGAACATACTAAGGTATTTGAACCATCACTACTTGCTAAAACAGGTATGGACGTAGAATTTGATTCTATCTTTAATTCCATTGGATGGAGTACTTTTTGGGATTTCTCTCGTGATCTAGGTAGTGAAACCCTCACTCTAGAATTTTTGAGCACATTACAAGTCTTTGATGATGGAGTTTATTTCCGGATGTTTAATTATGATTATAACTTCACATGGACTAATTTAAGTGTTGCGCTGGGTTTTGCTCATTCGTGCAATATAGATCTTGAATCCGCCACTCATGATTTTTGATAAACTTGAATTTTGGCACGATATAACCGATCTTAATGAATGTTTTAGACCACGAACCAATGATATTCACAACCCAACTCTGCGTTTCATGCATCGTTGTATTGGCATAACTTTATTTCCACGTGATGATGTTAGAGTTGTTAAAAATGATGACATGAGAGTATTGTACGCTATGGTTCACAAAATTCATGTTTCACCTATGAAAGCTATGGTTGCACATTGGCTAAGTGTGTCGGAAAGAAAAGGACCAATTGAATTAACTTCTTTGATTTCTAGAATTGCCGACTTAATGGGTGTACTAATAAATAATCCTGTGCAATATATTACCACACCTAGGAGCTTAATCAATTTTGAATATTTTAAGCAAGGTCATATGCTAAAGAAAGGTCTAAATAATTCTATGAAAATAATTTATGGCGGCCGTCCAACCATAATCCCACTTCCATGTGCGGATCTTTGGTCGTATCGGGTCAACCAACTAACAATTAATTTGGACAAGGAGAGGTGCAAGGTAATTTTGCAGGAACTAGCACAGGTCAACGGATGACGCGCAGCATGGCGAATGCCACACAAGACGACACATCCCGAGCTTTGGGACTTCACTTTGCTGATGAGGAGGAAACATCAAACTCCAGGCATAGCACAAGCTCAAGCGGGACACGTCCACCATGTCCTTCACGCACAAGACGTGCGCGAGCTTCTTGCTCGAACACACAAGACAAGGTCTATCCGGGTTTGAGGCGGGACATGCACCAACTCACCCATCAATTGAGTGAGATGCGTGTGGAACAACAAGCCATACGTGGTGATGTTGCTCGAAATCGCCAACTCATCATGGCCATGCAACGCGAGCAAACCCACAATTGGAGAGCTTTCTGGACATACCACAGGATGGATCCACCACATCCACCACAGCCGTGAGTGAAAGACAAGCTTGAGGGAGGTTCCTTCTCCCCACTAAGGTAAGTATTTCTTTCCTTGCATGTGCATCTTAGATAATTTTATTTCTTTATTGCAATGCATTATAAAAAGATGAATATGGTAAAAATGCCAAAAATATTTCCCTTTGTTTATTTATATCTTATGCATGTCTATTTTTTCTTTATGAAAATAATGAATAGTTGCTCTGTTAATGTTTCTCTAGTACCTAGTTTACAGCTTGATATTTCTCTAAGTATGGATTACTTGGCTCATATGAAATCATCATGTACCTAAAACTTTGTGGGTTGCAAGTGCTGTAACTGAGTTTAAGTTGTTGTGAGATATGATATGGTGAGACAAAAGCTGGTATAATATTGTTCCAAACATGTATGATTATCGGAGATTTATTTCTTAAAATAATGAAAAACCTTTTTGTTCCTCAATGGTGATAAATTCCTACCAAAGCCATATATGCTCTTTCATGATATAAGCTTTCTACGTAAGCTGCTTTCTTTGTATTGAGCTTTGTCAAGTCTTGTTGACGCTTGTTTGAGAGATTTATCATGCTCTCAAGATCAAGGTCACGTACCCAGCACATATATACGATGCTTCTACACTGAAAGTACGCAAAAACATGTTTTCCATTTAGATCCATCAAAAAATGTTCTACTACTACAATGGGAATAGGCAAAAACATGTCGGTTAGGTTCCATCAAAATAAATGCTCCAAGTTCTTGATAATATCTCTCTCAAAATTTTGTTGCAAAAAGAGGCATGAGGCTATTATTAAAAAAAAGAGAAGAAAGAAAAAGAAAGATGAGAATAAGGTAGCTCATGTCCTCACAAAAATATATATTCCAAGAGAGATATGTTTTAAGGAGCATAATAAGTTTTATTTATCCATCATATATGTCCACTATATATCCACACACATGCACCTTTCTACGAGTATGACACTTCTCTCCTTAGATCCGGGATTTGGCTTTACAATATATGCAAGATAAGTATGCTACATATTTTATCCATACTTAAGCTCCATATAAGCCTTATAGAAGTAGGATGAGAAGGCAATTTCAAAAATATGCCTTTGTGAGAATCATACACCATTTGAGCGACATGAGAGCACCATTTGAGGAACATTAAGTTTTCTTTTGAAAATATCACAAAACCTCCTATATGAAAATTGTGCGGAATGAGAAAAATAGTGCTCAAGTCAAAAGCTATTCTGTCTCTCAACCACCCAAGACAAAGGAAAAATGTCATATGCCCCATAAAGAACTAAGGTAATATGGGTGAATTTTCATATTGCTAATGTTTCCATACAAAAGAGAAATATGTTTGTTGTACATGTGGTACTCTTGAAATGTGAAACATTGTAGCAACTCATGATCCACTATTTAAAGTTTAGTCATATGCCCCATAAAGAACTAAGGTAATACGGGACTTGTTGACGGCCATTAATGACAATCATAAAACATCAATATAACTTACATTTATACTTAAAATCAATCATCAACATAGGTGTAGTGGTTTGAACTATTTATTTTCACAAGTTTTGGTGATTTTGTGAATGCATGAGAGTTTATTCAGAAAACGTATCAAGTGGGCCATGCTATCTCAACAAATCAAGTCTGCAACAAAACTGACTCCAATGAGCTCTAATCCACTGTCCAAGAGATAATGACAGAGATCCACGTGGAAGGAGCTAGAGGTGGGGTCGGCCGACCCACCTGGATTCACCAGTGGCTTCAGAGTTGTTCCACCGCCCTTTAATGATCAATCTCTACTATTTATCAAGGTCGATTCGGATGGAGAGTTAAGATATGGATACGGACGAACATCATACGCCAATTGTTATAGCGTGTACAATTCGTTTCGGTGAAAGTTTCAGAAGCACTGGATACGAGTACTACCTGCAGTCGCAGATGTTCTGAAAACATAGGCTCTCGAAGTAACTTCATTCATTTTTGAAAAAAAAAGGAAAAGAGAAGAAGGCAACCTCATTGTCTTTGATAATAATTTGTAAGAAACTAGAGTTGAGAAGTATACTTTAGGACATTTCATCCGAGCAAATACACCGACAAGGTTCTAACAAGTTTAGCACCACCCATATCAGACACATCCGCGGCCCTCGCCGTTGCATTCTTCATCGCTCGCATGTCAGTGTCAGTGTCACCGATTGTGCTTATCGGCGAATCCAGAAAAAAGAACACGGTCACAGATAGGACGGCGACACAAAACCCATTCACGATAATAATAATGCGATCTTTATCTCTGCAGGCGCGCAGCAACAAAAGTGGGGGACCCAACTCCGAGCCCCGCGTAGCCACACACGGCGCTTTCTTGGTCGGGCCCGGCAGCCCACGCGCGCCGGTGGGTATGCCACCCAGCGCCAACGCCGGCTCACGTGCTCGACTAGGGCCGCCGCACTCCCTGCCAATCCGGCGGCCGCCCTCTGTCTCTAGGCGACTCATGCAGAGTCCGAAACATCAGCGCCTCTCCAAATCGGGACTCCATTCAATTATGCGGCATCAGAAATCGAAGATTCGGAATCCCAATCAGGCCGGAGGCCGGAGCCCGGAGCTGAGCATGTGCGGATGTGCCTGTCCAGGTCCAGGATGCACCCGATTCATCGTTGGAGACGACAGAATAGCAAGATGATTAACCAAATTATTATAATTATCCTGCTGCGCGCCTACAACCAATAGCAGGACTACACCACCCGCGATACAACAACATTCAGCAACAACTTAACCTCAGGTACCAACAAAGACACCGGAGTATGTTACATCCACAGTCTCCATCCATGGCGGGCATTGTTTGCCCTCGTGGAGAACAGAACTTATTCAGTCATGAGATGTCGAGTTCATCATCTGCGGAACTACAGTGGTGTGGAACTGGTCAAGATTTTTGTACCGACTACGATCTCTTCTGGTCAGCTGTGCTGTGCTCAATTGCGTCTCTAGCCTCATGCCGCTCCGAGTCACTCCTGTTACCAGTAGCTCCGTGCGAAGTGCTGTTGTTAAGTTCAAAACCTGCAGTGAGCAAAGGAAATGGTCAGATAATAAAGCAATCGATTCTGCAGTCCTGTCACAAGTTTCAGAAATCGTAATAAACATCCATGCTGATCCATGACAAGCAAACCAAGCAAAGGAAATGGTCAGATAATAAAGCAATCGATTCTGCAGTCCTGTCACAAGTTTCTGAAATCGTAATAAACATCCATGCTGATCCATGACAAGCAAACCTATCAGGAAATTTGTGCATCTA
Organism: Miscanthus lutarioriparius; assembly: GCA_904845875.1. NCBI lineage: Eukaryota > Viridiplantae > Streptophyta > Magnoliopsida > Poales > Poaceae > Miscanthus > Miscanthus lutarioriparius. The sequence continues at coordinate 26,759,925 of CAJGYO010000006.1, read as the reverse complement.
AATACATTAATATTCATGCCCCATCGGGCCGCAAAGAAAGTTTAAATCCGTTGATACTATACCTAAATAAACCTAAAGATGAACAATCAAACAAAATATTTCCATGTGCCGGAACTAATAACTACAAGATCCCAGTGGATGATAGTATTACTACCGGATCCACTTATTTATGTGAAAGAACATTAGGCAGACTGATTTAAGACATAGAAAACTTCAGGTTCAAGAAAGGGCAACTGATACAGAAAAAGAAGCTCAAATGACATTTTTTTGTGTGCCTGGAAGGATTAATCATGCTTAAATTTTCATTCAACTAAGCTGACCACGAAAGCAGCAACTCCTGATTGTGGCTGCAGATATGCGTAAGATTTGGTTGTGCTAATGTGAGAACATTACGCCACCACAGAGGAAATTTAACATAAAGCCACCAATGTACATAGTACAAACCCCACAAATCAACTCCTGACATACAATAAATGGTGAATACAACCTACTGCCATCATCGCACAAGTAAACCTGAATAACTCTAATGCAGGAAGAAGTCATAACATCACTGTAACTGTAATTTATGATAGAGGAATAAAAGTGATACACCGCATAAACCTGAATTGTTTATCTACAGAGAGTATAAGACGTTTGGTTCCAGAGCAAGATTATTTTACCCTACTAGCACAAGCTCCAAGAAACTTGCTTGGCCAGGAGAGGCATTTTGGCTCACCACTGGCAGCAAGCTGAAACTTTGGAAATTCTTGCTAGCACGAGAACTGAGACAAAGCTAGCCAAGCATCCAAGTGCTGCAGCAGCAGCATCAAATCCTTGCTCAGCAAGGGTAGGCAAGGTTTGGTTGAAGAACCAAATGCACCCTAAAGTTCCCAAATTTGGACTAGCATGCTCGAAACCTTCTAAGAAAGTTTCCTTATGGAATAAAAGGAATGAGCCCCTCCTTCTTCCTTCATTTTTGATAAAATTCCATAAAAAAGGGGGTGTAGATTACTCACAGCAGCAGTATTATGGAAGTAATGCTGGCATAAGAACATAAAATAAGTTCATTGTATTTTTACCTGCGAGCTGAAAAGGTAAGTTTCAACAGAATGTGGATAATCACAACAGAAGCTTTTAAAAGGTAAGTCTAACTAATAGCCACAGAAAATAGAGATCCAATCAAGCTAGGCGAAAAACTAATCAATTGGGATGCCAAAGATAACTTGTGCTCGTGACATGTGTTCATAATGCATGGATCTTAGTGAAGCCAGCATGTGACCTATACCTAGAAATAAAGAAATCAATTGTTGAGCAACTGCAGAACCACTAGAACATGGTATATAAATTTTAATTTTGATCAAGTGGTGATGCATTTTAAGTAATCATTCTGCAGACAATTTCAGACCTCGCTTGTTTCCAACAAGCAATTATCAAAAACTAGTATGTTCAAAGACTAGCAAGAGAATATCTGGGCCAAGAAATTCATGACTGTTCACACGGAATTAGCAAAGCAAACATATCATGCCTGAATTAGCATAAGTAGAACACCATGTGATTTTAATCTACAGAGGTTGGATCATGCAAATAAATATTGTTAAAAATATTATTAGGAATGGCATCAGTAACATCATAAGAAAAAGTGAAGGAAATTTACTACCTTTCGACCTACTCGGCATCGGTAAGCATACTTGGAGCTCGGACCATATGGTGGACAAGGTGCTGCATCCCTGGCTTCAATTCCTTGTTGCAGAAGTCCTCGTACTCTTCATTATCCCCTGCCTTCTTTTTTACCTCCACCATTACAAGGGGAGGTGTGAGTTCAAATATCTCCGCGCCAATTGTTAATGGCCCCTTAACTCCTTCCCTTGTACCCTCCAGGCAGATCCGCCAGTCCTTCCTCCGCAACTTGAAACTCTTCAGCTTTGCAATGTCCTCCAATTTCGTTATGATATCCAACATGGGCTCAGCCGAGATGAACCTCACTTCATCCCCTTTCTCCTCAAATAACCCTGATAAGTTAAATCCCCTTGAGAATGATATGATATCGAACGCATTAAGGCTTGCTGGACGTGGGAGCGAGCCACGGGGCCTTTGGCTCTCATTAGATAACACTGAAGCAGGGCAGGATGAGATTGACGAGTCTGAGTCCGACCCTGATTCATCATCATCAACCTTTGGCGGAGGTAGAGGCGGTGGTGGAGGTGGCAATGGTGGAGGAACAGGACCAGCAGGTCCCATATCCAACAGGCCATCCTCATCATCTATAACATTATGCAGCTGGTCATCCTCGATATAGAACTTGACAGGCTTGAATCCTTTCTTGAACCAGCGCAACTCCATGATCTCCGGCAAAGTGATCCGAGTGTTGGGGTTAGTGTCAAGAATGCGCGTCAGCAAGCTGGTAAGGTCTTTGGAGAACCACCTCGCACAGCGGAACTCGCCCTTGTAAATCTTCTTGTACATGGCCATGATGTTCTTGTCATGGAAAGGGAGATACCCGGCCATGAGCACAAAGAGGATGACACCGCACGACCACACGTCGGCCTTGGCGCCGTCGTACCCGCGGCGGCCGAGCACTTCGGGTGCCACATAGGCCGGCGTGCCGCAGAAGGTGTGGAGCAGGCCGTCGGGACGGAACTGGTCGGCGACGGCGGAAAGTCCAAAGTCGGATACCTTGAGGTTCCCGCGGTCGTCGACGAGGAGGTTCTCGGGCTTGAGGTCCCGATGGAAGACGCCGCGGGCGTGGCAGAACCCCACGGCGGAGACGAGCTGCTGGAAGTAGCGGCGCGCGGTGTCCTCCCTGAGTCGGCCCTTGCAAACGCGGGAGAAGAGCTCGCCGCCGCGGACGAGCTCCATGACGAAGTAGATCTTAGTCTTCGTGGCCATAACCTCGAACAGGTGCACGATGTTCGGGTGGCGCACGCGGCGTAGCACGGCGATCTCGCGCTTGATGTGCGGGACGAGCCCGCTCTTCACGGCCTTCTCCTTGTCGAGCACCTTGATGGCAACGTTGTCCCCCGTGCCGACGTGCCGCGCGTAGTACACCTTCGCGAAGGTGCCGTGCCCCAGGAGGCGCCCCAGCTCGTACTTCCCCATCAGCAGCCCCCCGGCGGCGCCAGCCCCACCCGCTCCTCGCTTGGCCGCGGCGACGGCGGCGGCGGACGAGGCCGGGCGCCCCGTCTTAGGCGGCGTGTCCGACTGCGGCGGCGGCGTGACGGCGGCCATCGGACGGTGGGGAAACGAGCACGGGGATTGGGTAGTGCGGCCGGCAGCGGAGGCAGGCAGCTTGCGATAACAATTCTGTGCAGTTCTGTGCAGCTGCGCTGCTCTGCTCTCTCTTCCCCTCCTCTCCCTCGCGCAGTCTGTCGCGCTCTTAACTCTTTCTCCGGAGTCCGGTGTGTGTGGGTGCTTTTGCTTTATGCCCTCGCCGTTTCCGTGTTTTGGCCTGGTTTAGATCGGAAGTTTTTTCACTCTCTCTATCATATTAAATCTAAATCTTTAGACGTATGTATGGAGTATTAAATATAGATAAAAAATAACTAATTACATAATTTGATTATAAATTATGAGACAAATCTTTTAAATCTAGTTAGGCCATAATTAAACAATAATTATCAAATACAAACGAAAGTGCTACAATATCAAATACTAATTTCTAATTCCGATCTAAACAGGCCTTTGCTGAGCTGGGTCCATCTCGGCCGTGGTTGCTTCTTGTTGTACCGCTTTTTTCTGCTGGTTGAATTGCCCTAGTTTAGGCATCGTGATGCGTGTGATTGCGTTGGTTGGTTTTTTTTCGGTGCATTGGGCCTGTTCCGCAGGACTGAAAAATATTATTTCGGTTGATTGTTGTGAGAGAAAAATACTGTTCTGGCTGGACGTGAATAGTGATTTTGTGAGGTGGCTGATCAACCGGCAATCAACCAGCCAGTCAGCCGAACACAGCCATTGTTTGTTTGTTTTTTGCTATAGTTTTTTTTTCACTCTGTCTACACGAGGTTTGAGTGTTTTGGGAGAAACACTCGATTTTTTTTAGTGCCCATCTTCCTCTCACCGACTACTCCGCCGAGGCCGCGATAGAGTCTCACCAGAGCTCTGCGGCCGTGGGTTTTTTCGGTAACATTGGATTGGTTGTTTTTTTTAGTCTGTCAGTTCAAGTGTTTTAGGGGAGGAACACTCGATTTTGTTTGTATTGTTCATCTTCCTCCTCATCCTCATTGTCGCCCACCGCCCCTGCGGCGGTGCTAAGGTTTCGTCGAAGCTCTGCAGCTGGCTGCTGCGGCCTCCTTCTCCCATCCTCCCTCCTTCTTTCGCGGCAAGCTCCGGCCATGGGCGCCCCCGCCCTAACCTGGCCCACTTGCCTCCACCGCCGCCAGGGCCCCTAACTGCTCGGAAGTTATCCCCACCACCTGCCTAGCCTACCTCCCAGGAGCTCCCGTTCTAAGGCTGTCGAGCTTGGAGAAGATGAACAGGAGAGGTCAGATCTGCAGGCATCGATGGTGGATCTGATGGCTAGGAAAGAATCGAATGCGGACGACGCGTGAAACACTCTGAGTGTCATATAGCTTTACCTTTTTTGGGTAAAGAGAGAGTCGGATGGGTAGGTTCCACCACAAGAAACTCAATAAGTTGAGTATACTCAATTCGCATTGTTTGATTCTTTTTTTTTAATAAAACTTTTCTATCTGTCCATTTGTTTTCAAGCTTTAGCCTTTTATCTATCTAATAATACTTCTATCAAAGCAATGGACTATATATTGGAATAAAATCATATGCCATATTCGGTGCAACGCTAGCATACTGATTTATTTTCGCTCGCTAAAGCAAAGTTGACTAAGCAGCAAGCCGGTGCCGCTCTTCGTCTACGTGAACATGAACACTCCATTTCTTATTCACGTTTCTGAGAAGGCCGGTGCCGTTCGCCCTGTTCGCTTGAGCTATATTTTAGTTATGGAACAGTGTTTCTCTCACAATATTTCAGAATAAATATCAACCTAAGTCAAATTTCAGCATAAACGAACATGATATTGTTTGGAGAACCCCTTTCCAGGCGATTACTCCATCGGTCCATCCCTAACCAGCAAATGCATGCTAGTTGTATCCTGTATCACACATGGTGCTCACACATCACGCGCTGCAGCCCCGTTGCTACGTTGACGCCTTGAGCACCTTGACGCACGCGTCAGGTGGTGTAGTGTAACCGTGTAATAATCCAGCACTTTTCCATGGTTAAGCAAACGAAAATTGTACAACTGCCGCCACATTATTAAGGGTTTTTTTAGTATGCAGTATATCGGGGCTGGGTGAGGTGGCCACACCGCGGTATGCGTGGAGCGGCGGCAGTGGTCGAGCTGGCGAGCGAGCGGACAGGTGTAGCGTCTCGAGCGACCGATACGCAGTCGTCGGGGAGGCCGGTGCGGTTCTCGCGCGCAGCTGGGATTCTTCTCCTACCACCCCAGATATGGGGCCATGGCTTAAACAAATGGGGCCATGGCCCATGGGGCGCGTCGCCTAGCGTCCTGCGGCGTGGCGCCACACCGGGAACCTGGGGACGGCGCGTGACCGCGAGGGAGACGCCGGCGCCGGGGTCGCCTTGGTGACTGGTGAAGTCGTGAACGGACGACCGACCATGCGAGCTCGTACGTTCGCGTGGGGAACTGGTGCCTGAGAGAGGGGGGTGATCCCTGCTAACGTACGGAAGTGGAAACACACCACGAAACCGTGTGCTCGCAGAGTCGCAGTGGCAGCTCACAGCCACAGCCTACGGGCAGACGTGACTACGTGAGACTGAGACACCACACCACACCGCATCCGCATCCCATCGTTCTGTACGACGTCACTTGTTCAGTGACCAGTTTCAGGATGGGCAAAACTCCGATCTACGGCGTGGCTCTATGAGTTACAGTACTATTATGATCATGGAACACTTCGAGTGAACACTTCGAATCCTGTTATGCTCATCTACGTGGCTTACTTTATTTGAATTTTATTCTCTCTTACACGTAAAACACTATTAAGTAAGTATGTTCGCTTCTCTTATAATCCGCCTTTTTTCAATTTTATTTTTTAGTCAAAACAAAGATTTTTCTTTCATTAATAAATCACCAGTGAAGCTTGGTTTTGGTTTATTTTTTCAGTGAAGCAAACGGGACCAGCATGACAGGTGAGAAAAAATCTCTGACCAGTGACCACCATCACCAGTAGTACTGGTTTGCGTGCTACGTTTCCCTGCGAACTTTAGCTGCAGGAGAACAGCGATGTTTTCCAGCCGTCCACGCAACAAGTCAAACACACGCCGCGGGCCGCGCGTGTCATTGTCACCACGCCACTATCCCTCGCACCGCTCAGTGCCGTGACTAAACAAAAGCATGGAGTGTTCATGATATTTTTTTTATGGAACAAGTGTTCATGGTATACGTCCAGTTCGCTTGAACCGTACTTTTTTAGCTAATAAATAATATTTTTCTCTCACAACAAATCAACTAACATAGCGAAACGAAAGGAGACGGACGCGAGAACTGGGCTACGGAAAACGAAAGGCTCGGCATGTCACCAGGTCACAAGCACAAACGGCCGGTCTATCTCCGGCGCAGGCGTCGCGGTCGATCCTTGGCGTCCGCGACGGGATGAGTGCGCATCGGGGAATTTCTCTCCATGTTTGCAGGATGCGTGGACAAACCTCGCCTAATAATGCGAAAGAAAAGGAAACCGGGAGTGCCTGGCAACTGTTTGTACTACTTTGTAGCTGCTGCGAAGGGAAGCTTTGCGGAGCCACAGGTTTGTTTGCCCGTTCAGAAGTGCTCGTGTGAAATTCACCGGGTGCCTGTTTAGTTCTTAAAATTTTGTAAAATTTTTCAAGATTCTCCGTCACATCGAATCTTTGAACATATGTATGAAGCATTAAATATAAATAAAAAATAAAACTAATTACACAGTTTAGACAAAATTCACGAGACGAATCTTTTAAGCCTAATTAGACTATAATTGAACACTAATTATCAAATAACAACGAAAGTGCAACAATACAATTTTCCAAAATATTTCGCCAACTAATCAAGGCCCTATTATGGAAAGCCCACATGACTGATCGCGGAGATGCTGCACTAGTGTACTCTCGCTAGCTTGTCCCAGATTTTGTCGTGCTCGTGCTGCAATCGCTAAATTTGTTTTCTTTTAGATAAAATGGCAATCGCTAAAATAGAGCAAACAGAAACGAACCCTTTCGTGCTGACGATGGATCGAGAGGTTACTCTATCCGTTTTGAAATACAAGCTAACTAAAGTCTGTTAAAAAAAACTAATAATTTGCTCATCGCTAATTAGTTTGGTTTTTAGCTTGCTTATATTTTTTAAATAGGCATAATTTTAAAAGGTAGGCGTGCATGTTACTTATTATGGTTATCAACTTACATGAGTCATCAACAATGTCTTAGACGGACAGACACGGGAGGAGTTTGCTGGATATATATAAGCAGTCCAACTTCCTGAGCTACTACAAGGCATCAGATGCTACACTGATACATCAACTTTGCCTGATCTTCCCACCCTTCTGCCAAGAAGGGCTGGAATTGGAGTCTTCATCATCAACACCCAGGTACAACCGACTCAAACCACATCAAGGCGGTGATGACAGAGTCAACATCTATCGTCCTGATGGTGAAAGATGTTGCTCTGGCGCTAGCAGCAATTATCACCGACCGCCTCAATCTGCAGGACATAAATTTCTTATCAGTGAACAACTTGTGCACTTCCTGAATGCCTCAGATCAAACCAATCCCCCGGATAGGAGGATCAAACACTTCACTCGCCTTTTCAATAACTACACAAGACAAAGAGGCACAAGAATTTCAAAGACCCGGAGGACTCAGAACCAAACGACAAACAGTCTAGCTAGACAGGCTCTTTCAGATTCTCATTTGCCTTTAAGTCTAGCTTGTGCTTGTTCGAACACAGCTCATGTTTCACAGTCCCCATTAACGGATGCGTTGCATCTGTACTCATGTACTCTGTAAGTTTGTTAACAGCTAGATGCCATTTGAAATAAAAGCATGTTTGTCGTAAAAGACACTTACATGAGTCATTCTTAGTAACATGTTCAACAGTCATTCATAGATGGATTTTAAAAGGCGGACACGTATGGACGAGGTTAAGCAATTCAGAATACCTTAGAATCCAAGATAAATTTTAAACCTTCGACATTTTGTATTTCAAGACTAAGGGAGTAGAAATAATAAATAGTGCCATCTTATTTATTCTAGAGTTTTATTTTTATTTTTTAGCCATTATTTTAGTAATAGCCTGATTGAAAAGGCTTTTGCAAATCCAAGTTTTTGTGACCTTTCTCGGTGGAACTATTGTAAGGAGGCTCCGAAAGATATGTATGGCATTGAAACCCACCACATGGGAGTCGCAAAAGGATATTCACTAACGGATGAGGGTATCACCGAATTTTTGGTAACTCTCGGTGGATTAATTGACCCTTTGTCTTACTGTTGCTTTATTCTTGTTGATTGCAAGTCTCTTGCTTGATAACTAATCCTTCTGTTTTGTTTACACTTCGTATTAACTTTGTCCTAAGTTAAATATTTGTGTTTTTGACTATCCATTTTTTAAAAAATATATAGATTCATGAAATAAGATATAATATATCTTTAGATTCACCATAAGAATTACTTTCATAATATATAAATTTATATGTTGTAAAAATATAAGTGTTTATTTAAATGGATGGTCAAAAATAGTACTATTTAATTTAGAACAAAACTAATGTGACATGTAAAAAGAAATGAAGGGAGTATGAGTGAATCTATATCTATATCTCCTACAACTAAAAAGAATAAAGTATGGATATTTTTTGTGCGATATTTGTTTTGGTTCGTCCGTCTGCCCACGTCTGCGATCCCCGCCTGCTTTGAAGGAAATAAATCGATCACCTGAGGCCACATACATGGAAGGAAACAATAATCATGCACCGCGCGATAGAAAAAGAAACTGTCATCCCTGCGATCCCCGCCTGCTTGAAGAAAACAAATCGATCACCTGAGGCCACATGCATGGAAGGAAACAATAATCATGCACGGAAGGAAACAATCATGCGGTGCCCCTCTCTCGCTCGGTCAGATATCTTTCATCTCCACGTAAACCGGATCATATGGTATTGCCCATAATTTAGAGGGTATTAAATTTAGGCTGGGTGCATAGTAGGCCACCTAACTTTATTCTTGCAACTTCTACCTCTTTATGTGTTAGTCTTTGTCAATGGTATAATTTATTCGCAAAGCTCAAGCAAGACAATTGGCAAAGATCAAGCAAGACGACTCAATGAGGTTGGTCCTTAATTTTAGTGTTTCCATCATGCGGACCTAAAATTAAAAAGTGGCTGCTCCTTGAGAACATCAGAGGTGCCAAATAAAAGATGTGCATTTTATATATGGTGAGACTCTACAATTTCCTAAACGAATATTCCCACCATTAGTATATAGGTCCATTCCCCTGTGTTTCTTCGTGCTCCCATTAGCATATAATATGAAAATATTGTTATGTTCATCATGACTTCCAGTTGACTACTCCCAATAGCATATACTTCCTCTGTCCTAAAATATAAGTCGTTATGGGTTATGTGCAGGTCAAACTTTCTCAACTTTAACTAGATTTATAAAAAATACGTGCAACTTTTATATCCCCAAATAAGTTTATTATAAAAATATATTTAATGGTCTACGTAATGATACTAACTAGGTATTATAAGTATTAATATTCTTTTATATATAATTGATCGAAGTTAAAAAAAAGTTGACTTCTCGGGAAGCGAGAATGAATTCTATTTTGGGTCAGAGGGAGTATATGAAAGCAGTGTTGAAAATATTTTAACAATCAAGTTCGTTTCTGTCTGATTGGTAAGCTTAGATATCATAATGGCATCAAAAATTTCGACTCTCATGGATACCATCATGTATCAGTACAAAGCATCCTAATCCTACAACATACACAAATGGCAACCTTAAAGTTATGATATTTTCAAAGGATGGACAATAAAGACCATCTTAGACGTTCTGGCATTAGAGTATATACGTGTAGGCTCATAGACATGGTGGTGCAAGTGAGGAGCCAGCAAGCGTCGAGAGTTAGGGGGTGTTTGGATCCTAGACTAAACTTTAGTCCCTGTCATATTGAATTTTTAGATATCAATTAGGAGGGCTAAACATGAGCTAATTATAAACCTAATTATATAAGTTGTGGCTAATTCGCTTGCCAGCGTCGTGTACAGGATGATATGGAGATGTGGTGGACTTATTCGTGGATTTGTTGGCGTACGAAAGAAATGGATATCAGAAATCTCTTCCTACCGGTATAAAAAATGATCTTAGCCGCATCACGGAAAGATCTACACAGTAGAGTTTGTGAACCTGCGACGCCACGCTCTCTGTGACTATGTAAATTTCACGAACTTAGTTTTTTGATTAAATGTCACTTTAACGTCGGTCATATACTTTTACAGTATTGTTATCTTATCGTACGATCCGTGTGTTTTTAATACAAAAGTTTAGCTGTCCCGTAGCAACGCACGAGCATGAACCTATTTGTATATATACTCGAACCTGTGTGTACATGATTGTATGGAGATACAGCAGAACTTATTCATGGATTTATTGGCGCATAAAAGAAATGGATATCGTAGAATTCTTTTTTGCCGATATAAAATATTATCTTAACCGTATCACGAAAAAGTCTATACAGTAGAGTTTGTGAGCCTGCAACGTCGCGCTCTCCGTGACTATGTTAATTTCATGAACTTTACTTTTTGAATTAAATATCACTTTGACGTTGGTATTTAATTTAATAGTATTGTTATCTTATCGTGCGATCCGTGTGTTTTTAGTACAAAAGATTTAGTTGTCCCGTAGCAACGTACGGACACGCTACCTAGTCTCTTATAAAGATAAACTCCATCAACAATTTATTTTACCATGCAAAGTGTCCATATCAGCATATACTAGAACATCACACTAGCACATTCAACTATCTCGATATACAAAGTATTCACATTAGCATCCACTAACATATCCAACTAACACGTGTCATTATGTCTTCATTCAAGCTATTCACATTAGCAAACCACATCATTTACTGACATATATTTAGGGCCTATTTGGCATAGCTTACAACAGCTCGTGAAGCTTCACAGGTGAAGTTGTTTTTTCTTCTCCTCTCATAAGGGAATGTGTCGGATATCTATACCCGGGTATCCGAGCCAAAGAATTAATGAGCGTCACGTCGTCTCATCAGATGGTTAAGGACGTAACTGTGGCCACGTCTGACCCCCAGGGGCCAGGCCACGCCCCGTCCGACTCCGAGGACGAGGTTTCCGCCTCGTCCAATCCCAAGGCATGGGCTCCAACTCTGAGGACGAGGTTTCTGCCTCATCTGACCCCAAGGCTTGGGCTCCGACTCTGAGGACGAGGTTTTCGCCTCGTCCTACCCCAAGGCGTGGGCTCTGACTCCTTCGACCCCAGGGCGTGGGCTCCAACTCGTCCAGTCCTACGGGGAGGGCTCCGCCTCGTCTGACCCCCCGAGGATCAGATTTCGTCTCGCTTGGCCCCTAGGGCGAGATTTCCGCCTCGCTCGTTCCCTGGGGTCAGATTTGCTACCGGAGAAAAGCAGTGGCCCCAGGGTGGGACCCGAACCGCTTCAACCACTATGGCGTGGAGGCGTACGTCCGAGAGCACATCTTGGGCTTGTCCTGATGCGACTGGCGGTCGCATCAGGCCATGCTGGGAGACTCACGTCGCCCACCGCATCAACAGGGCAGCATTGTGCTGCCAACTCCCTGCTTGACCATCGTCCAACACTAGTCGACCGGCGTCAGTTGACTAGCACTGTACTGCCAGCCCCTCGTATGGCCTCTGTCAGGGGACCCTTTGATCATTCCATCCGCTCGGATGGGATGTAAGATAAGAACGGCGCACGATGCCCGCACGTATGCTGCAGCGGCCAACAGGACCCTGGTGCGACGCCGCTACCACCACGATCTACAGGGTCAGTGGGACCCACGCGAAGAGGAGAACGACACACCCCCCGGGAGCCTTATTTCTCTTTCTTTTTCCCTCTTCCCTTCTCTCGGTCTCTGTTATCCTGTTCTCTCCCCTTGGTCTATAAAAGGGAAGGCAGGGCACCGTTCGAAGAGAGAGATCAACCGACCGATAGATCGAGCAGTAGAAGCATCGAGCAATCGAACCATAGAGACTTGGGAGCTCCTTCCTCTCTCGCCAGTTTATAACCCCCTACTACAAACTCAGTGCTGGTAACACGAGCAGCCCAAAAACTGGACATTAGTACATTCGGCTCGAATTAGTATAATCCTTGTGTTCTCTTAGCACACCATCCGGGTCAGACGCGCAATATACAAATTTATTAGTCGGGTGTTCAAAACACCGACAGTTGGGGCGCCAGGTAGGGGCCTTTTGCGCGTCTCGACATCAACACCAGGCCTCGAATGGCTAATCGCAACGTCAGCTAGGTCCCGGGCGCGCACATGCGCTTCAGGGACCTAGACTTCATCGCCACGACGGAAGGAGAGTTGGCGCAGGCTCCTGCCACCATCCAACCTCTCCACTCCACCGGCCTCAACGCAATCGCCAAGGCGCTGGAGGAGCTGCAGCCGCACGCACCGGAGGCCCGCGCTGCTGGAAGCAACCAGCTCATCAACTTCGACTACGGGAGGCTAGAGCACCGGCTCAGCGCCTTCCTGGGACCCCGACCGTCCCGGGAGGACCCGTGCCACCTCACTTTTTCGTTTGCCAACATCATGACGTGGCTTTCCGGAGGAGAGCCGCTCTCTCCGAAATACCTCACCCAGAGCGCCCTGATAGCACTCCGGGCAGGCCGTGCACCGTGGTTCCAGTACATGAGCATCTTGGCCCCCACCGTGGCGCACGCGGTGCCCTCAATGCCCGCAGGCGTAATGCTCCCTCAGAACAACCCGATGAGAACATGTTGATCCACCAGGCACAGCAAGGCGGTAGGCCACGCACCGCGGTTTCGGTGCACGAGGGTCTCAGCCTCCACCGTGATGCACATGACACCCTCGACGCCCACAGGCGTACCTGCGGCGATGCGAGGGAGGAGGCTAGCCGCGGCTACCACCCACATCGTGGCGGATGCTATGATAGTGGCGAGGACCGAAGCCCGAGCCCCGGCTTGCTGGGACCTCAGGTCTTTGGCCGACGCATCCTTAAGGGCAAGGTGAAGCGGGACGAGGACGCTGGCGAAGGCGTCTGCAACCATCCCAACAAGAAGAAGAACAAACCGCGGCGTGAGGGCTCTCTCGTGGCCATGACCGACCATAAGGGAGGCCAAAAGCCCACCGAGGGTACTACAAACCACTTCGAGAGGATGCTCGAAGGGCTGTGCCCAAACCACGCTTTCCCCGTCGAGCACCTATACAAGGACTGCGGCCTCTTAAAGCGGTTCTTGTCTGAGGGATTTAACAAGGGAGAGCACATGAAGGGGACCAGCTAGATGAAGTGCGCAACGTTGCCCTCCTCCGACTCGTCCAAGTACCAGCAAGCGTTGCGCTGATACCACGATCGTTGAGTGTGAGGTCGAGCCTTCAACGTTGGGGACCTGCCTCTCTGCTTCGTCCAGAGCAACAGGAACCGCCACAAGTTTTCTCCACCGTAGGAGGGACCGCACGTCGTCGCGGGGATGCTCCGACCAGGCGCCTACAAGTACAAGGCCATCGACGATGAAGTTTTCATCAATGTCTGTAACATCGAGCGGCTACATCACTTTCTACCCTTAATATACGCATACTTTCTCTTATCAGTTTTGTTATCAACTCCCCGATCTTTAGTAACACCCGTCCCCAGCAATGGTGGGGGGTCAGGCCTCACTCGGGGGCTAATAAGAGCGTACCAATCCGGTAGACATTCTCTACACCCAGCCCTCTCTCACGTTAAGACCCAGAAGCGAGGTTTGTGGAAATGAACCCTGAGTATAACTGGTCGGACTGCGAGAAACCTACGCCCTCGACGGCTATGGTGCCTTTGCTCACCAGCATGATCAGAGTCTGTTCACCCACACCCCAAGCTTCATGGCCTCAACAATGGAAAGGGTCGGAACGCACTAACCTTTTTATACGAAAAAGGAGAGAAAGGGCTAAAAAACTGTTCAGGCTATAACGAAATTTAAGAGCTCGTCCATTTATTACGAGTTCGTAGCCTGGCCTATCTGCCTAACTAAATTCTTGCACCGGATGTTCTCATCCTCTGTCTCCATAGGTAAGTCCTATCTCAGCAGGTCATACAAGCCGACCGGATGGCTTAATCGTTGCCGAGGAAAGGGTAGGGAGCAACAGGATGCCCCACGAGGTACTATGACCTGACACCTACAGGTTCAAGACTGATGATGGCAAGGCCATCGCCAACGCCTGAAACATCGAGCAGCTACGTCGCTTTTACCCTTAGTCTTCCTGTTCCAAAGCTTCTAATCTTATCAAACTAAGTAATATTTCTGCAAAAACCGAAAAATGTTACCTCCTATCGGGTTCGCTTCTGATCTGATTGGTCTTCAGTAACACCCGACCCCGGCAACTACCTTGGGTCGAGTTTTACTCAGGGGCTGATAGGAGTACATATACTCAAAAATATTTTTCCATCTGACCCTTCATTTTTTATGACAAGACCTAGAAATAAGAGTTGTCGAAAACTACTGATGAGTAAAACTGGTCGGAATGCAAAAAGTCTATGCCCCGACGGCTATGGCAGCACTTGCTCACCAGCGTGATCATTGCTTAGTCGCTCACAACTTAAGTTTCTAATGCCTTAACATAAAATAAGGGTCGGATCGCAACAAACTTTTATATATATATGGAGAGTATATTCAGTAGCCAGCTATAAAATAAGTTATTCTGTAGCCACATCCATTTACGATAATTTTATATACTAATTTACGATAATGTCAATACATATTTACGATAGTTGGGTTACTATAACACATAGGGATATTTACCATAACATTATAGTAAAATATTTAGTAAGGAGTTACTATAATCTTGTAAATTAACATAGTAATTATCGTAACTCAAAGTGGCTACAGAATAAGTTATTTTGTAGCCAGCTCAGGGGTAAGGTATATATATATATATATAAAGGCCAAACAATGTTTCCGGCCATAATAAAAGTCTTTACAAAAAGACCGACGCCGGACCTCAGCTATCTAACTAAACATCCTTGGGCATGATTTCTTCTCTGACCTTTTCCGCCAGGTCCTGCGCCAGGAGAGCCACTTCCTTCTCAATTTCGTCAAGCTTGGCATCAGTGTAGCCAGGCGCGAAGCCCTCACTGATCACCGGTAGGTCGATGTTAATGTAGTGAGAGCGGGCGATGGCCAACATATGATGGACGCCAGTGTACAGGGCCTCCATTGCGAGTGCGCGCGCCCGATCCAGGATATAGGTGACACGGACTACGAGCGAGCTCATCTCCATGGCCGGGGCGACCCCGAGGTCGTTGAAGACCAACCCGACGGCAGTGCGCAAGGTGTCGTGGTCGTCGCTCTCCGACTGGAGTTGACCCTACACCTCAGAGAGTTGCCACTGTAGGACTGCCCAAGCCAAACATCAAAAAGCGTTAGAAAACCGACTGCAAACGTCAAGCAAAAAGGTAACCAGAGCCTCACCTTTCACTTGCTCCTCGAGGACCGTCTTCTCCCTCTAGAGCACGCCAACATCCCCCGCCAAGGCGGCGGCTAGGCCCTCGGCTTCTTTCTTCAACTTCTGCTCGTTTTCGAGTGTGTGCCGAGCATCAGCGCTCTCTTGACGGGCAAGGTCGAGTGCCGGGCGGAGTCGTCCAAGCTCCGCGGCATCTTCCCCAGCCTTGGTGACCATAGCCTGGAGCTTGTCCTCGGCCTCGTCTACGTGTTGACGGGCTTCCCGTTCCTTGGTCTAGAGGCTCACCACCTCCTCCTATAGCCACGACACTTTGGTAGCAAGCCCCCAGACCTCCCTCTCGCGACGGAGGAATAGGGACTTCTCCCGGCTGCGCATCACAAGGGACTGTGAAAAATCAGGTTAGAATTATATAAATAGGTCTCGAAAGTAGAAAACGTGAAGACACAAAAAACCTGGCCGACCGGGGCGACGTCATCCTTCAACACCCCAACGCGTCGGTCAGAGAGCGAACTGCGGACTCAAGTCCTGAGTGCATGCTCGTCAGTCCTTCACCTCCGTCGGGTCATCAAGGGTGAACACCGAGTTGCTTGGGTCCAGCCGCCTGGCCCAATGGAGTCGGTCTCTTCCCCACACGAGCTAATCGTCGTTTGGCCAGACAAGAGACCGGGAGGGCCCAGCCCCAACCGAGGGCTCAGCCGTCGCAACCGTCGACATCGGCCCGACAGGAGCCGACGGTACGTCCTCCGTCAGCAGAGGAGGCTGGCAGCTCAGGCTCCAAAGTCCGAGTCATCACCGTGTCTGTAGGGGACGCCTCAGTCGCGCCTCCTCCCGTCTGCCCCACCTCAGGCGCGTCGACCAGCGCGGGCACTGATTCCACGAGCGCCTCCTCTGGCATAATCGGTGCCTCCGCCTCCCTGCTTCCTCAAGCGGTGCCGTTTCTGCCTCGGCGCCATCACGGCGCGCCCCCCGCACCACGCCAGTCGGCTCTTGGGGCATTGGCCGATGTGCCAGGATCTTCTACAGCGCCAACGCTAGGCGGTTGCTGGGGTTGGTCCTACAGAAAGCACCAACGTCACACGACGAAATCCGAGAACACAATAAAAGGGCGAAGAAGTCACTAACTCACCTCAACGCCATTATCTTAGAACATTTCGGGGGCTGGTCGCTCGACTCCGACTCTACCACATCGCCAATTGGCCGCTTTGATCCCCCGATGGGGTCGATCGGAGTAGGGCAGACTTGCTCCCCCGACCTCGGGGGCATGTCCTCTGAAAGTGCATTTGCCCCCTATGTGGGTTTTGGTTTATTGATGACATCCAAATTAGGGACTAATGTGATCTTAATGAGACATGTTACAGCTATTACTCCCATGAAAGATTCAAAGAGTTGATAAAGATGAAATGGTATCCCTCAATTCTTGAAGTTGTAAAGGCGGACGAACTCAAAACTATCTCCAAAGGGTTTAATTTTGTTTTTGAGTTTAGGATCCGCCGCACTATAAAGAGGGATGTAAGTTTAGTTGGTCTGAGGAAGATAGAGTGCTCAAGCATTTAAATAAAATCAAAAGAGAGTCACTCTAGCACTTCACGCGCACTTAGAATAATTTTTTGTGACTTTCAGTGTCGGAAGTCCCGACGTAAGTCGGAACTCCCGACAGTCGGAAGTCCCGACCTAAGCAAGGAGTCCCGGCACCTGTGCTTCTGACTGCTCGCTGTCTGTGCTCGTCGGAAGTCCCGACGTTCGCCGGGAGTTCCGACACTGACCTGACCCAAGCCGGGAGTCCCGGCATCAGCGGTGCTGGCTGTTTGTTTAACTGGGCACGTCGGAAGTCCCGACGTACGCCGGGAGTTCCGACCGTCGGAAGTCCCGACGTTTGCCGGGAGTTCCGACACTGACTTTCACTCATGGACTTCTGACCCGTTGTGAACAGTATTTTCTGTTGATGTCGGAAGTCCCGGGATCTGCGTCGGGATTTCCGACGTAGATCTGAACGGTTGGATTTTCACTTGGAGTATAAATACTTCTCTCTTCACTTCTAACCGTTACGGACTATTTTCACAGTTGACTCACTTCGTGCTGAACAGCTCCCAAGCAACTAAAGCACCCCTCTCCTTCCTCCTTTGCTCCAATCTTCAATTCCCTTAGTTTTTGAGTGAAAGGAGAGTGGATTAAGTGAGAGCATCACTTTGGAAAGCTTGAGCACTTGATTTCTTCGTCAAGCCAGCTGATTTTGCGTCTATTACTCTTGGGGCTTTGCCCCTAGCCGGCTAGGTGTTGCCCTAGAGCTTCCATCTTGTGGAAGATCCTTGGAAAGTTTGTATCACCCTTCGATTTCTTAGTGGGAAGCTCAAGTGACCTTTGTGGTCGCTTTGAGAGAGGCAAGGAGGTGGAAAAGACTCCGACCTTGGTGGTCACCTCAACAATGAGAACGTAGGAGCTCCTTAGTGGGGTTGCCGAACCTCGGGATAAATCCTTGTGTCCCGTGTGCTTGTTGTTGTGATTGCTATAGATTATTTGTATATGTTTGTCTCTTTCCCTCCCAAACTTGCATTTTAGGGTTTGGACTCGATCTACGGTTTGGAGGCATTACGGCATCAAGGAGTGACCTAACATCTTCACCAAACCACTAGAAAGTGAGGTTGTAAGTTTATTTATCCACAAAGTTAAATTTGGCACTGCTTTTGTAGTTTACATAGGCGTCGGAACTGCTGACGTTTGCACCGGAACTTCTGACAACATCGGAAGTTCCGACCCAAACGTCGGGACTTCCGACTGTGACTGACAGAATTGAACTTAGCATTTGCAGTAAATTTTTAGATACGCCTATTCACCCCCCTCTAGGCATTGTTAGATCCTTTCATCCTCCCACGTCGATCTTGGAGGCGCATCCTCTTCAGTTTACGCGGGGGCGTGCTGCGGAATCGGGGTCAAGTTGTCCTACCCCGCGTTGGCCTGCTCATCCTCACGCGCAAGCGCACCCCATGGGTTGTTGGGGTCAGACTCGTCCTCCTCCTCTTCCTCCTCCTCGTCGCCATCGCTCTCCTCCGAGCCTTGCCGACGCTTTCCACGCTGTAGCTTCAGCTCGCTCCTTCTTCGCCTTCTTCGCTCCTTCTTCGCCTTCGCCGCCTCAGCCGTGGCACGGTTCATCGCCCTCCTGGCCACGTCCTCTGGTAGTGGCAGGTTGGACTCATGGGCGAAGAGGCCGGACTACAAATTCTGGCGCTTAGAATCTAAGAACAGAGGAGGGTCGCCCAAGAAGAGAAACTCAAAGAAGGCTTACCAGTTCGATGAAACCCGTGTCCGGCCGCATCGCAGGATGCCCCTGGACCGGGTACACTGGGGCGAGATCCACCGATGGATCTACGGGCACTCCATCGCCTCCTTAATACATTGTGTCATTTCGCCGAAGCTGAGGGCCTCATCGGCGACCATCATCATCCCTTTGGGCGTGGAATCTGGCGTCATCTTGTACATCGGAAGAGCGCGCACCATTAGCGGCGCCAGCCTCCTGACGTGGTATGCTCCGACGATGCCGGTCCCGCAGAGTCACGATGGCTTTGAGAAGGTCGCCGAGTCTCTTCTACTCCTTTGCGATGGGCCCGTACCTCCACGCGTCTGCCGCCTCCTCAATCAGGAGGCCGGTGAAGATCGGCAGGGGGGTGGCGTCATCGTTCCTCAGGTAGAACCAGAGCTTATGCCACCCCTTGTTGGACTTCAACAATGCGATGGACATGTACTCCAATGACCGGTTGCCTCGAAGACGGATGCTCGCACATCCCATCGGCACCGCCAGGTCCGGCTTCTTCCTCTCCTTCTTCTTCTGCAGCTCGACGGCGAAGAAGTACTTCCACAGCTCAAAGTTGGGCTCGATCCCTAGATACCCCTTGCACAGCGCGACGAAGGCCGAGATGTGCTGAATCCCATTGGGATTCAGATGTTGCAGCTCAAGCCCGTAGTAGTGCAGCATCCCTCGGAGAAATCGGTGGGGAGGAGTCGTGAACCCACGCTCGTGGAAGTGGACGAAGGAGACGATGTAGCCGTTGGGCGGGGACGGCTCATCCTCGCCACCAGAACGTCGAAGCGAAGCCATGGCTCCATCGAGGAATGGGGATGGCGCTACAGAAGATCCGGCGGTGGCGTAGGGCTAGAGAGGGAGAACTTCGCCGGCAGCGGAGCGAAAACAGGGGAACGAAGGCCGAAACTCAAGAGCAAAAGGTAGAAAGACTAGAGGGGCAAGGATATGGCTGCGCATACGGAGGCTGGGGAGAAATGGCTCTGTTTATAAGGTAAGGGTAGAACGAGCGAGGGGCGAACCATCCGCCTAAATTAACGCGCCCCACTCCTCGCCAGATCCGCTTCCTTCGGGGGTCGTGCCCTCATTGCTCCATGCTGCATCAGTCACATCGCTGCCCGAGATATGAGCGCATGCCTACCCAAATCTTCCCCGCGAAGGATCTGTCGGGCGACGGTTCGCCTTCAAAGGCTATAGGCCGCCGCATGTAAGTGGGATACGGAGCTGAAAACGCTCCCATAGCCTATTAACACCCAAGAGTTCGAAGGCTGGCCCACCAGTGGGTTCACAGTGCTCCAGGGCACCCTAGAGTGAGGAGAGGTTAAGGACGGGCCCGCTAGTGGCCAATACCCGAGGCGCGCGAAGCACCATGGTCGTCTCGACCCTCGTTTCGAGTCTTAGATGATGCAAGGTCCATGGTTTTCCCCGAAGAAAGGCATCGAGCCCTTGGACCGATCTAACGGATCTGAGAAATATATGGACCGGCCGAGAACGTTGGCGTAATGGGAAAGAGACATGGCTCGTGGTGGGGGCGACGTTGTGCACGACGGCGGCGGTGGCTGGCAGGCGTCGCGCGCGGACCAGAGAAAGGAGAAAGGGGAGCGGATGGGAGAGAGTGGACTGGGCCGTGGGATAATACAGATGTCAGGGGTAGGGCGGTCATTTTACATTGGCCTACTGACTCGGATCCGAGCTGGACAGCGGAGCTGGCGTGCCACGCGCGTAAAAGTGGCAAATGTGTATCGTTTTTCTCTCTCCGATGCTAAAAGCGTAGCGCCAAACCTAAAACTTCTGTCTTAGGAGTCGCCATCGGTAATAATGATAAAAAGTTAAATATCCCATGAAGATTGAGGAAGACAGCGGTCCGAAGGGGATAAAAAAAATAGAGAAAAAAAGAAAAAGCTAAGGGCAATATGGTAATTTTAGTCTTTTGGTCCACACATGAAGCTGTTTTGCTAAACAGGAAGAGAAAAACAGCTTAGCTTCATGAGTAGAGCTGCTCATTGAGTTGAAAACAAAAAATAACATTATCGGTGAAGCTGAGCTGTATCAAATGAGACCTTAGTTGTTCATATCAGAATGCTAAAAATCATCCACTGACATTATTATGATATTTATTTAATAATATTAGTAAATATAAGTGTATAATTTCGTCAACGATTCTCGCAGCAACGCCTGAGTTTGATTTCTTCGAACGGAGATTCGAGAATGACACTTGTTAGGTTTGATGAACAACATGTAGCCTGTTCGGTAGGTCGTATCATATCATGGATTGTATCGTATCGTGGATTATTTACTGTTGGTTGATTTGGTGTGAGAGAAAAACATTATTCTCGACTGAAAATTTACGATCGTTTACTAGGAAGCGAACATGCTGATGGGCCGTCGTGCACCCCGTGCCATCGTTGTTGGACAGCCTACTCGGATACAGACCAACTCGGCATCAGGTTCGTACTCCGCGTCGCAGACTCGCCAAGACTGCTGTTACCCCGAAATCATCCGCCTCCTTCCTCGCCGTTTCGGGCTTTCGGCCCTCGCTTCCGCATCGTCCCCAAATCCAACCCTTCCCTCCTCAATCTCCGTCCTCGCCATGGCGTCCGATACCGAGGGCATCGCCGCCCTCTTCTCGATGTACAACGACGACGAGGAAGAGGAGGACGCCGACGAGCCCAACCCCCCTTCCCCAGCGCCGCCCGCCGCCGTCCCCTCCTCCTCGCCGCCGTCCCCTCAAGCCGGGGCGGAGGACCCTAACCCTTCCCTGGCGCCTCCGTCGCCTCCCCGTCCCGAGGAGTCGGCCGGTCTCAAAACCCTAGCGAGTCCCCACCCTTCCCCGGCGCGGGGGCTGCTTCCGCCACTTCCCTCGCGGCGCTCTTCGTCGCCCTTTGCAGTGTCGTCCCCCTCCCCGCTACGGGGACCATCCTCCGCGCCGCCGGCCGACCTGCCGCGCCCGCCACGTCGCGGGGCGCTTGCAATCGTGGACTATGCGCACGACGAGACGGCTATGTCGCCCGAGCAGGAGGTAGAACTGGTGAAGTATGTGTTCTGTTATACTGTTTGTAACCTGCTGGTTTTCCGAATTGATGTTATTAGTATGGATTGCTTGCAGGATGGGGAGATAATGAGCCACACACAGAGATTTGGCCCGGATGCTCAGGCTGCAGATGGTAAGTTCCTAATTGTGACCATGTACTAAGTTATATATATGTTGCTATAAGTTTCAATACAGATCAAATAAACTTAGCCCAACCAGTTTGCAGAAAATGTGTTATGTAAGGAACTAAGGATATCTGAATTGTTCTTATGTTACTTTCTACTCATGCTTGTAATTCAATTTACTTTCATGTGAATATAGTAGCCATGCCATAATATTACTAGAGATGGACATGGCCAAGACGAATCATCAAACACATCGAGTTATTGTTATTCATATGGCTGAAAGTACGATGATGTCACCTTATGTGCTTTAAATTGCAACTAGTCATGTACACATCCCCATCAACCAGTAGTTATTTTGAGACCATGATATGAAACAATCTACTAAAATGTTAGACTGTTTCTCCATTTCATGTCTTGATATGGGTATTATGCAGCTAGTTTTGACATCTTTGACTTGTTACATTTTGGTCGGTTTTAATGTTACACAAAGATGCGGTATATGGTAATGTAGTAAGGGTTGTGATCTCTTGTGTGACATTGCAATGAAAAAGAAAGTGAACTTCTATGATAATCAATTAGATCTAGTGGACTGGTTAGATTTGACATCTTTGACTTGTTACATTTTGGTCTGCTTGATCTTGAACGGATTTTAATGCTATGCAAAGATGCAATATTATAGGGTTGTGATCTCTTGTGTGACATTGCAATGAAAAATAAAGTAAACTTCAATGATAAGCAACTAGATCTAGTGGGCTGTTGGCTAGTGGTGTGCATTACAATGCAAGAAAAATTAGGGTTATGATGATGAGCTAGATTCAGTGGACTGTTTCGGTCAATTCTTATTGCATGCTTTTAGGAAAATTGTTGTGCTTTTGTACAAACTGTCAGATGAGTGATTTTTTTGACATTTTTATTCCTCCCACTGGTGCATTTGCTGATATAAGCGTGCCCTGAAGAGCATCCTCTTGAAACATAAACACTTACACCCCGTTTGGATGTAGATATTGAGACGTGGAATTTGGAATTGGAATTGAGTTTTTTCAATTCTGCTGTTTGGATGTCTTTGGGATTGCGAGATGGCATTGACCCCTCAATACCAAGGCATTCGACTACAACTAAAACTGCTCCCCTTCGATACCGAGGCAAACCCCTCCGTATTGGAGGGAAACCAAAGCAACGAAGAAGTATCAGAAGGCGGAAGCACCAAGGAACCCCGTGACTGCCCCCGCCGCTGGAGAGTCCCGACAACCGCCGCCGCCGCCACCAGAGGTCGTGCAAGGGAGGATGGAGGAGAGCTCGCGCGGAGGAGATGCGGGATCCTCTTCTTCCTCAAGTCCGGCCACCGCTGAGTGCCAGGATCCCCTTCTTCCTCAAGTCCTCAGGTGCCGGGATCCCCTTCTTCCTCAAGTCCGACAGCAGCGGGGAGTGCAGTGCGGCGGCGGCACCGGCACCGGCAGCAGGCGTGGGTCATGGCGCTAGTCCATCAAGAAAGCCTCAAGTCTAGCAGCACCCGTGCGGGTACCGGCCATGTTGGCGCCTCCACGCTTCCAGCAGCTGTGGCGACGCATCCTGCCGCCTCTGGCCATGCACGCACAAGCGCAGGGGAATTGCTTTGGTAGGGAAGGGGAAGGAGCGGGCTCACTGTTGTACATCGATGTGCGCGGATGGGGGAGGGAAGGGGAACGAGAGGGCTAGCACAGGCTGCAGCTACGACGAACGGACCTGCGGCGGCGGCGGCGATGCATAACGAGCTACTTCGTGCGGGGTTGAAAAGGGGATCCGTGAATGAATGGTCCAGTAGCTTTTGGAGATTCTAAATACAATTTCATGTACATGCAAACATCTGATTTGGTATTGCAGCCCATTTCCAATACCAGTCTGATTTGGCATTGGAACTCAATTCAATGTCAGCCGTCCAATATCTACATCCAAATAGACCTTTAGAGGTATTCTTATATTAATGCATTTGATTTTACTGTTAATCTTGGTAACAACAATGTAGGTTCTTTAACCTTGGCTAATTGCATTTTGGAAATCTGTGAGTGTTTAGCTTCTGAAAGTGCATTATAGGCCCCAGGAAGCATAAATTATTTTACAGGCATGAACATATCATATGCTTTCAATAAAATTCCATTCATGATTATCAGTTGGGCTGGACAAAAAACACGTTGACTTAGCTCGCTGGCTCGGTTTAAAACTGCTCTGATTGAACTCGTTTTTCTTTTAAAACAAAAATGAGTTGATTTTGAATGACTTTTGACTTTGGCTTGGTTCATTAAACTTGGTGCGAAGTTGAGTATCAAACAATTCAGAAGGCCATAAGATTATGTCAATTCGAAGAAAGCTAAAAAAGTGCAGTTTGCTTGTTATCCAACCCTAAATCAGTTCTGATCCCCCCCCCGCGCGTAATTATCAGTTTGTACAACAATTTGATTGATGTGAAGCAAAACAATTTGTGCATTCCCATTCTTTAATACATTATTTGGGAAGCCACCGATCACATAGCTGGAGTACTTGATATTTTAATTTGACTTAATTATATCGGATGCTTGGTGTGTTCAGTCTGACCTCTGTACAAAAAATACATATAAGTTATGTTTTCTTTTTACATGTCTGGAGCAATTTAGTCATTGCAATGTCAAACATCCATCGGATTATCTAATATGATCTACCCTTCCATCTTGTTTCTAGGGGATCTTGAAGAACGAACTCTCTCTGGCACAGTTCATATTGTGACCCCAAATACTCCAGCAGAAATGTCTCATCATCCTGATGCACCCGAGCAGAACCAAGTAGGGACAGACATGGAAGTGGATGTAACTAGAGCAGAAACTGGAGATGCCCAGGTGGAGGAAACTACTGGTATTTCAACCAATGGTGAAAATGATGATCCATTGAGTTGTTTCCTTCCTCCACCTGTGACTACAAAATGCTCTGCAGCATTACAGGTTATCCTATGATCAAATAATTATGATACCTATTTTTTAACCCTAAACAACTTAGTCACGTTTTCGTACAAAATATCAGCTCATGGTGGGACGTCTTCCACTCTTGTAGCGTTCGATGAACTCCATAATCTAGATTTAAAATTGATGAAACTATGAAGGGCGGGCCTGGTGCAAGCGGTAGAGTCTTACCGCCTGTGACCGGAAGGTCCCGGGTTCGAGTCGCGGTCTCCTCGCATTGCACAGGCGAGGGCAAGGCTTGCCACTGACACCCTTCCCCAGACCCCGCACAGAGCGGGAGCTCTCTGCACTGGGTACGCCCTTTTTAAAATTGATGATGCAATGTGAAGGCAAAGCTAAACATCTGCATCATACATTTCCACACCTGTATATGCTAACAGGATGTTATCGAGAATAGGCTATGTCCTATGTGATAGCTTTACTTTATCAGTTCACCTAGAATGCTTGAAGGCTTTTCTATTCTTCTTTTTCTGGTCGTCTGCTTCTCTTTTCAAGTTTTGTGAAAGCGTCATGATAATGTTGCTATTCAGGCAATATTTACACTAGGAATGTCTCTACACACCTTCACACTTATTCAGTTATTCTTGTGTTGGTTCTTACTGCAAGTATTTACTTAAAACTCATTACCTATTGTTTTCTGTTTTTTTTCTGCAGCAAAAAATAAACAGGTTCCTTGCATACAAAAGGGCTGGAAAGAGCTTTAATGCTGAAGTGCGCAACAGGAAGGACTACAGAAATCCTGACTTTTTGCAGCATGCTGTGCGGTACCAAGAAATTGATCAGATAGGGACCTGTTTTGGTAAAGATGTTTTTGACCCTTATGGGTATGACAAGGGCGACTACTATGATGAGATAGGTATTTGTATTTGTTCAATATACTATCCTCTTGGGAGCGTTACAATAAAGTTCCTTTTACTGGTTAAATATTAACACTCGTCAATTAGGAACATTTAGAAAATGTTCTATTGTTCACCTATCTGGAATTGTCAAGGGTGCATGTTTGCCTCACTTTTTTTTTTGAGGAAAATGCTATAAGAGTTAAGAGGCTAAACTAGCTATTCAGGTCTGTATATGTAACACCAAGTTAGATAGATGGGCAGAACACGGAATAATCTAGTGCGTCGTTGATTTTTTTTATAGAAATGGAAATATTTAATGTACCATAAGCTCACAAAAAGAGTTACTTATTTTTTAAAGTGAACTGAAATTATATATCTATTGATGTTGTGCTTATGCAAGTAGGGACAGATATTTCAGCTGCAAATATATATTTTTTTAAATATTATATTTGGCACCAATACTGAACATTCAGTCTGTCTGTTTGGTGATATATAATGGTATTCCAGTTTACATCTTATCCGTACTATTTGAATGCAGAAGCTGAAATGAAGCGTGAACTTGAGAGGAAGGAACAGGAGAAGAAAAGGAGCCCAAAAGTTGAATTTATTACTGGAGGAGTACAACCTCCAATTAGTGCATCAATACTGAAGATCCCAGGTATAGTGAACATGAAGCAGTTCTATTTTCTGTTTTGGCAGTACTGGATGGAGCACATCCTCCATTTGTGTGGTTTTATTATTCTGATCTTTGTTATATGTATACTCAGCTTTGGCCGGCGTCAGTACACTACCGGTACCTACCGAAGGTTTGCAGAAAGAGACTAGACCAAACAAGAAGTCAAAATGGGATAAGGTGTTTAATCAACAACTCTAGGCATCTATCCTTGTTTGGAATACTAATCTTCGGGGCTGACTTCTGTTTTGCTTTTATTTGTTACCTGTTAGGTTGATGGTGATGTTAAGAACCATTTGGTTCCTAGTGGACACGACAACTTATCAGCAACTGCTTCTGCAGCACTTTTGTCTTCAGTTAATGTTGGTGCTGGATATGCTGCTTTTGCGTAAGTTCTGTTGCTTCAGTATGACTGTCTTTACCATGTTCAGATTATCCATTAGCACAATGTTATTTCTTGTTAGAGGCCTGTAGCAATCTTCCTGTGCTGTAAGGTGACTAGGTGCCCTCCCACTTATGTTGCTCACACCTTTGCTCTAGGCCTTGTGCGACAATGTTGTTTCTTATTATGTTAATCTGATCAACAAATGCCAATTCTCAAACCTTTGTTCTTTTTTTTGGTTTGTCAACTGGGGAAAACCCTGTTCAGTTTTACACTTTTACTGGCACTTATTTCTTTTGTCACTTCATCTGTTTTCGTCACCTTTTGTTTGCACCATAACTCTAGTTTGCAATTAAGTGACCATACGTGACTGAAAAAAGAATGTTAAGGTTCAATCATTACAACTGGCAAAACCTCACTAAGCATATGCCATTGCTATCCACAGCCTTTGAAGCCGTATTTGGTAAGCTGTATATACCCCTGAGGCCCTAACCAACAAACAGCATCTGACCCAAGATTGCAGAAAGTGGCAACAACAAACAAGCATTGAAAAAACAAGCATTGGTTAAAAATGAATGGTAAAATCAATGGCAAAAGCAATTAAAGGGATTGTGATATATTATGAAGAGAAAATAGAGCTGACAATATTTTCCATTACAATTTGTTGTTCAATTATAACAATGTATTCTTGTTTTCCAGGCAACAAAAGAGAAAAGAGGCTGAAGAGAAGAGAAGTGATTATAAGTCAGACAGAAGATCGTAGCCGCACCCACCTCTTTGATCCATTCTGAGCGGTCAGTGTATGATTGAGTTTTTGAGTGACATAGTTTTGTAATGTGGATAAGGAAAAAACAAAACAATTAAAATCAGTCCAAGAGAAATGATTCCAGGAAAGGCCCTCTGAGCAACTTGCCAACTTGTAGTCTTGTATTATACAAGGTACCAGAAACCTGACATTTTAGGAGAAGAAAAAGAAGCGTGGCCGTGGGCGTGTTTTTGCGTCCAGCTCATTGCTCTGCCGCTGGAATGCTGGGATTTCCAATTGGTAACCTTTTATCAAGGTTCAACATTGACGGTCACGTTACTTTTATCACGCAGAATATCGTCGGTGGCAGTCACGCATATCCATGTGATGTTTCAGGGCTGATGTCGTGCGGTCTGCAGTTGAACACGCTACTACTGCCGCGCGACACGTAATGCTACAGTGCGGTAGATGTACGGGATAAGTCACCGCTACAGCGTAGATGGTAGCGCTACAGGCAACAGACGACGCACCGTGTGCCCCCCAACAGCAAAGCCAACGACGACATGACCCACCTCGAATTATCATCCACGGTCACGGCAACCTCGAAAGCTTCTCGTTTGCAACCCAAACGGTTAGCAATCTGCGCCAACTGTAGCGACCACCGTCAGCTCGCCACCACCAACCGGCAATGTGACCACCGTCTCTGGCTCGGTGCAGCTCATTACTCCCGAATTGGCCCGACGCACGTCCATGAATTCACCACAGTGCTGCGCACACCACCGTAGATCTGCCACTGGCACTCTGGCAGACATAGCAATTGCAGAGGGACTTTCCCGGTGGCCTCGCTGCCCAGCGGGCTGTAGCTGCAGTAACCACAATAAATTACCAGTCATCGATTGGCCGTAACCAACGCTGCAGCGGAAAACGGAATAGTACCCGCAACTAGTCTTTGTACTCTATTGGATTTCCCATAGAAATGAGAGTTTTCCCCGCCGCTTCTGTTGCTGAAGACCATGACACGGCCGGCAGGTGTTTTACGGGGACGACAGCGGCAGAGGCGTAGTAGCGCGGTAGCGGCGCGCGCAGCGTGGGTCTCCGTGCGCTCAGGGCGTCAGGTAGGCTGTAGGCATATCTCAGATCGCTGTCCCGTCCCGCGCGGCCCCAAGAAGAGCAGAAGGGCGTCGTCTTGCAGGGTTGCCGCGCGGCCACGGCAGACACGGCCAGACCGCCAGAGACCCAGACAGGGTAGGGCAGGGCAAGACAGGCAGGCAGACAGCCGCCGGGGTTGCGTGCGTGGCTAATGTGGTGTTGTGTGCTCTTCGCTCGTCCCACGATGCAAAATGCGATCAAAACATCGGTCCGACTACTCGCCCCGCCCACACGGCGAGGGGCGAGCTGGCGAGGCGAGCGGCGGCACCCAACGGTAACTTTGCCTTGCGCCCGGTTGCCCATCCTTCCCTCTCTTTCTCTGTCCGACTCGGACTGCGAGTCAGGACATGCGCCGACGTGAACCGCTTGATTTGAGGCGGGGTAAAAAAAAGAAGAGGAACAAGTATCCTCTGACCTCTGGTCTTGGACCAGCCCCGTCGTCAAGTGGCGCTGTACATATCTAATTGGAGCAATTGTCCCATCGGTTGGCAGGAATCAGGGAAATGTACGTGGAATGCAATGCACTCACTCTCTAGAATCCGTTTTCTTTCTGGCCTGTCGTCGTGGCAGCCTCGTTAGCAGTAAACTGAGCTTCGCACGTTTACTTCATCCATCCTGTAGTAAGACAGGCAATGCTCAAAACTCCCCCTACCTCTTCCACGACAATCAAACCACTCCTATAATTTTATAAACATGGAAGAGAGGAAGGCTCTAAAAGTTGAAGATGACTTGAGTACGTCTTCTATGAATTTCTACATCCGCCACTGCTATCTTTATCATTCCTGTTTCGTATCACACATTTTTCACTCATCATATTGATCTGCCCAAAGCTAAGGACGGAGGGTTTACGTACGTAAGTACTTTAGTTCACACTATTTTATATTGTAAGTAGTTGATACATTACTTTTATTATATATCTAAATATAATATATGTACATAAATTTATGTACCTATATCTAGTCATAACACTTAGAAAAATCACAACTGATTTATAATTTTGGAACAGACAAGATACCTTTTCAGTTTTTCTAATAGAGTAGAATATTGTGGACTTAGTTGTGGCGAAGGTTGAAAGTCCCCCTGAAAAGCAGAAGTCGAAGGTCTGAGAAAATCAACATTTATTCGTACGTTGCTAACTTGGATATTATTAGTATATTACTGTACGTATGATCTAGGCTTCGTTTGGCTAGTTACCTCGCTCCGCCACATCGCACTTGCGGCGCGCCGCAAGTTTGGGGACCAAAAGCCTCGCCAGACTTCTGGCGCGAAAATCAGACGCAATGAACTACGAACAAGCTTGAGAAGCTGCGGCACGCCAAAGCTATGGTACAAACCAAACGACAACCCAAATAAGTCAACGCGTAAGACTTCAGGTGTGGCAAGCTGTGGCTACATACCAAACAAACCCTAGTATCACAAATGAACTTTCGGATCAAGAAATGTTAAAAACGATTATTACTACTACTAAACTTCCTTTTACCAAAAGAGGCAAAAACACAGCAGTTAACAGTACGTTGAAACTACAGCAGACAGCAGTCGCCCCATGGCTGAGCACGAGCCACGAGGTGAAAAACAGCGGCACCGTACTGTCCGTACATACAGGACACACGAGGGGCAATTTGGTCACGGCAAAAAAGCCAACGGCCAGTTCCTCACAGGAGAGGAGGGAAGAGCGCTTCAAAGGCGATTAAACCCAGCGAGAACCCCGCAGCAAAACCCAGCCCAGCAACAATAAAAAGGCTAGGAAAACAACACTGCTAGACGAGATAAGAGAGGTCGGCCGCAAAACGCAGCAGCCATCAAGCGAACAGGCTGTCTTCGGAATCGCTCTCGGTCGCCGCCGCTGGTGTCCCTCCCTCCCTCTTGCGCTGCCTGTCCCCGCACCCCTCGCAGTCGAAACCTTTTCTCCAACAGATTTCGTCCTGGTGCGCTCCTGCTGCAAAGGGCGGCTATAGCCGGTGGATACGTTTCATCTCTATCTCACTGCTTTGGATTCTTCTTCCTGCTTTGTCAAGAGAGGCCCAGCAGACGAAGCACGCAGGAACCAACCACTCACCGTCACCGAATCGGCGTGCGGCGGTCTGGTGATTTTAAGGGTCGAGATCGTGTTGTTTGGAGGCTGAGGGACAAGAGCTCTCTTCCTCTTTCCTCCGGTTTGTCTTGGTCCAAGAGGGCAAAACTCGTCGGGGGAAATGGCGGAGGTGAAGCCGGAGGAGATAAGCCATCCGCCCATGGAGCAGCTCCAGGGGTTCGAGTACTGCATAGACTCCAACCCTCCCTGGGGTGCGTATCGAAGTTTGGAGCTGAAATGAGTTCACATTTGCGTTGGAATTCGGCTCTCTGAATCTTTTTTTCGTCATCTTTTTTTTTTAATCCTTTTTGGCTTTCATTTCAGGCGAGGCGATCATACTGGGCTTCCAACACTACATACTGGCGTTGGGCACGGCGGTGATGATCCCGGCGGTGTTGGTTCCCATGATGGGCGGCGACGATGTGAGCTCCTGTGTCACGCCTTCCGCTTTTTGGCCACACCAGATTCGTGCCGGTTCTTGGCAGCATCAGTTTGGTGATGTGATGTTTTGGGTCCTTTCCCTTTCGCTTGTGATTGGTGTCGCTATCTGCAGGGAGACAGGGTCAGGGTGGTGCAGACGCTGCTCTTCGTGACGGGGATAAACACGCTGCTGCAGTCCCTCTTCGGGACCCGGCTGCCGACGGTCATCGGCGGCTCCTACGCGTTCGTGATCCCGATAATGGCCATCATCCAGGACCCGTCGCTTTCGGGGATACCCGATGGGCACCAGGTGAGCAATTGCCTGTGTCCATTCTGTTGCTTCTGATGAGGCGGTGGTCTCATCTGCAAGTTTTTTTCATCCGTGATTGAGCAGAGGTTCCTCGAGACCATGAAGGCGATACAGGGGGCACTGATAGTGTCCTCCAGTATTCAGATCATCCTGGGCTACAGCCAGCTGTGGGGTATTTTCTCCAGGTTGCTTTCCTTCACACTTCACAGTCCAAGCATTCTAGTTCTAGTGCTCTTGCCTTGGAAGAACTAGGATTTACCCAATTCTAGTTGTAGTTAAGTGTTGGAATGGATTGGCTCATGAATGCATCTGCATTCCATTTCAGTTTTGACAGTGCCTACGATTTACTGATTGGTTCGAAAAATGCATATCCTCTTTCAGATTCTTCAGTCCAGTGGGGATGACCCCAGTGGTTGCGCTGCTCGGATTTGGCCTTTTCGAAAGAGGTTTCCCTGTGGTACCACTTGCTTTGTCCCGACTCCATTTTGTATTGTCAACTTGTGCGCATGACCACGCAAGACGTGGATATGTTGATGAGGAATTGCTTGTTCACCTAATTGATGTCTGATGATATTGCACCAGGTTGGGAGATGCGTTGAGATTGGCTTGCCAATGCTGATTCTCTTTGTTGTATTCTCTCAGGTTTGACGAAACTCCATACTGTCCAGTTTTCTATGCACCAAATTCATCTTGGGAAGTTAAACATACCTAATTTGTGCCTTTCCATTCTTTCCCAGTATCTGAAGAATATACAAATAAAAGAAATTCCCATACTGGAAAGGTTCTCCCTTTTCATCTGTATCGCATTGGTATGGGCATATGCACAAATCCTCACCTCAGGTGGAGCCTATAAAAATAGCTCTGAGGTCACTCAGAACAACTGCCGCACTGACAGAGCCAATCTGATCTCTTCTGCCCCATGGTTAGTACCCTTGCCAACACTATGTTAAGTGTGTCGTGTAAATGTAAAGATACTCAATGCTCAATCTAGTATTAGGCGCAGATAGTCAATATTTGTAAGTCTGAACCCACTTTTGGTCTAGCATACGTGTTTTCAGTGACATGAACCTGACACCTTAGATTTGTTTGAGAGTATTCATCTTATTTTTATGTTTGTTTGTGGAAAAGGCACTGATGATTGTTACTGCTACTATCAATAATTGAATATATTGTGAAAAAATAACAATGGTCTAATGTTGGAGACTTGGAGTCCTGAATTTGCAATGGAAGTGTAACAAAGAGTGACATATTGGTGCCACCAACAACTTAAGTGCATTTGTCCCAACTTAAGATAGATCTTCAGTTGCATTCCTATTGTGAGACAGAGAAATGTTTGCGTCTTTTTCTCTCTGCACACTGATCCATTGACTTCACCCAGGATTAAGATTCCTTACCCGCTGCAATGGGGTGCACCAACCTTCAATGCTGGCCAGTCATTTGGTATGGTGTCTGCTGTTTTGGTCTCGCTAGTAGAGGTGATACATACTAGAGCCTTGGATCCTTTGTTTTAGAATTCAGGAACGACAGAATTGACCTTAACACAATCTCTCTCTTGGACAGTCCACAGCCTCCTACAAAGCTGCTGCTCGGCTTGCAAGTGCGACTCCACCTCCGGCTCATATCCTGAGTAGAGGCATTGGGTGGCAGGTAAACACTTTCTTGCACCCATGATTGTTCTTCTTTTGATGTTCTGTCAGCTGTTCAAAACTGAAAAAGATGCTCTGCGAACAACAGGGAATCGGCATCCTCCTTGATGGGCTATTTGGAACGGGGACTGGCTCCACTGTCTCAGTGTGAGTGTCTATGCCATAATCTTCTTCACCACTGTGCCTCTGCAGATGTTTTTATTACAAGCCTTGACACTGCTTGGCTGGCACAACGATGCAGGGAGAACGTTGGGCTGCTTGGGTCGACAAGGATTGGGAGCCGGCGGGTTATACAGATCTCAGCTGGCTTCATGATCTTTTTCTCCATGCTGGGTGAGCCACTGTTTGATCGTGTAATAATTGGACTGTTTGCAGATCATGTCTGCAACTGAGTGCGAGGAGCAGCTCCTGACACTCTTTCATTTATCGAATTGCAGGGAAATTTGGAGCTTTGTTCGCTTCTATCCCATTCACCATCTTTGCAGCTGTGTACTGCGTCCTGTTTGGACTAGTTGGTTGGTCATCCTGTTTCCCTGAACCCGTCTGAATCTGATGCGAGTAATGTGCGCAGTCTGCTGCTGCGCTTTGGTAATGCTGCTGCCTGGGCTGACGGCTTTTTTTCACCTTTGTCTGACTTTCAGCTGCAGTGGGGCTGTCCTTCTTACAGTTCACTAACATGAACTCCATGCGCAACCTCTTTATCGTCGGCGTCTCCATCTTCCTGGGCCTGTCCGTGCCGGAATACTTTTTCCGGTACACCATGGCTGCTCACCGTGGTCCTGCGCACACGAAAGCTGGATGGGTTCGTCTTTCTCTCTCTTGATTGACCCCATTTCAATATTTCATGGCTCAAGGTCAAACAGTACCTGAGATCGATTTCGTGTAGCTAACTTCAACTTGTGTGTGACCTGTGGGATGAATGCAGTTCAACGACTACATCAACACCATCTTCTCGTCGCCGCCGACGGTGGGGCTGATGGTGGCCGTGTTCCTGGACAACACGCTGGAGATGAAGGACGCGGGCAAGGACCGGGGGATGCCGTGGTGGCTGCGGTTCCGGGCGTTCAAGGGCGACAGCAGGAACGAGGAGTTCTACAGCCTGCCATTCAACCTCAACCGCTTCTTCCCTCCGGCCTAAACCAATAAGACTCCGGCCGATTCTCTGGAACAAATCACTCAGATTGCTGAGCAGAGAGGCATAGTAGCTTAATTTGTGCAGGAGATCGAGTTGCCCATTGCTTGATTGGTTGATCTCTAGTTGTTCATGTTGTAGATTACTTTGGGGAGGTCGTCCTCCTAGTATACTACTGCCCAACCCAGTAAAAATGGTCCTCCTAGTTGTTCATGTTTATAGATGATCTGCGGCGGTCCAATGCTCATGTGAGTCATGTCCTGTACTATCCAGGACGGATAGCGCACCGGAACAGGAATCCTATGTGACGGAAGTGCCGTGACGTCCGTAGACCGTAGGGAAGAAGACTGAGAATAGGCAAGTCGTGGTGGAGTATGCGCACGCTTCAGGTTCAAGGAGGGGTCAAGCACGCGCGGACGCAGTGCTGCCTAGCTCACCGCGGACGCCTGGCCACCAATGGCAGCAGCTGGGCGTGCGCGTGCCGCGCGTGCGCCAGACAGCTACGAACTCACAGTGCCATGACGCGGATGATCATGAGTAGGTCACGCACGGCTCGCTTGCTCTGGTCGCAGATTCTCGCGTGGCTGCGACCGCTGCAGCTGCATGAGGCATAACCCGATAACCGCATGAGCTCGCGGATCGGTGGATGAGGAGGAGCGGGAGCGCACGGAGAAAGGACGCGGCGTTTAATGGAGGCGTCGGGGGTCGGGCTGGTGCGGGACTAACAAATAACAATAATGTTAGCCCGGGCTCGCGAGGAGTGCAGCTGTGGTGGGCCTTGCTGTGTGGCGGGCTGCATGGGAATGGGCACTGGCGGCTTGAGGCCGTCCGAGGCTCATTTGGGCCAGTTGGCTTCGTGGCGTAGCACAACCGAAGCATACACACTTGCTCAAATAACAAAAAAAAGCATATATAAATCATCTATATCTTTATCTACATCTCTATCTCTATCTCTATCTCTATCTCTATTATATTATATTATATCTAAGAGAGCTCTATATCTAATATTAGCGAGCGAAGTGATTCTTCTGTCCATCTTTTTTACTTCCTAAAGCGCCCTCGCTTCTCTTCTCTGATATGGACTTATAACCCATGCTGATAGGGTTAGAACCACAAACGTTCAGTGACAATACAAATTCTGATTCCAATACGTATTAGAATAGAATAGATGACACGACCATTATATATGTCTCCGGGCTATAGGGATTGTTTGGTTTTCTAGACGCCTGTCTTGACACAAGCAACGAGCAGCTTGCCAAGCCTGGAGAGCTAGTTTAGCGCTCTCTCTCTCTCTCTCTCTCATGTAAACAAGGCAAAAGCTTGCTTACACGGGTCCCAAGGTAGCCTTGCCTGGTCTCAAACACGCCTAATATATATGTCCTTGTTTGGTAAAGCAATACCGTGATCGAGGAAACCAAACAACTCTAAGCGCATGGCGCATGTTGGTTCATCCTACTGAAGTTTAGCTACTAAACTTTAGTCGTCTTTTAATTTACTGGAAATGTCAAACAAATTAACCGTGAAAAAGGAAACCAAAAAGTAGTTTATGTTGGTTCACATGAAGTTTAGCTACTAAACTTTAGTCACTTTAATTACTAAACTGTCAAACAAATTAACTAAAAAAGGATTAAAGTAGTTTAGTCACATTAGTATCTCAACATGTGCTAAAGTGGGCTAAAGTGCCCAGTGGACAGGGGCTGCCCCTCAATATTGTCGGTTCCCCACCATAATTTATGCATTCATTAGGAGTAGTTTGGTCTTTGTTGAACTGTTTTAATGACTTTTAGTCGCTAGAACCAAACAAATAAAGTTTAGTAATTGATTTTAGTAACTAAATTTTAGTCAATGGAAAAAAAAAAAGCCGGTATACGTTTTTCGGTGGAGGAAACCAAACAGCTCTAAGGTATACGTTTTCTTTTCTTTTTGCAACAACGCACGAACACGTTTATACAAGTAAAAAAAAAAAGAAAAAAAAAACCGCATAGCTCCTGCGAGGAAAGTTCTAGATCTCATCAATCATCATGTTCATATGACACAGATGAAGTGCCAAGCGGAAAATGAAGTGCCGCAGGGATCACAAGGAGCCCAAGATTCTTCCACTTTCCAGGCCACCGCCCCGCCCTGACGTGGAGACCTCGCCATGTATAGCAATAAGCTCAAAGAGAATACCAACTTTAAATATATAATAGAATCTGTCCAGGCCATCGAGTGTTTTGCCACTCCTGACACTCGATTTTTGTTCATGCATTTAGAATGTCTTTTAACTATATTTACATTGTCTTATTATTGTGTTTACAATAATTTTTTCAATGTAATTTATTATAGAGTGATGTAATTTAGAGATAAGAGCATCCAAAGAGTTCCTAAGAATTTTTCCCAAAACTATGGAGTTTTCTAACTCGTCAAAAATTATTAGGAGGAATAAATAATACCATCTCCAACAGTTTTCAATAATTCACTCCTCAATTCCTAATAGAAGTCAATTTTACATAAGTGAATCCTATACTATTTCTAAAATCCTAACCACTTTTATATATTTTTTCTTTATTATACATTTGCATCAGGAACCCTTTTCTACTCTTTATTCTTTACCACATCCTTCCAGATATATCCGCAGGATCAGTCTATTTTTCCAAGCCTGGAAAGATTGGGAGCTAGGTTTGGAACCGTTGGAGATGGGTTTTTTTTCATTCTTGCTAAAAAACCTAGATTGGAAGGCTTTATTGGAAACTCTTGGAGATGCTCGCAACTTCTATTTGTATGGATTGCAGATCTCGAAGAAATATATCTCAAATTGTCCAAAAAATACAAATTATTTCTATGGATCGCAGATATCAGACAAATATGTACCGAATTATTCACAAATGTCAGAGACAGAACATAACAAAACGAAGATCCAACGTCCACTCTCTTCTCTTCTACCTCCGGTTCACGCGTCTTCTTCCTCAGGAGGAACATCAGGCAGCGGCAGATGAAGGGATCCCGTGCCGGAGATCGAAGGGGCGGTGGATCCCGCGCCGCCGCTTGGAAGTAGCGCACTCCATCGGGATGAGGCAGGGCCCGTGCGCCGGAGGGAGCAGCGGCCACCTTGGGTGCAGCGGCGAAGGAAGCAACGATTGGCTTGCAGGTGGTGCCGGAAAGGGCAGGCGGACAGAAAATCACGTGCTGGAGCCGGCGGAAACAACCGAGTGTGCTTTAGGAATCTCTTAATACGATTCACGCACCAAAAGACAAGCGGAGAGCGCGGCCATGTCGCGAGCCTTTCGCGGTCATCGGATCGGGCGTGTGGATGGCCCAGGTCGAGGCCCTGTAATTTTGAATAAAGACCCTTCTATTTAACATAAATCAACCCGCAATCCAAGGCAGTTAATATCTTTTTTTCTCGAAAACCCCTCGAGCTTCATTTAAATCAACCCAAGTCCAGAGCACCTCTCAATTTTTTTTTGGTAAAAACCCCTCAAGTCGAGGTCAGTTATTTACAAAAGAAACCACAAATTTCTAGAAAATGAACCCGCCTTCCACACTTTCCTTCGTTGATTTAGAAAATGGACCCTATTTACTCAAGAAATAAATCCACAATCCGTGTTTCTTCCCTGTTTCAAAAAAAAAAATTCTCATTTTCGCATAAAATCAATCTAGGCTCACCTAATGACACGTTATTCTTGAAAAAAAACTTCATATTTTATAGAACCAACCCGCAGCAAACGAAGACCCTATTTTGGCAAGAAAAATAATCGTACCATCATTTGTCTACATCTCTTTGTACGAGCCCTACAGCAATGCGTCATTTTTAATACTGACACTACTTTCATAGAAAGTACCACACCAACCTAATATTATATTTTGCTAAAAAAATATGGTATCATCGTTCTTTTAGGTTTTTTTCGTGCTAGCTCTATAATAACGCATCATATTTTAATATTAACCTTACTTCATTAAAGAAAATACCATCACGTCTGAGGTTTCCTAAATCTCATGATTCGAGGTCGAATTCTCCTCATTTTACAGTTACATTAAACTTGTGGCTATTTATGCTCCTCCGTCCTTAATAAATAGTTTTACCCCTTCTTTCTCCAAAATAAATATAGACAAAAAACGTAATAATTCCATTTCAATATCAAAAATAATATCTTACTTAAATAATACCTTCACAACAATGGTCGGGCTGCAAAGCCATGACACCTATGCGAAAATAACAAAGCCACGGTTGTCTTACCTACGTTGCTTAAAAAAAGTGTGCATCTGCGCCTTAGCGTCTACATACAATTATTATTACTCTATGCATGAAATAAAGTTTGTATCAACTATAATACTATGACAAAATACAGGCACTGCGCGGCAAGACCGCGCGCCTTTCTAGTTCTCATATGATATATTCCCATATAATAGGAGTTACCTAAAAAAAAACTTGCTCCTTTTGTTTTTCCAACTACACGTACGTATCTGTTAAGCTACTCTCTGAGGTTTGAATTACGATTCCGTGTAAATCAAAATCCACGCACCCAATTCAACCCGGCAAAAGATTGGACGTGACGTTGCATACCCAACACGGCAAAGTACCCACAGCACGAGTAAATTAGATACTGTGCTTTCATTCCCTGCTCGTCCTTGGCAACTCGAGGGAGGCCCGACCTGGTCGCGAGGAATGCAGCTGTGGTGGGCCTTGCTGTGTGCCGGGTTGCATGGGAATGGGCCGCCACTCCTGGACAGACGACGAGAGAGAGGCACAGGCGGCGTGAGGCCGATCCCCAAGGCTCATTGGGCCCGTTGGCTTCGTGGCGTAGCACAACCGAGGCATACACACTTGCTCAAATTAAGAAAGTATAGCAGTCTAAAATAAGAAATAAAAAAGCATATATCTATATTTTTATCTATGTCTATATATCTATATCTATATCTATATCTATATATATATATTATATTATATTGCATTATGTTATACTATACTATACTATACTATACTATATGCTATATTGTACTATACTTTGCTATATTATATTATATTATATTATATTATATTATACTATACTATACTATACTATACTATACTATACTATATTAGATTAGCAAGCAAAGTGATTCTTCTATCCGTCTTCTTTTACTTCCGAAAGTGCCCTTGCTTCTCTTCTTGAATCTTGTCTCATCTCAGATATGGACTCAACCCATGCTCATAAAGTTAGAACCGCACGTGTTCGATGACAATACATATTTCGATTCCAATACGTATTAGAATAGATGATACAACCGTTATATATTTCAGAGCTATAGCCTATAGAGGCTGCTTTAGCAACGAGAAGCTTGCCAAGCTAGGAGAGCTATTTTAGGGTCTGATTGGTTTACGGTCAAAATTTGTCATGCTAAGGATTTGGTAAGCCAAAGTTAGGTGAAAAGTTTGCTATGAATTTGGCAAGCCAAATATGAGAGGTTGGTAAGTTTTGGTAGCAAACCAAACAATAGCCAAAATCATGACTTGCCAAATCTTCGGCTTGACATATTTTAGGAGCCAACCAATCAGGCTCTTAGCTCTCTCATGCAAACAGGGCAAAAGCTTGCTTACACAGGTCCCATTCCTAAGGTAGCCTTGCCCAGTGTCAAACACACTGCCTAATGTATATCCTTGTTCATTATCTTAAATATATATATGCTTGTTTGGTATTGCTGATTGACGAAACCAAACAGCTCTAAGGTACACGTTTTTTTTTTTTGCAATGCACGAGGAACGAAATGAAAAAGGAAAAAAAAATCGCATAGCTCCTGCGAGGAAAGCTCTAGTCTCATCATCACGTTCTTTGTGCCACACAGATGAAGTGCCTAGCGGGGAATGAAAGGGTTGGTTGCAACTTGAAGCCACCTCG
Organism: Miscanthus lutarioriparius; assembly: GCA_904845875.1. Classification (NCBI taxonomy): domain Eukaryota; kingdom Viridiplantae; phylum Streptophyta; class Magnoliopsida; order Poales; family Poaceae; genus Miscanthus; species Miscanthus lutarioriparius. The sequence goes on along the minus strand of CAJGYO010000006.1, from coordinate 26,719,641 downwards.
CTAGAGATTAGAGAAAGGATGGACTGCATAGGGTCGTGTGCTCCCGTGGATCAGGACCCGAGCCCCCATCCGGAACACATGTGGTACCAATAAAATAGGCCCGACTGGTTTCTTTACCCGCAGGGATCAGAAAGAGCCCAAGACTTTCCACTTTCCAGCCCGCCGCCCCGCCCTGATGTGATGTGTAGACCTCGCCATGAATAGGACCACCGGACCAATAGTATAGCAATAAGCTCAAAGAAATTACGCAGCTCTAAATATAATATAAGTACCTTAAAAAAGCTTGCTCCTTTTGTTTTTCAACTACACGTACGTGCTATCTGTTAAGCTACTCTTTGAGGTTTGAATTATGATCCCCGGTTCTCCGAAATCAGTCGGCACACCAAAATCGACGCGCCCAATTCAACCCGGCAAAAGATTGGACGTGACGTTGGCCATACCCAACACGGCAAAGCACCCACAGCATGAGTTAAATTAAAACCTGTGCTTTCCCACGATGCTTCATGCATCCTGCTCGTCCTTGCCTACTTGGCATTTGAACAATTGAACTCGAGGGAGTCCCGACCTGGTCGTTACCCGGAGTCGCAAGCACGTCAGCTTGACGCGGATGCATGTGGATGGATGACTGCCGTATTATCCATGTGCCCGTCCTCTCCCGGCTCTGGCTATATAACAAGGGAGGGGGAATGCACAGATACGCGCACATGACTCCTCGTCGTCGTCTTCAGAATTCAGATCACGTTCTAGCAGGACAGGAGTCGAGACCGCGAGAGCAGAGCAGGGACACTGTACCGTACCATGTTGGAAGGAAAGGCGGTGGTGGAGGACACCGACATGCCGGCGAAGATGCAGGCTCAGGCGATGTCGGCGGCGTCCAGGGCCCTCGACCGCTTCGACGTCCTCGACTGCCGGAGCATCGCGGCTCACATCAAGAAGGTAACAACCACTCCCTCGTGGCTCGCGTGCCATCCCATCTCCACCCTATATGAAGCTCTGCTGACCAGTTGCAGTTGGATTGGGGTTGGATGGGTGGTCGTAGGAGTTTGACGCGATCCATGGCTCCGGATGGCAATGCGTGGTTGGCTCCAGCTTCGGCTGCTTCTTCACGCACAGCAAGGGGAGCTTCATCTACTTCCGCCTCGAGTCGCTCAGGTTCCTCGTCTTCAAAGGGCCGGCAGCATGACAAGCCCACAGAGCTAAAATCACGACCAGGCAAAGCAGGTGGAGGAGGATTTTTTTTCCCCCACCGGCTTTGTCGATATTGCCTCACACTAGTCTTTAGTCTGTAGGAGTACGATGGTACCAGTAAATTTGAAACATTGTGGGAGATTGGAAACAGTGGAATTCATCGCCGGTCAATTTGCTTTTGCATAAGAAATTTAGACGAATTTGATGATAATGGTGTATGGATGAAAAAATAAAATTCTTTGGGGGTTAATATAGCAGGAGCAAAGCAGACGACCTCCATCTACAGAAACAGCTAAAAAACGACGACCTCCATCTACAGAAACAGCAAAAAAAAAACGATTTAAAAAAAATGTTATCCGACCTGCCGGATTCGAACCAGCGACCTAAGGATTGATCTGCAGACACTACAGTCCTCCGCTCTACCAACTGAGCTAAGGTCGGATGTGTTGTTTGGCAAGAATTTTTTAGTTTTGACAGGTTTAGGGAAATAGATATGCTGCACATTCTCATCGCGGGAGGCAATCATCATTTAGCATTAGCTTAGCCTATAGTTGGCATGGAGGCGTACAATCTTGCTAAATTGCGGCTTCTGTTGCAGCAACTGTAAGCGAGGGGCATGTTACGCGTACACCGAAGAGATCACATTCCAGACAGCCGAAAGTTGACCAGGCTGTCCTGTCCCTCTCTGCTCTGCGTTGGTCCGTCCCACCGTCCCTCCCGGCGGTCGGCGCAATAGTTGCTTCGGCCGGTGCCACAGAAGGATAGCACTTCACTGCATTACGCGTCCAAGGTACAACAGGTACTAGTAATGCCGTGCCATCCATTATGGCCCCGTTCGCTGATCTGAAATTTGGCTGAAACTGGCTGAAAAACACTATTCCGACTGAATTGTTGTGAGAGAAAAACGCTGTTCCGGTTGAAAAAAGAAGCCGCACAAGCCATTTTTAAGACAGGTAGTACAAGCCTCTACAAGGAGAGACCTGACGGCGGCGCATCTCCGGCAAAGATCGAGTAGCGAGAGGGCTTCTTCTTCCTCCTCCTCTAGCTCCGTCCAACCCCCACTCCCGGCCCCGATCGACCGTTCAATACACGGGAAGCACAAGCACTGGCAGGGGAAGGATGCTAAGAATGGCTGGCGCTTTCTTTTCTAATAATAAAGCGAGTGCCACTCCCTAATTATACTCACTCCTGTCTTCCCTTGCCACCGGTCCGGGGCCTCCCCTATTCAGACAGGACAGGACACAGGAAGGGCAGATGACGATCCATAGAAACTGCCGATTCATGGATTGCAGACACCCACCGGAATCATCCATCATTCGGAGCTAATCATTTCTCGTTCCTTTTTGGCGCTCTCTGCGCGCGCACAATCTCGGCTAGCTCATCATCCTTTCCGGCGACAGACACCCGCGCTGCGCTCGAGGCCCCGAAAGCAAAGCTTTACAGGTATGCCGGCATCATGGTGATCTTTCTCTCTCCTTCCTTGGAACGGAATCCCTTTTTGTCGCCGTCGTCATGTCATGGGGATGGATGTGGGATACATGACGGAGCGCCGGCTGTGATGTGAAGCGAACGCGGCAGATCGCTTGATGAGCGCTGGGGCGCAGCTGGAGCGGCGGAGCTCGATGCGGCGGTCGCAGAGCATGGTGCAGGAGGAGGACCGGGGCCAGCCGCCCGACGAGGAGCAAATGTCCCGGAGCCAGGGGTCCAGCACGGCGCCCGTGCTCGACAAGGACAGCGCCGCGCCCAAGTCGCGCCTCGCCGAGCAGAGCGCAGGACCTTCCGGTAAGTCGAGATCGGCCCGGCCGGCAGATGGTTCTTGGTGGAGCCGGTGGTGTTGCCGGTCTTGATGAGGCGTCAGGTGGTTGCGTTGCGTGCAGACATGGAGCTGATGAAGGAGAAGTTCGGCAAGCTGCTGCTCGGGGAGGACATGTCCGGGTCCGGGAAAGGGGTGCCCTCCGCGCTCGCCCTCTCCAACGCCGTCACCAACCTCGCAGGTGATTGGCCATCTCCTGTCGAATTCGATCGCTGCAGACTGCAGTGCAGAGACCGCGACTCTTTTTTTTTATTTCATTCATGCGTGCCACCCATATTCACCTGCAGCCTCTGTGTTCGGCGAGCAACGGAAGCTGGAGCCCATGGCCCCGGACAGAAAGGGGAGGTGGAAGAAAGAAGTGGGCTGGCTTCTGTCCGTCGCCGACCACATCGTCGAGTTCGTCGCCAAGAAACAAGTCCTGGACAACGGCACCGAAATGGAGGTTCGTTCAGCCACCACATGCATGCCGCTCCTTGATGCCCCTTGATCGATCTTCTTCCTCACCAGCCCGGCCGGTGACACTCTGTTGTGCTGCTCGTCGCAGGTGATGGGCACGCAGCAGAGACGGGATCTCCAGGCGAACATTCCAGCATTGCGTAAACTGGACACGATGCTTCTCGTATGTATGAGTGGAACGACCTCAAAGCCTGATGCAGTCGACGGGTTCGGAAAAGATGCTGTTAGTTAAACTTAAACTCTCTCCTGCTGTTGTTGCCCGTGAGCTGCAGGACTACCTGGACAACTTCAAGGAGCGCAACGAGTTCTGGTACGTGAAGCGCGACTCGTGCTCGGAGGGTGAGAACGAGGAGAGGTCCGACGAGAAATGGTGGATCCCGATCGTGAAGGTGCCCCCCGGTGGGCTTTCCCCGACCTCCAGAGGCTGGCTCCTGCACCAGAAGGAGCTGGTGAACCAGGTGCTCAAGGCGGCCATGGCCATCAACGCCAACTGCCTCATGGAGATGAGCATCCCAGACACGTATATAGACACACTCCCCAAGGTCCTTGCCTGCCTCCTTGTCCTTGGCAATTGGCATGCGTGCGATCTCGCAAACATGTACAGCATCTGGATCCCTCTCTGAAACGAAACCTTTTTGCTGCCTGGCAGAACGGGCGAGCCAGCCTCGGGGACGCGCTGTACCGGATCATCACGGACGTGGAGTTCGACCCGGACGACTTCCTGTCGACGGTGGACCTGACGTCGGAGCACAAGATCCTGGACCTCAAGGACCGGATCGAGGCGTCGGTCATCATCTGGAACAGGAAGGTGCACAACAAGGACGGCAAGTCCTCGTGGGGCTCCGCCGTCAGCCAGGAGAAGAGGGAGCAGTTCGAGGAGCGGGCGCAGACGCTGCTGCTCATCATCAAGCACAGGTTCCCCGGCATCCCCCAGTCCACGCTCGACATCGCAAAGATCCAGGAAAACAGGGTGAGCAGAGCACGCGATGTCCACGCTCGACATCTTTGCCGGTCTTGCATGCACTGACACCCTTATTGTTGCCGCCATGGCCGCCGACGACGACAGGACGTTGGGTTCGCGCTGCTGGAGAGCTACTCCAGGGTCCTGGAGAGCCTGGCGTTCAACGTCATGTCCCGGATAGAGGACGTCATCCAGGCCGACAACGTGGCCAGGGAGAAGGCCAAGAAGAACGCGCCGCCCGCGGCAGACCCCGCCGCCGGATGCCGCTGCCCGCAGGAGGCCGGCGACGACGACGACCAGAGCAAGCAGACGACCCTGCTGGACTTCATGGGGTGGACTGGCGACTCCGAGGGCAAGAACGACGACGTGTCGCCCGCGCCGCCACCCGAGCTGCCGGCGCAGGACGACGGCAGGCTGATGAAGCTGCCAAACATCATGACCAACCTCAAGCAGACGTACATGGACAAGCTGGACTTCCTCAGCGGGAACAGAAGCCCCTCAGGTCGCCATTAGGAGACGGCATGGCATGGCACGACACGAGATTTTGCATGTATCGTGTGAGCTAGTGTACATATATACTTGTATTTTGGGATTGGATCAAAGTGGGCTCTCGCTTGAGTAGCCCGTCCTGTCGACTTCCTGATTTTGCAGACCTCTTCCTCTACTCATGTACGATTCCAAGGCATTGGCCATTGTATCAAAGCCATCAATAAATAGAGAAAAATTAGAGCTAACAGGACTTCGACCTCACATATATATGTGAGATTACCAAAAATATAATCAGGCACGAAACAAACGCACACTCCAAATACCCAGAAGCATGGAAACCGCTGTCTCCATTTTCAAGCAATAAACTGAGCAAAGAAAAACAAGTACTGCGACCATCTCCACTAATCAAAAAACGTTTGCTACATTAGAAACCAGTGAACAGGGTTCACTGAATTTCAACTAAAATTTCGCTGAAATTTTTTTTGAGACTAAATATGAACTATGATTCTTTTTAAACTTTTTAGATCTAAATAAAATATAGCATAATTTATGACTACATATCTATTAAGTAGGAGAATATGCAACATAAACAATAGAAAATATGAGTATAGAGTTGTATAGCACATATATTAGTGTACTATGAAATTCCTGATTTTTTCTTTCAGTCACCCGTGAAATTCATGAAATTTTGGTGAAATTTCATTCAAATTTTGAAACCTACCAATGAACAATCAGTAAACCCCACTACTTCCCTTTTCATTTTTAAAAAATATTTCCATAATTTTTTTTTTAGAAAGTTATGAAGTTGTACCAATAACTTTTGTACATAATATTTTATCAGACATAACTTATCACCACAATTTCTAATCATAACATTTTTTATATTTTTTTGACAATTTTATAGACTAGCTATAGTGACAACTTTTCATAAAAATTCTTACATAACTAAACTTTTGTAAATCAACTTTTATATAACAAATTTTACAATAACATACACAACTTTTTTGTTGTTCAATATTTTTCAAAAGTTATACACAACATGTCCAGCATATTTTTTATATAATATATTCTGTAGAAACTTTCCAACCTAAAAATTGTTCATAGTATATAGTCTATAGAAGAAAAATAGGTAGATTAGTGTGAAAAATAAAAAAGCAAAGGAAAAAAAAGGGAAGAAAAAATGCGAGGAAAAAAAAAACTCATGGACGCTTATGGACCACGACCAAGGGATCATAGTTCGCTTGAATTTGCGATAAACGACCGCAAGGTACTGCAAGCACGAAGTAAAATCTAGAATCACATTTTTCACCCTTGGCTATCACGAAGAGCAAGTAGTAACATACAACAATTAGAAAGCTTCTGAGCAGAGGAACCATACAGTAGGCAAAGACCAGCTTTCAAAACTACTGCAGGTTGTTGTAGGATAAACATTTAGCACCGGTGGAGCAAAATTGCATGCGCGTATTTATTTGGAGTTCCGAAAGCACCTTATGACCATATAATATTTGAATTTGAATCTGCCAGTACAAAACTGTTCCAACAACAGAGTAAAAAACCTTACTCCTATTTCAAGGCAGATTACAGAAGGTCAGCCAGTAAATACCGCCGGCTGAGTCCTTAGAACATTGTTGTAGGTGATTCAGATTTTATTCACGAAAGCTGCCATACTGTCCTCATTTCAGTTGAGTAACTGCAGCGTGTATGGCATCTGAAAGATGGGGCACAGTCCTCGTGCTCAAACCTGCCATGCTGATCCTCCTGCAAGAAGAATATATACATTGTCAATATAGCAGTGACAGTTCGGACTTCCATTCTAGGGTGGTGAGAAAACGAAACCTAGTCATAGATCAATATCAAATAGTGCCGATCAAGATTGTTCAATGATATGATCTTAAAAATAATATGATGTTTAGGACAAGCTAATAATTCATTTTTGAACTAATTAGCTTGGCATATTAGCTTCCCTAATGGTTCAATGCCTTACACTCTGGGATTGGCAACAATATGCTGGGCTACTTGGAAAACAAGGAACAAGAAGGAAAATTGATTAAAAAACCTATTGAGAACCTTTGTTATGCATGTGCACTTATGCAATATTGGACACGTTTATACTCTAAAGGAGGATCAAGAGAGGCTACTCGAAGGGGTGAAAGTGTGAAACGTCATGCTGCAGGTGGCATCAAGACTGCTGGGGAATCCATCAAACATGGATCAGGCGACCCTGCAAATTGAGGGGAGGGCTGGGATTGGGAAGACTTGGCAGCAAGCTGCTTGCCATGAATCGATGTTGCTAGACTGGGCAGCAGGTCTCCAGCCTTTCTAGCGTTTTGTAATAGGATTTGTTGGGAATGTATGTTATCACCTGGGAGGCTTTGGTGCTTTTGTTTCATTCTGCAAATGGTAGAAGTTATCCTAGTATCCCTTCCCCTGAGATTGTGTCTGACAGCCTGAGTCCAGTTAGGCACTTAGGCATAGCCCTCATTAGGCCTTTTCTTCTGGTTCAATGTTACTTTTTCTACAAACTTTTGTATTTCCATTGTGATGGCGGAAATGGGTTTACATCAGTTCGAACAAAAAATATTAGCTTTCCTGGATGTCATATATTTAAAAATGGAGGGAGTAACATATTAAGGGGGTGTTTGGTTCACTCTTCACCTCCTAAATCTAGTCCCATTTAGTCACTTTTTATCCAAACACTTTGACTAAATGGGACTAAATGGGCTTTAGCTAACTAGTCACTCAAATGTTGCTAAATGGGACTAAACCTCACCTTTTAGTCATTTTGGAACCAAACACCCGCCTCTTTAGTCTCTTTTAGTCTACCAAACCAAATAGGGGGTGACTAAAGTTTAGAAGCTGGTTTAGGTGACTAAATTTTAGGAGGTGCAAACCAAACACGCCCTAAGACAACAAGTGACTAAATGGTCTATACTCCAACTTGTGAATTAGAAAAAAAAGGCAAATAGAATAATAAGAACTCGGGCCAGCCACTGTTAAGTAGTAACAAGATGAAAAAAATACAAGAGTACAGCTATATACTTATAAAAGTTGAATAGACAATTACCCATCAGATGTCATATAAATGTGGTATTCCTGCCTCATGAATGCCACTTGCTCGCTATTCAGCCCAGTGAAAGTAAACATCCCAATTTGCTTAATGATGTGGCTCCAATCTCCAGGGGTTCCTGCACGTTATTAACAAGACTGAGTGCCATTGTGATAGGACCCAAAACCTTTCCACTTGAACAAAAGACAAAAGAAAGGAACAATATATTGAGATTGAATTATCATAATTTCTGGACTAGTGCAAACCAGACGTAACATTATGGCCTTTCAATTCGAATAAATCAATAGAAACATTCCAAACACAGATTAATAGTGCTCCCCCAAGTAAGTCACACAGATTGATACACTATTTTAAGGTCAGATACAATTTCTTGAGAAAACAACTGAGAAGGTAACAAGAGGAAGTTCTCTTATTTTGTACAATAGATTCTGATAACCCAAGAGATCTTGGATGCAGCAGTAGCTACATAGCTTGCCATGAAGCAGCCACATTAATCCAGGACAAAAGAAAAACATTTGCACCAAGAGTTGCATAGTTGCAATACAAGATCATGAAAGAAATGGTAAGGAAAAAATGCTAAGCTACATTGCAAACAACATCTAACCATATTTTGTAGAAAAAGAGAGAGCAATTGCTAGAAACAAGTACCTCTGGATTTCAGCGCATCAAATAGCTGTTGCCTCATGCTAATGATCCTATCAGCCATGGCCTTCAGTTCTAGAGTCCATTCGTTGAACATCTCACTGAAAAATTAAATAAATACAGTCAATGAACAGGATGTAACCACTTTGTATTATTCTTGGACCCACCTCTAAATATAGCACTGCAATAACAAGAATATACCTGTCCCTGAGTATGGTAGCCACGATAGAGGCACCATGAAGAGGGGGGTTTGAATACATAGGCCTGATCACAAGTTTGAGTTGACTTTCAACCCTAACAGCTACATCGGCACTTCCACATACCTGAAACATGAAGTTACAATGAACGGACACTATGTGGCATAAAAGACTGTTCAGAAGGGCACCATGTAGGAAAAGCGGCAGCATCATTCAACAAAGGCATAAAATTATGCATATCCTTATAAGTAACAACTAGTCAAATATTTTTGGAACTGGTGGAAGTAAATAGTTGTCCCCTGTAACATTAAAAGCTAATACATTTCTACATCAATATAATATTCTAAGGATGCGAAAGAATTCAATCCTAGCAAGAGGCTAAAATTTTAGGCACCAGTGGCTACAAGTGATTGACAACTTAAACCGTCCACAACAATGCACTTCTTATTTCCGATAATGAAACAGATACAAGCTATAGGAACTGACATATCTCAAAACAAGTAGGAAAATAAAGAGGCACATTTGAAGGCATGTGACAGAATTTTCCACACATCAATCACTCCTATAGCATTAAGCTCACAAGATGGATGGTAAACATAGTAATATCTGAACGCCAACAACCTTGAGATCATGATGAACTAAAGTGAAACCAACAAGAGCAAGAGTTAAGATATCTTACAATGCTCAAAGCGCCAACACGCTCTCCGTACAATCCCATGTTCTTAGCATAGCTCTGAGCCATGAGCAATTCACCACCATCAGCAACAAACATTCGCACTGACCGAGCATCTTTGTCAAGACTTCCACTCGCAAAGCCCTATTATGTTAACAAAAATCAACAAATTATGTGATGATTAGTGTATAGGAATCAGATGTGTTTTTGCAATGTCAAGTCAATTCTGACTCTGTACGTCGGCATACTTGGTAGGCACTGTCAAAGAACGGAAGCAGTGATTTTGATCTCATCAGCTGCCTAATCTGTTCCCACTGATCAATGGTAGGATCTACTCCAGTAGGGTTGTGGGCACAGGCATGCAGCAGTACAATTGAACCTGAAGGAGCAGAACTGAGGTCTTCCAAGAGTCCTGTTAAAACAAAACAAAATTTGGGTCAATGACAGAGCCATGACATAATTTGCAAATATAAAACATATAATAAAGTTTTAAATGTTCCTAGCATATTCGCATTATTAAAGCATTCTAACAGATCTAGCATGAAAAATGAAATCCATACCTTTGAAGTCAAGACCACGGGTCGCAGGATCATAGTAGCGGTAGCTCCTAACAGTCAATCCAGATAAGGTGAAGACTTTTGGGTGATTTCCCCATGTTGGTTGGGGATGTAGATAGTGCGCTGGAATATATTTGTATGATTTAGCAATCATGCATTAAAATCGGGAAGCAGCAAAACAGAAAGGAGCAGGAAAAGTTCTTAACCTCATGATAGTGCCTTGCAAGAAATTCACCTCCAACTCTTAAAGAACCAGTACCCGATAGGCACTGCACTGTAGCAACCCTGTTCTCCTGAATAGCGGGACTGTTCCATTTGTAAAGAAAAAACACAATCAGCTCCCTAAATAAAACCTGAGATGACCGATGGCCAGGGAACTTATTTTTATGTAATGAAACTTCAGCGGTAGGAATTCACAATTAGCAACATAACCATTGGGAGCAATTGAAATACAAATATCGCCAATGTTAGAAAAATAAATGAAAGTCAAACAGAAAAATACCTGTCAGCACCAAAGATAAGCTTAGCGCTCAGCTTATTGAATTCAGCCAAACCGGTGATTGGTAGGTACTCCTTGACACGTGACCTAGAAATAGGAAGAAAGTCATGTTTAAAATACAGCTTCAAATATCTTCCACACCGACAGTTTACCGCATGCAGAGGCTTATACACACATGGGCCATAAGGCCAATCTCAATGGGGTTTCATAGAGTTTCATGGGTATTAAATACGATGACATGGCACTGTATTAACGAAGAGAGAGGTGCTGAAAGTTTCATGGGAGTAGAGACAGTTTCACAGGGACACAACTCTTCTACGCCGTTTCCAAAATACGAGTATGTTGAAAATCAAGACATGAAACCCCCGCTGAGACTGACCTAATACTCCCTCCGCCCCCTTTTATCCACTCTCGCTTCTTAAGAAGTGGAACCTACTCAACTTTGATCAAATATATAAAAAATATTAATATTTATGATACATAATTAGTATCATTAGAAAGCTAGTTAACTCTATTTTATAATAAATTTATTTGAAGATATTTTCCGAACATAAGTTTGACCAACGCAATACCATAAAAAGGGACAGAGGGAGCATTGCAGTGATTGCAAACGACAAACCATTCCCCCCACAGACAAAACTGAGGTCAATTTCCCAGGTACCACAAAAAGAAAGGAGGGAAAGCAATAGAAGCAACTGCAAGGTCGACTAAAAGAGAATCTTACACGGCAGTGGGACAGAGCAGACCCAGTCGCAAGAAAAAAAATACTAGTTCCAATCGTAGAAGAAAATTCATTTTAAAAAACTAGTATAGAAACAAAATGTACCGTAGAACAGAAAGGTCACCTACAATTACAGAGGGCAAGTCAATAATTAATCTGGTGGTGAATGGAAGTAGTAGTCAGATTAAGAGGCGCGTTATCCAGATTTTAGATCCAGTGACTAACTAAATCCACTTTTGTTTCCACTTAGGTGGAGGGCAGTAGCTTTAAGCCTGAAAGTTCAATAACCCCCGAGGCACGATCACGAAATCAAGCGGATCATATGGATTTCACATAACACTTACGGATTATTGATCAACATTTGCTCGGCGCGCCTGACCACCTTCAGCACGAGGGGCTTCCCTTCCTGCACAGATCAGAATAGGAACAGGGGCGTCAAATCCATCTCCAATCCAAATAATGAAAAACAGAAGGCGCCATAGAAGGTTCACAGCAAATCCCCAAACTCATCTCACCTCGGTCCGGTAGGCGCCGACGCCGAGGTTGACCTTCACGGGGCTGGGATCCTTGTTGTAGGCGACGGTCACCTGCCCCAGAAACCAAACGAACACTGATCAGCCAGAGCAAACCCACGAGGCCGCGCGATCGCGTCGAAACCGCGGGACCGACAGCGACAGCCAGATCACCGGGGAAGCGGAAGCCAGGAAGGAGAGACGAGGCTGGGGAGACGGCCTTACTCCGAGGATGGGGTCCTCCGGGGCCTGCGCTAGTGCGGCGAAGACGGAGGAGGATCCCTGCGACGCCATGGTGGGGAACGATTCGAGGGTGGCGGAGGTGTCGGCTGCTGTTGCTGCTGTTCTTCGTGGGGAAGAAGGCAGCAGGTGACGCACCAGCGTACTTAACCTGCGGTCGGCGCTGGGGGCCTGCGCCGCGCGCACGTTAGCAGGGGCCATTCGGTGCGCGGCGCGTGAGCGTGCCTGGCGCGGGGCGAGGGAACCGAGAGCGGGGGGCGTGGGGAACGGCGTGCGCAACCCGGGTGCGGCCGCGAGGTCGCGTATAAAACGGCGGGCGTGGCCGGCGGACCGGGGAAGCGACGTGGACGGCTGTTTTTGGAGTCGTGGCTGCGCCGTGGCGGCGTGTGCGTGGCTACTGCCTACGTGCGCGTGAGTCCCTTGTTCGGTGCCGTCTGCCGCTGGTCGTATGGTCCGTGGAGGCGTGGACTACTGGACTGGCGTGGCACAAGGACACTTCTGTACGTATACTCGCGTGCCCCAACCTCGCGAGTAGCCCCAGCGCCGCAGCCGCCATCCCGTCTCTACCGCCGCCGGTCCCCCTCCCTTCCCACTCCGGTGTCTCGCCAGATATCGGAGTTTTTTTTTTTCTACACGACCACGTGATTTATGCAGCTTCACTACATGAATTTTTTTTACCATATAATTAAGATCCAACAGCCTCCATCTTTCTTCCACCTCCAAGCTCTAGCTTTCTTCTACCTCCAGACAATCACAAATCAGAAAATCACAGATCCACATATCACAAAAAAATATTTTTTTTCTATGAAATGACAAATCACAGATCGCAGAGGAGGAGGATGAGAGGCCTACCTGAGCCGGATCCGCCGCCGCCGCCGCCACCGCCACTGCCATGGCCATGGGGGCGAGGATGGGAGGCGGCTTGGTGGCGCGGGCGCGGCGCGAAGCTCAGCATCGCGTCGCCGTCACCGACGTCGGTGGTCACCGGTGAGAAAGAGAGAGGGAGAGAGAGAAAAAAATCCATGTGTTTTTTTTTTTTTAAACATATGTGTGTTGTATAATATTTCTGTTTTTTTAAGTGTTAGAGCCTCTTCGTACCAAGTTTTTTAAGACCTTTAAGTTTTTTCTCTGAACTCTTAGATATACACTATGCCTATCTATATAAAAACCCATGTATATACTTTCTTCGTTCCAAATTATAAGTCGCTTTGATTTTTCTGGAATACCGAATTTGCTACGTATGCTGAGATACATGGCAAATTGGATGTACCAAAAAAGCAATTTATAATTTAGAACAAATAGAGTAGAAAAAGGTTATAATTTAGAACGGATGGGGCAATATATATGGTTAAATTCAAAAATCATTTGTCTTTTTAGAAAAGTATATTTCTACTTTTTAGGACAAAAGACGACATCAACTCCTCAAGGCTTTGGACCACCCATTTTTACACGCTATGGATGCCTTTATCTGATCCGCATCAGCCAGGGAAAGCGTGACGTGCTGGCAAAGGTGAGCTCCATGATATGCAGTTATTGTGGTGCGTGCCGGCGCAAAATCTTTAGTGAACACTGATCCAACTGTGTGCAAGTGGTATAGAGGATTGGGAGATCGACGTCGACCACGACGTGCCCATGGCGATGCTGCGGCCGGATCTGTACAAGAAAGGGGTGGCAGCACATCCTCAGTCATTGCGTCGTCACACCATCGATTCAACATGTATATTTGCAAAATTGAACTGAACAAAATTTAACATCCTTTAGCAGTATATTTGTAAATTTGCAGCACATCCTTTAGCAGTTTAACTGAACACAAAATTTGCAAGTATATTTGTTCCATGGAAGGTATATGTATCACATCCGCCGGCAGATCAACAATGCAGCGCTTTCTTGATGTTGCCCAACGTGCAGAACACCAGACGCGTTAGGGCCTTCACCGCATCCGTCGGGAGCGCAGCATCCGTCGCCGACGAGCCAGCCAGCGCCTGGAATTGGAACACCAGGGTGACCAGCGACCCGGTGGACTCCACCGCCGTCCTGCCCTCCTCCTTATCCTTCCTCGACGTTGTCACCGCCGGCCTGGCCTCCCGCCCGTCCGGCATCACCACGAAGCCGCACGGCAGCACGGCCACGGCGCTGGAGTCGTCCCCATAGACCACCGGCTGCAGGACCGCGGCGTCGATAGTTGCGTACGCGACGGTCGACTCGCAGGGGCTGGTGCTGCTGTCCTGGAGGATCCACTTGCCCCTCGGCTCCTCCGCGGAAGGTTCCACGGCCTGACGCAGTCCGAAAAGCAGCAGTGTGAGCGTGACTCGCATACATGGCATGCATGATTGGAGTGGTTCCGTCGGAGACGAGCTGAAACTTACGTATGCCGTGACCCGGTTGCCGCGGTGATCCCCCTTGCGCATAGTCACGTAGCTCTGGACAGATTGTCCAGGCATCAAGTCCCACTCGTGGCGCCGCGACTCGTCCACCAGGAAGCCGAAGAGAGCCGCAGGCGATCAGCCCCCGCGGCTCGCCGGTGCTCTTCCGGCACATCACCCGGATCTCACGGGTGCCGCCGTGGTTCGACGCCTTGCTCCACGCCAGGTCCCTGGAGGCACCGATGACGCGACAGAGGCTGGATGTCATCCGCTGCGCGAGCTTCAGGACGCTCTGCCTCCCTGACAGTGTGGCGACCCCTGCACTTGCCCTGTGTCATTATAGTACTACTAGGCTGCACTGCGTGCACAGCATGAGCAACGCTTATTTACCGTTGGAGCCCCATGTCGGGACGTTGGTCGCAACCGAGAAGACCACCCTCTCGCACTGCAGACCGAGTGCCGCCACCCAGCGCCTCGCACCGAACGCCAGGCCGCTCGCGGTCACCGTCCGGTACATCGACGGAACCGCGGCCTCGCGGCATTTGACATGCTCAACCCAGGTCACCTGCACGTTCGCACGCCACGGATGAGTGAATCCTTAGTACTTCCACGGTGCATGCAGTTCGGTTGAACCGGCATTGATTTGTTTGTTCGAACCATGTCATGTTCGTGGAATCGCGTTACCTTGCAACAACGGCCCAAGCTCTGCTCTTCTACAATGCATCCTGAGGGCTTCTTCAAGCACATGCGAAGCGTCGACGACGTTTGTGCACCCGGTTCAAAGTTATTGTCCAAGGAGACATCGACGATAGCCCATTTGTTGGTACCAAGCTTCTTGCAGTGGCGAAGGAAGTGCAGCTCCCTTGTAGGTACCAGTGGTGTCAGCGTCTGGACCTCTGCAAACATCTGAAGGCAGCTATCGGTCAAATTATTATAGGCAGACCATTCCTCGATCAGGGGGATTGCATTGTGAAGGACTTGTTGGATTACCAGTTGCACGATGCCGTCTAGGTGATCGTTCTCGCCTGCATGGATCACTTCCAGCGTCGCCGCCTTGGTGATCATGGAAGGAAACATCTCCTTCCACTGGTTCTGCACAAAAGTTCAGAGCTTCGAGATGATAATTAAATCTCTGATTCAGTGTAGTGTGCAGGAAGATTGATGGTACTATACCACATCCACGAAAGCGCCCACAAGCTTCGTCGCGTTACAGTACACAACGCCAGTCTCCCTTGACGTCTCAACCGACCACACTGTTAGACTACTATAATTAGGCATGTAATTGTGGCTGTAATTGCGCCTTAGTGGTAGGCTTGCATGCCACCCATGGCTGCTATATATGTACTCCTGTAAACATACTTGGAATAGATATCAATCTTCCTACACTTTCATGGTATCAAATCGGTTACGATCCGCTACTCTTCCGCAACCTTAGTCGCGCGCGCGGTCCTCCTCGCCGCTCCTGCCGCCGATCCACTCGCCCGGGCGCTGCTGAGCCGATCGCGCGCGCTAATTAATCGCCCGCCCTGCCCTGCCCCTCGCATGCACGCGCGCCGCTGATCCCAACTAGTCCCGATCGCCCTTTGCATGCAAGTACACCACCACCAGGAACGTAATTGCATGCCCACGCTGCCGCTGATCCTCCGGTCCCGATCGCCCGCGTCACTCGGTCGCCGATCGTGACCATCGCGATCGCTCGCCCGCGTCGCTGATCGTGCTCTCGTCGGCCTCGTCCACCGTCCGGTCCCCTTGTGCCCGCCATGCGGATGAGCGATGATGCACCGCCGCCGCGCCGCGCGCTGCTCGCCTCGTTGAGGAGGCCCGTCTCGCAACGACGCCCTCGACAAATTTGAAGCCACCCACGAGGCCATCTGGGCTCAGGCCACCGCCGTTGTCAACGTGAAGGCACTCATCCCCGTCATCCTCGACAAGGCCACGAACACCTACACCAAGTGGCATGGGATGTTCCTCACCGTCCTCGGCAAGTACGCGCTGACCCATCACGTCCTCAAGGATGAGACACTTCCCGAGCGCCCTGCCTGGCTCTAGGCGGACTGCGTCGTGCTGACATGGATCTACGGCACCGTCTCCGGCGACTTGCAGCAGTCGCTCATGATCCGGCAGCGCCCCGCACGGGAGGCGTGGTGCTATCTCGAGGATGAGTTTCTTGGGCAGAAGGAGTCTCGTGCCCTCCTCCTCGAGACGCAATTCCGCAACCTCCGTCAAGACTCCCTGTCAATCACCGACTTCTGCCGTCGCCTTGAGACAATGGCGGCGTCTCTCGCCGAGTTCGGTGATCCTATCGGCGATCGTCAGATGGTCCTCACCCTGCTCCGTGGCCTGAGCGGAAAATTCCGACACATGGTGTCGATCCTCAAGATGCACCGCCCCTTCCCGACGTTTGCTGAGGCACGTACCCATCTCCTGCTGGAGGAGCTGGAGATCGACGCCCGGCCTCCTTCACCACCTGGGGCCCTCGTCACGACGCCGCAGCAGCCGGCCGCGTCTGGCCCGCCCGCACTCTCCAACGCGCCGCACCAGGGGAACCAGATGGCTCCACAACGTCCCCCTGGGGCGCCCAGTGGCAACGGCAGGCAGCGCTCCAATGGTCGTCGCCGTGGTCGTGGCGGCCGCGGCTGGCAGCAACTTCCTGGCGGTGTTGCGCCGTCCGGTGCCCAGGGTCACGCACCACCAGGGGCGCACCCTTCCTTCAGTCAGCCCTGGATGGGCTCCCTGCAGATGTGGCCATATGGCCGCCCACCACCGCCACAGCAGGCCTTCACCGCCTTTCCTCAGTATGGCGGCCCATTTGGCGGCGTTCCCGGCGGATACGGCTATACTGCACCATCCACGTATGGCTACGGGGGAGCTGCGCCCTCAACACTGACGTTCCAGGGACACCAGGGGCACCCAGCGCACCATCAAGTGCCTGCGCCGGCGCCCTGGAACCCCACTCATGGCGGTGCATGGAACCAGGACTCGTTGGTGCAGTCCTTCAACACGATGTCGCTCACCCCGCCACCATCATCCGAATGGTATGCTGACTCGGGTGCTGGCTCTCACATGATTGCGGATGCTGGTACACTCTCCTCCGTTTCATCCCCTTCATCACTTACACCTTCATCTATCGTTGTTGGGAATGGTGCACTCCTTAAAATCCACCGCCAATCTGGATCACACACTTTTTCCTTTCCGCATCGTAATCTTGTTCTTAATGATGTTTTAGTTTCCCCACATATAATTAAGAACTTGATTTCCATTCGCCGTTTACCACCGATAACAACAACTGTTCCATTGAATTTGATCCGTTTGGCCTTTCGTGAAGGACCTACACATCAGGACCGTGATCGCCAGGTGCAATAGCTCTGGCGACCTCTACCCGTTCTTCCCACCCACCACCAGCACCACCGCCTTCATCGCCGCACCTACCTCACTTTGGCATCGGCGTCTCGGCCATCTTGGGCGTGAAGCAATGTTCAAACTCATTAGCTCCAAAGTGTTATCTCCTGCAATAAAGATGATTTCCACCACATATGTCATGCGCGCCAGCCATTTTCGGCGGCACACGACTTCCGTTTGGGACCTCTAGCTCTCGAGCTTTTAATAATTTTGATTTGATACATCGTGATCTCTCGGACATCTCCTATTGTCGATGTGTGTGCGGGTACAAATATTATCTTGTTATTTTGGATGATTGTTCCCATTACATTTGGACTTTTCCCCTCCGTAAAAAATCCGAGACGTTCTCCACTCTTTCCAATTTTTTCGCATATGTTCACACTCAGTTCGGCACCACCATCAAAAGCGTCCAGTGCGACAATGGCCGCGAATTTGACAATTCTGCAGCCCGCACGTTCTTTCTCTCCCACGGTGTTGCACTTCGCATGTCGTGTCCATACACTTCCCAGCAAAATGGAAAGGCCGAACGCTCTCTCCGCACACTTAACAATATTCTGCGTTCTCTTCTTTTTCAGGCAAGCCTTCCTCCGGTCTACTGGGTCGAGGCACTTCACACCGCCACCTACCTAGTTAACCGGCTCCCCACCAAAACTCTCGCGTTCTCGACTCCCTACACCCACCTCTATTCCACCCAACCCTCCTACGACCATCTCAAAGTTTTTGGGTGTGCTTGTTACCCTAACATGTCCGTCACAGCACCTCACAAACTTGCACCCCGCTCCTCTCTATGTGTGTTCCTCGGTTACTCCTCCGAACACAAAGGCTACCGGTGTCTGGAGCTTCAGTCGAACCGCATTCTTATTTCTCGCCATGTCATTTTTGACGAATCCTCCTTCCCTTTCGCCAATATGTCTACCACGCCCATGGCATCCTCCGCCTTGGACTTCCTTCTTGATGAGGATGATCTTACCGCTCCGGTTCCTGGAGCTCCGTTTGTGCATGCAGGTACACCAGCCAGCCCGGCGTCACACCGTGAGCTGTCCCCTGTGCCGGTGCCCTCCTCCCCCACTTGGACGGGCACTGGACCGGCGACGCCCGGCGCATCGCCTGGCCCCAGCGGCGCTGCTGCCCCTGTGTCACCCGCACAGGCTGCTGCCAGTAGCGCCCAGCCTGCCTCGCCACCTGGGAGCCCCCGGTGCTGCTACCCCCGTGCATCCCGCGCGGGCCGCTGCCAGCAGCACCACCGCCACCGGCCGCACAGTGGCCACTCGGCCAGTCTCCACCGCCCCCGTCGACAATGCACATCCCATGCGCACGCGCGGCAAATCCGGCATCGCCCAGCCTGTGGATCGCCTGAATCTCCATGCTGTGGCCATGTCACCACTGCCTCGCTCCGTTCGTGATGCCCTGTCTGATCCACATTGGCGCGCTGCTATGCAAGCTGAGTTCGATGCATTGATCGCCAATGACACCTGGAGTCTTGTGCCACGACCTCCTGGTGTTAATATGGTTACGGGCAAGTGGATTTTTCGTCACAAACTGCACGCAGATGGTTCTCTTGATCGCTACAAGGCTCGCTGGGTTCTCAGGGGTTTCACACAGCGGCCTGGTATTGATTATGATGAGACTTTCAGTCCGGTGGTCAAGCCCGCGACAGTCCGTGTGGTTCTCTCTCTGGCTCTTTCTCAGGACTGGCCTATTCACCAACTGGATGTGAAGAATGCGTTCTTGCATGGTACTCTCACAGAGACAGTCTACTGCGTTCAGCCGACAGGTTTTGTGGATTCCTCTCGTCCTGATTTTGTTTGCCGCCTCAACAAATCACTGTATGGCCTGAAGCAGGCGCCGCGTGCTTGGCATCAACGGTTTGCTTCTCATCTTATTTCACTTGGATTTGTTGAAGCAAAGTCAGACACCTCACTCTTCATATATCGTCGAGGAGCCGATACTGCCCTGTTGTTGCTCTATGTGGATGATATTGTTCTCACTGCTTCCTCTGCTGGTCTTCTACAGCATGTTATTGGGGCCCTTCAGCGTGAGTTTGCTATGACAGATATGGGTCAACTTCACCATTTTCTGGGTATTTCAGTGGCACGCTCTGCTAGTGGGTTATTTCTATCTCAGCGACAGTACACACAAGATATTTTGGAGCGAGCCGGGATGAGTGAGTGCAAGCCATGCAGCACCCCTGTTGATCTACACTCCAAATTATCTGCAGCGGGATCTCCTGTCGCTGATGCCACACAGTACCGCAGCCTAGCCGGCGCCTTACAGTATCTGACTTTCACCCGTCCAGACATTGCTTTTGCTGTTCAGCAAGTATGCCTTTATATGCACGACCCCAGGGAGCCTCACCTCACGGCTCTCAAGCGGATTCTGCGATATCTGCAAGGTACTCTTTCACTTGGCTTGACTATGCGCCGCTCGTCACCTACAGACCTCGTTGTGTACACGGATGCAGACTGGGCTGGCTGTCCGGATACCCGTCGCTCCACCTCCGGCTATGCAGTGTTCCTAGGTGACAACCTGGTGTCCTGGTCCTCCAAGCGCCAGCACACCGTCTCGCGGTCCAGCGCCGAGGCTGAATACCGAGCTGTGGCAAATGGTGTTGCTGAAGCTACCTGGCTGCGACAGCTGTTGATTGAACTTCACCATCCTCCTCGCCGAGCCACCGTGGTCTATTGTGATAACGTCAGTGCCGTATATCTCTCCAGCAACCCAGTGCAACATCAGCGAACAAAACATGTTGAGATTGATCTCCACTTTGTTCGAGAGAAAGTTGCCCTCGGTCATGCTCGAGTTCTTCATGTACCTACAACATCACAGTACGCAGACGTCTTCACCAAGGGTCTTCCTACCTCGCTTTTCCAGGAGTTTCGGTCCAGTCTGACCGTTAGCGATGCTCCCGATTAGACTGCGGGGGAGTGTTAGACTACTATAATTAGGCATGTAATTGTGGCTGTAATTGCGCCTTAGTGGTAGGCTTGCATGCCACCCATGGCTGCTATATATGTACTCCTGTAAACATACTTGGAATAGATATCAATCTTCCTACACTGGAATAGATATCAATCTTCCTACACTTTCACACACGCCCCGCCGGTCGCCGGAGTCATCGTCGTGGTGCCGGAACAAGCGCGCGTACTCGTCGCAGCTCAGGACGTCCCGGCCGGTCTCGACGCTGCGCACCCAGAGTGGCTGCCCGGAGGAGCACATCGTCGTCAGCTCGTCCAGCGCGCGGCCGGCAAGCTCCAGGAACTTCGTCTTGTCGTGGTCAACGTCGTCCAGCGAGCTCCTGCTTCTGATCTGGATGCCCCACGTAGAGCATGACGGCGAGGTCGAGAAGGCGGCTGCGTTGTTCCCCCTGCGGAGCCTCTCAATCTGTTTGGCACGGTGGTGTTCCACGCCCGCCGTGTGTCAGTGTATGCAACCACGCGCAGGGGCTAAAGAGTTGAGTTGGCAAGATGGCGGCGCATACAAACCTAGGCTTTGAGCTTGGCGTTCTCCAGGCGCAGCAGCTGCCCTTGGCTGCGTAAGGATTTCTTGATGAGCTCTCGCATGACGCGGTTCTCCTCCCGGAGCTTCTCCAGCTCGGGCTTGAGCAGCGAGTTCTCATGCCGCTCCTCAGTTACCTGAACATACGAAGCAAAGAAAAAAAAAGTACTGTAATAGTCTCCATGACGCAGTGCAATCAGAGGTGCAGTGCAGCGATCGGCATGCATGTAGTGCGTTAAGCTAATTTACCTTGGTCTGACATCGCCGGTTCTGGAACCAAAACTTCACTTGGCTTGCAGAGAGGCCGAGCTGTTCGCTGAGCTGCTGCCGCTGCTTCTCGTCAGGATGCGGCGATTCTTTGAATGCTTTGGTCATTTGATCAAATTCAGGAAAAAAAAAACACATCACTACCAAAAAAACACAGCACATTGGAACGGAGAGACAATGGTGACACGAATCCATGGCGGCTCTGAGTCGTCTTCCTCTCCCCCAAACATTCTCACACCAATCTCTCACGTCTACCGCAGTCTACTCCTCAGAACATTCCTCACAAGATTCCTCCTCATCCTCATGAGATTTCCCATCGTTGAGCGAGGCCTCACGACAGAGGATGACGAGGAAAGGTTATGAGTTCTTGTTTGTTTCCACATTGCATGAATTCAAACACACAGTGTTGGTTATTTATTGGGCAACCCAGGAGAAAAATAAACTGAAATTTCTGTCTGAGCAATCCAAATTCTGTTCAAATAGTATTGAACCTATCTTAGCTAGAGGAGACCTTAATATAATTATATATGCTAAGAAAAGAAATAAGAACAATGGCGTCCATAGATATTCTGGGATGTTTACCCTTATCCACTTCCATGAGACTGATGGTTTATTCACATGGTCTAATAATCAGGACTTTCCAACTTTAGAAAAATTGGATAGAATTTTAGTCTCTGAAGAGTGAGAAGATAACTTCCCATATGCTATTGCTAAAAGGCTTCCTAGAGAGGTATCTGACCATAACCCTCATATCATTTTCTCTGGTAAATCTGTAAAGCATATACACTTCATATTTTATTAGTTGAGTTGGCTGAATAATCCTGATTTTCATGATTTAGTGAAAAAGTTATGGTCACAACCTTGCAAAGCAAAACCAGCTTTGGATAAGATTCAGTAGAAATAAAACTATTTAAACAATACTTCAAAGGTTGGGGCTTTAATTTGTAAGGTGATATAAGGACGAGAAGGAAAGACATTCAAAAGGAATTAACAAAACTGGAAAATACTAAAGAAGTAAATGACTTAGTAAATGAACAAATAAAAAGAAAATCATGGTTGCTTAGTGAAAATCTAAACTTACTAGAACAAGATGAGTTATATTGGTAGAATACGAGTCATGATAATTGTTACTTAAATGAGATCGTAATACTAGTTTCTTTTCATAAGATTACTAGTGGAAGAAAAAGAAAGAACTCATTTTTAATTCTAGAAAGAGATGAGAATTTAATTGAAGGAGACAAATTTTGTTAACACATGTCACTTGATATTACACTAAACTATTTGGCCCTACCCTTGAGTTCAATATTCAAATGAACAACAACATCAGGGATGAGATCGAGTAGTCATCTGAATAAGATAATGAAGATCTATGTAGACCCTTCTCAGAATCAGAGACTGTAACACCCCGGTGTTATGCCTGCATTTAGGCACTGCAAATCATACATATCATGCATCATCAAGCATCCTAATCCTACATGCATAATCATGTAAATAACAATTGAAACACTGCTTCGAACCATCTGAAACATGTTGTGAAACCTGAATGTTGCATACCTTTGTTAGGATTGTTTTGCCCTGATTTTGCTTGCTAGGTTAGTAAAACATGTTTGGCTACTATTGTAAATCATCTAGGATTTTTTAGTTCAATTTTTGGAGCAAGGTTTGTATTCAAATTAATTCAAAATTTTGCTTCCAAAGTAATTTCCCAAAAATTAAGGTTTTGAGTTAAACATGGACTTTGATTTTTCAATTCAAAATCTAGAAAGAATTTGGCTTTGGTCATAAAAGCAAAGTTGTAGAGAATTAAATTCTAATCAACTTTTATTTTTGGTACATTTTCAAAAGATGTCATTTTCTTGCTCAAAATAATGTTTGAAAGTTGGCATTTAAAAATTCTTTGAAAATACAAATCAAAAAGGGCTTTTTCTCCTTCGCGGGCCGCCGCCTTGCTCCTGGCCCACGGCCGAAGCCGGCCCAGCCAGCATCCCACAGCGCCGCGCGCCTCGCCTCGGCCCAGCCCAGCCCAGCGCCGCGCTGGCCTACCTCCGCGCGCCTGTCCGCTGACGCGCCACGCCGCGCGCCCGACCGCGGCAGAGCTTGCCCGCCGCGTGGCGGCCATGCGCCGTCGACGCCGCCGCGTGTCGCAGCCGGCCTGTGCCCGCGCCCACGCGCCCGCCTATTCCTGCCGAAGCCGGTGCGCTCGCTCGCTCACTCCCGCGCTGCTTCTCCTCTCCGCGAGCACCGCGCGCACTCGCTCTGCCTCTCGCCGCGCCACCGCACCCGCCGGCGAAATCCGCCGTGGCTCCTCCACCTCGGCCAGCAATCACGCGCCCGCAGCTCCGCCTCGCTCTCCTTCAAGTCGTGCTCGCGTTTGCGCCGACTGCCGAGCTCAGGTAGAGCCGTCTCAAGCCCCGCCACCGTCGGCCATGGCGCCGCCGTGCTCGGCCGCCATGGAAGACACCTTCCTCCTCTTCTCCAACCCCGCCTAGCTACCCTCCCGCCTACGCCATCTTCTCGCGAACCTCGTGCTCCCGCTAACTCGCCCTGTCCCGACTGGCAATGGCCGCCGGCCTCGTGGAAAAGCCGCGCCGCCGCGACGTCGCAGCGCCGGCGTGGCCTCTGCCTCAGCCAAGCCAGGCCGTGGGCCGACGCCCTGCCGGGCCGTCTCCCCCTTCCTTGCGCTCGGGCCGCGCAGGCCAAATGTGGCCGTGGGCCAGCTGACTCCAGCGGGCTGGCCCAGTAGCAGTAGGATAAATTGTTTTCAATTTATTCTTTATTATTTGAAAATAGAAATGGTTTGAAAAATGTTTGGATACTCAAAATTGCTCCAAATCTGTTCAAATCAATTTGTCTAGGTTCCTTATCACCAGATCTACTTGGAAAAATTATTGCATGTCATTTTTGGGATACTTTTCTGTAGAACTTTATTTAATCATGTATATTGCTGATAACTTGAAAAATGTGTAGAAAAATCTATAGGCTTCAGAAAAATATGATTCCAAGTTTGTTAATCTTCTTATGTAATGTACATTCTAAGAAAAATATGTGTCACGCTTGTGCTGTAGAAAAATTTTGAGGTGTAGTTCAAGTGCCTTTAGTGGCTGATTTTTGTTATTTTAGCAAGAGAGCAAAATTTGTATAAAATATGCATGTGATAATTTTTGTACAGTAGTTGTATGCTATGAAGAACATAGGAAAAATACTAACTCTGTTGTTTAACACTTTTCACAGTACAAAGTATTTTTATGTTCATAATCATGCAATAGCTTGTTATTTTTGTGTAGGCTAACCCACTCATTCAAACATCATGAAAATCTGATGGTAGACTACTTAGGGTAGTAATGTGCTATGGTAATTTTCTAAGATTTTTCTAAGCAATAAAAATAGAGGTTGCTATTCAAAACTATTATTAATTAGGGTTTAATTAAGGGTTGCTTTATGTGTGTTTAAGAAATTAGTAAAGCTTTGGTGTATCTTTGAAGCATTTAATAAGATATGTTGACGTAACATATTAGTAGTAGAAGAGAATGCAGTAGATGACATGTGCTTGTAGTATATTTTCTTGGATGATGTTGACTACCTTGCATTCAAACATATCCATTGTATTCATCTCATCTTATGCACCGATTGCATAAGCACTTACGCATATTGCATCATATAGGATCGCAAACCGAGAACCCAGTCATCATACCCGAGGAGCACGAGGAGTAGTTCGAGTGCAAACACATGAGAAGTGCCGTGGTTTACGAGGAGGACGTTGAGGAACTTCGGAGTGCCCCGATCACCGTCCCGAGCTCCTTCGAGAGAGGCAAGCCCCGGAGCATTTTTCTCCCGGTTTGCAATGATTAATTAAATGCTTTACTTTAATTGATGCATTACGTTCAGGAGTTGTTTGCAACCGTTGCTGCATTATACCTTGTTTACCTTTATTATACTATATCCTTGTTACCCTGGTATCCGCAGTCGAGTCAATGCTTAGCTGGCTTAGACCGGTAGAAGTCGGGTGATT
This sequence comes from Miscanthus lutarioriparius, assembly GCA_904845875.1. NCBI lineage: Eukaryota > Viridiplantae > Streptophyta > Magnoliopsida > Poales > Poaceae > Miscanthus > Miscanthus lutarioriparius. Next base: position 26,694,093 of record CAJGYO010000006.1, on the reverse strand, counting down.
TCCTGTCACCTGCGAGCTATAGGTGGTTACTGGATCGCTTGGATGACTATGAAGTCATGGTATAACTAAGTGTTAAATGAAGTTGAGACAGGACGGAGACTTGCAGAGTTTTGGACTGTAGTGTTTCCGTCTGTGTTGATTAAGGACCGACCGTTGTTGGGCCTCGAGTCATGTTGAATGCATGCCTTACATTTAGCTGGCCGGATAAAGTACCTTCCGACCGCTTGAAGTGGGAGATTTTTTTGGCCGAGTAGATTGCCCATGGCAGCCTTTGTCGTGGCTTGAGCGGTGTGGTAGGACACGGGGCGAGATGATAAGACCAAAGTGCGGTCGGTCGGCCCCCGGGTACATGTGGTTCCTGGCAAACTCGAGATACCTAGAAAGTTGACTCGGTGATCAATATCTCACTTTAGCGGGTGAGTGAGGTTTGTGTAAGGAATAAATCACCAGCTGGTTAGGAATCGATTCGAATCATCATCGCTCCTGGATAGTGAGCACTTGACTTGAGTTACTTCATCGTAGTAAATGTTTATGGAACACTTGGACAGTTATAGTGGATATGACAGTATGGAAGTTGTTTAATGATCATTTGTTATCATTATCCGCTTAATCATATGTTTGCTCTAGTTTAGGTGCAAATCTAGTCGACAGGTTAATATTAATTTACTTGACAATAATGCTTTTAGAAAGGTTCTTGAAATGCTAAAAATGCTTCTTTTGCAAATGAGTCAGCTACCCTACTATAAAGTCCTTCATAATCCTTGGTGTCATTTATTTTTTTCGGTTATGTCGGGTAAGTCTAATGAGTACCTTCTCGTACTTAGGGTTTTATTCCCACTTGTTGCGAGATGGGCGGATGTATTACGACCATTGTATCAACCGCCTTTATCCTACGATGGGTGATGCTTAGGACCATGGGCATGGTCATTCCTTACGTCTCGTCTAATGCTTTTGTTGGAGATGATCATTCGCTGGCACTATATTTGAACTCCGCGTGAGTGTGTGTGTGGTTTGAACAAATGGCTTCCGCTACTTTTTATTCGAATGGTTTTGTAATAACTATGTTGAAACTCGATGTATCCAAATTACGAACTTTTATGTAATATGTGATGGTGACCGCTAAACTTATTACGATCTTGGTCGGAATGGAAGTTGGTTTGAAATCCTTCGTGATTTCACGGACTATCGGGTTATACGGGCTTAAGTTTGCTAAATAAATCCGCTCTGGCGGATGATTTTCTTACTTAATTTCAGATAATTGGTCGGTTCTCATATGCCTAGTATCGTAGTATGGTTTAGCGTGTTACTGTTCACAAGTGTATTTAAAACAAAAAGGCATTTGAAAAACGTGATTTCCAAACTATAAAGTGTGCCAGTGGTCATATCCTTTATGCCCAGTTAAGGACTCTAGGTGGCTTAATTAAGTACTGACTTGGGGTTCTTGCATCATATTTCTCTTTCGTCGCTCATACGGCGTGCTATTGTATGAGTGCCACTTGTTTGAGTGGTAATGTATGGATCAATTGCCTCTACGCCTCGGTAAGTGTGAGTTGTGAGAGCATGATCGGATACACCGTCGATCTAGGGTGAATGCTTATATGATGCTAGAGTAATTACATGTTCTACGCATGTTTTACAAAGGCATCTCATGTATGGGTCTTCCATCTGTTGAGGCGATGCCGTCAATAGGACGATGGTTTGGGTAGTTACTACCGTTGTACACGTATCTAGGGATTCGTGTAGAGCGTGTAGATAAAATTTACTGCTTTTATGCATTCATTGGGAATTGGGCTGAAATGAATCTTCTGCAGGTACATAACAACGCTATCGTGTAGAATGTATTAGTTACGTATTTGAGAGATCGTTTGTATGCCACCGAATTAAATCGTTAGAAATTATTTATTTCCTAAGTTTGTGAGAACGCGTCTTGCACGCGTACATACATCATGTTACTTGTGCATTTCATTCATGTCATGCATTCCTCCCTTATAAATTGATTATCTCATTTTGATAAAAGTTGTATCACCTAAGATATGTTTCTCCGAGGTAATCCAAGAACTTTTACTCTGAGATGGCCCGCACGAAGCAGCACCGCCCAGTAAGTCCACGGAGGAGGAAGAGCACCTCGACGTCCGTTGGCCCCGAGGGAGCACCGCACCACGGACACCTTCTTGAGCGAGTTTGGTATGCCAACTTTGCTTTGGAGAGTGCTCCATGATGTGGGGTACCCAGAGGGTCAAGAGCCGGTGTACTCTTGGAATGAGAGCCGATTAGCGAGAGGATGGACTTGCAGTGGTGGAGATCACAGCCTCGCTCTCGGTGATGCTACTGATTGGGATGGTTGGCATTTGGAGTTTGAGGGTCGTGACTCCGGTGAGGGTGCAGAGGAGCAGCCTTCCGTGTCATCAGGGACATTATGAGCAGATTTCCCAGTGAGCTTGCAGCAGCTCTAGCTGGCACTTTTCCTAGGGATGATCCTCGTGATGCCATTTGGGTTCAGCCTCAGGGAAGCGCATTGGTCAGAGGTCCAGCTGAAGGACAGGCTAGCGACAATCAGGCAATGAGTGCTATGTTCGCCGCCATCAGAGCGTATGAGGGTCTCGAGAGTACCTACTGGACTTTGACTGGCTTGCGTGGTGAGGATAAGCTCAAGGGTAGAAAGTAGAAGAAGAGACAGGCACGTGCTATAGCTAGCTTGCAGGAGCAGTTGGCTGATATGAACTTACAACGAGATCAGGCGGTTGAGAGAGGTGATAGAGCTATGCAGCGAGTGCATATGTTGACTCAAGCCAACAACAATGCAGACCGCATGATAGGACAGTTGGTTCAGGAAAGGAATGAAGCCTGGAACGCAAGAAACCTTCTGCGACAGAGGGTCGATGAGCTAGAGGAATACAACGGCAACCTGCACGAGGAGTTTCACGCGCTCTACAATGGGGTTGCCCCATATGCTCCACCAGACGCCGCTGGCATGGATATCGACGACGACAACCAGGACGAGCCTGTAGTTTCACCTGGGGGCGATGGTGACGTCTCCGATCCCGATGATGGCCCCGAGGAGTAGGCTAGTTGCCTTGCGCTAGTATCTAGGTCCTGTCGCGATGACCTTTCTTTTGTTGGCATGTAACCTATCGTATGTTGCTTTGAACGTATGAGACTTGGCATGTGGTTGGAACTTGATTTTGAATACGATATCTGAACGCATAAAAAGTCCAAAGGTATGTATCTTTGGCAATTTGATTGTATGGACGCGATGTTTGCCGTTGAAGTAATTTGATTAAATCATCGTTGTTTTAATTGGGATGCGATTGTTGTGCCTCTGTTTTTATTGTATGAATTTATTCTCTCCAGTAAATTCAGTACCGCATAATTTTTCCTTCACTCACAATTATTACAGCTTCACTCAATCATTACTTGTTGCTGAAATATGCAGATGACAAACACTCGCCGAAACACGTATGAGGCCGCTGAGACCGGTGCTAACGGTGCGGGGACCGGTGGTGGTGGTGGAAACCACGGCAACAACAATGAACCTCCCCATGAACCGCATTTGCCACCTCCTCCCTCGTTTACCCCCGAGATGTTCCTCGACAATTTGCCGGGAGTCGGTATAACGCGGAACAATCCCAGAAGAACATGGAGGATTTTCTGCGCACCATCGCCAACAACGTTCAACGTGGTAACAATCAAGGTGGTGGCATGGGAGTGAACCAATATAGCAACTTCAAAGATTTCATGGACACCAGGCCGTCAGTATTCAAGGAAGCAACAGAGCCACTCGATGCTGAGGAATGGATCAACACGATGGAAGATAAATTCCATGTGTTGAGGATGACTGAGGTGCTAAAAACGGAGTATGCTGCACTTCAATTGCAAGGACCGGCGGGAATGTGGTGGAAGCACCATCGCACCACCTTCTCTCCAAATGCTCAGATTTCTTGGAGAGAGTTTGCTGAGGCCTTCCGTGGAGTCTATATTCCACCCGGGCCGACCGAGATAAAGTTGGGAGAGTTTCTGGCGTTGAACCAGGGCACCAAGACCGTGATGCAATATCTGCATGCCTTCAACAACTTGTGTCGCTATGCTCCCGACATGGTTGACACAGATGCTAAAAGAATAGCCAGTTTCAAGAGGAGACTCAATCCAAAAATGATGAAGCATGTTGGTACCAACAACCGCGTCAGATTCAATGACTTCATCAGCGACTGTCTGAAGCAGGAGAAGAATAACAACGCCAGCACCGCAGCCAAGACACGCAAGAGAGCCCTTGAAGGTGGTCCGTCGCAAGCTAGAGCACCTATGGGAGGTCGTCCTCCATATCGCCCATCGGCACCTGGTGCTAGGTTCCGGCCACCTCAGCAAAGAAGTCAGAATTTTCGTGGACCCCAGAAGCCTTACAAGATGGCAATGCAGTCCAACAAAGCAGCCGCAACTGCGGTACAAGGCAGTTCCAAGGGAACTGTGGGATCTGCCGGGACAGTGAGGGGACCCTGCTATAACTATGATCAACCCGGCCATTTTTCGAGGTTTGTCCGTATCCGCCCAAGAAGAAGCAGCAGACTTATAATGCTAGAGTGCATAGTACGACAGTGGATGAAATTCCTCAGGGAGAGCCTATCACTGCTGGTAAGTTTCCTGTCAATGAAAACCCTGCAGTTGTTCTATTTGATTCTGGATCATCGTATTCTTTTATGAGTCAAGCATTTGCACAGAAACATGGACAACTATGCACAGAATTGGGTTATGGGTACCGTATAAGTTCAGCAGGGGCTGATGTTTTGACCAACCGGATGGTTCGAGGGGCAACCCTTGAATTAGGTAGCAGGAAGTTCCGGGTGAACTTAATAGTTATGCCTGGATTAGTTTTGGATGTCATTATAGGGATGAATTGGATGAAGGATTGGGGAGCAGTCATAGATACTGGAAGTCGAGTACTTACCCTTAAGGATCCCCTAGGTGAGGGTACTTTCTAAGTACCATTGCCTCGAAGAACAGACCTTATAAGTGTTACATGTGCTACGACAGTTATTCCTCTTCATCAGATTCCGATAGTGTGTGAATTTCCGGATGTATTCCTGGATGAGCTACCTGGTCTTCCTCCGGATAGAGAGATTGAGTTTGGAATTGAGTTAGTCCCCGGAACAGCTCCGATTTCAAGGAGACCCTATCGGATGCCTCCAGATGAACTAGCTGAGCTGAAGAAGCAGTTAGAAGATTTATCAAAAAAGGGGTTTATACGGCCAAGCAAGTCTGAATGGGGATGTCCCGCCTTGTTTGTGAAGAAGAAGAAAGAGGGCACGTTGAGAATGTGCGTAGATTATAGGCCACTCAACGCTGTGACCATCAAGAATAAGTATCCCTTGCCTCATATTGATGTTCTGTTTGACCAATTATCTAAGGCCAAGGTGTTCTCAAAAATAGATTTGAGATCCGGTTATCATCGAGATCAAGATTAGGCCACAGGATATACCGAAACCGCATTTTTCACGAGACACGGGTTGTATGAGTATCTTGTCATGTCCTTTGGCTTGACAAATGCTCCCGCATACTTTATGTTTTTGATGAATACAGTTTTAATGCGAATTGGATAAGTTTGTGGTAGTGTTCATCGATGACATTCGGTGTACTCGAGAATGAGAAAGATCATGAAGAGCATCGAGAACCTGTCTTGACCAGACTTAGGGATCATCAACTATATGCTAAGTTTAGCAAATGCGAATTCGGTTGAAGGAAGTTCCTTTCCTTGGTCACATTCAATCACGAGAATGGAGTTTGGTCGATCCAAGTAAGGTGCAAGAAGTTATGAATTGGAAAGCACCGACCACAGTTCACGAGATTAGAAGTTTCTTAGGACTAGCGGGTTATTACCGTCGCTTTATACCAGGCTTTTCGAAGATTGCCAAACCAATGACAAGTCTCCTACAAAAGGATCACAAGTTTGTGTGGACGCCGAGAGGAGTGTGAAGCGACTTTCCACACTTTACGGAAGCTGTTGACCATCGCTTTCCTGTGTTCTAGCACAACCAGATATCGAGAAACCATTTGATGTGTTTTATGACGATCAAAGCTGGATTGGGCTGTGTTCTTATGCAAGAAAGGAGAGTCATTGCTTATGCATCACGTCAATTGAGAAAGCACGAGGTCAACTATCCAACACATGATCTTGAACTTGCTGCAGCTTGTGCACGCCCTAAAATTTGGAGACATTACCTACTTGGTAATGTAATGCGACATTTCACACAGATCACAAGAGTCTTAAGTACATCTTTACCCAACCGAGCTAAACATGAGGCAGTCAGCAGATGGTTGGAATTGATCAAGGATTACAACTTGAATGTGCAATATCATCCGAAAAAGCCAATGTAGTGGCGAGATGCTTTAAGCGAAAGTCACATTACTTGAATGTGCAGACCATTACTTGAAGATGGGTTCGATCTAATGCATCCTGTTTGTGTTACATAGTATTGATTAGTTGCTCTTTGAGAGTAAGATAATAGAAGGCCGAAAACCGACAAGGGCATATTCCACATCAAAGAGAAAATAAAAGAAAAGTCGTCTCAACACTTTAAAGTGGATGAACAGGGCGTGTTGTGGTTTGACGATCGTCTTGTGGTTCCCAAGGATCGAGAGCTTAGGAATAAACTCATGGATGAAGCTCACCTTTCTAAGCTATCTATCCATCCCGGAAGTAGTAAGATGTATCAAGAACTAAGATCTCGTTATTGGTGGACCAAAATGAAGAAAGAAATTACAGCATATGTTGTCAGATGTGACACATATTGTCGAGTGAAAGCCATCCACATGAAACCTGCTGGTATGTTGCAACCCTTGTCCGTCCCTAGTTGGAAGTGGGACGATATAAGTATGGATTTTATCACGGGTTTGCCCACTACTCAAAAAGGACATGATTCAATTTGGGTAATTGTGGACCGTCTTACCAAGACCGCTCATTTCTCTGTCAAAACATATTATCGACCACCTCAATATGCCGAGAAGTATATCGCAGAAATCATGAGGTTGCATGGTATACCAAAGACCATAGTATCTGATAGAGGCTCACAGTTCACGGCTCACTTCTAGGAACATTTACACAAAGGCTTAAGAACTAGTTTGATTCGCAGTACCGCTTATCATCCTCGATGGATGGTCGATCGAAGCAGTGAATCTTTGTTTTGGAGGATATGTTAAGAGCCTGTGTATTGTCTTCTAAGGGATCATGGGAGTCATGGTTACCGTTAGCTGAGTTTTCTTATAATAATAGTTATCAAGAAAGCATCAAGATGTCTCCCTTCGAAGCTTTATATGGCAGAAAATGTAGAACACCATTAAATTGGGTCGAGCCTGGTGATAGAAAGTATTATGGTATTGACTTTGTAGAAGAAGCCGAGAAGAGAGTTCAGATTATTCAGCAGAATATGAAAGCGGCCCAATCACGTCAGAAAAGTTATGCAGACAGAAGAAGGAGACCCCTTATGTTTGAAGTTGGTGACTATGTTTATCTGAAAGTCACGCCAATGAAGAAGAAAAGGTTCGAGTTCAAGAAAGCTTGTCATGAGATTCAGTAGGGACCATACAAGATCCTAGAACAAAGAGGTCCGGTAGCCTACAAGTTAGAGTTACCTAAGACAATGAGTACCGTTTTCCCAGTTTTCCATGTATCACATCTCAAGAAATGTTTGCGTGTTCTGAAGGAAAGAATAGAACCTCGAGGTATCCAACTCAAATCAGATTTGGTGTATCATGAGCAACCAGTCCGGGTGTTAGACACTAAGGAACGTGCTACTCGGAATAGTGTGGTGAAAACATACAAGATATAGTGGGATCACCATGATGAGGGAGATGCAACTTGGGAAACAGGAGAGTATCTACAAAAAACTTATGAAGATTTTTATAACAAATGGTTCGTAACCCAAATCTCGGGACGAGATTTTTATAAGGGGGAGGGCTGTAACACCCTGGTGTTATGCCTGCATTTAGGCACTGCAAATCATATATATCATGCATCATCAAGCATCCTAATCCTACATGCCTAATCATGTAAATAATAATTGAAACACTGCTTCGAAACATCTGAAACATGTTGTGAAACCTGAATGTTGCATACCTTTGTTAGGATTGTTTTGCCCTGATTTTGCTTGCTAGGTTAGTAAAACATGTTTGGCTACTATTGTAAATCATCTAGGATTATTTAGTTCAATTTTTGGAGCAAGGTTTGTATTCAAATTAATTCAAAATTTTGCTTCCAAAGTAATTTCCCAAAAATTAAGGTTTTGAGTTAAACATGGACTTTGATTTTACAATTCAAAATCTAGAAAGAATTTGGCTTTGGTCGTAAAAGAAAAGTTGTAGAGAATTAAATTCTAATCAACTTTCATTTTTGATACATTTTCAAAAGATGTCATTTTCTTGCTCAAAATAATGTTTGAAAGTTGGCATTTTAGAATTCCTTGAAAATACAAATCAAAAGGCTTTTTTTCTCCTTCATGGGTCAGCGCCGCCTCGCTCCAGCCTGACCAAAGCCGGCCCAGCCAAGATCATCCCACATCCATGGCCCTCGCCTCGGCCCAGCCAGCCAGCCAGCTGCCATGCCTCGCTCTCTGGCCACCGCCGTGACTTGATGCGCCCAGCCCGATCACCGCCAGCAGAGCTTGTTCCCGCCAGCGTGGCTATATGCGCCGTCGGCATGGCCGTTGCTGTCGCGCCCGACCTAACGCCAGCGCCACGCCGCGCACCGCCTATTCTGCCGAAGCCGGGTGCGCTCGCATCTCGCTCACTCCTGGTTGCTTCTCCTCTCTCATGAGCACATCACAGACTCAAGATCGCCTCTCGCATCCACCGACCCACCGTGAAATCCGCCGTGGCTCCTCCACCTCGGCCAGCAATCACGCGCCCGCAGCTCCGCCTCGCTCTCCTTCAAGTCGTGCTCGCGTTTGCGCCGACTACCGAGCTCAGGTAGAGCCGTCTCAAGCCCCGCCACCATCGGCCATGGCGCCGCCGTGCTCGGCCGCCATGGAAGACACCTTCCTCCTCTTCTCCAACCCCGCCTAGCTACCCTCCCGCCTTCGCCATCTTCTCGCGAACCTCGTGCTCCCGCTAACTCGCCCTGTCCCGGCCGGCAATGGCCGCCGGCCTCGTGGCCGAGAGCGCCAGCTGCCGCCATGACGTCAGACGTGGCAGCGGCGTGGCCTCTGCCTCGACCAAGCCGTAAGCCGAGGCAGGTGGTGGGCGGCCGCCTGCCGGCCGTCTCCCCCTTCCGTGCGCTCGGGCGCGCAAATGAATAATGTGGTAGTGGGCGGTGACTCCAGCAAGGGCTGGCCCGAGAGTGATGGGATAAATTGTTTTCAATTTATTCTTTATTATTTGAAAATAGAAATGATTTGAAAAATGTTTGGATACTCAAAGTTGCTCCAAATCTGTTGAAATAAATTTGTCTAGGTTCCTTATCACCAGATCTACTTGGAAAAATTATTGCATGTTATTTTTGGGATACTTTTCTGTAGAACTTTATTTAATCATATATATTGCTGATAACTTGAAAAATGTGTAGAAAATCTATAGGCTTCAAAAAAATATGATTCCAAGTTTGTTAATCTTCTTATGTAATTTACTTTCTAGGAAAAATATGTGTCACGCTTGTGCTGTAGAAAATTTTTGAGGTGTAGTTCAAGTGCCTTTAATGGCTGATTTTTGTTATTTTAGCTAGAGAGCAAACTTTGTATAAAACATGCATATGATAATTTTTGTACAGTAGTTGTATGCTATGAAGAACATAAGAAAAATACTAACTCTGTTGTTTAACACTTTTCACAGTACAAAGTATTTTTATGTTCATAATCATGCCATAGCTTGTTATTTTTGTGTAGGCTAACCCACTCATTCAAACATCATGAAAATCTAATGGTAGACTACTTAGGGTAGTAATGTGCAATGGTAATTTTCTAAGATTTTTCTAAGCAATAAAAATAGAGGTCGCTATTCAAACCTATTATTAATTAGGGTTTAATTAAGGGTTGCTTTATGTGTGTTTAAGAAATTAGTAAAGCTTTGGTGTATCTTTGAAGCATTTAATAAGATATGTTGACGTAACATATTAGTAGTAGAAGAGAATGCAGTAGATGACATGTGCTTGTAGTATATTTTCTTGGATGATGTTGACTACCTTGCATTTAAACATATCCATTGTATTCATCTCATCCTATGCACCGATTGCATAAGCACTTACGCATATTGCATCATACAGGATCGCAAACCGAGAACCCAGTCGTCATACCCGAGGAGCCCGAGGAGCAGTTCGAGGTGCAGCCACAGGAAGTGCCAGAAGCCGACGAGGAGGACGTTGAGGAACTTCCGGAGTGTCCCGATCACCGTTCGAGCTTCTTCTAGAGAGGCAAGCCCCGGAGCATTTTTCTCCTAGTTTGCAATGATTAATTAAATGCTTTACTTTAATTGATGCATTACGTTCAGGAGTTGTTTGCAACCGTTGCTGTATTATACCTTGTTTACCTTTGTTATACTATATCCTTGTTACCCTGGTATCCGTAGTCGAGTCAATGCTTAGCTGGCTTAGACCGGTAGAAGTCGGGTGATTTCCTGTCACCTGCGAGCTATAGGTGGTTACCTGGATCTGCTTGGATGACTATGAAGTCATGGTATAACTAAGTGTTAAATGAAGTTGAAACCGGACGGAGACTTGTAGAGTTTTGGACTGTAGTGTTTCCGTCTGTGTCGATTAAGGACCGACTGTTGTTGGGCCTCGAGTCATGTTAAATGCATGCCTTATATTTAGCTGGCCGGATAAAGTACCTTCCGGCCACGAAGCTGGGAAATTTTTCGGGCCGAGTAGATTGCCCACAGCGCACTGTGCCGGAGCAGGTGTGGTAGGACACGGGGGCAAGATGATAAGACCAAAGTGTAGTCGGTCGGCCCCCGGGTACATGTGGTTCCTAGCAAACTCGAGATACCTAGAAAGTTGACTCGGTGATCAATATCTCACTTTAGCGGGTGAGTGAGGTTTGTGTAAGGAATAAATCACCAGCTGGTTAGGAATCGATTCGAATCGCCATCGCTCCTGGATAGTGAGCACTTAACTTGAGTTACTTCATCGTAGTAAATGTTTATGAAACACTTGGACAGTTATAGTGGATATGACAGTATGGAAGTTGTTTAATGATCATTGGTTATCATTATCCGCTTAATCATATGTTTGCTCTAGCTTAGGTGCAAATCTAGTCGACAGGTTAATAATAATTTACTTGACAATAATGCTTTTAGAAAGGTTCTTGAAATGCTAAAAATGCTTCTTTTGCAAATGAGTCAGCTACCCTACTATAAAGCCCTTCATAATCCTTGGTGTCATTTATTTTCGGTTATGTCGGGTAAGTCTAGCTGAGTACTTTCTCGTACTCAGGGTTTTATTTCCACTTGTTGCAGATGGGCAGATGTATTACGGCTACTGTATCAACTGCCTTTATCCTGTGATGGGTGATGCTTAGGACCATGGGCATGGTCATTTCTTACGTCTCGTCTAATGCTTTTGTTGGAGATGATCATTCGCTGGCACTATATTTGAACTCCGCGTGAGTGTGTGTGTGGTTTGAACAAATGACTTCCGCTACTTTTATTCGAACTGGTTTTGTAATAACTATGTTGAAACTCTGATGTATCTGAGATTACGAACTTTTATGTAATATGTGATGGTGACCGCTAAACTTATTACGATCTTGGCTGGAATGGAAGTTGGTTTGAAATCCTTCGTGATTTCACGGACTACCGGGTTATACGGGCTTAAGTTTGCTAAATCGTCTACTCTGGCAAATGTTTTTCTTACTTAATTTCGTATAATTGGTCGGTTCTGTTACAGAGACCACCGCTGCTTTGTTCCAGAGGGAGAAGAATAAGGTGGTTGTCCTAGATAGTATTCCTATTTCTTGCACAAGTTGATAACAAAGACTCTAACTATAAGACTTGAGCTATATGCTAAAAAGTTGATACACCCAGCACAAAAATGCTTTTATGAAAGGGAGGAATATTATGTCTAATGTTATGTCTTTACATGAAATCCTCCATGAGACTCAAAGGAAGAAACAACTAGGCATAATTCTCAAACTAGACTTTGAAGAGGCTTATGACAAAGTCAACTTTAATTTTTTATTTAAATGTTTATAGGCAAAAGTTTCCTTTCAAGAAATGGTGTGAGTGGATCAAACAAGTGGTCTCTTATGTGACAAGTAGCGTAAGGTTGAAAACATCACATACCTATACATCAAAAACCATAAGAGAGTAATGTAAGGAGATCCTTGTCACCCATTCTCTTCAATTTTGTTGCTAATTGTTTGACAAGAATGGTCCTTAAAGCCCAAGCTAATGGCCTGATAACTAGACTCATTGACCATATCATTGTTGGTGGTGTTGGCCATCTTACATTACGCGGATGTCACGATAATATGCTTGAAACATGATCAGGAATGTGAAAAGAATATGAAATTATCATTGTACATGTATGAAATGATGGCTGACCTGAAAATCAATTTTAATAATAGCAAAATCCCAATGATAAATGATCGTGAGAACCGGGGTCCGTTTTATGCCGACATCTTTAACTATCAAGTGTGCTTTCTCCCTAAATACTTAGGAATCTCTACAAGTCCTAGTAGGTTTAATATCATTGACTGGCTTCCTTTGGAAGAAAAAGAATGTTAAAAGATTAGATGTGTGGAAAGGTGTCACTATGTCTATAGCTATCAAGTCCACTATGACAAGTGTCAGTTTGAATAATTCACCAATTTATCACATGTTCACTTACCTGTCACCCAAAATAGTTATCAAGAGGCTTGATAAGGTCAGAAGGACTTTCTTCTGGAAGGGGGAGGTATAAAGAGAAAATATCATCTAGTAAAATGGACCATAATTTGTAAAAGCAAGAGGAAAGGGAGTTTGGGCATCAAAGATGTTAAAAAGATGAATTTAAGTCTTTTATGCAAATGGTGGTCGAAATTCTAAAAGGAAGATGGCTCATGGCAAGACATTATCAGATTTAAATACATAAAAGAGAGATCCATTAACTTTGTGAAACATAGACTTAATGATTCCTTTGTTTGGGTAGATCTTTTAAAAGTAAGATGCGTTTGTATGCAAGGTAGATCAATCAAAATTTTAAAATAGAAAGAAAACACAATTTTGGCAAGATGATTGGCTCTATGATAAAGCTCTCTGTGATTTGTTTCTTTGCTTATATAAAATTTATGATGAGAAGGATATTTGTGTTAGTCAGGTAAAAGATGAGAAGCTTCAAATTACTTTTAGCAGATGGCTTATTGACGAGTTGAGAAACAACTATAATCAAATTTGCATCAACATTATGATTTTTAGCTTCTAGATGAGCAAGATGTTGTCACTTGGAAGCTTGAAAGCAATAAAAAGTTTTCAGTGAAGTCCCTTTACAATGCCTTAATAGTTAATGGTGTTGGACCAACTTATAATAATATTTGGAAAGGAAAATCCCAAATAAAATCAAGATCTTCTTATGGATAGTTGAAAATAATGTTATTCTAACTAAAGACAACATGAGTAAAGGAAGGTGTCTATGGGGGTGGGGGTCCAAACTGTTATTTCTATGACCAAATGGAAAGTATCTCACATTTGTTGTTGACTTGTAACATGGCCAAGATTTTGTGGACAATCAAAGCTCAGGCTTTGGAGCAAACAATGTTCATAGAGAGCTACACCAAGCTTGGAAATGGTGTAATCTCTGGCTTCCAAGAGAACATAAATTCCATGATTTGGGCATTGCATCACTTTGATGGGCCATTTGGAATAAACCAAGCTTGTTTTGAGGGCAAAATTGTGAAAACTCATGTTGAAATTGTATGTTATGCATGCTCTCTTATGTGTTATTGCCTTATTGGGTAGGTCTCTATGCTGAAGTGGACAAAGAAGAGTTAGAAGAAGGTGAGAACGTCATACTACATATTGTGTCAAAGTTGCTCGCTAAACCAAAGCTAATCAAGGCTAGTGATGAAGTAGTGGTAGGATGTTGAACATCAAGGTGATGAAGATTAAGGACCTGACAGATGTACGTGAAGTCAGTGATGTAGCTGTGATTCTGTTGTGTTTCTGATGTAGTTCGTAAGATGGAAACATGTAGCCCCCAATCTTTGTCTGGTTTGCTTTTGGTCTGCTATGTCATCTGAATCAGATAGGCGCAGAATACATGGGACGTCTGGTTCAAGTTTAGTCAATTTCCTTTTCTTGGCACGGTTCTCTGAACTATCTTGAAACTATATTATTTCCATTATCTGAGTAATGGAAATGAGGAGTACCTTGATTCGAAGAAAAAACACCACACATTGAGACATTCTCGCGTCTGCTTGCATACATACACCCATGGTCAATTAAACATGATCCATGGCGATCACGATTATTCATGACTCATGAATTTCTTGCGCAAGCGGCAAGTGCAGTGGACTAGTGAGTTTGTCGCACTCCTTCGGACCTTCCTCTTTTGAGCCTATTAGGTGGCTACTGCCGTAGCTGTTTTTCCTACAGTGGGCGCTTGCACGCCTTCTCCTCTTTTCTCCCTCGCGTTCCCCACCGTCGCCTCTCCCTGCCTAGCTCCGACATTTTCACTCTCCATCGTCGTCCTTAACCACGTCTGTGTCTAACCCGAGCTTCTCTTCTGGATCCGGCGTGAGCACCCCCGTCTCCACAATCTCACTTGCTACAACAACGCATTGTAGCCTTTACCGCCGCCGTCGCCATACCAATCTTAACCTCCCTCCTCCTTTTTATTCGGCTGCTCCCGTCGTTTGGACTGGCCAATCGCGGCGGCGGGTCTTTTATCACCGTCTCAACCGCCACCACGGCTGGTCGAATGACCTTTCTAAAGCCCTCTTCTAAGCCGGCAGTCATTTAAGCCCTCTTAACCCCTGATGAAGCCCCGAACCCTAACGCCGGCGAGATCTCTCCGGCTACACCCGGTGTTCTCTCTCTCTTTTTCGTCGGAGGCTGAAGCGCATTCGCGTGCTCGTGCGGACAGAAGCTTTCGCGCTCTTCTAAGTCCTGCTTCCTCCCCGGACCATGCACCGCCGGACTGGCTTCCCCGCCCCGCGTTCTCGCTGCTGATCTCCGCAGCCTCGCCTGGTCGAAGGCCGCCGCCTCTTATCCCGCCATGGCCCTCGCCGCCGTTTTCCACCTCATCACCGCGAGCCGCCGCTGGTTCATTCCGGCCGAACGGACCCGCCTGCACAGCGAAAACAAAACGGCTGGCATGTCAAGAAGCTACAGGGTTCCTATGTGCATGATGAAGAAGATAGAATCGATCGCCGGTGACAGACAAGAGAGAGCGAGAGCGCCGGAGCTGGGAAGATATCCGCCGGGGTGCGCGGTGGTGGACGGCTGGATCCCATATGCCCAGCCCTGGAGCGGCGGAGTTAGCCGGAGACAGTCGATGGATCGCCAGCTCGGGGGCCCTGCTTGTTTTTGTTGGCTTCAGGGCAAGTTTGACCGCTAGCTCGATCGGTTGGCATGAAGGGGAAGGGAACAAAGAAAAATGACGCGAGATATCTGCAGGATGCCTTTAGGAAGATAGAGATAGTGTGTGTCTGCGTGCGTGAGGGAGAGGCCAGTGGTGGACAGTCTGTTAGGGATGGAATGTTAGCTATGTTGTGTGCAGATGACGACGGTGCAGCTTGAATGATGATTTTGCAGTGGCTGCCTTGTGGCTGGACTGGAGCAAATAAACCAGTGGCTGCCGTCGTGGATGGTCCTGATCTTCTGGACATATTGGCACTGTTCTCTTCCTGTCTTCCCGACGAACCCAGTGTAGGCACTGTTGCCACAGTGATCAAAAGCAGCCGAGAAGAATCCCACTCCCACCCGCTCTCTGCTGCTGCTGTAAATCTGGCCCGTTCATTTGACCTATAGTATTTTTCTCTCACAATAAAACAGTTTCAGCTGGTTTATCAGCCAACTTTAATATCAACCGAACAGACACCACCTGCCTCGCGTGCCTTTTGCTCTCCCACGCAGAAATACAAAGTGGTCCTTTGTTTTCCTATATTTATATAGGGGGGAATCGACGAAAATGCCGGGTTCACTGAGTTCTGTGGACCTAGTAACAAGCCCATTGTTTTTTTTTCGGAGAACGGGCTCAGCACGTATTTAGGAAATTTAGAGTTTACAGAGCGACTAGCGCAACGAGATGCCATTGTGCAAGGCGCGGGCGGGCATTACAAGAAGCAATTATACGAAAAACAATTTTGCGACCGAAGAACTACGGACTACCTAAGTGCCAAGTGCCCCGCGCCAAGAAGACCGACATAGCTCCGAAGCCCGCACCCATCAAAGCATTTGCCTCGTCGATGATCCGCTGGAAGAGCACAGGCGGTGACATTGGCTCGGCTTGGAAGGTCCTGCGGCTGCGCTCCTTCCACAGCTCCCAGGTGACCGAGAGAGTGACGGAGTCGAATCCGCGGCGGCAGTGGTGTGGAACCTGTGTACGAGCCCGGAGCCACCAATCCACCAATGTAGCGTCTGGAGGTGGGGATAACTGTGCCAAACCAGCCACCCGAAGCACAAGAAACCAGATTTCACGACTGAAGACACAAGCCCATTGATTCATTGAACAAATGCTTTCAGTATATCAGTACTTATTGTGAAACAGTGAAAGCGTTGCATGACCCGTAGGACCAACATAGTACTACAAAAGAAAGACTATCCAAATGGGGGAAAGATACTTCTACAGTTATACTCTATCCCGTTGGTGCTATTGATTCTTATGTTTTTTTTAGCAAAGTTCTTATGCTCATCGCCTGGTTTTCTTGAGAAATGACAAGATGTTACTCGTGCTCCCATGGTTGGCCTTCTTCTTCTGATCACCTAGAACAATGTGAACATCCTGCCAAAAGTACAAAGAAAAAAAATCTTGTTCTGATCAACATAAACCATCACAAAAATCTTTATACAATTTTAATAGTGTTCGATCACTTTGTGGTGTCTGTACAGTGTAGTGTCAAGCTAAGACAACATATTAGATAGGAAATAATATTTAATTATCGCATAAGGTACGCTTTTCTTTTTTTTAAAGTAAACATAAGGTACCAGTTTTTCTGTATATAGAAATGAAATATACCTCTGCTCTAAACGAGAATGACCTTCTTATGGTCCTTGGGCTGTCCTCAAAATTTGCTGATACCATGGTATGTTCTTTTCCTAATAAGAATTGAACAGACATAGAAGATCTATCATGACTCCAGGAAATGACAATGGATGAACAAACACACAAGATTAACATATATTTTTTACCTTATTATTAAGCCTCAAGTAGAATTGTAATAATACATTGACATAAATTTCAAGGCATACAAACACTCATACAATTTCATTTTTTCTACAAAGACAGTATTGTCCCCTCTGTTGATGAGTTTAGCAATTTATGGTCAGGCTCCTTGCTAGTTGCTACAGAATAATTATTCAAATAACATTGCCAATTTTTTGCTAAGCTGTTTCTTTAAAAGAATGAAGATAACCATAAGGGATTACTTAGAGAAACAGTGCTATACTAAGAGCAATATAATCTTATATAAATATGCCCAGAAAACTACATATTACTATTACCGGTGGCTGGTTGAACATCATATGGCTTGAGAGTGAGGGTAGCTCCAGATACTGTTGGGCCAGTAATTTCCGGAAGTCGTGGATCATTTTTACTATCATATAAATATAGCAAAAATCATTAAATGGTGCAGCCCATACGTGAAATAATAACAAAATGATCAAAATTAACAAGTAACAAAAAAAACCTCGAACCAACACCGTTTCCCAGTTTGGACCTTTGAGTAACTGTTGAAAAATATAGCAGACACACCAAATCAATAATGGCATTTTTTTGAACGAATCATCAATAATAATATAACCAGTCAATTTTGAAATAATTGAGCGAAATGAAACTGAATAAAAAGGTACACTGTTCAAAACAAAAAGTATGCAATCCCTGTTTGCTATTTGGATGGACCAAAAGATGATGTATATATGGAAATAAATAGTATAATTGATACTAAACTTTTGTGACTACAAATATTCAGACAGGAATCACATTAGACAATTTGAATACAAAATAAACAGGAGAGCTGCTTATCTTTCCATTAAGAAAAGAAATAATGTCTAAGAACAATACAATAGGGCAAAATCATGAGACACCCAACAAATTGTAAGAGAAAAACCATTAATAAGATGTTTGTGCTAGAAACTAGAACTACCAAATCAGAACACAACTGATCCACAGGACAATACAAAAATACACTAATTGTTATAGTCTTTCATTTCTCTGATGAACATTTGCTAAGGGAACTAAATTTTCGTTTCGAAGGTAGGTAAATTGCTTTAGTTGCAAGCATGGATGCTAATGGTTCAGTAAAATGTGAGATATAAATAGTTTGCAAGAAAAATTAAGAAGGTTTACATTGTGAGATGTAACGACGATGATATTGAATGGCATCAGGGTCCCCTCGTACAGTCAAAAGCTTCAGAGAAATGGCATACTGTTCGCATGTCAAAAGCCTCTGGTGCCATGAACAGACCATAACAAAATTCAGTAAATCATTAAGGTTTCATTTGATCTTTGCCCATTGGCAGCCATCGTAAAGTTTTACTAACTATGAAAGAAATATGATGCAGCATGCATATGTTAATGCTGACTTCGTAATTAATAAAAGAGTACTCTTAATAAAATTGTAGTAGCAGAGAAGAAATGAAGTTCTGATCTGAACAACACGTAAGTAATGAGTACTTATTCAATTGGAAATCAGAGTCTGTTAATCAGCATTTTACTTTGCAAGTAAACAAGAGAAGTCCAACCTGTTTCAAGAAGTTGATCTTTCGTTCTGTCTGTGTGACGTCAGTCTTCTCCTGCAGCTTGTGCTCAAGCTTGGATGAAACAGTCCCCAAGTGATCAATCACAGCTACCACCGCGTCACATATGTAACCCTTTGTACCCTCCAGAATCCTTCACATGCATGAAAGCAGAGCACACACATAATAATTCCATGAAAAAGATTTTGAGAAGCCTGTGAACCAATGTCTTCGTGGGGTAACAGAATGAGGGTAGCAGAAGAGGGAGCGGCGGCGCTGCTTACAGCTTCTTCTTGTCGGTGTTGAGGAACGCCTTCTCGCAGCAGTCCGCCGCTTCGTGCAGCTGAGACCGCAGATCCTTGAGCTCCTGCACGGCCCAAGACGGCAAGACACGACAGCCTGTAAGCTTACCAACAAGGCCGCGCCGAGCCGCGACAGGAACAGGACACGACACGGCCGGGCAAAACTGACGAACCGCTCAACGTACCCTGAGCGCGCCGTCGAAGCTCTCGGCGCCGGGCGCGCCTAGCCGCGACGACGACCTGTCGAACGGCATCGGGAACGCCGCCCCTGGCTGCTGCATCCCCGCCTCGCCGGCCTCAGCGTCCATCTCCGACCTTCCCTCCCCACGCAGGCACGCACTCCCCGCTCGCGGCCCCAAGCAACGCCTGAGGCTGAAACCAGGACGAGAGCACTGTAGCGATGTGTCGCCGCTCCCGGACCCCTCAGCTTCGGCTTCACAATGGGTGCAAGCTAGCTAGCGGCTAGCGCAGAAATGGCATACGCAGACGAGCGCGAAGTGAGCGTTCGGGGACAAATAAACCGGGGGCAAGGAGACAAGGCGCCCAGGCGGTCGCGTGACCTCCCTTTGGCGCGGGGCGGCGGCTCCGCACCGGGAGGCACACCGCCCACACGATGACGCGAAGACGACGGGGTTTCTCGTGGCGTGGAAGCGCGCGTCCCTCCTCGAGGACCGAGAGGCTCGGACGCTCGGACGGCGCGGCGCCGTGCACAGGGCTCGTCACGGGCGCGCTGCTACTTCCTGTTTTCTTTGGGACGAATGGCGCGCTGGTGCTTGCGAGGCTGCTGCAGCTGCCAGCAGCCGGTGCCGGTTGGATTCTTGTGTCTAGCGTTTTGTTTGGTTTGATTCAGGCGGCACGTGTCCATCCTGAATCCTGATTAAGGAATCTGGTGTTTGTTTAGTGGCTCCATCAGCATCACCGACCGGAGAGTCCCCGAATCCCTACAGTATAGAGCTTCTTTGTCGCCATTGTTCAGTGTTCACACCTCCCATCTGGCGGGGCGACGAGTCCAAATACATGCAGAACTCAGGGGGCAATCTGCAAACCAGACATCTGATGTTGCGTTAGTGGACTAGAGAGCTCCGGTTCACATCCGGTGCCGTGCGGCGCATCAAGACGTCGGAGGCCAAGCAGTTCTTCGTGTTCCTCCACACGCGTCGCCCATCGCCGCGTGCCTCTCAATCCCGCCTCGTTCTGCAGCGATTCTCGCTTGTGCGCAGCCATGATGGCGTGTGCCCTCGCCGTCGCCCAGCCTGCGGCATCTCTCGCGCCATCCGGCAAGAGGAGCCTCTCCGGCGGCCGTCCCCCACGGCTGCCATCTCCCAGACTTTCAGGTAAAATTGCCTTCAGATGGGCTGCTGTTTATTCCTCCTGGTTAATCTGCATAGAGGCCTGATGCGAGAGTTCACATGCATCATTGTGTTCTGCAATGTGTGCGTGGTGCAGACAAGCTAAGGAGCCGCTGTGTCGTTGCCAAGGCTGCGCAGGACAGTTCAGAATCATCCGGGAGCATAGTGAAATACGTCACGAGTTCTGTGAGTTTCTTGTCCTGGTGACTTGTGAGTCATGACTCATGAAAAGCTATTTAGCCATATCAAGCTTGAAGTTTGAGCTTCTTCAAAAGGGCCAAAAATTTCTTGCTCTCTTATGAATGTGCTGCGACTTGCCTCGTTGTCTTCAGTGTAAACTGTGTGGCTGTTGGCTAAGCAAACTTGGCCTTTCTCAAGATTGGGTGCTACTACTTACAACTTAGCTGGGGACATCATACTGACAATGCAGAAAACGGATCCATGTTTGCAGTTTTGAACATTACAAAGCTCACTTCCATGCCCTATGCATCAATCCTGCAGCTTTAGGGTTATGCTTTGTTTGGTGACATTAGTACTTCCATGAGGCACTGCGGAAGACTAACTAAACTTTTATAGTTGTATTGATTAATTTTTTTTTCCTAAAAACGAATACAGTTCAGCACTGCGGAAGACATTTTTGGTCTAGCTGGTATAGGCTTTGCCGCAATAGCTGCATTATGGGCTTCAGTCAACCTCATTGAGGTACATTCCAAATGACATGTTGCAGCTTTCAATTCCTAACAGATGAGCGTTCACCTACAAGCCACATAAGGTTAATCTGGTCCATGTTTTCGTTCATCTTCAGATCATCGATAAGCTCCCGGTTCTTCCTCTTCTCTTTGAACTAGTTGGGATATTAGTTGCATGGGTAAGTTTTTGTCCCACCTTTAGGCTCCTAGGGTTTACTCTAAAATTTTACCATCTTTTCAAATACTTTATATCATCGCAAGTAAGTTTTCCCGAGCCCTGATTATCAACTCTTGACATTTTCAGCTTTTCATCTACAACAATCTCCTCTTCAAGCCAAAGAGGTAATAACTACTCCTGTTCCATTATGTTCGCTCATACAGCCATGCTATAGGTACGATTGGACCATCCGATCAACGCACTACCATTAGTCCATTACATACGTGCAAAGCCGCAGCAGGCATGAGAGGATGACTGCCGGACCTCTTAGGATATACTCCATCATTTCAAATTACAAGGCGTTTTGGCTTTTAGAGATACATAGCTTTTGCTGTGTACTTAGATATACACTATGTTTAAAAGCAATGCATCTAGAAAAGCCAAAATGTCATATAATTTGGAATGAAGTATTAAGAGATAGTATCTTTTCAAGAAAAAACATGTGAAATGATTTCAAGCATACCCCTACTAAATAATATGGTACACATATCTTCTTTCAAAGCATTTAACTTCAGGTATAAAGAGGAAACGTATTGTAATAGGACAAACACTATTGACACGTTTGGTTGGAGATAATTGAAAGGAGGGAATGGAAGTTTGGAGCTAGAATTTTAGATTTTTTTTTGTTTTGTTTTATGAGAGTGGTTGTTTTGGTGGGAGGGAGAATGGGAGTTTAGAGACCAACTCATCAATCACTTCCCTAGAGAGAGGAGGTAGTTGGGTGTGAGTTGTGCTTTTAATGAAAAATGAATGTATCATCAGTCCATTATGTCTTTTCATATAGTTTCCTACTTAAAAATCACACAAGATGACAAGATACATGGGATATACATTTTCTCTTCGACTCCCCTTCTTATTCTCTTCACTAACCAAACAAGGAATTTAGACTAAGAGTTAAATTTCCACTTGAATTCTTTCCATCAACTCCCATCACTAATTCCTATATCCCTTTTCAGTAGTTGCCAAACGTGCCGTGTGAGATAAGTCTGCCAAGGCCATAGGCCAACATACCAAAACGGGAGAGTAATTTAGAAGTAGCCGTACAAATATAAGCATTGTAGCTAACTGGTATTGCTCGATTCATCACGGGTCCTATTTTGCGTTTTGGATTGATTAGTTCATATATTTCTGCAGGGAAGAATTTCTGAAGAACATAAAAAACTCAGTATCTCAAATCCTGGGGCAGTAACCTTTGCACGCGACAGTAGACAGCAAGCATTCTGTCATGGGTTCTCTGCAAGCGTACCGAATGCAATTATGCAATATAAACTGTCTGCAAGCTATGAGTGTTGCCATTTTTTACTCTACATAAGCACTACCAATTTTCTGTACAGGTTAGTGTGATTAAAGCCGTTTTCCTAGTACCAAAACTTGGACTGGGACCTCTTGCTGTACGAGTCTAATGAAAACAGACACCCGGATTCTTCCTGTACTGAATGCTTCGGCTATTCAATTTCACGTACAAGGACGAAGGGGTATTTACATCTGAAATCATGGAAACAGCGCAACAAAGAAGAAAAGATGTCAAAGAGATTCAGTAATGGCCAGCGGTGAATGAGGACGCCTTTACAATTATCCTGTAGGTTGGCAATCAAACATCACAGTTCACAAGGCAGCCAAAAGTTGTAGAGCCATGGAATCGATGTAGCACACGTCACCTTGGTGCTAAAAAGATCATGCGAGTTCAAAATAACATCAGAACAGATGGGTCCATCTCTGCATTGATACCTTTTCTTCCTTTGATTTTTGATTTTGAAATAAGCACCCACCCAGCTGTGCTCCTCTTGTAAGGACATCCTCCCCAGCCCAAGTTGTTGTGGTTTGTGTGCGGCACGCACACTTTGCAAAAACACAAACAGCAGCTACATCTTGGCTCGAATCAGGTGGATGGCAAATGATAAAATTTCGACAGGGAAAGAAAAGAGAGAAACTACAATGTAGAAAATGCGACAAGGTTGAATGCATTTATGACTAAACTAACTATCCAGATTCCAGCATTACACTTATTCTGACCAATGAGAATAAATTTGAATTCTCTAAAATATAAATTATATCTATCAAGACTGATACAGGTATCTGATAAACATGTTAAAGGGGTGAAAACACGATTCCCTTGATCATTGCAACACCCTGAGTACAAACCTGGAACGCCCAGGTTTCAGTTTTTGTCCAAAAAGTCAGTAACAGGTTTTCCAGCATTACTGCTGGAACTCTGCGGATATGTTTTTACAACAGGTACATCTACTTTTGAATATGGTACTTGAGAAACACCATTTACCTGCCCAGGATAGCCAGATGTTTCAGATTTGATTGCCATGGAGTTCTCTGCAGGGGAGAATAATCAGGATTAAACTCATCCTAGCCCTAGAAAGCAAACAGAAAAGGATGTATCTCTTCACAATATACACTCTAGCCTTCCTAGGTTTACTAATGGATTCTCAGTTCCCAGATAAAATGGAAGAAAGTACTTGTATAAATGAGCTAGCAAGTCACCAAGTTCAACTCTTAAGTCAGACAACACAAGACCATGTAAAACCATTCAGTCAGATGGATCCATATATTATGCAATGCTGGCAAATATCACTGACCGAACTATCTTTCTCTTCTCTTTTTTATAATAAAATAAATTGCACAGTAGGGGCCTCCCTTACTGTATTCCCTCTCTCAAAAAAAAAATCACTGATGTGAAGTAACAAGATGAGGTCACGTGTAAGGATTTCGCATTAGCAATTAGCATGGTGAATAGGAACATTTGGTGTACCTTTCCTTCTTCCTTTTACCACAAACTTGCGGAGGCATTCACGGAATTCTGTCAGCACAACTCTTTCTTGTTCTGCATACAGTGCAGATTGGTTTTGGTTGACAGTTACTGTCTGCTGAGGAACAGCATTTTGAGAAGTCGTAAACACTGTATCTTGTTCGTCACACATTTTCTCGAGCACTTCTTCGTCACACAACAGTGCTAGTGTTCCAGGAGACATAGGTCTATTGGACTTCTGATCATCAGCGTAGTTAGGTCTGGATTCTTCTAGAATAGCTTTGCCCGTATGAGTTCCTCTACTTGAATGGTCATCAATTGATGCTTTTTGATCTGGATCTTGATTATTTCCTTCTCTATCATGGTTTGTCAATGCTTGGGAATCTGCCCTGTCACCTTCCTTCTGTCCTCCCCTTTCATCTTCCTTCTTGCCAACCCTCTCTTCCATCATTTTCCGGCCTGTTATTTTAATAAAAATAATACAATGAGCAGCACATAACCATCCAATTAATGCCCATTTAACCATTTTGCAGACTCTGTTTATAATCCATTAATCCTCTATGTTGTTCTTGGTTGCATTCTCTTAACATACAGTAGTGCATACTTGCAGGTCTCAGGGGGAATGAAATAGTGCTACATGTAATGTGTGTCCATACTTATATTGATAAATAAATAAATATAGCACATTGAAGGACAGAAGTGAAAATATGCAGTGAAACGCTCACAGATGATCTAAGAAACAGAAAGTGTGATTGTACATATCAACTGCTTGCCAACTCTCATGCAGTTTCAACAGGAAAAAGGCAAATGGTAACCTTGACCATGATATGTAGCGCTTAGTAATTTATAGAGTATAACATAACAGTATTTATTAGAGGTAATAGCTGCACATCCAAGCAAAACCCAAATAACTCAATAACAATAAGTATCCCACGTTTATTTTCTGCATGGAGAGATGAAGCACTAACACTTTTGTCCCTATATCTTATCTTCTGGTTGTTGTCAAAATAAACTTTGATAAAGCACTTCACCAGCATCCAAATTCCAGGTTCAGGAAATGATGTAAACTTGTAAACAAGTCAAAACAAAAGATCGAATCCAACGTTGAAGCAAGAAAAGAATAACTTGCATGTACACAGGACAAGTTAATATTGAAACAAACAGGTGCTGATCTATGTGAGTTACTTCACTGCATATCAACAAGAAAACTCATGGATACAGAACTGAATGTCACTTTCTGTTTCTAAGTCGCAAAAGGTAAAATAACGTAAAGACGAGCAGTACCAGCATATGTTTTTGCAGCCTCTCCTGATACCACCACTAAAAGCTTGCATAGCTCCTTTATGTCCTCTTCTTGGACAATGTCTGCTAAAAGGGGCCTGAAGTGGGATGGCAGAAACCCATCAATAGAAAACAAATATGGTAGGCATTCTATGAACACGTTATATAGCTTATGGACAGTTACCTGTAGGTAACTTTAAAGGGGCCCAGAGTTGGAGGATGTGCAGACTGGCTTATTGGAATTGAACCATCAGGTACTGCATTTTTCTGATAAATAGACTGATTAAAGTGCGAAGTACATACAACTAGTTTCAACAGAGTCTCATAATAACTGCTGCCACAAGTAGCTTTGTCTAATCTCCTTATAAAAAAATCAATTTTAATTTGCAATTATGTTCAAGATAATTCGAGGTTCTCCCACGAAAATAGAAAAAATGAATTCCGTAAGGTGCATTTATCTATAAAAAAAACTCAACTGGTGGGGGAAATACCGCCCCACAGCTTTGTACTAAGAAGAAACCTCAGCAAAACCGGCTGAGAAAACCTGCAACTACCTACCACAGACCGGCACCCTACCCATGCATGTAAATACCATTCCGGTACCAGCCGTAATGTCTCCTACCAGTGAAGGACCGGCACAGCCAACACTATATCATGTACCGGCCAGAATCCCGGCCACTTCCGCTAGTTCCGGCTATTCCATGTGGAATCTTCCGTTTCTTGGTTTAGGTACCGTCCTGCCACAGCATTTCTTGCAACGTGTAATGACTCCTGATGGTCCTGTACTCCTGCAGCGCACACCCTCCAGCAAAGGCAGCAAGGGCCCTACTTTTTCTCTCCCTGCGAAGTGCGAACGCTCCAATCTCTGTACTGCTGGGCCATAGGGTGTGTGTTTGTGCAATCTACACCTAGAACCTCGTTTTATTTCTTCATTAGCCTTTTGTTTTAGGCTTGTTGCCTGCAATCCACAACTCCAACGCTTGTACCAGAATGCATGCTTATATCATGTACATGTTATTGTTAATTGTAAATATATTTGTCATTTTATTTATTGTATCCAGGAATGGTACACTGGTATCATCCGGTACCGAAATGTTTCATTCCAGTGAGCAAACCAGAATAGCAGCCGGAATGGCATTGATAAGTATGACCCTATCCCTTTTTGCGGAGGCACAGTGGTTTTTATTTGGGTACAAGGCAGGATTTGAACCCCGGCTGTGGTACGATTATTACTCAGTGACCAACCACAGGACTACTAGTGTGTTTGCACATTTATCTACTAGAAGTAGAGTATAAGGAGCTAACACTGGCAGTCTGGCACACTGCTTTGTTACGTAAAAAAGAAAAGTTTTGAGACACTATTCATCAATTCAATTCATGGAATAAAATTCACTCCTAGTGATGGAACAAAGCACTTGCTCCTGAAGACAATAAGGCAAGAACACAAAGCCATTCCTAGATAAAGAAATGAGGTGAAAACAGTGCAAGTTCAAATCTTAGGCATGTCCATTACCTGAGGTATGTGATAATTCCTGTGCGCTACATGTTCCTTATTTGAATTGTCAAGTGAAGGATCAATATGTTTCCTCTTCCTTGATGTGGAAGGAGAAGGGAATCCTGTAGCTCCAATAGCACCATTTACAGCTGCATTTGTCGCCTGCTGCATGTTAATTGCATTTTTGTGATCCCCTTGGAAAAGATTTCTTCTCTCTTCACTTCCTTCAAAATTCTTGCAATCCATACACTTGCAATTTTCAGAGCATAGTATATTAGCTTGGAAGCACTCACAGTACTTCTTGAGGCATCCTGACTTCTTGCAGTGGCACCCTTTATTATGCTTCCCTACTAAAGGGAGATCACTAGACACCTCCTGGCAATTTCATGGACTAGAATTAATGCCACATGTCATGGAAGCACAATAACATGGCCTAAATGAAATGCAATAATGAGATAATGTCTGTATTTGATAGTAAATAGAATAGGGTTAGGGTCTAAGGTTAGTGGAATAGCATATTTGATTTATCAAAGTCTCATCAGTTCCCAATTACTATTGCTAGCTATGAATAACAAGAGAAAATATGGATGTGGCCTTCCTATTGAAAACATTATTCCTTTTCAACTAAAAATACTACCTGCGTCCTACAGTCTAAATTTCTTGTTACTTAAGGTATCAATAGTCTCTGATGCATCCTTTCTACCATCATTTTTCTAAGAATACGCTATAGAAAATCAATAACATTATAATTACACTGAAGCACTTTTTACTGGCGAATCCATGAATATTGTTTTTTAATAAATATAAGTAGATTTTGTGTAGAGATGAACAAATTGCAAAAATTGATGTATTCTAGAACAGCTTGTTTTTTTGGCTGGAGGTGCACTTCATATTAGTATAAGCGGAAGGAAACAAAACATGCACTTCTTTACTAGGGCATAGGTGGCAAACATTTTGCAGGGAAGACTGAATATTAGACTTTTCACCAACCTTGTCTTCTTCCTACCTTGCCAAAAGAGAAGAGCTTGATTAAGGTTCAACAATAGCAATTTTCCATCTCAGACAATGTCAAATATGGTATGTTGATTTTAATTTTGAGGATTTAAATTTGGATTTACAAAATGCCAAGCACACACACAAATCTAATACATTGATACACATTTCCAAAGAGGCACTTCAGAGTAACTTAGAGAAAATGAGTTACAGGCATGAATTCTTCAAAAATAAATAATTTTAAGATGTCAGGTATTATCATGAAGCTTCTCGTATAAATTTATTGCAATGCTCTCCTTTTTCCCTTCAGCTAGAATGGTCTTTCAATTCAAATCCTCTCAATTAGAATAAACTATGGCCTCTAAATGAGCATGGGCATCACTATAACTAACTGAAACTCGAAGGAAAAACAAATGGCAATAAATGTTCCTTTAGAAAGTAACTATGCGAACAACATTTGGACAACAGAACATACATTATTCCTATTCGTATGTGGGCTGCTCCCAATCTTAGGCCTGAAAGCATCTGGATTACGCTCCAATGTAGCTTCAATAGCTTCACGCCTGGCAACCTCATTCTCAGGATTATTAAAACAGTTGGTGCAGTTGCACCCATCACAGTGAGTACCAGAAGCGAAGCATTCACAGTACCTGTAAAAGGAACCATAAAAAGATTTCAGATGGATAAGTATATACACAAGATGCCCAGCTGGAAAAAAAATCAACAACAGTACATTCTTTGTATTTAAAAAGGGAGGTGGGCTGACTTGAACTTGGAGGTCAAAACAATGACACACTTTATAGATTTGTAAAGGTATGCAGAGACAGAAATTAGGGTTTTGGAGACGATATGAAGGATTGAAAGGATGCTAGAAAGATTACTGGAATTATTTGTATTACAATTACTTGTACTCATCTAACCTACATCTACACGTATGTGTCTACTAAGTTGTTTGCTATATTCATCTAACCTACATCTACGAGGAGAACACTATCCACATGAGAAAACGTCCTTTGCTATATTTCATTCTTCTCAAGCTAAGGATAGAATCTGACTTACAAGTCCTTTGCTATATTTCATTCTTCTCAAGCTAAGGATAGAATCTGACTTACAACTTCAAACATCTGGAGTTCCTGCAGTTGCAGCACTTCTTCTTCGTGGGAGTGCTATCTTTTCCTTCATAGAGTCTTGCTCGTGGTTTTGGTGACTCTGGTTTCCTACATTACAAGGTCCCAAAGCATAATTAGAACACTGGAGCAAGAGGCAAATTTCAAAGAAAAAACTTGAAATATTTGGATCTTCAGCAGGGAGAATGCGCTGAAACTTTCCTAGAAGAGTTAGTTTAAGATCAATAAGCTCATCTAACGCAAATATGTGTCTTCGTTTCCAAGGAATGACAAGTCCACAGTAAAATTTGGAAACTGCCTCGTGGTGACACTCAGGAAATCAGAAACATTCCCACGTTCAGCGTATGAATCAAGACGACAACGGGCTCTGTCATCGAGCACAATGAGCCCCGTACCAAACAGAGAGGCGGAAGTTTCAAAACTTCTAAATCTCAGAACGGGGACACTCACAAGGGAACGGCGACCGGGGGGCGCTGGACTGGCTGCGGCGGCATCGGACGAAGCTGCGGTACAGGGACCGCCAGCGGCACCGCGTGCCGCGGGAGCGGCACATGCCCCACCACCTGGTGCGGGCGCATCACCGGCAGCACCCGCTGGTGCAGCTGCTGCGGCACCCCCATCGGCACGGCAGCCCTCACGTACTGCGGATGCTGGAAGCCCACGGGCAACGCCCTCGGCTGCAGAGCCCTAGATACGGCGGCGGCCGCCGCCGCCATCGCGGGGTTCCCCGCCAACGCCGCCGAGTTGAAATCGAGCTGCCTTACCAGCTTCTTAATCGGCGGCTGCATGGACGCAGCGGGCACGGGAGGCCTCTGCGGCGGCGGAGGGCCGCCCTGCTCCTTGCCCGCCATCTACTCAACCCGGCAGCTACAGGATCAAAACGCCTCCGCCCACCGGTAACGTCAACACAAACCCAATTCGCGGCGACCGCGGGGACCCGCGGCGGGATCGCGGCCGCCGGCTCAAGATCGAAGGGGGCGGAGGCCCCGCAGCCGAGTGCGGGGTGCCGGCGCTCGCCACGAGCTCCGACGCGGGTTTGCGGCGGAGGGGAATGGCGGATTTTGAGAAGCTGGTGTGGGGGTAATGGATTTTCCCTGTCTCCCTGCTGCTCTCGACTGCCCTCTTCTCTCTCTTGCCACCCCTCCCCCCCTTTCTTTCTCTCCCACTCTTCCCTTTCGAAATCAAATTCATATTCTACGGCCGGATCCGAGACGCGACCCGCCATCCGACGGCGGAGATGAGGCGGGGCAGCATCCTGCGGCTCGAATTCATAGATGTGGGGTTGTTGGACCGCTCGCCGTTCGATTCGACGGGTTCGGAATTGTTCACCTCGCCCTTAGGCGCACGCGGCGTCCCCTGCTGACACGTGGGACGAGGATCCGGTGGGGCTGCGCAGTCGGTGTGAGGCCACGGAGAGGCGGCGGGGTCTCTGCCGCGCAATGTGATCCGTCCTGTCACTCGTGGAGTTCTTTTTTCTGGGAAAAGCACCGGGACCTGGTTTACGCAAGTGTGTGTCTCATGACACATGGGGCCAGATAAGGAGTGGCCCATATGTCAGTTTGTTTTCATTCGGATTCGCGGGAAGGTACACTTTGTAGCGTGAAAATCTCGCGCGAGGGTTTTAAAAGGTGTGACTAGTGTTCGGTTTCAGTATTCACAAAAAAAAAATGTCTTCGGTTTCAGTGGAGGCCAGTAGGCCACTGTTGAGCCCGTGGAGATCGCCATTTTTGGTTCGTGGGCCTCTCTATGGCCTCCGGCCATTTCTGCTTTCGGAACTCGGAAGGGAAGGTTCCAGGCTTCAAAATCTAATTTTGTGCTGATATTTTAGATAGTGGGTTTTGACTTTTGAGTACTCGATTTAACTGTTACAAAGAAAGAATACTCCCTACATACGAGTAATTTAAGTCGTTTGAACAAGTCTTGCATCAAACATTGAGAATATAAACCATGAATAATTTTTAAGTTGCTGAGTTTAAAAATATAAAACCATATAAATATATTTGTATTGAAAAATACTTTCATAAAAATATACATATATCACTTTTCAATAAATATTATTATAAAAATAAAAAGTCAAAGTTATGCTTTGAAAATCGTGTCGTTATCTAAAACGACTTAAATTACCCGTATAGAGAGAGTACACATATAAAGCATTGGTGTTTCGCTCAATACAAAGGATCAAATATAAGCAAACACTGTCAACAATAAACTCGCCAGGACATTGTCACTTGTCACCTTGCGTGGGACATAGTCCTCGGGCACTCCACAAGAAAGGAAGAAGATATAGTCCGACTAGGAATTCCTCCATGTAATTCTAGTAACATTGATATCATGTAATCCTACTAGTACTCTTACATTGTAACCTACTAGGAGACTTGTCTCCTGGGCTATATAAAGAAGGGTTGGGCTCCCTAGATCAACACTCAAGAGGAACAGACCTCACGGTCTAAACCCTAAGTGGCAAGGAACAATATACTTTCCACCCAGACTGGACGTATGGACGCTATTCCGGCGGACCGAACCAGTATAAATTATTGTCTCTGCGTTCATCGTCGAGTTCTACATACGCCGAAGCCCATCAACCATCGTCTCGGGTAACCCCATGACGAGTTGTCGGTCATCAAACACCGATAGCGCCAGGTAGGGGCTTTCGGCGTAATTGTGTTCGAGAGCTCGGCGGACCTCAAGTTCAACGCCGTTCGTGGCAACCTCATTTTCCACAACGGCTGACGGACTCGACATCATAGCAACCAGTGCCGGCCCTAAGGGTAGGGCACGAGGTGCGACACCGAGGGCCCAAGCGGAGGAGGGGCCCAAGCCTAGGTATACAGACCCCCAGATCCTATAATTTATTAGGCATTAGTAAACTAATGAGAAAAGAAACATAGAACTGGCCAGGTAGCCCAAAAAGACAACATCGGCATTTCTTTCCTAGATTTCTTTCCCCACGGCCCTCGGTAGAGAGGAGGCAATGAGTCACGCTGCACACAGCACACTATGATCGTGAGTTCGCGACGTGCACCTTACACACGCGGAGGTGGTGAGCCACGCCGCCGTGAAGAGCTAGACTACCGGAGACACGGACACGGCGCATGAGGACGGCGACCAGGCAGCACGACGACAACATTTTAATTCTTGGCTTCTTATGAATTACGATCACCGATCACTTATTTAGACTCAAGGTATTTTTTTCCTTTTTATTTTTAATCTAAATTAATTATTTGTATAGTATTTCAGACTTCTAGTACTTTGTATCCATATAGTTATATTTTTTTTCTAATTTAGATGTTAGAATTTTAGAATGTTACCTAAGAAACATTTATCATGGGTGAGAAAAGAAAATGAATATATTACTTTTTTTAATCTATATTGTTGCTCGATAATTATCATACATCTACAAATATATTGCTTAATCTAAAATTGTTCCTCGATGATTACCAGATATGTTAAATTTAAAATATGTTATTGAATTTGCTTTCGTTTTACAAATAAAATTAGCATTTATATATTATAAGATTTTATACATCATTAAGATGACAAGGACCGACACTAACGGCAACGACAAACTTCCAGCAGCCTGCGACGGGGCTTCAGGTCTAGCTCCAGCAAACCAGCTCCGACTCGCCTGAATTCAGGAAGCAAGTCAGCAAGGAAGAACCCAACGACTTCAGCCACCGTCTCGCATGCGTATCGACGAGTACATAGTCAAAAGTGCTGAAGCCCTTAATCGTCGCCACGATGAATACGTCACGTTCAGTTGCATGCATCCGTATAGATCCGTACAGCTCCAAGTCTGTGGACTACGTCGGGATCAATAAAGAAAAGAAAGAGAGCGAATATGGCCATGGAGACATCGGCGACATGAACCAGACCGATCTAAAGCCCAAAGCATCAAAATCAGAGCACAAGTCAGACTACAACGCCGCCTCCATCTCTAACACGGCATCAACATTGGAATTTCCAAGTCAAGGTTTCGACGATGAAGACGTTGCTCTGATTAGAGCAAACAAGAAGCGTGTGCAGGCCTTGCAAGTTATTTAATATAATCAAGGGGCAACTAGCATATACGTGTGCATGCATGCACAACATGCTACACGCCCAAACTTGACCTAAACGCTCAGACAACAAGATCCCATAGGTCAGCAAGCAAACCAAGAAGGATCACCGTTCCCAGTGCTCGACGTGCCTGTCGGCTGACTGGTTTACTTCGTCAACAACCTCCTACTCGGGGAGGATGACTAAGCTGATGCTCGGGGCTCCCAAATCCGAAACAATTGATAGGCTGCTACTCATTCATGACCCGACGTCAATATACAAGGGCAACACACATGCTGCCGCCGGACGACTGGACTCCGTCAGGCTATGTCATGACTCTGCATGACCGTGGGCTCTGGCCCTTTCACGGCCAACGCAGTCCGATTACACCTCTACGACACGCCGACTACTCCACTCAGTCGTCAATCAAGATAAGTCACAGCTTTAATATTTTTAAATATTCTTTAATCTTTTATATATCTCCATGCCTCTGTGGTCATACTATATTGCATTCCCAACTACTCACACAACTCTGAACTTGTAGTCGGGACTACACCTAATGGGTATATAACATGCACTCCGTGCGTATCCCTTTTTTTCGTGCAGCGCCGACTGCTCTAGTCTTCTCTTAACGGCTGTAAAAATACTTGATGAGCAGTACGAACTCACATTTGTAGCGTATTGTTTCCTCACGGCTCACATGGTCAAGGTCATGAACCTCGCCACCGTACGCTAGAGATCCAAGTGGTTACACATACGAGGTCAGCTACTCGAAAAATTTACACAGTCTAGCAAAAGCAAGACGCAAAATTTTTTACATGCATCTCATAATACTGGGATCCGCTCCCAACCTATTATTTTATATACATGGGATCTGCTCCCAACTTGATATCCTGAATATCAATAACTACGAAACTTTGTATAATTACCTTGTAGGGAACAAGATCCGGGTGAGGTACGCGCCTCCGCGGGCTGCCTCTGCTTCTCGTCTACAACTCGCCGCCGGGGTTCTTATCGGCGCTAGCCGACAACTCGCCACCGCGGTTCTTGTCGGCCCTCGTCGACAACTCATCCGCCACCACGGCCCTCGTCGCCACGGCTCTCGTCGGCCCTCATCGACAACTCATCCGCCACCACGGCCGTCGTCGCCATGGCCCTCGTCGGCCCTCGACTGGCCGCCGCGGCTCTCGTCAGCCCTCCTAGATGCTTGCATGTGCATGGCAAGTTCAATCTACAAAGCCATGCACGCGCGGCTCTGATCAGTCAAGCTAAAAAGGAGGACGCATGATCTGCACAGCCGAGCAATGCAAGCAAATACAAAGCATCAACATGCTAATTCTGATCCTGCATGTGCGTGCATGCATCACGCACGCAACAGCTCTGAAAGCCCAAGATGGAGGATATATCATCGGACAACCTCGAGAAGAAGCATCGGCAACAACGAGCACTAGCAGTGTCTCAGCCGGGCAAGATTGATTCGGATGACTACCTCGAGAAGCAGCCGATGATGCACAGGAGCAAGCACGGCGGTATCCACCCGGCGTCGTCCTTCACTTGGACTCCCCGGTGAGATGAACCAGTCCGTATTCGATTCCTCCTCCAGCCCGCTCAACACCTTTAATTCCAATCTAGGAAGCCGCTCCTGCTCGGAGCCAGATACTACAAGAAGTTTTGGAGCCGAGTACCAAAAGCACCACCCATTCACGACATGCCATGCAAGTTAGCCAAGACATTCAAGGCATTAAGGCTTCACGTGCTTGTACATGCTCTCAACAAGCAAGGCCGCGTCAATTATGCATGCACGTGAGGATTCGGTCAACGACCAACCAGGGAGGCAAATGATCAGCATACACCCTCGTGATGCATGCATGGCCGAGTAACTTGGCCAATCAACGACACATACGTGCTGCCGGGGCTGACCTTCGGACTTTGGCTCTCAGAACTTCGGTTCACAAGCTTCAAGCAAGCTGTCCAAGCTGTCCGAGCTGCACCCTCGATGTCAGCATACACGGCGGTTATCACCGTCAACATACAATAGCTCCGGCCGTTCCTTCCTACTACTCGGATGGGTGGCCTCGCTGCTACCTTACGTCCGTTATAAAGATAGGTCGGCTACCACTACTGGAAACGCGTGCTTTGCCGAGGACCTGAGGATTTGCCGAGGGCCAAATCTCGGCACCCTATAAAGACGCTTCTTGCCGAGGGCGGACACAAGAGCCCTCGGCAAAGAACGCCTCGGCAAGGCCCTCGGCAAATCAAACATCTCGAGGCCTACAAGATGTCCTCGGCAAATTAGGCCCGTTGGATCACGGCGGCCATTTCTCGTCAAGCTTTGCAGAGGGCCACCCGTTAGGCCCCTCGGCAAAAGGTTTTTTTTCTGTGCAACCAGTGTTATTCGGCAATTTTTTTAAGTCTTTGCCGAGGGCCCTAGACCAGCCCCTCGGCAAAGATTTTTAAAACCAGTTTTCTCGCCAAATTTTTTTTTTATAAATCGCTTTGCCGAGGGGCCCGAGGCTAGGCCCTCGGCAAGAAGCCCTTGGCCGAGGCCCCTTGGCCGAGGGGCCGTGATAGGCCCCTCAAGCAAAGTTTTTTAAAAATTCTTGCTTGAGGGCCTCGATCCACCGCCCTCGGCAAAGATTTTTTTTAAAAAAAATTCTTTGCCGAGGCCCTGATCCACGACCCTCCAAAAGAAAGATTTTTTTTTTTAAATTCTTTTTTAGAGGCCAACCATCTCTTGATTTTTTTTGATTTCCTTTTTATTTCTTTTATGATGATGATTCCACCCACTCATTTCTTAAAAATCACGTAAACTTGGCGAGATGCCATGTTAAATATGTGGAGATGTCTGTTTGTGCATTTGACGCCGCAATGTTCATCATGCCTTCATCAATTTTTTACTTACATTTACGATGATGCTATAACATGGCATCTCGCCAAGTTTCATGATTTTCTGACTGTATGGATTTTATATAATTTTAAAACACTTTTCCCAAAAGTTATTCGTCATGTTACGCTAACAAGATGCGTGAAAATTTGATGCGGGTCTTGGATAGGGACTCAACATGCACCAATTAACATGAATAACATTTTTCAAACACTACATTGTAATATTCCATGCACCTCTCAGCTCAAATTTGACATATTCAAAAAAATCAAAGAATCGAAATAAATTAAGAAAATATACAAAACAAAATCAAAATTGGCATCTCTAAATTTTAAAATTGAGTTCAAAACAATGTATTGTAGCACCATAAAAAAAATCGGGCTGTTTGAGGGGTTTTGCCGAGGCCTCGGCGGTCTTCGGTGAAAGAATTTTTTAAAATAAAAAAAAAAATTTGCCGAGGGTCGTGGATCTGGGCCCAAGCAAAGAATTTTTTTAAAAAAAATCTTTGCCGAGGGTCAGATCCTGGGCCTCGGCAAAGAAATTTTAAAATAAAATAAAAATTTTGCCGAAGCTATTGTGGATCCGGGCCAGAAATCAAACCCTAAATCGGGTCAGAACCCAAATTCCCGATCGAAATTGTGAAAATGAATCAGACCGCCACGCGCCCATGCGCAAGTGCCATGCCCGAGTCTTACCACAACCTTTTCTTCACGTGCATTCCGGCCCAGCCTCACACACATATGTGCCATCAGGTCCCAGCGCCCAGCCTTATCACGGCCGCCCGTCGCCCGGCACCCACCACGCCTGCCACCACCCACCGCGCCTGTGGCGGCCGAGGTCGCGCCAGCCTCGTTCCCGTGATCCGGCTCCTCCCCGCCGAGCCTTCTGACCCCTGACTTGAGGGGAAGAGCCGCCCGAGCATTTCTTGGAGGAGGAGGAGGCAGAGGTGAAGTTGAGGAAGAAGAAGAAGAGAAGAGAGAAGGAGGAAGGGAAGAAAAGGAGAAGGAGAGAAGGAGGAAGGGAAGAAGGAGAAGAAGGGGGAAGGAGAGAAGAAAGGGAAGAGGGGAGAGGAGTACTCCAACGCCCGCTCGACCTCGGCGGAGAAGAAAGTGACCCCCGTGACACATGACGCCCGACTCCATCGCAACCCTAGGTAAAACTCGTTGTCGGCCTTCGTGGTCGATGTGGTTGTGTGGGCCTTCGTGTCGCAACTTGATATGAGGGCCTTCGTGCCGTTGCTAATTTGTCGGCCTTCGTCTTGCGTTGTGAATGTCGACCATCGTGTCGCTTTTTTTGCAAGAAACCTCCTACATAAAAAATAACCTGTTGTCTTTTTATGCAGGAGAAGAGTACGCCGGAGGGGACCCGGAGGACTCATCGTCTTCGTCGACGTCAGCGACTACACGCCATCTCGATCGCCAACGCCCCGCTTAGCCTTACTTCACCGACACCCTTGGTATAAATAACTTTTTGCGCATGTTTGTCGAACCGCGCGCAGAACTCAAAAGAATACGGCCAGGTATGCGGATCTTTGCGTATCTCACGAGCGTATCCGCTTCGGATTGTCCACGTTTTTGGACAGCCCGTGGATGCGTAGATGGGTTAATTTTCATGGTCGCTCGGTCCGAGAGAGTTTAATAGACCTCCTGTTGTTCTCCGGATACACACTCTCCCTTGCGGGACGTGTATCGAGAACAACGGGAGGTGTCGCCAAATTTGCCTCGGAGAGGAGCGAACATGGAAATCGACTCATCTACGCATCCGCGGGTGGGATTAGGACCTAACCTCACCTATTAGACAAGAGGAACACCGCGTAGATGCAATTGATGGTCACAATACTCTATGTCAGTAAATGTTAAAGGATGGAGGACCCAAATGCTGGATGTACAGATGGGAAGGGAGTGACTCGACTATGAATGGGTGAAGGGGATGATGGTTATCACATGACTTTGTTGACTTACGAGAGGGCGCTAAGCTCGGTCTCGATGAGGCAAGGTCCAACTCACCATTACCGTAGCCTCCCCGGATACAAACAAGCATAACGTAAGTGATTTCTTTCATTTATTTTGACGCGCATTTCGCTTGATTTCTCACCATCTTCCCGCCTTTCTCGCAGGAGACCCGAGGCGAGGAGGTCTCGGAGTTCTCTTGATGTCCCACCTACGGCGGCTCTCGTCTTTCTTCTCGCTAATGTCATCTGTTGTACACTAAAGTCCAAGAGTACACGCCAACGGTAAGCAGATCTATGGGGAAGATTACAATACGGCCCATTGATGCAGAGGCGATCATGAGGCTCGGAGGAGGCAAGAAGCACTGGCGGTAGGATTGCAGCCATCGACTCCACCACCTGTTCCCTCCCTCGACGCTATCCGAGCACCCGAGCACGAGCTCCAACCAGCCCATACGCCCAGCGCAGAGTCCCACCTGTAATTCTTGTTTTACTCATCGACGTAGATATTTACACACCTAAATTAGATTTACATTATCTGATATATTGAGTGAAATATTGCGCAGCCGAAATGCAAGAAACAAAAAGGCAAAGTCAAGAGCGAAGCGCTGAGTCGACCGCACACCGCAGCGTAAGGTCGCGTTCGACAGCAGCAGACGAGATGGCGGAGATGATGGTGATCATGCAAAGTCTTTTCGGGACTGCAGCTTTTTCAG
Source organism: Miscanthus lutarioriparius (assembly GCA_904845875.1). Taxonomy (NCBI): domain Eukaryota; kingdom Viridiplantae; phylum Streptophyta; class Magnoliopsida; order Poales; family Poaceae; genus Miscanthus; species Miscanthus lutarioriparius. The sequence continues at coordinate 26,655,453 of CAJGYO010000006.1, read as the reverse complement.
CTCCTCCACCTCCTCCACCTCCTACTCTGCAGCTACTCCTATAAGTATGAAAGTTCACTTTTCGCTTGTGCTTTGCATGTATGTCCTTCGATGTTGCCAGGATATCGGCGCTTGCCGTTGTGGATGCGGCACCCGGACAGCTTGTGTGTTTGAAACCTCCCGTGCCGGTCTGCCAAATTTTCAATTGAGTCTAATCTTTTTATTCCTACAATACTAGATGCAATCTCTAAGTTCCAAAACTGTTTTTCCGGATTACTCACACATGCAATCTCGCTCCTTTGTGCAAACTTCCGTCCATGGTTCTAATCAACCCGCTAGTGCGCCACCGGTGATCCTTTTTCCTTCACCATCATCTCATAGGCTAGCTTGACGAGGACTCGTGCTAGGTGATGTGGTTGGACTTTAGCGTGATTTGTGATTTATGGTTGTGACTTGTGCTTGGATTTCATTAACTTGTCGTAATAAACATGTGAATGATGATGAACATGTGACTTGTCGTTGTAATATATTGTGATTTGTGGTTCACAATTATGGTTGTGATATATTGTGAGAAAATCCGTGTGATATATATATGTATATATATGAAAACGTGTCGATGGAATGGAAAAAAAAAAAAAAATTAATCTACCTCTTTGCCGAGGCAATCAAAGAAGGGTCCTTTGCCGAGGGCCCCAGCAATAGCGCTTCGGCAAAGATTTTTGGAAAAAAATCCGACAATTTCTTTGCCGAGGGCCAGGAGCAGCAGGCCTCGGCAAAGGGTTAAAAACAGGGCTGGCCCTCGCAAAAATGTTTTAAAAAATCCTGAAAATTTCTTTGCCGAGGGCGTGGAGGAGGCCCTCGCAAAGAATTTTTTTAAAATCCTGAAAATTTCTTTGCCGAGGGGAGGAGGAGGCCTTGCAAAGGTTTAAAAAATAAAAAATTTATTTGCCGAGGGTCAAAGTGGGCAATCAAAAAAAAAACCTTCACGAGGGTGGGCCTCGCAAAAAACCGCTCAACGGCGCCGGGCAACTGACGGCCTCTTTTCACGCAGCCCTAGCCCTCGGCAAAAGAACGAGAGTGCGGCAAAGACGAGCCGCCTAAAATTCCCCGAGGGATCTTTGCCGAGGGCAGCCCTCGACAAAGTCTTTGCCGAGGGTTTCTGGGCCTTTGCCGAGGGCTAGAGGCCCTCGACAAAGCATGCGCCTCCAGTAGTATACCACGCTGCCACACACATCTCTCTTACAAGGTACACAACCTGGCCGGCAGCGAGCACGGCTGCCCCTACTTCTCCTACGCCTTCGCTGATCACGAGCCGTGAAGCAAGCCGCCAGCGAGCTGTCCGAGCCGAAAGCGAGCCGTCTCCGCCCCGAGCGAGCCAAGCAGCAAGACATCCGAACTGCATGCCAAAAAACAATCAAGGAGTAAGCACGTACATGCTAAGAAGCCGTGCAAACTAGCAGGATTTGCATGTATTCATGTACGTACGATGGTTCCTACAAGCAAGCCGTTTCAATCCAAGCCCCGACGGCCACTTTGAATCTCCAGGACGGCGGGCACACCACTAGATAACCTTGAGAAGAAGCATCGGCACCAATGGCATGCAAGATTATCAAGGCAGGTCCCCTCAAAAAAAAGATTATCAAGGCAGCATGCAGGACACACACGTACTCTAATTCTACAAGCCACTTCTTCCTGTCCACGACTACTTAACAATGAGACACCGAAAGGGCTACGTCAAGACGGATGCACCATACCGTCCGCACTCTGACAACTAGCTCACTCAGGCGCGACTTCTCGGTGACTATATCGACTACCGCCAGCAACTTCACTGCGCTCGCTCGATGACTACTTCAACTACTCGGACCTAACACACCAGTCAGGGATGGGTTCCGAGTACTCGGCGGCGCGACTGTTCTGCGCTTCATCCAACATGCAAGATGACGACACGCCTGCATGCAAGCTATTGAGAGATTTCAATTGTACGTACCTACACGCTCTCTGACAGGCGTACACGTACATAATCATCCATCTACTCAGATACCACGCCACTAAGGTCGAAGGCTCGGCCATTATCACGCCTACTCAGCTTCACTCCAACTATGCTCGGGGGCTCGAATTCAAGGATGGAAGACCAAATTTATAAGCATTCAACCACCCGGCGACAAGCGGTCATTGATCATTGTCTTCGGGGGTTACTCGTCTGCACCCTTGAGGACATCTACAAGATCCTATAATCAACTACCGAGTAGTCGGATTATAGGCTCGGGGGCTGCGGGATATATATCCTCAGAGAATGCATTCAAATTTCTTCGAATAGGAATTGCAGACAAGACCCTCTAACTCTTTGTTCCAAACAACAAGAGGCTCGGGGGGCTACACTCAGTGAGTGCACTTTTTCGAAAAGTGCACATCACTCGAAGATTTCAAGAAGCACTACATGGTTTCACTCAAGAAAAGCACTCGGACAACGCTTGTTTCTACTCAGTAAGACCTGGAGGAACAAAAAGGCTTCCAAAGTTCAACCATACAGTGCTCGGGGGCTTATGGGACATAGTTCCAGGGTACCCCGTAAGGAAGGGAGAAGATCTAGTCCGACTAGAAATTCCCCACATGTAATTCTAGTAACATTGCTATCATATAATCCTACTAGGACTCTTACATTGTAACCGACTGTGAGACTTGTCTCCTGGGCTATGTAAAGGAGGGCAGGGCTCCCTAGATTGGCACCCAAAGGAACAGACCTCACGGTCTAAACCCTAAGCGCAGGGCGCAAATATACTTTCCACCTAGACTGGACGTAGGGACGCTATTCTGGCGGACCGAACCAGTATAAATTGTTGTCTTTGCGTTCACCGTCGAGTTCTGCATACACCGAAGCCCACCAACCATCGTCCCGGGTAACCCCGTGACGAGTTGCCGGTCATCAAACACCGACACCTTCAAATTGAGAGTTTGAAAGCCAACGAGAGCTATTCGATGCTTAAAATCCAAGAAGTGATTGGTCAGGTCTACAATAGATAGTTATACGCCCATACTATTAGAAGGGAAATTCTTAAACTAATATGGTTAGCTAGTGCCACTAAGGTGATAACTAACATCTAGTGGGGATTAGCTTTATTAGAGTATATAGAATATATATATATATATATATATATATATATATATATATATATATATATATATATATGTGTGTGTGTGTGTGTGTGTGTGTGTGTGTGTATGTATGTATGTATGTCCTCTAGGGGCGGATCTAAGGGGGTTTCAAACTCAACCCCCTACTCTGTTGCATCAATGGAAATATGGGGAGGGTGAGGGAGAAGAAGAGGTGGAGGAAAGAAGAAAAATGGAGAGAGAGAGAGGAAGAAAAAAAAATGCTCCAACCCTCCTTCAATCATGTTCTGCATCCGCCACTGATGTCCTCTGTTAACCGCTCATGGCCAACAGCAGTCGATGCTCCACCAGGAGAAAACACTAGAGTCAAGGATTGTAAGTGATAATAAATCTGCAGTTTGTGTTGTACTATACAACCGTCGGTGTTCTTTTATCGATTCAGACGCTTTTCGAACTGGTCACGGAACATTGAATCTTAAGACATGTTCAATGTTTTGAGGTTGGTAGTTGGATTTAGCACAAGGACTACACTTTGATCTTGATGTTTAACAATACTTTATTTACATGAAGAATCGAATGCATCAAAGAAAACCATTAGTGAATATGACGATAAAAGAAAGCCAACGTTGGAAGGCCACCAGGAGTCCAGGACCTTAAACGTTGCGGCTCGCCAAAATACAAGGGTACAGTAACCCTAACTCATAAATCTCTCAAAACTTGAATTATAGTGTGCATCCTAGCCTAGAACTTGAGAGGCGGATGGAGTGTAAAATGACCTGTCCTAACTTACAACAACCTCGAGATACTCCAGCATGCTTAGACAAGCTTGGGGGAACCCATAATATATAGGCCCAACCATCTCAAATAATCATTGGAACAAAACTGCGCTTTTTATGTGTACACCGAATGATATATTGATATCAAAGTAGACCATCTGGTGCTTTTTAGCATTTGAAGAAATATGCTCCACCGGATGGTTCGGTGCATTGTTTTTCCCATCCTTAGACTGCCCTACGTGTTTATTTGCACGGTGGCCAAGCTCACTATAACAGATCAAATGATCATGTGTTCTATTTAGCGTTAGATCATCCAGTGAGTGCAAATGCACTGTGGCCAAGTTTTTGTACCTGTTGGACGATCTTCCATTGTTCTTGATTGTCCGTCTAACGATATAATAAAGAATATTCCCTCAAACGTGGTTCTTGCCAATTTGTCCAGCCCACGCCTGATCGTTCGACACGTTCACTTGAACCGGACCGTCCGGTGCATGTTGTCGCATAGTGCCACTTGCACTGACAAACATTAGACGGCACGCCTTTCTCCTGGCACATTTAAATCACGACCTGCTAGATTGTTTGAAGTGTGCGTCTTTTGCATACTTGCTTGTTTTGGTTCACTTTTTTCGCCGTTTTTTACTCCTCTTTTTCTCTTTTATGGTAGAACCTATTAAAGTTTGTCTAACATATCTCTATACGCATATTCTATGATTGTATTGTCATCATAACCAAGACTTGCCCATGATCCTTACACTAGTGTGCTAGTATTTGATCATAGAGCATATGCAATCTGTGGTCATGTAGATTTCTAATTCTTAACAAGTACACTACTCTTCCATTATAGAACACATGTAATTTATGTTCATGTAGATTTCTAATTTTTAACAACTTTTGCTACGTTATTGAGCCAAGAAATTCTAAGTCACGTGTGCATGTACTTTCTCTAAGGTTAGTTCCAGCCCAAAAACTATGAGATGGTTTCATACTTGCCAAGTCATATAAACACTGGACAAATAGACTACCATATAACTTTAAAATCTAATCTCCATTCTAAATTATAAGATATTTTGGCTTTTTTAGATACATGATTTTTGCTATACATTTAGATATATACTATATCTAGATACTAGTAAAAGTAATTAGAAAAACTAAAACATCTTATAATTTGGAATGAAACAAGTAATTCTAAAAAATGTGGTTAGTGCCTGAGTTTAGGATACACTCCCTCTATTTCAAATTATAAGACATTTTAACTTATAGATATATAATATTTGTTATGCGCTTAAATATACAATATGTTTAGATATGTAATAAAAAATAATATTATATTTAAAAGTTAAAATTTTTTATAGTTCCCGATGGATCCTTAAAATTAAATTTATTTTAATAATCATAATTTAGACATATAGTAATTAAGCTAATATGGTTATATATGGATTATATTTGTATATTATTGTTGGCTATACGAGAGATACTTATGGTATGCATTTCCACCGTAAAGGAGAGAGTTGAAGAGCGTGTTATAAGTTGCAAAGTAGAAATCTATAGAATCAATTTCTATCTCTCACCATATAAATTTGATGAGATATGTTTATATGTGAACTTTGTAAAGTGTTATTAAATAGCTTGATAAAGATTTTAATTCATTCAAATAAAAGGATTCAAACTTCCCCTAATTTGAAACGGACCATCACCCACCATCATCAAGCGACCAACGCGGCCCCACCCGGACCCGGCGTCCTCCGCTCCGTCCGGGCATTCCGTTGTTCCGGCCAACCAACCTAGTATACTCGAGTACTCGACGACGAGTGGGGGCGCTCGTACGAGCCCGAGATAACAGCGACCGCGAGAGTGAGAGACCCACCCACGAAACCGCGAGGCGCCACACACCAACAACCAACCCGGCGCTGCCCGTAAATGCGAACGCAGGCGTGGGGGCGCGGGGCGGTGGCGCGCTTGATGACGCCATTCAATCGCCGCGCGGCCCACGCCTCTTCTCCCCACCTGCTCCGCGCCTGCTCATCCTCCTCTTATACCATCGCCCTCTCTCGCCTCCGACGCCACTTCACCTCTTCTTTCTCCTCCTCTCCAGGTCAGCTACTCCACTTTCTCGTCTCTCTTTTTGTTTGCTTCGTTTTCGGTTCAGCGCCAGATGTTCGTCGTTTTGCCACAAGGACGTCCACTTGAGCTGGCAAATTTCGCGACTCCTGGCCGGAGTTGGCGACGCGAAGCTCAATTTTCCATGTCATGGTTTGGTAGAACGGAAGGTGTTCGCCGTTTTGCCTCAGCCGCTCAGCGGATGCCTTGCTAGAAGGTTGTAGGTGTAGTTGCGACTGCGGATCAACGAGACTGATCAGCAGATTTTTCTTAATAATGCATAAACGGTCCAATTGGGGGTCCAAATTGTGGACCAGTGAAGCACTGGGGATACAAAGGGGGTTGTCCTATGCTCCTAGTGGAGTAGTGGGTTTGCAACTAACTTCTTTGTGTCTCAGGGTGTAACGCGATCATGGTGCTCGGGCAGGATTCTTATAGACCTGCGTCTGTTGTTAGCTGTATTTGAATTGCTGTGCTGCTTTCTAGTTACCACAGCTCTTGCATGGCTCAGCATGCGCTTCATGGTCATGTGTTTCTCTAAGAAGCAGTGGTCTAGGTTAATGGCCATCTGACTGACTTCATAGAGGAATTCGTGCTGACTGCTTTATCAGTGCACAGCACTTGGTTTGTTAGTCATCAAATTTGCATGCTGTGGTTTGAAGCTTCTAGCTAAATACTTAAATTATTGCACAATCATTTCGTTTTTGCTCTTTAACGTTTCCATTTCCTTGTGTTCTTTAGCATACAGTGCCAGACAGGATACCCATACATTCATGGAGGTGGTTCAAGAAGTCCTTAAGCATGGCTCAGCAGATGGTGTCCGTGCTGCCATAAGAGCTGACAAAAAAAGCTACAGCCTTGTCCAGCTCATTGCAGCCTCTTTTGATGTCCACAACATTCTGTGCAGCAAAAATGTACCACAGCTCCTTTTATGCTCTGCAATCTTCATATTCATTTAAGCTTTCCCATTCAGTGACATTTCGAGGTTCTCATATGATTATTTTCTTAGCTTCCCTTTTCCTTTGTCTGGATGCAATATGATATAATTTTCAGTCATAACGTGGGAATCCTTACGAAATGCATTAATGCAAATAACATGTAAGTTCAGAATTCATGACGACGTTGAAGCAGTCCTGGTGAGTGCACATAGAAAGCTGGGAGGGTACTTCTGGTGTATGTGTTCTGCAGGATTGCTCTGAAAACTGGCTGGAAGATCTTGATTAGAGGATGCCGTATCAGATGTTTTCATTCAAACAATTAGTTTGTCCTGTCCTTTACCTTGCATGTTTGCAACAAGGCCTCATCAATGTCTTAATTGCACAAGCTTTTCTGTAAATCTGTCTCCTAAATTCCAAATCTGTTTACCAAGATAATTGCCTCCCCTCAAGTTTACTTTTGAGAATACGGGGACCAACTGGATCCCGCTTCCCATACATTTTGTTTTGGCTTAGTAGTTTAATGCATAAGTTAACTGCAAGGAACTTTGTTGACCATATCTACAGGAGTTTGCTTCCTTAGTCAATTTTGTTACGACCAAATAGTTTAATGCATTAAGTCTACCTTACAGAGCTCTGTTAAACATAAACTGTACTTGTTCTGTTAATCTGTTTAATGCCTATTGATAATACACAAGCAAAACCTCACCTTTTCTGTTCTTTTAGATGACACGCAATGGAATACAAGATTCTTCTTCCGAAGGAATAAATGGAACAGGATTCCTTCATGGAGCTCGTGTTGGCATTGTGGCTAAACCCTCTCCTGAATTTGTTGCTGGGGTATTTGGAACCTGGCTTTCTGGTGGAGTTGCAGTACCCCTTGCCCTTAGCTATCCAGAAGCTGAGCTTCTTCATGTCATGAAAGACTCGGTTTGTTCCAAGCTGACAGCAACATTTCATATTGCAACATATCATTATAGAAATGAAATGCTACCATTTTCTGCTGCCATGCTATGATTCTATTTTGATCTTTTCTTATAAGTATAATGTTACAAAAAAAAAGCAAAGCACTATGCAGATGTAGATAGCAGTGTTTATTAACTCTTAAATTGGTCACACGGGATGATTGGACATCTTCTAGCTTACACATATGTACAAACTTCGTATACAAATCAATGCATTTTTGTGGCTGAAGCAGATTTCTGTACCTAATTGGGTTTGCACACCTGTGCACTTGAAAAGGTTCACAAAAAAGGACAAAACAAATAAAGAAAGATACAAAAGACTTTCTGTAGAAATTTGTGCAAAAAAATGATGTTATATGCACTTTCACCCCAAAAAAAAAAAAAAAAAAAAAACGAACTTAATTACAACAGATTTTAAACTTGTCTTTTTTTTTTGCATTGTGCATGTGATCATAATGTTTTATATTCTTTGCTAGTGCTGCGCATGTTCTATTGTGAACTACAATATATGAACTTAAAAAAGCATCGAAATCCAAGTCAATTTGTTCTTTTAGTTTCTAATTTCTGCGACTTATAGGATATTTCTATGGTTTTAAGCACCAAGGACCGTCATGAAGTCATGGAGAACCTTTCTATCAAGTGTTCTGCTTATTGTTCTCTTCTTCCACCTATCACTAGTATACCTTCAGAAATAAATCCCCAAGAACCTTCAAGCAATGAGGCGACTTCATCAGTCTCTACTTTAATAACTCAGATCAACAGTTCAAAGAAAATCAAAGGTGAATTGCTCACCTCTCTCTCTCTCTCTCTCTCTCTCTCTCCACTGCAACTTGAACTTAGTGGCTGATATTGCTTGCTGTTTCTATAGTCCCCCTTTGTGTTTCAACTATTATTTCTATACTCCTTTTATGTCTCTACTATTACTTCCATACAACCTTGAGCACTTACTCACTCACTGTTTTCTGGAGTTTGATTATACAGGTGATGACCCTGCTCTTATCCTTTACACAAGTGGCACAACTGGTAAACCAAAAGGAGTAGTTCATACCCACAAGGGCATACTTTCTCAGGTGTGTTTTGCATCTTTAAATAGATATATAAAATGATTCTATAAACTGGTGAACAATGTACTGAAGCCAGAAGGTAATATTTTTTTATATTGTTGATTCTATTTCTGTATTTTTGCCACATTTCCATGATTTTGCTATTACAGTTGATTGATCTAAGAGTTTTAATGGTTTGCGTGACTTGTTTTTATATTTCCTGTATGATCATTTTAGATGGCATGATAGATAGATGATGTAATATACATAACATTTATCCTCACTGATTTGGCAGGTTCAAATTCTATCAGAAGCGTGGGGATATCGAAGTGAAGACCAATTTCTGCACTGTCTCCCGCTGCATCATATCCACAATGAATGCTGTTGCTATTTAAGTTTTTAGCACTATTCATATGCTGATGTTTCGTATTGTTTTTTTCCAAGCCCACACCTTTATTGTGATTGCAGTATTCAATGTTCAGCAACACAGATTAGTAGCTGCCTAGGTATATTAATGTGTTTTGGCAGTAGTCCTGCATGAAAAGTTGAGATAGGTTAGAACAGTACAGTACATAAACCCATACATTCCCAACATAGCACTTCCGTGTTAATGTTTCTACTTGAAGTGGAGGAAGAAAGTGTAAGCTGCTTGCTATGGATGCATGGGCCAGCTCCACATGGATCCTGATTCCTGACGTCCTGGGCATAGAGTGGTTTTAAGTGCAGTTGTACTACATGATATCTTGTCTTCTCTCTTAGGAAAATTTTTGGTACCATTAGTTCTTTACTCTTCTTTCACTTGTTTTTACTTGTCATGCTCCTTCTGGTTTGAAGCACCAAATACATGCACACCAGTCCCTTCGATTAGAAAGCAAAATTGAAAACTCATGTAATAGGATGGTAGCTAGAAGTAGAACTAGGACCACATTGCATTTTTTATTTTGAACAGTGATAGTGTCCCTTATTTTGGTTATGTTTGGGGGATCCATTTCTTTGTCATTATTGTTGAAGTCCTTAACTTTCAAGTGTACATGTGCATGGCCTTTTCAATGCTCTATTTGCGCCCCTTTATTCAGGATCAGTGGTAATTTCTCTCCCTACTTATCTCTAAATGCTCTATTTAGGTGAAAAATGCTGTTTGGTCAAGAGATATTCGGCGTGTTTGGGACCACAGTTGCAGAACGCACGGTGTAGTACGGGTACTGCAGCTGCCGGCCCGTGGCACGGGAAACGCAGGAGCTAGTTCATTCTCGCGGCCCCGGTGCTGTATGCAGTTGATTCTCGCAGTCCTGGTGCCATGTGCAGTCGAGAGAATTGTGCGCACCGCGGGGTGTTTGGCATGATTCTTTGCTTGTCTTAGCCGCCAACGCGGTCCCAACTCCCAAACACCAATTGTGGCTTAGTTTAGGTGAACTGGTCTTCTATAGCTATTGGAGATTTGGAGTTCTCTTCTGCAGACATAATAGATCCATTTGCATTTGATTTAGGAGATGTAAACAATGAATCTTGTTTCAGCAGCACGTCTACAAAGTTCCTTTCATGGTAATGTATATTCTTTGTGATCGCAGGTTGAGTTTATACCAAAATTCAGTGTAAGCGGGATATGGCAGAGATGGCGAGAATCATATCCCAGCGATGGTAGTAAAAATAAAGAGGCCATTACAGTATTTACTGGAGTATGATTCGCTGTCATAGCATAACAGTCTATCTTCAGATCATTCCAAACTTTTGTCTTCATATTGTTTGATAAGTTAAGGTAATTTGATACTTCTTTTATGGCAGGTTCCAACCATGTATACACGTCTGCTGCAAGGGTATGATAGTATGGATCCTGATCAACAGTCGGCCGCTTCTTACGCTGCAAAGCATCTGAGGTTAATGGTAAGTTCTTCATGTTCATTGGAAACAGTGTTTAAGTCTTTCTCTAGCTCCCTTCGTTCCTGAAAGCCTCACAGCTACATGCTATGTACAAAATTAGTAGAAAGTATTCCAATTTATGATACATGGTTTAAGGAAATATCCATGGGCATGGACTCTTGGTCTTGGATCCTGCTATTGAATCTGTGAAGTCCAACAGGCATTGTGGCTATGCTTGTTCAATCAACTGCGCAACTACCTAATTAAGGACCTTGGGATTTATGCTACACTCTGTTCAGTGACCAAGAGGTCCTCAATGTATCTTAATTATCTCACTGACACCGAGTGTGTGTGCGAGGGAGAGCTAAGATATACTTCTTTCCTTTATACCCCCTCCGTTCCAAATTATAAGTCGCTTTGACTTTTCTGGTACATCCATTTTGCTATGCATCTAGATATAATAATATGTCTAGATACATAGCAAAATAGATGAACAAAAAAAAGTCAAAGTGACTTATAATTTGGAACGGAGGGAGTACATTCTTCATTTTTCACTTGCTGTGCATCGAAGTGCTGTAGAACTTCGTGGAACTGATGCATGCATTATAGACTTTATTATTAATACTTATTGAATCACTGCAGATGTGTGGATCATCAGCTCTTCCTTCGCCACTTATGAAGAGGTGGGAGGAAGTGACAGGCCACCGTCTTTTGGAACGCTATGGTATGACTGAGGTAAAAAAAATCTTAACTCTTCCCCATCTAGTCAATACACTAATTAACTACATGACTCCTGATAGACTTAATATTGGTTACAGTTTGTCATGGCACTGTCTAATCCATTGCGTGGTATCCGAAAAGAAGGTACAGTTGGTAAACCCCTTCCACGTGTTGAGGTATGATGAACAATTCATGGGAGTTAGAAGTATCATTAAAGCATTAGTTGTTCTGTGTATTCTGCATTGCTTCATAGCTTTAAAGCATCTTTCTGACTCAGGCCAAGATTATTATGGAGGATGGGACTGAAACTACAACTGGAGTTGGTGAGCTCTGCATTAGAAGTCCATCCCTTTTCAAGGAGTATTGGAAAAGACCAGAGGTATGATTGTGCTGTTTGTACTTTTGCCATTTGATGATCATGGTGTACTGTTTTGGAGGGAACACTCCATTTCATTTAGGAAGGTCCTATTCCTTACTAACTACAGCTGTAAACCATACATCTTTTCATTTCAATGCAATGCCGTGTATTGTTTTTTAATGCTTTGTATTTTTAAGATTGCTGGTATTTCAGTCATATAGGAACCAGTAAAGGTCGCATGCTGAGAAGTTAATATACATCATTTCATCATTGAAAATGGTGAATTTCTGTTTGCAGGTCACTGCAGAATCCTTCATTGATGGTGGATTCTTCAGGACAGGTGATACAGTAACTGTAGATGAGGAAGGATACTTCATAATTTTGGGACGTAAGTAACACTTTACGTCTTTCTAGTTGCTGTTTTCATCACGTCATGGTGTTACCGCCTGGGGTCAGAGCTTTGGATATCTTCTAGCCTCATTTGCACTACCTTGTGCAGGCACAAATGCTGACATTATGAAATTTGGCGGTTACAAGCTATCAGCTTTAGAAATTGAGGCAGTGCTGTTAGAGGTAAATTCAGATACACTGGAAACTACTTTTGAACTGTAGTCACTACATGGTATTAACAAAGTCAATGCACCTACAAAATCAGCTGACGTTGTCCTCAAATTTAGACTAACAGGTAGATATATTAGGCTGAAAGGTTTACTGAAGGCTTTGCATTGCACAACAGTCAAATAACTCCCTTTCCTACTCATGTTACCTAATCCCGTCTGTTTTTGTCTTCAGCATGATGCTGTACTGGAATGCGCTGTCCTTGGCTTGCCTGATGAAGCCTATGGGGAGGTTATATGTGCAATAATTGTGCCTAAGGAGGATGCAAAGAAAACGGCCGAGCAGGACTCAAAGCCAGTGCTAACCTTGGAAGCATTGACAAGTTGGTCGAAAGATAAGCTTGCTCCATACAAGGTTTGCTATTTGCATTATTTCGCCTTTTCGCAAGCTGCCTTTTACAGTTGGTCTTTCATAAATGTTTTTCCTTTGCTTGTTTGGCTTTCGCCCAAGTACTCTCTGTTGCCTGGCATTATAAAATTTTCAATTTGGTAACATAAAGTGTCAGTAACAAATATTATAGTAACAAAAATGTTCATAAATCATTTACGACATTTATGACCTTATTAGACCTACATTTACATAGCTATCTACAGTACGGTATGCTCTTGTTAGACTTCATGCCAGTCCTGACTCCTGAGTTCAAATACTCTACGGTATCATTTGACAATGGAATTGGTTCTTTTTCTGTGGATGCCAGATTCCAACAAAACTATACTTGTGGGATTCTCTTCCTCGGAATGCCATGGGAAAGGTGAGGAATGATCTTGAAAATACCCTCATATATTGTGCTTGTGACTGACTTAACCGTTGCTTATTTCAGGTTAACAAGAAGGAGCTGAAGAAATTATTAGGAGCTTAGCCATGATGTGTATAGATGTATTTATCTTCATTTCCTTCTTGAAGTTTAGTAAGTCAGGCTCATTATAGTGATTAGCAAATAAGTGCTTTCGTTATCATGCATGAAACAATAATTTTCGAAACGGCCTGGCCGCCTGAGTTACATTGCACACACATTTCTTTCCTTACTTATCAGATAAGTTTCGAGTCACTGTGCAGTATGAAGTTATGCATTCACTTGTAGGAAGACTAAAACTGCTGGTGACCCTGACAAACCTAAACAATAGTAACTGACAAGCTAAGTCAACTAGATGTTTTATACTACCACATATTGAACATTCAACTTCCAGAAGTTCATTGTTCAGCCCTACAAGGTTCTCAAAGTAAACACAAGTGTCCCAACTCGGGCTTCAGAGTACAGGACTACTGGACTAGGGCTGCTCCGTGTTGTCGTCCTCTTCCCACTCCACGTTCTTCCCCTCCTCGCCATACACCCAGCAGCACCAAGCGAAGTACACAAAGTTCGCCACGCCGTAGCTCGTGAGCAGCCAGTAGTAGTAGTCGTAGTGCCCGACGTTCAAGTTGTCGACGAGCCAGCCCGTTCTCCCCCCTCGCATGCTCGCCACCTGGACCACCTTCACGATGAGGGCGCCGGCCAGGTTGCCCACTCCGAAGGCCATGTACAGCAGCGACATGCTGAAGCTGGCCATGCTCTTGGGCAGCTCGGTGTAGAAGAACTCGATCTCCCCGATGATGCCGAACGCCTCGGCGAGCCCCGCAAGCGCGAACTGCGGCACCAGCCAGAACGCCGAGATTGTGACCCCGCGCAGCGCCCGCCGCCGCCGCGCGCCCTCCACTACCGCGGAGACAGCCGTCGACGCCGTGGCGAGGAGCAGGCCCCCACCGATCCGCTGCTTCATGGTGAGCCCGCGCGAGTTGCCCGTGTACCGCTGCAGTGCCGGCGCGACCCACCTGTCGTAGCTGGCCGACCACAGCGACATGGTGGCCATGTTGAACACAGCCAGGGAGCCGCTGGGAACGCGGAACCGGCCCGCGCCGACGCTGCGGTCCATAGTATCGGCCTGCTTCACGGCGAAGCTCTGGTTCATGGCCAGGGCGAGGAAGATGGTGGAAGACCAGATCGGCAGGACGCGGATCGCCGACTTGAGCTGCTCCACCTGGTCCACCGTGCAGGGCCTCTTCCCGTCGTGGCCGTGCCGCTCGGAGGCCGCCGCGTCCGAGCCGTTGCAGAGCGCGTCCTCCTTGGTGCCACGGAGCAAGCACGCCTTGTTCAAGAACCTGAACTCAAACGCCAACGTGTTCGTCAGACCACGCATCCCTGAAAGTTGAAACGCTGCTTCTGCCTGCTGCATGTTGGGATGTGACGTAACACGTGAGAGAGTGACGTACCTCAGCTTGTCCGTGGGGACAGCGAGCTTGCAGTCCTTGAGGTGATGGTACACGCCATCGACGGTCTTGTCCGGCAGCCGCGCCCTGCGGTTCCTGATCGCCGCGCCGACGGCGGAGCCTATCCCGGCGAACATCTGCCTCTTGCCCTTCTCCTTGATGTAAAGGCTCGATCCCAGGAAGAAGCTGACCGTGGAGAGCAGCATGAGGCCCATCGGGACGGCGAACCCGACGTTCCAGCTGACGTTGTCCTGCAGGTAGACGATGGCCGTGACGGCGACCGTGAACGCCACGCCGATGGACGCGTAGTAGGCGTTGAAGTAGGCCTGCAGGATCCTGGCCCGACGCTGCTTGGGGTGCCTCGAGAACTGGTCCGCGCCGAACGCCATCGAGCATGGCCGGACGCCGCCGGCGCCGAGGGACAGGAATGCGAAGCCGGCGAGTAGCCACGCGAGGTGCCGCGTCCCCGGCGGCGCGCACTGGTCGCCGCTGTTGCACTCAGGCGGCCGCGCTCCAGGGACCGTGGCGGTCAGCCACAGGAAGACCATTCCCTGTGAACAGAGTGCAGCAACGGAAGCAATCGTTCCAAGGAGTTAATTACCTTCTGGCAGCTAGCGGAGAGAAAAAGACAGACGGGCATTAAGCCTCTCTGATCTCGGTGCATTTACAATCAGGCACGCGACGGAGCCTAGCCCGACGGCCATGAAGCGGCCGAGGTACATGTCGGCGACGATGGCGCCGGGGATGGGCGCGAAGTTGGAGATGGCGCCCCACACGAACAGCATCGTTTGGGAGGTGACGGTGCTGAGGTGGTACTTGTTGGTCAGGTACGTGATCATGTTGGTGTTGAGCCCGAATCCAGCAACTTTCTCCAGCATCTCATTTGCTGGGCATCCAAAACACCCAAAGAATTATCCATTAAAATCGAAGGCAAGCTAGGTGATGAATGAGAATTCTTTGAGCACAAAGGCCAATGAGAATTAAGAAGATGAACTACTTGAAGATCCCGTGCTACTGGCAAGCAAAGGTTTGTATAGAGAACAAAATGACAAAAAAGAGAGAAAATTAAGGGCGATGAGCAATAGTCAGTTTCAGAAGATGATCAGAACTCACAGAAGATGAAGGGGAGGGCTCTGAACCCGCCCTTCTTGCCCTTGAAGCACTCTTCTCCTGCCGATTCAGTCTCGAAAGCAACAGAGCGCTCCATGGCGCTGTCCGGTCGGAACGCAGGCGCAAACGCTGCTGAAAGATTTGGCCGGAGGAGCTAGCGCCACTGCATTTCTGCAGCAGGGGCGACGGAATCACGCACTAAATAGATTCACCGGTAGACGGTAGGTAGGTCACAAGGGGCCGACAGCTAGTAGCTCCCGTCTAGGTAATGACGTAAGGTAATAAGCACAGCAGCCAGCGCCCAGCGGCAAAATTAGCTATAGGAAACCCTCGCATGCAAGCTTTTCTTTTCGTCCGGGACGACGATCGACGCAGCATGTGCACGCACATCGCCATCGTTTCAGTTTGCTTGCCCGACTTGGACGGAGCAGGTCCTCGAAACTTTTCGCTTTTGAATGAATGTAAAAAAGACGGAGAAGTTCTGCCGAAAAACACAAAAGGAGGCTGTTAATCGCAAGCACGGAAGCACCCCACATTTGGCATGTTTCGTCACTAATGACCGCCCTTAGTTTGTACCCACATGCACATCATTCATGCTACAGCAGTACCGCACTTATGAGCATGTACCGAGAGCCCACTCGTGCTTCGTTTCTCAAGTGCAGCCGTGTACAATCTGCATCCAAATCCCTTCGCTGGATGAGCGATGCAGAGGGACAGAAAGACGAACGTAACGAGCTGTCCATGTACTTGCATCAACATTTGGCCACCACAAAA
The DNA here is from genome assembly GCA_904845875.1 of Miscanthus lutarioriparius. Taxonomy (NCBI): domain Eukaryota; kingdom Viridiplantae; phylum Streptophyta; class Magnoliopsida; order Poales; family Poaceae; genus Miscanthus; species Miscanthus lutarioriparius. The sequence goes on along the minus strand of CAJGYO010000006.1, from coordinate 26,638,866 downwards.
TGTTAGTTTAGTTAGCTGCTTCCTACACAAAAGTAAAAAAGATCCACTTCAGCTGTTTGACACGACCAAGAAGAGACCTGAACCAACACACTTCATCAAACCAAAAAAAGACAGTGCCCCCGCACACTTTATACACCAAAAACAGCCGGCCACCACATACCGATGATGCACGGCAAGGCTCTGCCTGCCTCAACACCTTGCATTTTCACTCCGATCGATCACATCTCCTTTGCCGTCTAGGCCCTCCAATTCCATCTTCGGAGCCTGCAGAGAAAAAGCTTCAGCAGGAGGTGTCTGGGGTTAACTGTCACACGCCCCGACATACACGCACGCATTGACGCATGCGTTGCACGATGATGTGTATTGCACTGGATTTCGTGCCCTGTTTCTCCTCGTTGCTCCTTTGGCTCGGCTACGGTTGCGTCGCAGCGACCGAGCGACGTCTGCTGGGAAGCCGGCCTCTGAGTCTGAGATCAGCGCACAAACGGACGGCCGTTTCGTGGGGGTACTTTCCTTCAGAAAATCGCGCAAAAAGGGTCCCGTCGCACGCGCAGTCGCACGGGTCAGGGTACTGCTACTTCGGCGGGTTCGGTTTGGACGCTATCAAATCGCTTCCCGGTGGCGTCACTGTCACCATCTCACACGATGGAGTGCCTGTGAACTGCTAACAGAAGCAGAGGAGGAAACAGAGAAGATACCTTTCTTTAACGTTTGCTTTGTTGTTGATCCCACTGTCAGGTGCTCCTGTATGTTTCTTGCAAGTTTTCTATGGCGTTGGCTGAGAAGAGCTCATAACATGTGACAAGTGACGAGTTGCATAGGGAGGATATGTATGATCTCTCTTCTCTGAGTCTGAGTTTCTGTGATGCTCCACACTGCATGTATATTAATAATATTTGGATGCTACGAGACGGGAAAATGTCAGAGAAGAGATGATGACACGGCAGCATGCAGGAGCAGTTTTGTTAAGACTTCAATGCTCAGTGGTAACTGGCAGTTGGACTTTTGGACGGATTACAAGTCATTTCTATTTAATAAAGTGATGTATCAGCAAAAATGATACTACCATGGAAATTACGAGGGGAAAGAGATTCGTTTTTGAGCGGAAAAGCTGCTCCATCATTTGCACTGTGCCACTGTGGCAACGCGAGCTAATTTGTCTGGTCGTTTGGCCGTCAACATGAGCCAGAACCATGTTGGCATTGAGAGCTACTAGAGTTCACGCTGTGAGGTCATGTGTCATGTGACGTGTGTGCAGACGCAGTATGGGGGATCATTAACGTTGTGCATGGGCTATCTGTTTCTAAGAGATGTTAAAGCATTAAGAGACATTAATCGGAAGAGACGCAGTTTAAGTTTTCACCAAACAGACGCCCTGTCAATTTGTACAGTCATGAATTTAGCATGGCTCTAGTAACACTTTTCATGTCCTACTCCCCCTGGGAGCGAATTTTAGTTAGGGTTTACTATACTGAGGAGCTCTGCTCCACCGGCTTTCTTTCAAAACGTGTGTTAAAAATATGTTAGATACGATCTATCTAATAGGTTCTACGGAGAATCAGCTCAAGCACCAGATGGTCAAAGACTGCGCTAGACAAACTAACAGGAACACACCTTAGGTCTTAGTCCATTTTATCCCGAAACCAAGGGGGTTGGAGGGGTTGAGGGGGATTTCATCCCCTATAAGTCAAAATTCTCCTTAATCCCCTCCAATCCCTTTGGTCTGGAGAAGAACCGAACAAGGCTTTAAAGATAATATTCTTCACTTAACATACGACTAACGAGCGGGTGCAAAGGGATAGTGTAACAGATCATCCAGTGATACTCATAGGTGAGTTCACTATGCGTTGCATGCACCGGATGGCCCAGCGAAAGAAAAAAATATACGCACCAACCTGTCCAGTGGGTTGAAATCTCAATGGCTAAGTTTTGACATGACTGTTCGGCTAGGTCATTTCTGTGAGGTGTGGACCGTTCCACTAGTTTTTCTTTTTGGCATACTTTAGCCAACAACTATTTGATGGGGACATAGCTATATATATGAGTTTGCACAACTTGTCTAATGTTGTTGGAGTACCTTGATGCTGCTAGAAGCTAGGGCAAGTGTGTCTACACTACATCCATCTTCTCAAGTGCATCAATATCTTATATGAAGCTAGGATAGATACGATAGTTCATCCCTAAGAGTGTTTGACCTTAAAGTTTGGGAGCTTTGTGAGTTAGGGCTATTGTGCCCTTTTATCTTGGTGAACCAGAGAGCTTGATGTATTCATGACCTTCCGATGTGGGCCTTGGTGGCCTTCTATGCGTCAACCCTCCGATCTTCGCATGGAGTAGTGACATCTTGGTGTACGGGTTACAAGGAGACCCTTTTTCTTCATGGAGAAATTCCATAGTGGACACGACATCAATATGACATGTAGAGTCGAGTGGCGGTGTGAGATTCAAGTACTCATGACACTTGTCTTTAGTTGTTTGGTGGCAGCCTTATATAGTGGCAATCCGACACTATGATTAGAAGGTACTAGGGAACTAGGGGTTGCATTTTGGCAACCGATATCATGCAATAAATCATCATGTCTCCGAGAGTTTTTCCTCTCTTCCTAAATAAGCTATAAGCTAGTTGATACGATTGGCTCTAGATCAAAACTCTTTGTAGGTTGCAGATAAGTTTGAGCGTCTAAAAAGATTCTTAAGTATGCATCATGTTAGACTTAGTTTATGTTTTTCTAGTAGTAGTTTTCATTAAGTCCTACATTTAAGGTTTGAAATTAGGCACACAATTTACCTCTTCCTTGGACTCTCACGGGACCCTCACAATGACATGTGTAGGATGGATACTATATTTTATTAAGTCTACTTGTGTTAGGATGTTCAGGGCCTGGACCATGTCAAGCACCAAGAGTTTATTCAAATACACTCTAATCTACCTCAATTCATATGTGTTTAGGAGCATTGGGATGAAAAATTAACTACTTTCTGCCCCCAAGCCACCTCAATATAGGTAGATTGTAGTGGATTAGAGTGCAACCAAACAAGACCTAAGATGATTCTTGTTGAGTGGAGCTTTGTGTGTATTTTGTGTAGAGTAAACTCTATTATACCCCCATGAACCTATAGCCGAATCTGAAAAAACTCTCAACTCAAAAACAGAATTCTTGCCTATCTCACTTTCAAAACCGAATAAATTACTCCCTACATCAGTTAAAAATGGTTTTGATGGAGTTTTTTTAGGCACGTCATCCCTTTTCAATTCAAAAACAATTCCAGTAAACACTATATATGAGGTTTTTAAACCACAAAAATATCTTCAAGCCTAAAAAAATCTAAGAAAGTCCTAGAGCTATATTAGGACAAGATACACCCAAATAAAATATTTAGAGCCCACAAAATTACATTTTTAAGCTTTTACAAATAGGGTCAATCTATAGGAAAGTGGAAAGAATGCCCAGACAAAATAGAAAATTCTGAAATCATTCATTAGAATGTCTAAACACATTTTAAAGACTTTTTCTCAATAAAACATGATATGCAATCAGCTTGAATGCAACATACAATAATGCTAGTTGCATTCACGTTGATTACATTCTGTTGGTTTGCATCTCTGGAAAGTTTGTAAAATGAGTTTAGACATTGATTAGAAGGTTTTGCTAATTTTTATAATTTTTCTAGATAGTTTCCCATTTTTTCTAGAGCCCAATCTATTTTTGGAAGCCTCTAGAGATAACTTCACAAGCTACAAATATTTTTATTTAGGTATATCCTGTCCTATGTATCTCTAAGATTTTTTTTTCAGTTTTTTTGAGTCTTAAAGATATTTTAGCTGTTTAAAAACATATCTGTTGTCTACTGGATTTGTCTGTGGACTAAGAAAGGATGACATGACTCAAAACCAATCTCAATTGTTGCCGAGAGGGGTGTGGGGTATTAATTTGTTCGATTTTGAAAATTGGGGGTGTTAAATTTCTGATTTTTGAGTTGAGAGGTTTAGACTCAGCCACCCAGGGACATATTTTGAGGGGTCAAATGGACTTCACTCTTTTGTGTATGAGTAGAATTTAATGACGATCCTTACACTTGTTATGTCGTGCTATTTAGATCCATATAAATCTTTGAAAATACAATTTTAGAGAATTTCAAAAAAGAAAGCTTTTATTACATTTCAAGATCATTACATAGAGCTGATACAATCATTTTGAAAGCACTCCCGGTCTCTACATAGTGGGATGCACATAGCCTACAATTTTAGACATCTAAGATTTGTTACTCATTAATTCGAAGTCAACTCCACCAAAGAGAGTTCTTGTTAGAGAAAATAATTTCACAATTTATAAACTTGTGGAATCCACCTGCTTGAAACCAAAGTCCACTAGATGAGTTTGGCCCCTGACTCTATGAGTTCATAATAAATGGTCTGTTCGCTTGACTGATAAGCCATGACTGAAAGTATTGTTGGCTGATTTATTGTGAGAAAAAATGTTGTTCGTTGGCTGAAAAAATACGGCTTATAAGCCAAACGAACAGGTGACACACTGGAGCAGCTTGTTCGAATTAGCCGTACAACCCTACTGGCCTTGTAACTGTAGTTGGGTTGGGCCCTTTTCATGCCGCCCAAGCTATCTAGCGCTGCATATATGTAGATATAAACTGTAACGCATTGGCTACTAATGTAGGGAGTTAGTTCTATGCACTGTATATAATCAAGCCATGTGGCTCGATGCAATACATCTACAGTGCGTGGCATATCTTCTCTAACACAGTTGTCACTTGGCAGTGGCATTGAGCTTGAGGAGGGGAGGGAGACGGAGGAGAGCAAGGGGGAAGTGGGTAACGTACGGGCGACCAATGAGACTGAATCACTGAAGTTCTCTCTATCTCTGAATTCTGAAGGAAGAATGCACGTACAATGCATGCGACATTCTAGACTCGCATCACAAGAGTACTTACTGTCCATATCCATATTCAACATTTCAGGATTACTTTCTCTTGAAATGTCACCATATATAGGTTAGCATATGTACGAGGTAGCTAGATTCACACTAGAGCAAGAGACCATCTCAGATCAACGCTATACGGTTCCTAGTGCTCTGCTCAAAGTCCACCGTGGCCTAAAGCCTAAATGATGACAGCTTTGTGCTCCTCCACCTGGTCGTCCTCCCCCGCGGCGGCGTCGGCGGCCACCACCCGGTTCTGCCCCTCCTCGCCGTACGCCCAGCCACACACGACGAAGTACACCACGTTGGCTGCGCACAGCACCGCCAGGACCAAGTAGTAGTAGTCGTAGTGCCCCCTGTTCAGGTTGCTCGGCAGCCAGCCGGTCCCCGCGTGGATGACCCCGACGATGGCGCTGCCCAGCACGGCGCCGAACCCGAGGCCGAGCGCGAGCAGCGACACCCCGATGCTGGACATGGTCTTGGGAAACTCGGAGTAGTAGAACTCGATCTGCCCGATCAGGTTCAGGCCCTCGGCGAGCCCCGTCAGGCAGTGCTGCGGCACCAGCTTCATGGCCGACATGTGCACCGGGTCCGGGTGCACCGGGTCGCGGAGCTCCTGGGCGATCGCGGCGGCCCGGCGGACGCTCTCGGTGTGCGCGGCCACGGCCATGGCCACGGCGAAGAGCGCGAGGCCGGCGCCCATCCGCTGCCGCAGGCTGAGCCCGCGCGCGTGGCCGGTGAGCCGGGACAGGGGCCGCACCAGCACGCGGTCGTACACGGCTACCCAGACGGTGAGCGTCAGGATGGCGAAGACGCCGAAGGAGGCCGCGGGGATCTCCATCTTGCCCACCGTCCGCTCCATCGTCTTCGCTTGCAGCGTCGGGAACATCTGCTGCCCGACGATCACGCCAGGCATGATCCCCGTCGACCATATCGGGAGCACGCGGATGACGGCCTTGGTGTCCTCCACCTGCTGCACCGTGCACAGCCGCCACGGGTCGCACGCCGCCCCGTCGGGGCTGACCTCCTTGCCCGGGTTCCTAAGCACGCAGGCCCGGTTCAAGTACCTTAGCTTGTTCGTGGGAGTCCTGGGCTTGCAGCCTGCTTTGTTGTAGAAGCTCGAGGAGTCGGTGGTCTCCGGCGGCAAGGGCTCGTGGCGGTTCTTGTAGCTGGCGACGAGCACCTGCACGAAGCCGATGATGACGCTCCTGTTGGCCGCCACCTTGACGTAGAAGGGCGAGCCGAGGAGGAACAGCGTGAGCGCGGTGACCATGAGCACGACGGGCACGGCGAAGCCGACGACCCAGCCCCTGGCCTGCTGGATGTACACGATGACGGTGGCCGCGAACACGATGGAGAGGCCCAGCACCGTGTAGTACCAGTTGAAGAAGGTCTGCAGCGTCCGCACGTTCTTGGCGCTGTTGTCCCGCTTGTCCAGCTGGTCGGCCCCGAACGCCAGCGTGCAGGGCCGGATGCCGCCCGACCCCAGCGACATGAGCGCGAACGACGTGAACAGCGGCGGTAGCTGCCACGGACGCACCACGCAGCCGCTTCCCGCCGCGCACTCCGGGGTCTTCTTGTACACCGGGAGGATCGCCGTCAGGCACAGCAGGCACATCCCCTGATCCGACGCAACACGCAAATTAAATTAGCACGGCGACTGAATCAATTGCCTGCATCATGGAGCAGAGAGAGAGTTGACGGGCGCTTACGAAGAGGCTGACGCAGGAGCCGAGTGCGATGACACGGAACCGGCCGAGGCGGGAGTCGGCAAGCACGGCGCCGAAGATGGGCAGGAAGTTGGAGATGGCGTTCCAGAAGTAGAGGACGACGGTGGCGACAGCGCTGGACATGAGGTACCGCTCGGTGAGGTACAGGATCATGTTAGCCGTCAGCCCGAACGTGGCCACCTTCTCGAAGATCTCGTTCGCTGCATGCCGCCGCGAACAGAACCGCCCACCAAGCAAAAATTAAGCATGCGGACGCGCTAGAAGAAAGACATGGGTAGCTGCTCGATCGATGTTCTTACAGATGATGAAGGGAATAGTTCTGAGGCCTCCTTTCCTCCTCGCCGTCGCCTTGGGGAGGGCTTCCTCCATGGCTGAGACCTCCATGCTCGCTCGCTCAAGACGGAGGGAGCGAGGCTACAACAATGTGCACAAGCAACAAGACTGGCGCGACTGACTATTTATACGCAACCGTGTAACTGTAGCGGTCCGTAAGTAGTGATCTCAGCCTCTCGATACTCACCCGAATTTTTTATTTTTTAGTCTTTTTTTTGAATTTTTTTCACAAATATACTTCTGGAGGTAAGATTTCAAAATCTACACCCTTAGCTCGGCGTCATCGTTGCTGGCGTCGAGCTTACACTAATGGCGTCGAGGTCTCGCGTCGAGGTCTTGGACTCGACGTAGACGTGACGATGACTTAACAGGTAGCTTGAACGCCGTAGATCCTGGTGCCGAGCTCAGCGCCGCAGATATTGGCGCCATGGTCTATGGCGCCGACGTGCCGAAATGTCATTTCCAGATCCATCTGAGAGGACGGTTGCTCTGACGTCTGATCCCTGGTTTCTATTCTATGACAAGCCTAAAGGTGCAGTGGCCACCAGTACGTTGCTACGCACAGACAGAACCATTGCATCAATATACACGTCATATCGGTTGTCAATCATTCGACCGTGCTGGCGATCAATATATCCTATATACATCAATATCAATATACAGCATATCTGTGCCGGGATCGCTCCGCAGTTCCTATGTAGGAGTAGAATCCACAGACACCGTTGTTGGCGATCAATAAAACACGCACGAACAGGAACACGGCCGGTGCGGGATGCGCACGTCGCGAATCGCGATGTCGACCCTAGGCTGCAGCTGACTAGCTGACGGCGGCGGGGCCGGGCCGCCGCGACGGCCTGTGGCAAAAGCTATCACTTCCCTTCTCTAGCCTTGACAAAAGCTATCACTTCCCTTCTCCAGGCTAATAATCTACGTGATTTTACCCTTTACCCTTTACAAAATCGGCCTCCGAGAAACATAGAAGAGATAGAAGACGACAAAAACCATAGAAAATTAGTTCCAGGCTCTAGGCAACAACAGTGGTGAAAAGCGCAGTCTATTGTACTGGTGCGGAATGCTCAAAAAATTATGCCTCCATGGATTCTGAGATGTTTCTTATATACTGGTTGGCAATGGATGAATGAAGAATTAGTGGATAGCCGTTTCCACTAATATAGAGATATTTATGGTAGCATTTTACAAGTGCTTGGAAGGAGAAAGGTAAAAGGAGATGGAGAGACACGACCGTGGCAACTAATGATTGGACTTACAAATAATTTTTTAATTAACGATTGTCAGTGAGATAGAGGATTAGGTGGCCATCAAAGGATGGTTGGATTTAACTGACAATATGAATCTAATGGTTTAGATTACTTGATGATGTGGGTGGCCTGGCTCCAGGATTAGATAGAATTGATAATGGAGATTAGCTTTATAAGAGATATAGATAGATATCAAACTGGAACCGTATTAAATAGACCCTTAGTTTTGAACATGTTTCGGGCATAATAGTTACAAATGCTACATATTGAAGAATCGATCATTTGTGCACGTATGAACCATGTGTGCACAAACCTAACATAGTGGCACACACCGCGGGGAAATTAGTAATATAGAGCATTAATTACTTAAAAACTCATTTATAGAGGCAGCCAAAACCGATTTTTTGAAACAGTTATTTAGCCTGCATCTATTAGAGGCCTCAGAAAATGGGGGTGGATCTCACATGCGGGAAAGGATGGCGGTCTGTAAGTCGTCCGCATTGAAAATCATTTCTAGAATTTATAAATGATAATAAAAAATTACATTTTTTTAATCGTAGGACAAGCCAGCTAGCTAAGCACCTTGGCTATAGAAATACGTGCGTCCTCTCTAGCGAGCCTTCTTTACCACCTCACTACATATCTATTACTAATTTCCATTGGAGAACCATTCCTTTAGTAGCTTCATTGGGAAGGATTTGTAGCCTCTAGAAATTAAAAAAAAAAGATCTAGGAGCTCGTAACAAATTCTTGGGTCTTTAAATGACTTACGGTCAACTACAAAATTTAGATCTTGAGGAGAACTACCAGCTTGTTCGCTTGCTCGTAAACGATCATAAATTTCCAGCCGGGAACAATGTTTTTCTCTCACACCAAACCAGCCAGCAGTAAATAATCCACGATACGATACGGCCTCCCGAACAGGCTGTACATCTTTGGTACATGCCGTATGCATTGAGCTAGTGATCTCAAATAAAAATATCACCAGCTACAAAGTGTACATCACATCGAGAACTTCAAATTTGTTATATGTCTCTATACGTGGTCGTTTGGAAAATAAGAAGTTAAAACGGATATGATCGCTTCTACAAATTGTAGGTCCCTAGAAATCGACTTCTAGAGGCGGGCTACAGTCTACTCCATGGACTACATCATATTTATGCTATGGCCATTGAGTTGCTCAACTAATTAGAAAGGCAGATGCTCTTTAATTTTCAAACACCTTTATAAATAAAACGTGACGTCTCTTAAGATTTTTTTTTATAGTGGGGTGGTTAATTATTAGGAGCATTCTATCGTGCCTCGTGGCACTTCAAGTATGCTATGTGGTTATTAGGGAGTTTGCCGTTTAAGCTGAGCATACATAGCCATCCGGATGGGAAGGCGTGCGTGACGTAATCTAGAGGGCTAGTAGCAACAATGGATGGACAATATCATTTCCTATATTTAGCAGAGAGCCAGAGTGCACGGCCCCCTGTACCCGCACCCCAGGTGATTCCCATCGCACCTTGCCGTTTTCTCACATATTCGCCATGATAATACATGGCTGCGGTAGCCGGTAGGAGGAACTAGCTAGCAAGTAGTACTCTCTCTATCTAGGCAGTAGATTGGATTTGGTTCCCATCGATCGAATTCGCGCACTAGATAGCTAGCTCCGCCTCCGAGTGCTCAATATGCACGTACTTGACAAATTGACATTTATGCGCGTCGACGGGACGACCCATCTCATTTTGATCCTATCATTGTACGCATGTACGATCGCGGCAAGAGTGGTGGAGAGGGCCTGCATGCGCATATGCGCTAGCTGCACACATATGCTGCTTGAAACGTTTGCATTGGGTGCATCGATATCTCACGTCGACCATTTCATTGGACACTTGGATCGCATCGTCGTCCCGATCAGGAGTTGTCCGATCACCGAAAGGGCGCCACGAGGCGGCGCGGCTCGCACCGCGCGCGCTGCTTTGTTTCGCTGCACGTAGCTACTAGTAATATGCAGGAAAGATACGTCCAAGGGACACACACCATGAGAGCATGAGAGAGCATCTCGCTTTGGCGCCCGGCGGTGGATTCCACGGAGGCACCGATCGATCGAGGGCTGTAGCCAAAAGTGAAGCGACAGCGTCCAAAAAGCACATTTGTCCCCCGCCGAGCCACGTCCATCGATCAGGCCGCCGGCTGTTTACGACGGAACACCCGCGAGAGCGACCGGAACCGTGGAGGAAAGAGTCTCTTCACGGAACATGGGGCAGGCAGCGACCCGAAGTTGGGTCCGCGTCCACTGATGAGTACCAGTAGTGGTCAGATGATACGATTGCAGTAGTACGAGTACGACCATGCAGCAGGTTCTCAGTTACCGCGGATAAATTGAAGCGTGCAAACAGATGGATCATCATGCACGCACGACCGCGCGCGTCGTGTCTTGTGCGCGAGAGGGGCGAGGCCACCGCGCGCCCCCGTCCAATCGCGACGCGCGCGTCGTCGTCGCCGTCGGGGGCAGCAGCACCAAACAGGTCTGATGCATCATGCATCCCCCGCGCCGCGATTGCACTCGAGGCGCTGCGAACGACGTCGTCCATGCCATGAGCGGAACGTACTCAACGGCTCTAACCCCCTGTGATGGAGTTGCCGTGTCTGTTGCGACTTGCGAGGCGGCAGCTCCGATCCGGCCGACGAGCCTAGTTTGTTTTTTTTTGTTTTTTTTTAGTTTTTTTTTTTGGCGACGAACGAGCCTAGCTTCCTGATCACTCATCAGTACGTCCATGATCCGCCTTCTTCGTCTTATTCACAACCAAATTAGTAAGTTTGTTGGCCGACACGGTATCCACGTGCACACGGGCACATGGGTATGTAACACACACGGCAGCTGCTAATAGCTGCTCGATCGGCGCCAAAGGCGTGAGCAGGTTACCAGGGCCCAGGGGGCATGCATGACGACGCTTGTGATGGTGATGCCTTTGGCGCCTTGCATTGCCATTCACGTCGCCGAACTGACCCCCCAACGTACAGTACATAGGTCGCGGAGGGTGATGCATGCGCTCCATACGCATATGCATCATGCATGCCGACTCGCGGAGAGGGGGTGATGAGACCGATGCGCTCGGCGACCCGCTGTATCATTGTCGGCGCGGCCGCGTCGGCTCAGCACAGCCGAGACGCATGGGACTGCTTGAATTTCGTGAGCACTCAGAGTGATCATCCTTGGCTTTGTGCTGGGGATTTCAATGAGGTGTTAGAGGCGAACGAGCATTTTGGAGGGCAAACAAGGTCGGAGAGGCAAATGGAGGGCTTTAGGGGTGTGGTGCAAGCTTGTGGTTTCCTGGACCTGGGCTACATCGGACTACCCTACACTTGGGACAACAGGCAGCAAGATGGTGACAGCGTGAAGGTTCGGTTGGATAGGGGTTTTGCAACAGCAGGCTTCCTTCTTAACCTGTACAAAGATGTGAAAGTTTGGCATGTGCAGACCACGGAATCGGATCATTGTTGCTTAGTTCTCGAATGCTTCAAAAATCTCCCAGGAAGAAGAAGGAGGAGGCGGCACTTTCGATATGAAAATATGTGGCGCCGTGATCCAACATATGTTCAAGCGGTGGAGACAGCATGGAGCAATCTGGGTACGGTGGGGGCGGTACACTTGGTCAACTTTCGGAACATCTCGATGGCTGAGTGGGATCGCTCCACCTTTGGTTCAGTGTGGAAACGCTTAGTGCAACTTCGGAAAGATCTTGAGTCGCTGAGAGGCCAGTCCATTGGTTCAGGGCCGACTCGAGAAGAACACCGAGTGATGTCTGAGATCTCAGAACTGTTATCCAGGGAGGAAACCATGGAGAAGCAACGCTCGAGAGTAGATTGGCTGCGTGAAGGGGATCGAAATACATCTTTCTTCCAAGCCAAATCGAAGGAGAGAGCTAAGACGAACCGGATCTCCTCTCTGAAAAACACTGATGGTGAAGTGGTGACTACACAAGACTACAAGAGGAGCTGGAAAAGGTGGCGAAAGATTTCTATGTCCACTTATTCACAGCTCAGGAGGCCTTGGATACAGAGGCGATACTAGATCATGTGCCGGAGAAGGTTTCCCAGCAGATGAATGAGGAGCTGACCAAACCGTTCACGGCAATTGAAGTGGAGAGGGCAATGTTCATGATGGGCGCCAACAAGGCTCCCGGACCTGACGGCTTCACGGCAGGCTTCTAGGTAAACATGACGACCATCGTGCTTATACCGAAGGTAAAGAACCCACAGGAGATGAAAGAATTTAGACCTATTTCTCTATGCAATGTTTTATACAAGCTTTGCTCGAAGGTTCTTGCCAACCGATTGAGAGCGTTTCTTGATGAGATTGTGTCGGAGGAGCAAAGTGCCTTCGTGCCAGGGAGACTCATCACAGATAATGTGTTGATTGCATATGAGTGCACCCATTATTTGCAGCGGAAAAAAGGCAAATCAGGTGCCTGTGCTGTTAAACTTGACATGGCTAAAACTTATGACCGAGTGGAATGGGAATACCTGAGGAAGATAATGGTGAAGTTGGGCTTCCACGACACCTTTGTTTCCCTAATTATGAAGTGTGTAAGGTCAGTTTCCATGTCTATTCGGGTTAATGGAGTATTATCAGAATGTTTCAGACCGAGTAGGGGGATCGGACAAGGAGACCCGATCTCCCCCTACTTGTTTCTTCTGTGTGTCAAGGGGCTGTCTTCTTTGCTGAGAAATTTGGGGCCAGTGTTCTTATCCAGAGGAGTGCGCGTGGGTGTTCACGCCCCCTGGATCTCACACTTACTCTTTGCGGACGATTGCATTGTCTTCTCAGAAGCGTCACAGAGAGGGGCTTCACGTCTTCAGCAGATTTTGGACATCTACAGCCGGGGTTCAGGACAGTTAGTGAACCGAGACAAGTCTGCGGTGTTCTTCAGCCGTAACTGTACCGATGGCATGAAGGAAGAGGTACAACAAACTCTGAACATTGACAAAGAAGCTTTGGCTGAAAAATACTTATACCCCATTTGGATGTAAACATTGAGACCTGGGATTTGGAATTGGATGTGACTTTTTCCAATGCTGCTGTTTGGATGTCTTCGGTATTGTGAGATGGAATTGAAGCACGATTCCACGGTATTCGCCTATAACTGAATCGGCCTCCCTTCAAAACCGAGCTCGACCCCTCTGCATTGGACCGAATTCACTTACCTGCTCCATCGAACCCCGCCGGCTGCTCTCACCTCACCATCGCCGCAGGAGGCTCCCGCCTGACTGCTGCCGCATCATGTAGGATCCTCACCGGAGACTCCTGCCCAACAGCCGCCGGAGGCGGAGCTCGGCCCAGTGCACCTCCACAGCTGCGTCCTGTGGATCTCCCGGTGCACCTCCGCCGCCGTGTCCTCACCTCGCCACACGCCGCGCTAGGGGCGAGCGTGGGGAAGCAAAGCGGCGCGGAGGGCAGGGGCGAGCACGCGAAGGGCAAGAACGCGCAGAGAAGGAAGCGGAGAGGGAAGGGAGCGTGCGCCATGGGGGGAAGGGGCGAGCGGATGGGGAAGGGGAGCGTACGCTGTGGAGGGCAGGGACGTGTGCCGTGGATAGCAGGCGAGCGGAGCGGCGCGGAGGTAGGGCCATAGGGGCGAGCGCGTGGGGAAGGGGAGAGATGACGGCCCTCAGATTCCAACTACAGATTCTCTGTGCAACCAAACAATATATTTGGTATTGGACCTAATTCTATTTCAGCGTTGCGTTGGTATTGCTATCCAATTCAATTCCTCCAAGCCAATATCTACATCCAAACATAGCCTTAGGCCTTCCTACAGCTCTAGGGCGGTCTACCTCTGAAGCTTTTGAATTTATGCCAAACCGGGTAAGAGGGTTGATTGGAACGTGGAGTGGAAGGGAAGCTAGCAGCGCTAGGCGGGAGGTGCTTTTGAAGTCGGTTGCCCAGGCTGTGCCCACATACTCCATGAGTTGTTTTCTACTGTCAAAGACAACGTGCAAGAAAATAAAAACACCCATTTCCAATTACTGGTGGGGTGGCTCAGCGGATAGCAAGAAAATTCATTGGCAGAGCTGGGAACGTCTCACATTTCCTAAAGCTTTGGGTGGAATGGGGTTTCGGGATCTGCGGAATTTTAACAAGGCGATGCTGGGCAAGCAGGGGTGGAGACTGATGACTAATCCTGAAAGCCTGTGTGCTAGAGTTCTAAAAGGGAGGTACTATCATGATGGACAATTCCTTACAAGCACAAGGAAGAAGCATTCAAGTCACACCTAGCGTGCCATTCTAGCGGGAAGGGAGGTCCTAAGTCAGGGACTGATAAAGAGAGTTGGCGATGGAAATTCTATAGATATTTGGAATGATCAACGGATACCGCATCACTTTGGAGCAAAACCTCTTACTCCTAGAGAGGGTCAGCCGGTGGCGTTGGTTGTTGATCTGATTTCACCGAGTGGTCACTGGAGGGAGGATTTCATCCGACAACAGTTTATACCGGTGGATGCTAATGCTACACTAAGTATTCCAGTTCGACCTCAGTATGAAGATATATGGGCCTGGGAGCCTGAGAAACACGGCGTCTACTCCGTTCGATCGGCATACAGACTGCTTGATGCGGCGAGAATCAGAGATGCCGAGGAGGATGCTGGGGGGCGCTCAGGAGATGTCGCGTGGAAGAAAATCTAGAGCTTGAAAGTTCCACCGAAGGTCAAGGTGTTTTGGTGGCAAGTGCTGCATGAATTCCTACCAGCCCGACAAATCCTTCACCGTAGACATCTGGAGCCGATCGCGAACTGTGAGGTTTGCGGAGCTGAGGAGGAGACGATCAGACATGCACTGTTGGAGTGCACGGTGGCCCGGCTATTTTGGGACCAAATCAAGGTACTTACAGGAACGAAAATCCCACGCCTACACCATGCAACCTGGGCAAGGGAACGTATGCTCTGAAGATGAATGAGCAACGATTATCATTGGGATGTACTCACTTTGGATGCAGCGCAATAGAAGAAGACATGGGGAGCAAGAAAAGCCGATCAAGGTGGCGGTGAAATGGACAGTGGACACGGGCTTTGTGTTTGAATTTATATGGATAGTTTCTCTAAATCCATATGAAGAAATTCTAATAAATCTTAAAGGCCAAATACTTGTGTTTCCTAATGGCCTTTAATGTTTAAGCCCATGAATAGAGGTGGGAGGTACAACATCAATTAGTATCATATTGCTAGTTGATGTGGAGGTAGGGGGTTCTCATCCCTATATATATATGTACCAATCCTCCTGAAAAAAGACACACGAAAAATTGCTATTGGGAGTTCTAGTTTGGAAAATCCAAATGTAGTAAATTAGTATTTTCCTTTTCTCGCTGCTGCGCCGCCACCGTAGTCTCTCCATCCGGGCATCTGCGTGCACTGACGTTCGGGAGAGTATGTCTCCGGAACCCTCGTCCTTACGATCCTGCACCGGGAGAGGACGAATAAGGTTTTTGGGAAGCGCTTGTCGTGCGACTGCTCCCGACTTTCACGACGGGTCGTCTTTCATCCAAGTCAGGCGACGCTACGTCCCGGCGTATTCGTCATCAGCTGCTCCGAGCTCTTCCTTCACCACTTATCGACGACTTAATACCACCACCACCAGCGTCTCTCTCTGCATCATCTTCACCAGCGACACCATTTTCTTCTGCAAACAAAAGGTACACACTACTTGACCAATCTATTATTGTCGTTTGTCTACTGTGTTGATCATGATGATCTTAGCTATGTTGCTAGCTATATTGCTATTAATGTTGCCTGATTTAACTAGTATGTTAGAGATCTGCATGCTAGTTTATGAGATTATCATAATTTGTATTCTGCTATTAATGCTGCCTGATTTAACTAGTATGTTAGAGATCTGCATGCTAGTTTATGAGATTGTCATAATTTGTATTCTGCTATTAATCTGTAAATTAATCAGCAAATTGCCTAATTATTCAACACTTTGATCTCTGGCAGCTCTCGCATCCACATGTGACAGCAGCGGTGACCGGGAATGAGCCGCACTGGGAAAGGCTGCCTACAGGATGGATGAAATGCAACACCGATGGTGCCTTTTATGAAAATCAAAGGAAAGGAGCAACTGGTGCTGACTTGCTGTGATACGCGATGAAGCTAGAGGGTTTGTGCAAGGAGGGGCTCAGTGGTATGGTCATGGCCTCGATGCTCTCACTATGGAGGATCTTGCCTGTCGAGATGGCTTGGTCTTGGCACAGCAGGCGGGGGCTCTAAAGGTCTGGCTCGAGTCTGATTGCCAGGAGTCGGTGCACCTGTGGAATGCGGGTGAGAATCAGAGATCACATGTTGCAACACTTCTGAGGGAGATTAGGGGCTGAGCTTGGGCTTTCAAGATTTTAAGTTTTCTTTCATTAGCAGGAAATGTAATAGAGTAGCCCATGTGCTAGTAGCTAAGCAGGTCACGGGTGATGCAAGGTCCGGGTGGTGGCAAGAGTGCTCGGATTGCATCGTTAACCTGATGTCTGCAGATTGTAGCCCCGTTTCATCTTAATGAATGAATCCCCAATGTCAAAAAAAAAAAAAAAACCCGACTTGGAGCCTGTCTCCAAGCCTTCTCTAAGCCGAGTTCGTGCCCAATAGAGGTGAAAATTAATAAATCAATTCGTATGGAATATCGGATATAAGATGTCACTACTTTTCATATTATTTTGATATATATTCAAATAGGTTTGGATAGGAACACAAATCGATTAGGAGATACTTATATACTATATTTCTATTAGAGAGAAGCAAATTGAAGAGCATGCTATAAGTTTTAGAGTAGAAATATAGCATGGTGATCTATAGAATCAATTTTTATCTCTCACCTTAGAATTTGAGATAGACTTATTCGTGAGCTTGGGAAAGTTATGGAAATATCAAATTCCAAACCAAATAGCCTAATCCATTAACTAGATTCCAATTCCCTTAAAATTAAAGGATACAAACGGCCCCGTAGAGACTTTCAAAATGATAATTGACTTCCGTAATGAATATGAATTAATCATAGATAATTTTAAAAGTTATTCCCTCTGTTCTAAATTGTAAATCAAAATGGCTTACAATTTGGAAAGTGAGAGTAAATGGCAACTATTCGCAAACTATTAAAACTAGTACACTTAGCCATATTAAATTTAATATTGTTTAACTATATTAAAAAATAAAATAATATAATTTTAAACAACATTACTAATGTTAAAATCAATTTCATTAATCATTAGTTATAGAGATAACTTTTGAATAGTTTCAATGGTACATCATTAACAACATTGGCCCCGTTCGCTGGTCTGAAATTTGGCTTAAACTGGCTGGAAACACTGTTCCGGCTGAATTGTTGTGAGAGAAAAACACTGTTCCGACTGAAAAAAAGAAGCCGAACAAGCCATTTTAAGACAAGCGAACGGGGCCATTGATATGAATATCGTTTGTCATTAATCATAGATGTATCTATTAGCTAGATAGTTTCACTAGGTACTTTATTCGTCACTATGTAGATAATATCGGATATCCATCATCCATATTTTGAATACAGATAATATCGGATATCAGGGGCCGGCACCAAATCCTATGGCGCGGAGTGGTGCAACCTCCGACACCAAAGGTCACAACATCCCTAGCACTAATATGATTTTTAGGGGCGGCTCCAGAGGTTTTGTAGGGGCGGTTTGCCTAGCCGCCCCTACGCAAGGGTCTCTACAAATCATGTATTTGTAGGGGCGGTTCCCAGGCCGTCCCTACAAATCGATTTCTAGGTGTGGCTGGTGTTTTCAGCCGCTCCTATAAATCTATTTGTAGAGGCGGCTGTAGTACCAGCCGCTCCTACAAATACCTGTTTGTAGAGGCGGTTCAATCTATAACCGCCCTACAGTACGTTTTTCAGAAAAAAAAAATTCAAATTTATAATTTAAAATCGCGTTACCGAACGCCTCGCGACCAACATTTCGAACCGCGTTCGCGTTGCCGAACGCCCCACAACCCCGACTACAATCACAAGAGTATTATAGAAACTACAATTACAACTCCAATTCAGAAGAATATATACAGCCCATTATTAAATATACAAATTCTATACATATTGTTATCAACGTCCTAGAGCTAGCCTTTTAGTCTCACGAAGGTGTTGGTACTGAGGATTTCTACCTAAGTCAGACTCTCGGTCATGGTAGGCTCCTTTGAGGTGTACAATCGGATCCAATATGAAGTTACAAAGATCACCGACGAGCTCTAAGAGTTGGTCATCCTTATATGGGTCTCTTTTCATTCCTTTCTCTTCTCTCCACTACAAGATAACAAGTTTCGGTTTAGTATTTCATATAATGTACAGAGTTTTTATACTATGGGTGAAGAGGTTCAAACTTACCCTTAAGGGGTGTCTCCTGTAGGCACCGGTGTTACTCATCATCGAACATATATAGTATTCACAATGTACACTCTCAGGCTTCTGCTTGGGGCACTGTGTGTTTTGCATATGAAAATGTTAAGTAATGCTTTTGACAGCTATGTAACAGAGTACTAAAGAAGTTACACTTACCGCACATAGTGTTTTTATAGCCAGCTTTTCCTTCCTTGTTGGATCATGCCTTCCGTGATGATTAGTGACATAGAACCTAAATGCCATGTTCGAATTATTTTAGCAAATACAACTTGTTAGAATCCAAAAGTGAACGTTACAAGTACGTATACAAACATATAAGCTAATGAGGATTGTCGATATGTATACGTCTTGAGAATCGATATGAAGTCTTTGTATGTCATCGGATTCCTATCTATTGAATCAAAGACACATGCCATGCTCCTCCCGACATCGACGGCTATACAAATCCAGTGGTTGCTGCATGGATTTAATCATAGAACTAGATAAGCCCTTTTGCATCGAATAAAATATATCGAACAAAGCTTTAAGTATAGAGTCGAACTTACTTGAAGTTGTATGGTAGCCATATAGTAGAGTGTTGTTGGAGGGTTTTGAAAGCCAGAGCAATATATGCCGCAACCTTAAGGGACTCTTCCCTTAGTTTTGCCGTACGGATGTGCTCTTTCTCCCGAAGAGTCTTTCCAACAGCTAGTTCTTTGACATCCAGTAGCCACCGTTTAGGGTAATTAAAATTTATTTGTGCTATATCTTGAGGGTCTATATACCCGGCTTTCACACTTGGCATTTGTTTGACAATGTGCACTTGCATTCTACAAATCACGGCGTGGGTTAGTTACAACAAAATTCAAAGATTACATTCATATCATATCGGGAGGACAAGAACTTACAGGCACCACGTGCGAATTAGATTCATCTCCATTTCTCCCAGGTGAAAGCATGTGTGCATGTCATTGAAGTCAAAGACAATTTTCCCGGTGGGCTTCCAAATGTGCCGGTGGGGAAGCATGCTTATATGAGATCTATGCTCGTTGGGAGAACACGCAAGTACCAATCATGGAACCTTCTCATTCCAAGTGGTAGGCGCTGAATGTCCTAGTTTGGTAGAAAGGGTTTGCCTCTTTCATATGTTTTCGGGCAATCCTTTGACCATTTGATGGCATCAATATTTGGATACTACTTTGCAATTTGGTGGAGTTTGCTAGTGACGGCCTCCTCAGAACCCCATGATGGGACTTTTTTAACTTGGTTCTCTGGTTTGAACTGGTCATGGAAAAACCACTTGGACACCGACGAGACATCTTTGATCGGAACATAAACTGGTCTTATGGTGATTGGATGCTTCTTTCGAAGTTTCCATTCAGGCACGTCCTCATCTTCTTGTGCATCACCTTCTTCAGGAGGCACTCGTTGTTCATGTATTGGCTGTGCTTGTTGAGAAGACTGTGGCATCTCATCATGCACTTACTTGATACGAGCTGGAGAAGGTTGTGGCATCTCATCAGGCACATGCTCGCTAGGAGGCGGGGAAGAATGTGACATCTCAGGAATGTGGTCACGGGACGGTGAAAATATCTTCCCGACCTCAACAACTCGCTCCAAATTTGGAAGAGGGGGAGGCAGCGAAGAAGCAGTCAATATAATGTCCCGTTTGTGCCAGAGGATGAACTGCCCCATAACGTCTTCGAGTAACACCAGACCCTTGGGAGTTGCGTAGTCTATCCTCCACTGCATGAACTCGGGCTTCACTATATGCACCTCGACCCTAGTGTAGTCCGGTGATATCTTATTATTATGGTGTAAGCCACCGGGAGGATGTGCCACACCCGTTGCCACCTCCATCATAGTGTTCTGCCGGCCGCTGAGAAACACCAAGGTGCAACTAGTTGGTTCCTATACGCAATCAACGGGGGTTGTGGCTGCAGTGGAACCTTGGCTGCTAGGAACTTTCAGAGGGCTGTCAACTAATGCTAGTTCTCCCGGTGGCGTCACTAATATCCGTGGCTCCGTAGATAGTCCTTAATCCTCTAGCGCCTTCGCAGCTAGAGCCTTCACTTGGAGCTCAAGACTAGTCTCCTGGTCTCTGCCATATTTCTTGTACATGTGCCTGTCCTCTTCGAATCCTTGCTTCTAGGTTATCCTTTTCCCTAGCCCCCTGGTGCGGCCTGTGTGCTCCTTGTTTCCCAAACCAAGGCTAAGCTCATCTCTCTCTCTAGAAGGATTGAATGAGCCCTTCTCCTTGTCTTCAGTATATTTCAGTATCCTTGATACTGCCTCTTGGGTCTCTGGCTTATTAAACTTAAGATTATCGCCAGATGATTCTGTACTCCTCGCATATATCCAATTTCTTGAGCGTACCTTCAAATTCATCACATCGATATTCCCAGCAGTTGTGGCCTCTTCGTCCATCTTCCTAAGTTGCTATTCCTTAGCATAGTAGCCACCGGGGCCTAGATGATGGTGGTGTTTGTTCCTCTTCGCCAGCTCGGTGTTACGGGCACTAAGCTCCAATGCCTCCGGTGAAGTCTTCTGTGCCACGAGTTCCTCCCATTGACTAGGAGTTATTTTGCCAAACTCTTTGAAGGGAGTTAACCCCTTTTAGATATACTTCATGTTGAGCTCCGACCTCTAATGTCGGAATGACTCTCCCATCATCCTGAAAGTATTTTTTTTACCAGTTCGTGCTTACCCTCCAGAAATCTAAAATTGAGCTTCAGCTTCCTATCCTATAGTTCATTCTTTTTATTCTCTGGTACCTCTTTCTAGTTAGGGATTGCTGGGTTCAATTTATCTTTTACTAGGGCCCCGATCGCATTACGGAATCGTCCTCTTAATTCCTTCGGCTCAAGGATCTCCCCTGCTGGCCCGACCTCCGTTATCACATAGCATGCCTTATCTGGATATAGATTTCCTTTTCTATCCCCTCGTTTCCTCTTAGGCTTGGTAGTCGTGGTTGTGTCTTCAGGTTGTGGAGCAGAGGCATCGTGATCCGTCTCTGTGGCTATTGCCTCTGCTCTCCTTTCCTCTACTCCGTCTTGTCCAGCGAGATGTCATGAACGTCGACGTCGTCTTTTCCAAGTTTCAGGAGGGACTTGTATATACGATAGGTCAAAGTGTTAGCAGAGGTAACACAACCAAAGCTTTAGCAAAATTTACAAGCTAAGGCTTTTTCCCTACCTCCTCGTTCGGGTCAAAATCCTTGTTCAAATCTTGCTCCGTTGGCCTCCTTCTGGCTTCACGTGGGAAAGGATCCTCGGGACTTACATATCCCTCTTCTGAGTCATCATCGTCATCATCTTCTTCTTCTTCGCCTTCAGCAGCCTTTCCTGCTCTTTCTTCTGCTCCCCCTTCCTCCTCGTCACACTGCTCCTGAGTAAGCATCACTTCTAAATCCTTTTCTAACTCGTTATCGAACTGCTCCCGAGTTAGCTGGTCCTGTAGTGCTTGCTCCTCATAGGTTGGCTGCTCATCATGCTCGGGGCATCGGGCTGCACTGTCTGGTATCCACGACATTATTTCACGCTTTGTTCTAATAGATGCAAGAAAGTGTGCTTTAGGTATGTGAGAAGGTATAAGAAATAAAAAGGGCTATAAACCAAAGTAGTCCTATAAAACAACAATATATTAAAAAACTAGTAGTAGCAGTAGTAGAGGCCTCAGAAACATGTCAATCATCATTTGATCATGAACTTGGAGCATCAAGGCATCATAACAGAGAAGAGAGGAGAAGGTAATGTAGGGGCGACTGCTAATGATGCCAAGTTCCTCACAAGTTCTTGATCATTAGCTCATATTCTATATAATGTATGGACTTGGACAATTTCATCATCGGCAAAACAAAGGAGAATAGAGGAGAGGGGAGATTTGGCAAAAAAAGCAACAACTGCTTAATAAACATAGTGCAGCAGCTGATGGCAAAAGACAGGACAACAAGTCCTAGGTGAGTCCTAGGAGATTTGGCAAAAAAAGCAACAGCTGCCAAACAAGAGAGAAGAGAGGTGAGTTGAAGGGAGAAGAGAGAAGAGAGGTCTGCATATTATTTAACTCAGCAAAGGAGCAGCTGCTACTACCAAACAAGAGAGAAGAGAGGAGAAGAGAGGTGAGAGAAGAGATAATAGAGGTCTGCACATTATTTAAATCAGAATAGGAGCAACTGCTGCTGCCAAACAAGAGAGAAAAGAGGAGAAAATAGAAGAGAGGAGAAGAGAGGTGAGTAGAAGAGAGAAGAGAGGTCTACATATAATTTAACTCAGCAAAGGAGCAGCAGCTACTACCAAACAAGAGAGAAGAGAGGACAAGAGAGGTGAGGAGAACAGAGAAGAGAGGTCTGCATATCATTTAACTCAGCAAAGGAGCAGCTGCTGCTGCCAAACAAGAATTGCTGGATAGCAACAAAAAAAAGTAGCAGCGTAGCTATTGCCATATAGGAGAGTAGTAGAAGCAGCAGTTGTTGTAAATGACAGGAAATGAGTTCAAGCACTTAAGCAGTAGAAAAACAGCAAGACATGTAGCTAGGCAACATAGACCAAGAATACCTACCACTATTAACAAGACATGTAGCTAGGCAACATAGATCGGGGAGCAGTACTGTGAGGGGGCAAGGGTGGAGAGGTACATGGAGATGCTGGTGAAGAAGGCGGAGGAGCAGGGTGCAGAGTTTGTGTCCTTCGATGATGCCAAGGGAGAGTGGAAGTTCAGGGTGAAGCACTTCAGCGCCTATGGGCTTTGGTGATATCCTAAGTAATTCTGATGCCGGAGGAGTGAGGGGATGGACGATGGAATGTCTTGTAGTTAAAGTAACATTTTTTTTGTTTGCTTTGATGGAGCAGTACGCTTTACACTCTTGTCAAATGTCATGCTGGGTTATGTTGTTCTCCTTTTGTGCAAAATATTTGAGTTGCTGTAAAATGCTTGCAAATTGAGCTGTGCTGCTGAAAACTGCAGCAGCAGCAGAATCTGCCATAAAAGTAAGGCGCGCTACCTATCATCAACTAGGATTGCCCATGCGCTGGTATAGGAGTTGAAAAAAATTCAATGAAATAATGGAAGTATAAATGGACAAAACTCTGATGCGAATCAAACTAAAAGGATATTATGTTTTTGTTACGAAGCATATAACTTAGATAACTTTGTCAATGAAACTTCAAATGCAAGAACATCAAATATGATTATCTAAATAAATGATAACAGTATAGTATTTCAATGAAACTTCAAATGCAAGAACATCAAATATGATTATTTAAATAAATGATTATCTAAATATGATTATTTAAATAAATGAATTCTATGGGGGACAAAAGTGCTGCATTGCACGTTGGAGTGGCCAAATTGACTGACTTCACTCCCCTATAGTACTGATTGTCACTATAAGATGCTCGTTACTTCCCTTAATTGTACCAGCCTAGTTGCTAGTGGTGGAATAGAGTTCAGGTGCATTTAAACATGCAATCAATTATTAACTGATCAAAGAATTTAGTATAACTACAAGAACTAGTTAATCTGATGCTACTTGTGGGCATGTGACTCTACATCATGTTGAATCTTCTGTGGTGTTTTCTACCTAAACAGGACAGATATATATGGTCCTAGGCGAGGTGGGAAAATTTTACAGAGAAAATAAACGGCTTCAAATTAGAATGGAAAAATAATTGATTTTGGGAGACTGAAATTATCTGAATAATTCAAATTTCCTTTAGTTGATAACTGATATCTTATTCTTATGGCATGTAGATGAAGAAGGCAGATAAACAACATAAACATATTTGTTTATTTATATTTGCTCTCAAATCAGCGGGTTGCTGCATGAGGCAGCCTTCTAACGCTTGTTGGTGATCTCAGATCCTAGACGAACGTGACAGTCCTCCTTAGCAAATTATAGGGTTTTTAGATCAAAGATTAAATGCCTAGAAAGATAGCAATATAATCGAGTACCAGGTTACTGAAGTTTTGGAACAGTACACAAATATTAAAAGTAACACAGGTTATATGCTCACAGGTTTAACTAACTGATCACCAAGTAATCAATTCATCAGTAGAGATAAAAATACTAGGCAGATAATAAGACAATGCTGAAACTAATCAACACTACCCTTCACTGTCACGTTGTCTCACTACACCGCATTGTATCATCGAGCAATTTAATCCGCCCACGCAATTGCAATCACACCCAAGTAACACAGTACTAGCAGATTGCACAAATGTAAATATCTGAACTGAAAACCGAGAGGGGCAACGGGTAACTCACAGCACGTAGATTGCACCAACCCGAGAAGCAGAGGTACACCACGCAGCAGGGAGCCTAGGAACCAGGCCACGGTTGACAAAGACACGAACAAAGCGAAGACGGCACCACACAAAGACGACGATAGCAACCGCACGCGCGCCGTCCGAACCAAAAGCACAACACCACAACACCACCACTACCAGTACCACACGAAGATGGCACTCATAGGTCACCGAACGGAGTTCGACGAACGCGACACCCGCGCTAGTACGTGAATGCCCTGCAATACCACTCAGACCCTAACGAACTGTAAAACCAGGGGACCCAAGTCGTCGCGCCGGGCACCATCCAGAAGAGTCGGCACCACTGCACGACCAGAGGTATGAACCCCAAGAGAACACGTCGATCCCGGTTGGAATCGGTCAGAGCTTCGTCGGAGTTGTGGTGGATTTCAGAGAGGTGTCAAGTGGAAGAAGCCGTTGAAGGGGGCGCGTGGGTGCGCCGCCGGCCGCCAGTGGAGGTGCGCGGAGGCCGCCCACCAGTCGAGGTGCGCGGAGGCCACCCGCCGGTGGAAACCCTAGGGAGGCGCGCGGGTGCAGGGAGGAACAGGCGCGCACGGAAACCCTAGGGCGGGGAGGAGCAGGCGGGAGGGGGTGCGGGTGTGGGGAGAGGACACGGGTGCGGGGAGGAGCAGGCGCGCGGGTGCAGGGAGGGGGCGCGGGTCCGAGAGGCGGCGTCGGCGGGGCAGCCTGACGGCGTCGGAGGAGAAGAGAGCGCCCAACAACAGACAACACCCGTGCGCCCTTTCTTTTATAGTCGGGATGATTTGTAGGGGCGGTTCTTGATCCAGTCGCCCCTACAAATGCATTTGTAGGGGCGGTTCCAAATCCAACCGCCCCTACAAATATTTTTTATTTTTTTAAATTATTAATTCTGTATTATAAAAACAATTGTGTATATATAAAACAATTGTGACCAAAATAAAAGTAATATAAAAATAATTGTGTATATGCACAAATATCATATTTTGAATTATTCTATATGAAGAAATATATATATAAACAACTGTAGTCAAAACAATATAGAAACAAAAAAACAAAAATTAAAAATTTGAATTTTAAAACTTCGACTACAATTTTATGACATTAAATGAAATAAAATGAAAATATTGTAAACATAAAAATTGTATAACTCATCAAAATGTACAACTTTTATTTGGTCATCTTGTCATGTGACTTTGTTTGAACGATTCAAATTTTGAAATTCAAACAATTTCAACTTGAAACAATATTTTGAAAAAGTAAATGATTTCAGATGAAAAACTTATGAATACCAAAGTTGTAGAACTCATCAATATGTACAACTTTTATTTTGATCATATTTTCATTTGACTAAATTTGTATAGTTGAAATTTTGAATTTCAATAATTGGCAACTTCAAACAATGTTTTGAAACCCTAAATGATTTCAACAATAAAAGTCGTGAACATAAAAGTTGTTGAACTCATCACTATCTACAACTCTTATTTTGGTCACTTCTATATGTGACAAAGTATTAGTAAACATTGTTCATAAATTCACATATGACTTATAGTTTCCTGAACTATACGAGAAACATGTTGATTTGTGAACAATGTTTAATATCACTTTGTCAGATGAAGAAATGATTAAAATAAAAGTTGTAAATCTTGAAGAGTTATACAACTTTGGTATTCATCACTTTTTCAGCTGAAATCATTTAATGGTTGAAAATCTCGTTCAAACTTGTCATTTTTTTAAATTTGAAAATTTGAAGTGCTCAAACTTTGTCAAATGAAAAGAATAACCAAATCAATATACTAATTTGATAGGGTAAGATTTTAGAAAATTTTAGGAAAAAAATCATCACATTTAAAGTTAGTATGAGGGATAAAGACTAGTTACAAATTTTACCGGAGATTAAAAAGTAACAGCACAACTGTTCATGATGATCAATGATGAACAAGTATGATTTCTCTTTTTAATCTATGGCAGAAACTTGTAACTAGTTTTTCTCCCTCATACTAACTCCAAATGTGATGGTTTTTTTTCTAAAATTTTTATAAATTCATGCTCTATCATTTTAGTCTAGTTATCTATCTTTGTCACTAATTTTGAACAATTCAAATTTTAAATTTTAGAAAATGACAGCTTCAAACCTAATTTTCAAACACTAAATGATTTCAACTATAAAGGTGATGAATATAAAAGTTATATAACTCGTCAAGATCTCATATTTTTATTTTGGTTATTTCTTCATTTCATAAAGTGTTAAGTGATTTCATAAAGTTTTAGTAGTAATAGAGTGGATGTTCAAATAGAGTCATCTGGATGTTGTAAAGGGTAGTCTCACACACATACATAAATGCAGTGTCACACACATACAAAAATATGTAGTCTTACACACGTACATAAATATATAGTGTCACATGCATCCATAAATGAAGTCTTACAAACACACACTTACATAAACACTCAACGTTCAACAACTAGCTAGCCCGCTGTAACGACTTTCCCCTTGACACATTTTGGTTCCCATGGTAATATGTCTTTGGGGAGGTTCTTTTCTACAACACTGATCTTCTTAGGAAAGTCTATGAATAGCGGCATCTTATCGTAGTTATTGTAAGCTTCAACATCGTCCACGCCATCAACTCCAATAATGTGCTGTTTCCCGGAGGCAACCACGTGCTTTGTCTTCTTCTTCGGGGGGAGGTTACTTTGTGGGTCAGACATATAGAAAACTTGTGCGACACGTGAAGCGAGCACCCAAGGGTCATCTTGGTAGCCTAGATTCTCGAGGTCCAGGAGTCTCAATCCGATCTCGTTTAGTTGGTGTTGTTTGATCCAGTGACATCGAAATAGGGCCACCGTTATATCCCTTCCATAGTCAAGTTCCCATATCTCTTCAATGATGCCAAAGTATTGGATCTTTTACCCCAATCTATCGAGAGCCTCTATTTGAACGCCGTTGTTTTGGTTCACATATTTACTATCCTTTGCGTGGGTATAGTACGTATACCCATTGATGTCATAAGCATTCCAAGATGTCACTTGTCTTGATGGCCCCTCCGCTAACCTACTGATGGTAATAGAGTCTATGGTTTCTCCAGGCGGTATGTTTTGGTCCTTCAACCATGTAGTTAGTCGTTGCTTGTGTTGTTTCATGACCCAATAATTTGAATGGCTATTTCTCTCCGCCATAATGATAGCCAAGTGTTCATCAATGTACGGTTGCATCAGTTGTGTACTTTGCAAGACACTGTAATGCGCCTGACTCACCTCTTTGTAATCATGGTCGATGAACACTTTTCTACCACTGGTGCCCTTCCCAGCCAGCCTTCCCTTGTGACGAGAATCAGGTTTACCAATCCCTTTCTGTACTTTTAGGTACTCTTGACAGCACTCGACGACTTCTTCAGTACTGTAACCCTCTATCATGGAGCCCTCTAGGTATGCTCGATTATGCACATATCGACTTAGAACCGACATGAACCGCTCGTATGACCACATTTCATGCAAGTAGCAAGGGCCCAGCGCCTATATATGATGAACCATGTGAATCATGAGATGTGGTATTATATCAAAAAAAGCAGGAGGTAAACACATCTCCAGTTGATTTTGTGTCTCCACCACAAATTCATGTAGGTCACTCAGCTCTTGCTTGCCAGTCGTCTTCTGTGAGATCTTCGAAAAGAAGTAGCACATGCGGGTGATGGCCATTTTCAAGAACTCTGGCTTTATAGCCCTGATTGCAATAGGTAGAAACACTGTCAGCATCACATGGCAATCATGAGCCTTGCAGTGTGTTATTGACAAGTCCTTCATCGACACTAGCTTTTTCACATTTGCTGAAAACCCAGTCGGGACTTTGATCCCCCTCAGGAAAGTGCATATAGCTCTCTTCTCGTTTGGTGTTAGGTTGAAGCACGCCGCGGGCAGAGTGTATTTTCCATTAGCCTTAGGTACCGGGTGAAGCTGTGACATCACGTTTAGTTGCACCATGTCTTTCCGTGCTTTCAGACCATCCTTTCACTTGCCTGTGTCCATCAAGGTAGCAATGAGACTCTCAAACATATTCTTCTGCACGTGCATAGCATCAATGACATGGGGGACCTCCAAGTTTAGCCAATAAGGCAGATACTGAAAGAAGATCGATTGTTTCTTGAAAGGTACTCCTTTGACAGGAGGTGTGCTTCTATCTCTGTTCGTTCCATCTGGATTCTTCTTTCCATAGACGACGCGTATGTTTTTCATCATTCTGTACACATGTTCTCCGTTATGACGTCCCTCCGGAGGGGGTTCAATCTCCAGGGCGTTGTCATAAAATCTAAAGAACAATTTGCTGCGGTACTTGTGACTTGTCTTTATGAAGCATCGGTTCCTTAGGTAAACTATCTTCTTGGATGCATCCAGGTACACCCATGTAGTACCATCCAAGCAAACCAAGCATCCCGTCTTTCCTTTGATCTGTCTAGACAAAGCAAACAGCACGGGGTAATCATTGGTAGTAACAAATATTATTGCTCTACATATGAAGTCCTCCTTTCGAAACGCATCGTACATCTGCTCCCCATGCGTCCATAGCCTCTCCATTTCTTGCATCAAAGGCTCGAGGAACACGTCTATATCAATGCCTGGTTGTTTAGGGCTAGAAATAAGAATAGTGAGGAGAAGGTACTTTCTCTTCTGACACAACCATGTTGGGATGTTGTATATGGTCAAGATCACTGGCCATGTGCTGTGGTCGCTCATCCTCTCATTGAAGGGATTCATTCCATCAGTGCTCAAGCCAAACCGTACATTCCTTAGGTCATCGCTGAATTCTTTGTGCTTCTCATCAAACCTTTGCCACTGACTACAATCAGCCGGGTGTGCAATCTTATCATCATTCACCTTGTGCTCATCATCCCACCATGTCATGAGTGCGGCTTCTTTAGGGTTTAGGAAGATACGTCTCAAGCGGTCGGTCACTGGCAGGTACCACATTACCAAGGCAGGAATTCTTCTCTACTTTGCATCGTTGCCTAATGGAGTGTCCTCTAGGGGCTGAGATTCTTGTACCACCTTTTTTGTACCCTTTTTATTCCTCTTTTTCTCCATGGAGGCTTCGTCCCCACCGTAAAGGTCATTGTTCTTGTATCGGCTGGCCCCACACCGGGGACATTTATCCAGTGACTTGAACGTTTCGCCACAAAAAAGTATACAGTGGTTGGGGCATGCATGGATTTTTTCAACCCCCATTGTCAATGGACTTATGACCTTCTTTGCTTGGTATGTGTTGGCGGGAACTGAGTTTGGTTGTGGCAGCACCCATGAAAGGAGATGCAATAGATTATTAAAACTACAGTCTGACCAGCCATACTTAGCCTTCAGGATGAGCAGCTCAAGCACAAAACGTAGCAATGTCCAATGTGTTGGACAGCCCTTTTCAACACCATACACAGTCTCCTTCGATGCTTTTGTCACCCTTTCCAAATTTTATAGACCTTTCGGGCTATTTAGTAAAATCTCTGGTCCAAGGGCTCGAATCATGTTCTCCAAATCATCTTCATCCTCAACACGTGCTCCACCACCATTATTGGCACCACCTTCGTTGTTACCATCCCAACCACCAGCATCACCACCTTGTTCATTGCCAAACTCGAAATCCATTCGTGCATTAAGCTCTGCTGAATATTGGGACAGGGATTCTATGGTTTTCGTCGTCGTATTCGTCCTCATCCTCGTCGTTAACAATAACCATTTCACCATGATGAATTCACACTGTGTAGTCCTCAACAAATCCTCGCATAATCAAATGTGATCTGATGATAGTCACATTTGTCCATGCCATACGGTTCTTGCAATCTTTACATGGGTAAATAATTGTATCATTATTCTCTTTCAATGTCGTTGCATGCTTCTTTACGGCTTCAATAAATTTATCCATCTTTTCACGGAAACCTGCCTTGAACCTTAACAAACCATACATCCAAGAGTTCATGTACTCCATCTTTTACAACAACAACAAAACAAACATTAAAGGACTACTTATTCAGATATATATAAAAATGAAACAAATTAATTATTACTTGAGAATAATTGTATATACTTCAGATATATATGAATATAAATCTAATATAATTACATGAAGCATACAAACACACCATGGTAAAGGAAAATTAATTAATGGCTCATTTATCCATAAATAATTAAAATACATATTTATTGATTACAATAAACAATTTCAAAGACAACAATTAGCAATAATTATACTTTACCCAATATCTTTCATACAAACCCTAGTCCAATTTCATCAAACATAAATTTACAAAAACGAAATTAATAAAAAATGAAATCTTAGATCTAGATCCACATGCACATGAAACATCCATAAAACTAACTAATTGTTCACTAAAATCTAGAAACATGGACCAAATAAGGGTATGATCTTGTTCCCCTCCCTAATTTACCCTAGTACATTTAAAACTTGGGTCTAATTTGCTTCATAAGTAGCTCAAGCACCATAGAAGAGATAGAAAAACAAAACTCTAATTACTCACTAACCAACCATTAAAACTTCAAAAAAAGTGTGGAATAGCATTTTTTTTACCTTCTACAACCTCTCCACCAAAAGATTTAAGACCAAAACCTTCACCCCTTAGTATAACAATTTTTGGGAGGTGCCCAATGCCTCCCCACCTTTCTTTCACGGGTTGGAGTGAGTGACCCGAGGAGGAAGAAGGTGCTGCAGTTGTTTTATATGTGGGTCATTTGTAAGGGCGACTGGTGATTGAGCCGCCCCTACAAATCGGAGCTATATATACGGGGGCATTTGTAGGCGGCTCAATCACCAGCCGCCCCTACAAATAGCAACTCCAGGGGCGGCTGGTGATTGAGCCGCCCCTAGAAATAAGATCCCATTTGTAGGGGCGGCTCGTATCACCAGCCGCCCCTGCTGTTCCATTTGTAGGGGCGGCTGGTGTCTAGGCACCCGAGCACACCACTATAGGGGCGGCTCCATCACCAGCCGCCCCTAAAAAAAATTAAACCATTGCTAAAAATCATTTTTTACGTAGTGTAGGGTCTATGTTCATAATGAAGTCGTCTAGGGGTGTATATGTCAAAAAAATTCAAAAAATGCTAAATTAGAAAAGGTTGTTATCCTTGCTGGTTGGCTGAGATTGCCTTCCGAGCCATTTCTCTTAGACTTTCAGCTATATCATCGTTTGGGTATGTGCTGTAGTATTGGGTGTATGACTCTTAAGGCTACAGTACTTCTAGGTCGCAAGGGCGTTCATCTAGCTTAGGATCGTCGATCGCTATCTGAGGTGGCTGGTTGTTTGCACTTTACAAATGCCATTAATTAAAAGCGTCAAAGTATCTATCATCAGTGCATGGGTCACGTGTGTGTGGACTGTGGACCTAGCACAAGGCAATAATGCGTGCGAATGGGGCCACTGATTCACTACTATAGATTTGGACATCACTGTCGGCCTCATCACTGTTGGATTTGTGTTTGTGAGAACCGACACCGATGTACCTTCATTGCCGGTTATGAACTTGAAAATGAGAAAATAATTAGGGCTGGGCTAAAACCGACAGTGAAGGACCACACCACTGCCGGTTTGTGGCCTGAACCGGCAGTGTTTCGGCGACCACTTATCACTGCCGGTTCAAACAAAGAGCCGACAGTGATTGGGATCTATCACTGTCGGTTCTAGTCAAGAACCGATGGTGATAAGCCTACAGCACAAAAAGGTTGTAGCCGTCCTCTTCTTCCTCCTCTCTTCCATCCCGAGAACAGAGACGCGTGTTTGGGCCCTTCCCTTCATTATTGTGGCTTCTCTTCACCATAAAGCTAGCGCTTGGATTTTGAAGAATGGCTTAAGATCTTTTTCTTTAAGGTTAGTAACAAACATCCACTCCTTTGATTTTGTTGCTTAATTAGCTTCGTTTTGATGGCTACATTGCTTGATTCTTATTCTAGTTCTTTCTCCATTCTAGAAAGCACTTTCCAATTAAACATTTGTGCAAGGCTCAAATTGTGGTGAATCCATCATCCGAAAGGTTGGTGTCTATGAACACATTTAAATTCCTAGCTAATTATTCCATGGTGGTCAAGATCATCATTGTTAGTATGTGATGCTATAATTAGTTCTTAAAAGTAGAGTAGAATAGTTGTTCTTCATTATTGTGCAATAATTGTTTTTACTACGATTTTCAATTTACAGGACCGGGGCTACCAATTTCAATTTTCCAATAATTAGTGTACAATAATGTTTTTCAAAAATGATACTTTCGAGCTACAATTGTTGTTCATGAAGCTCGATTTCTTATTAATTCTTTGTAATTACTGTCTCATTATTTTTTTGTGTAGAGATGGATCGAGAGTGGATGCATCTATCCCGAATGGACAAGCGATACATGCATGGCATCAGCTAGTTTATCATCGATGCCAAAACCCATGCTGGGAATGGGAACCCTGTCTTCTGCCCATGCAAAGATTGCAAGAATCAAAGGAACTTTCGTCAAATTGAGTCTATACGATCGCACTTGATTACCAGGGGGTTCATGCCAAACTATATGATATGGACTATGCATGGCGAGGTTGGTGTGAATGTTCTGCAGGAAAATGATGATGATGTGGACATGCCTAACATAGCCATCCACGATGCTGACGAGGAACCCGGTGTCAACATGGAACCTATTGCCACAGTTAATAATGTGTTTAGGAACATGCTAGCTGACGACACCGAGGATAACGATGGCATTTCTCAGCTGCTTGTAATGTAGAGACCGGATGTCTTAGTGAAAGATAGCTGAGAAAGCTAGAGAAAATAAGACAAGATGGCAAAACACCATTGTATAGGAATTGTCCAATGAGCAAACTGTAAGCCGACATCATACTGTTAGAATTCAAATCGACAAACGGATTGAGCGATAAAGGCTTCGATCAGTTGTTACGTATAATAAGGAAAATGCTCCCAGAAAAAAAATGAGTTGCTAGAAAAGACATACTTGGCCAAGCAAATGATCTGCCCCATCGGCCTCGAGGTTGAAAAAATCCACGCGTGTTCCAATGATTGCATATTATACCGTAGAGAAAAATACAAAGACATGGACAAGTGCCCCAAGTGTGAAGCTCCACGATACAAGGAAAGACCGTCAGATGAGGGTATCAAGACCAGAGGAGGTCCCATAAAGGTCGTTTGGTATTTCTCTATAGCTCCCCGGGTGCATAGGCTGTTTGCATGTGCAAAGTCAGCCAAGCTGTTGCGCTTGCATGGCGAAGAGCGTAAGAAAGATACAATGATGAGGCACCCCACCGATGGGTATGACTGGAGGACTGTCAATACTATGTTCTATAAGGACATTGGTGGAGAGGTAAGGCACCTTTGGTTTGCTTTGAGCATAGATGGTGTCGACAAAAGATGCTCGGCAGTCCACCGAGGGGTATCCCGCGATGGTAGATTTGTCGGTGGGGGTGCGTGTAATCAGGAACCGGATGGTGACACAAGGTGCAAAGACATCGATTTAGACAGGTTCGGGCCGTCTGATCGACGTAATACCCTATGTACTGTGTCTTTGGTGTATTGTATTGAGATGTAGATGTATGTATCTATCTAGCGACTAGGGGACCCCTGCCTCTCCTTATATACTCTGAAGGGGTAGGGTTACAAGGAAAGTATCCTATTTGGTACTATACAATAGCTTGCGGTGCACGTCGAGTAGCGCCGTGCACCCCTTGATCTTGTGGGCTGGGCCACCTCTGATGGTGCGACCCATGTCTTGACTTATGGATACCGGGGGCAATACCCGCACAGCTAGTCCCCGAGCCTGACAGTAGGTGACATAGTCACGTGGTGCTAGGGTCAGAGAGTAAAAGAAAGGTAGAAGACCAGTCGAGTAGGCAACCAGTCCACGGGCGGAGCCTCGAATCAAAATGCGCACATTCACCGCAAGGTGAAGTGTGCCCACTTAGTCCCTGAGCCTGCTGGAAGATGAAGAATGAATCTTGCAGCAGGGTCAAAGAAAAAAAGTCTAAAAGCTTTGCCGACGTGAACCGACATGTGTGTATCAAGACCCCAGACGTGCTGCCCAAGATCAGCACCCTGATCCGAATAGCATTGAGCAGCTTGATAGCACACTAATGAGACGTAGCAAGATCCGACCACCAAGGGTGATGTCCGAGCGCTGAGTCCTCAGCGTAGCTGGCGATGTCCGAGCGCCGAGGAGTTCCCGGCGTAGCTGGCGATGTCCGAGCACCGAGGAGTCTCCGGCGTAGCTAGCGACGTCCGAGCACCGAGGAGTCCCCGGCGTAGCTGGCAATGTCCGAGGAGTCCCCGACATAGCTGGCGATGTCCGAGCACCGAGGAGTTCCCGGTGAAGCTGGCGAGGTCCGAGCACCGAGGAGTCCCCGACGTAGCTGGTGATTGTCCGAGCACCGAGGAGTTCCTGGCGAAGCTGGCGATGTCCGAGCACCGAGGAGTCCCCGGCGTAGCTGGCGATGTCCGAGCACCGAGGAGTCCCTGGCGTAGCTGGCAATGTCCGAGCACCAAGGAGTTCCCGATGAAGCTGGTGAGGTCCGAGCACCGAGGAGTCCCCGGTGTAGCTGGTGATGTTCGAGCACCGAGGAGTTCCCGGTGAAGCTGGCGAGCTCCGAGCACCGAGGAGTCCTCGGCGTAGCTGGCGATGTACGAGCACCGACGTAGCTGGCGACATCCATGCGGTGAAGTGTGCCCACTTAGTCCTCGAGCACGAAGAATCCGAGCGCCGTCGGTGAAGTGTGCCCACTTAGTCCTCGAGCACGAAGACATCCATGCGGTGAAGTGTGCCCACTTAGTCCATACGAGCACCGACGTAGCTGGCGACATCCATGCGTAGCTGCCGATGAAGCACGAGCGACGAACAGTCTGGTCAACTGGTCGATCACCTGGACGATGATCCTGCAATACAAATATGTAGAACGGGTAGTACATGATGTAAAAATATATGAACTCCGGAGAAAAATTAGCAATGGCGATGAAATAGTGCATGTAGCTCGGCGATCAGTTGGCGTGAAGATGTATTTATATTTAATACAAACCGCCCGACCATTTAGTGTGTAGCTGAGTCTCCAGCCCTAGCTAGCCTGTTAACCACAACGTGGAGCGCGGAGCTCGTGTGCGTGTAGAAAGAACAAAGCGTCGCTAAGAAGCCGCTGCCGACCACCCATAACGCAGACAGTAGACGCTCGTGCACGTGTAGGGAGGAGCCGAAGACAGGGCCATCTCTGAAGGCGTCCGTGCATCAACGTGACTATTCGAGGGTTCAAAAAATCGTTTGGAGAGCAATCATAGCACCTGACAGTGATGCTCTATATATACAACCTTCCACTTTGGGTCTGTATGAAGCGGTCGTACATCCAGATGCCACTACTGATCCAAGGGCCAAGACAACCTGAGAATGACATCGATGTGTTTCTAGAACCAGTGATCGATGAACTACTGGAGATGTTTGAAAAAGGTGTGCCGGATGTTTGGGACGAGTATAAAAAGGAACATGTCATGATCAAGGGAGTACTTATTGCTATAATCACCGACCTGCCAGGTCGAGGTTCGTTGTTCGAAGAGAAGACAAAATGCTATACTAGATGTGTCGAGTGCTTGGACGACATTGATGTTGTAAATCTGCCAAATAACTTAAAGATAGTTTATATGGGATACCGTAGGTTCCTACCTGAGGATCACCCTTACCGCAGGAACAGAAAAGATTTCAACGGTACTATTGAGAAACGCTTAGCTCCAAAATATCGAGATGGGCCTACGATACTTCGAGAACTCAACAAACTGGATGTTGTCCTTAGAAAGGGGGACAATGCAGTAGCAGCACCTGATGGGAGCGTTTGGAAGAAAAAATCGGTTTTCTGAAAACTACCTTACTGGCCATTTCTGTGTGTACGCCACTGTCTTGATCCCATGTACATCACTAAATTGTTAACGATATTATAATTAACGCATGATATTATAATTAACTACTCTCTCGAGACACAAATTGTTAACTTTTGAGCAATTTCCATGATTTTATGTAGGTGTATAGCAAAATTTTACATACTAAAAAGCAAATGGGATAACATAGGCTTCTTGGACCCCTTGCGAGTCAATGAGACGACATGTTTAGGCCTCCATGGATGTGACATGGAA
The DNA here is from genome assembly GCA_904845875.1 of Miscanthus lutarioriparius. Classification (NCBI taxonomy): domain Eukaryota; kingdom Viridiplantae; phylum Streptophyta; class Magnoliopsida; order Poales; family Poaceae; genus Miscanthus; species Miscanthus lutarioriparius. The sequence goes on along the minus strand of CAJGYO010000006.1, from coordinate 26,601,819 downwards.
TACCTGAAAGAGAGATTGATTGTTATTTTCGATGAATGAAAAATGAAGAACAAAACACACATACTTCTAGCCTACAATTACGAGTATGTGTTCTCGGTTTTTAATTTTATGCTTCTTTTTTCGTTAAGATTATTCGATAATTAGGATTCTATGATTACAGCAACCATTTCGTCTTCATTTGTGTCAATCTTGCTAAAAATCTGATCGAGGAGTGGGACTTGAAGAAAAAATCATTTCATCATCTGGATGCACTGGTGGCAGTGCTGAATTCGTAAGCGATTCTAATAACGTATTATTTTCTAGTCATACATACCGCTTTCTAATGTTTCTCCTTTTAATGTTGCACAGTATCCGAAGAAGACATATCGGTGGGACGCTTGTCACATTCAAGGTTGTCGAAATGGAGGGGAAGTACCTAAAATAGCCGGCGGGAAACAATGAATGCGTGTTTTCTGTAATGTAAGCAATGCTTCGCTACATCGGCGAGAATTCGAAAGAAGCGGATAAGTTGGTGTGTATAATCTCCATTTCATTTATGTCTGTTAATAATTCAACAAAATGATTTACTGATTCCTCTTTGGATATCATCTTTTTTGAACAACAACGAAAGAAATATAACCACGAAAGGCTGTTAGACATGGAGATCGTCGCACAACAATCGGAGCTGGGAAAATTCATCTTAGCTGAGGTATTAGAAAAAGATGGAGTATTTTTCCATTGCACAATCCGTGAAGTACAAGGACCAGTATGGCCCAGAGTGGCTCGCTAGAATATTGCAAGAAGTCCGAGAAGCATGCTTCATCTTATCGAAGAATTCCTTTTTTATTTTGAGGGATCGAGATCTTAATAAAAACATTTGAACTGTAACCGTAACATTTGTAATGTTTAATATTGATGAACATGTCGTCTACGTAGCGTATATAAAGCGAAACCCGATTCCACGAAAAAATATAAATTAAAATAAATTATAAAACAATAAAATACGAAGGGTCATCACTGCCAGTTAGCAACAAACCGACAGTGTTGTCGTAACCATCACAGCCGGTTAGCAACAAACCGACAGTGTTGTCGTAACCATCACTGTCGGTTAGCAACAAACCGGCAGTGATGGTCAAGATGGATGGCACCGCCGGCTTGAGCCACAAACCGGCAGCGTTAGCTTAGCCATTACTATCGGTTCTTGTCACAAACCGATAGTGCTGGTTACGACAACACTGTCGGTTAAAACACAAACCGACAGTGTTGGTGGAACTGAACTCTGTCAGGTGGTCTCATGAACCGGCAGTGTTGGTGGAACTGAACTCTACCGGTTGTGTAAAGAACCGGCAGTGAAGTTGAAGAACACTGCGGGTTTGTAGGAACCAACAGTGATAGCTGACCCTCATCACTGCCGGTATGGTTGTGCCGGTTTAAAATCCGACAATAATAGGGTGTTTTGAACCGATAGTGAAGTGCTATTCTGACGTAGTGATTGATTCTAAGCATGCATTTTAGTCATGTATGTAGGTATCGAAAAATATTGCTAAGGGCTTAAGGCCGTTGTCGCTTAGGCTAGCCGAGCATTATGCCCAGAGTTGTGAATTGTGATGCAGGCCAAATAAGGCGTGGTGTGACCAGAGAGCCTAGCAACTGGAAATATACTACGACGATATATTTCTACATGCATGGCCAATAATTTCACTTTCATGGCATCGTTGTACGTCTGGTCCTCACACAACGACTGGTCATCGGAAGGCCCTTTACTACGATGAGTCGACGACACATGCCTGATTTCGATCAGGAGCCGCGAGACCCGGCACCGTACCTCTACTAGTCTACTAGCGTTTCTTTTTCACTGGACGACGACGTTGTACACTTGTACAGGGGAAGATATGGGAAGCACCCACCAGAACGTACATGTACATGGGAGCATCTGCAAGGCGCCCCACGGTGGATTCCACCGAGGCGTGTAGCCCAAAGTGAGGAGGCACACTCGAAAGCATGGTTTGTCCCCAGCTGAACGAACCACGTCAACGTAACTCGTCCGGCACACAACGACCCAAAGTTATTAAAGGGTGCGCAGAGGGGGGCAGAGCTATTCAGCCTGTTCGTTTGGCTATTGTTTGTCGTAAACGATCATAAATTTTTAGCTGGAACAGTATTTTTCTCTCACACAAACCAGCCAGCAATACTTCTTCACGAACCGGCAACGAAACGAACCAGCCAACCGAACAGACTGATTGTGCGTGTGCGAACGGGGATGATTTGAAACTGTAGAACAAAGATTCCTCTCGGTGGGATGGACACGGACGACCTGAATGAAGTTTGGGTCCGCCCGCGCCTACACACGCGCCATACGAATTGATCGGCGACTCGGCGTACGAACTGCACTGCGCGCGCATTGCAATTTGCAAGGGGCAGTCTACCGTATCGAAACGTAACGTTGCGGTGACGGGAACGGAACAACAAGCAGGAGCATGCCGCGCGGAAAGTTTGCATGCAGTTGCTGTTGGTCCATAGGATCACCGGCTCCGGTGAGTCGATTACTCACCAGTTTTGTCGAGCATCCGCTAGTGTTGTCGAGCACCCACTAGCTATGTCGACCACGAACCAGTGTTGTCCGACCACACACTATGACTAGAGGTAGAGGAAGAGGAAGAACAGAACATACACACAGTACAAGCACCAGCATTGGCCGGAGCCCTGTATAGGAGATGGCAAATCTGAACTTCCTTTGTTGAGTTGCAGTGGCAAACTATATATACAACTCTACCTATCTAGTCCTAGTACAGTTGCCCTGCTGCAACAGTGACTAGATAACACAGCAAGACTGACTTCTGCGCCTGTTCCTGCATGTGGCTACAGTCCGATAGGTGAGCCGTTTGGCGCCTGCCTCTACAGCGGCTACAGTACCATAGCAAGGAGCCTTTTCGACGTCGCCTTCCCTTGCTATGTGTTCACACAAGGAAGCAGTAGATTATCTAATAATTTTTTCCTAATCCTACTACTATCTCTTATACCCCCTCCATACCGATCATCTCCTTCAGCTTCGTGAGTCGAAGGCGTCCGAGCGGCTTGGTGAGGACGTCCACAAGTTGCCGACCAGTTTCGACGAACTCGATGATGACCTGCCCTTCATCGATACAGTCCCTGAAAAAGTGGAACTTTACGTCGATGGGCTTGCTCCAGTTGTGTAGAACCGGATTCTTCGTGAGGGCAATGGTGGGCTGGTTGTCCACCATCAGTGCTGGTGGGTGAGCTTCCGCACCGGTTAGCTCACCCAGCAGCCGGCGCAGCCACACAACTTGGCACGCCACTGTGGCTATCGCTACGTACTCTGCCTCGCACGTAGATAGCGCAACCACCTTCTGTTTCAGCGACAACCATGAAATTGGAGCCGACCCGAGGAAGACGAGCACTCCAAAGGTGCTTCGCTGTCCATCGATGTCCCCCGCCATGTCTGCATCGCTGAACACAGTGAGCTGCAGCTTACTCCCGCCGGTCTTGGGGAAGATGATCCTTTGATCCACCGTCCCTTTGACGTAGCGCAGTAGCTGCTTGACCGCAGCCCAGTGATCCTCTCTTGGATCCTCCATGAAGCGACTGACGTAGCCCACGGCGAACGCAATGTCTGGCCTCGTATGGACTAGGTAGCGCAGACCTTCGCCGCGGTGCTGGCCTTCGTCAGCTTTAGCCGCTCCTCCATTGGAGTCACGCATGGCTTGCACTCTGCCATGCCACTCCGCTCCAACAGCTTGGAGGCATACGCACTCTGACTGAGCGTGGGTTCCTCTTTCCCCTGTCTTATCTCGATGCCGATGTAGTAGGAGAGTACGCCGAGATCGCTCATTTGAAAATGAGCCACCATCTCGCGCTTGAAGCTGTTGATGTCCTCTGCACACGCGCCAGTGACGATCAAGTCATCCACATACACGCCGATGATGAGCTTCTCCTTCCCCTGTCACCGCGTGTAGAGCGCGTGCTCGGTTGCGCACCTCGTGAACCCAAGCTCGCCCAGCGTGGCGTCAAGCTTGGCATTCCACGCTCATGGGGCCTGCTGCAGCCTGTAGAGCGCTTTGTGTAGTCGGAGCACCCTGTCCTCCTCTTCCTTGACGGCGAATCCCGGAGGTTGTCTGACGAAGACCATCTCCGCCAGCTCGCCGTTGAGGAAGGCCGATTTAACGTTCAAGTGATAGACGCACCAATCCTTTGCTACTGCCAAAGCCAATAGCAAACGGACAGACTTGGAGTGGTCGACACCACTGCAAGACCTCTTGGCTCCGCTATGGGAGTGCTCGGCACTCGTCTTGGAGTGGTCGCCGCCACTACAGAACCTTCCGGCACCACTCATGGCATGCTCCGCATCCCTCTAGGAGTGCTTGGCACTCCTCCCTGAGTGCTTGGCATCCCTCCTGAAGTGCTCGGCACTGCCCTAGGAGTGCTCGGCTCTATCGCTGGAGTGCTCGGCACCTCTTCCCCAGTGTCTCCACCACCGTGGATGACCAGGTGCTCGACGACGGAGGTGCTGGTGAAGCCGTCTGCTTCCCTCGTGCTCGGACTGCTCCTGTCCCAAGCCACCTTCTCGTCGAACACGACGTCGTGCGAGACAAGTACCTTGTCTCCGCGTGGGTCGTAGAGCCGGTACGCCTTGGTACCCTCTGCGTAGCCTAGGAACACCATCGGTGTGCTCCTGTCCTCCAGCTTAGTGAGGATCGGCTTCGTCTTCCTGACGTGGCCGGTGTAGCCGAATGTCCGGAGGAAGGATACGCTCGGATTGCGTCCATGCCAAGCTTCGAATGGTGTCTTGCCCGTCAGGGCCTTGGTCGAAGCGTGGGTGAGGATGAACACTGCCGTGGTCACCGCTTCCCCCAGAACCTTGCTAGCATGTCTTTGGCCTTCATCATGGATCGAGCCATGCCGATCACCGCCTGGTTTCATCGCTCCACCACGCCATTCTGTTGTGGCGAGTATGGTGCAATGTGGTGGCGCACAACACCCTGATCCGCGCAGTACGCAGCAAACTCCACCAAAGTAAATTCGTTGCCCCGATCAGTTCTCAGCGTGCGGAGCTTCTTGCCGCCCTCAGCCTCCATGTGCGTCTTGAACTTCTTGATCGCCGCCGCCGCTTTGTCCTTGCTCGTCAGGAGTTGCAGCCACATATAGCGACTACAATCATCCACGAGCAGGAGGAAGTACCACCGACCACCGTTTGTAGCTGGCGTGATTGACCCACAGAGGTCGCCGTGGACGAGCTCGAGAGCGTCCTTCACGCGATACTTGGCCGCCTTTGGTAACGGTAGCCCCCTCTGCTTTCTGGCCAGACAACTGTCACACAGCTCGCCTTCGTGCTTGATGTGGGGTAGCCCTCAGACCATCTTCTCCAGCCGACCAAATGCATCGAAGCTGAGATGTCCGAACCGGGCATGCCACAGCCATGGTTCCTCGGTGTGCCTTACCGCCAGGCACACCGGCTGCTCTACCTTTAGGTCGAGCAGGTACAACCGGTTCAAGGACCTCTTCACCTTAGCGAGAAGTCGCTGCTCCTGGTCTCTGATCCTAAGGACCCCGTCCTTGATCAGTACCTCGCTACCATGCTCATCCAGCTGACCAATGCTGATGATGCTTGAACACGGCTGCGGGATGTAATATATATCCGTTAGCGCGCGGTGCTTCCCGTTCTAACACCTGAAGATGATGGTGTCGCGCCCTTGGATAACCACCCATGAGCCGTCACCAAACTTCACCGTACCGGTAACATCGTCGTCGAGCTCGGAGAAGGCTTCCTTGGAGCCCGTCATGTGGTTGCTGACACCAGAGTCTAGATACCACCACTGCTCCTGGTCGTCGCCCACACGTCCGAGGTGGACTTGGGGGCGTGGTTCGTCGAGGTTGACAGCCTTCAGGGCCTTCCCAGGTTCTTCCACCACCGTCACCTCTTCCTTCTCCTCGGCCTCGACGTCGTGCAGTGCACAAAACATCGCCATCAGGATAGTGGTATCATCCTCATCATCCGCTTGCGCCAGATGAGCCTGAGCCTTCGTCTCCTACTTACGGTTTGGGCACTCCCGTGTCCAATGGCCCGTCTTCTCACAGCACCGGCAGGCGTTGAGGTCGACCTGCTTCTTTATCTCCGAAGAAGACTTGCCGCGGCGTTTGCCATCGCCACCGCGGCTGGAGGAGGCTACTTCGGAGTTCCTCTGAGCAGCCCACTCCTCCTCTGTCAGCAGCAGCTTACTGCTGTCCTTCGTTGCTGTCGCCTGCTCTAGGCGCTCGTCCACCGCCCACAGACGGCCTGTCACATCCTCAATGGTGAGGGTGGACAAGTTCAGCATCGTCTCTATGGAAAGAGCGATCTGAATGCACTTTGCTGGCACGGAGTGGAGGTACTTGGAGACCGCCTCCTCTTCGTCGATGGTGACGCCGTGGCTCTTCAGCTTGCTGATGAGCGTCTACAGGCGGAGAGAGAAATTCTCCACTGTTTCACCATCCTTGAACTTGAGATTGGCGTACTCCTGCTTCAGAAGCTGGGTCGTCGCCTTCTTTGCGCGGTCGGAACCGACGCACATCGCTGCAATAGCCTCCCACACCTCCTTAGCAGAGCTCTTCGCCCCCAACGGCTCCCTGTACTCCGTCGGTACAGCAGTGAGGATAGCTTCCAACGCTGATATGTCATCTTTTTCATTTTCGATGCCTTTGTCAACAGCATTCCAGAGCCGTCGGGCTCTGACCTTGATTTTTATGGTCACCGACCACTCTCTATAGTTGGTGCGAGTCAGCGTCGGCCAACTGGTGCCGCTGACCTCCCGCACCTTGTGAACAACGACCTCCGGTCGTGGCTGGGCAGCCACAGCAGTGCCACTGCTGTCTCCCATCTCCGAACCGTTCGTCATCGCCAGCGGTTAGTCCGACAACGGCACTTGTACGACTCTGATACCACTTGTTGGCCCATATGATCACCGGCTCATGTGAGTCGACCACTCACCAGTTTTGTCGAGCACCTGCTAGTGTTGCCGAGCACCCACTAGCTATGCCGACCGCGAACAAACGTTGTCCGACCACACACACTATGACTAGAGGTAGAAGAAGAGGGAGAACTGTTGAGTTACAGTAACAAACTATATATACAACTCTACTTATCTAGTTCTAGTACAGCTGCCCTGCTGCAACAGTGATCAGATAACACAACAGAACTGACTTCTGCGTCTGTCCCTGCATGTGGCTACAGTCTGGCAGGTGAGCCATTCAGCGTCTGCCTCTACAGCGGTTATAGTACCACAGTAAGAAACCTTTTCGACATCGTCTTTTCTTGTTGTGTGTTAAAAAAAACAGTAGATTATCTAACCGTTACAACAGAACAGATGCACCGCGAAGGGAAGCACAAGCACATCTCGCCTGAACTCATCATACACACGACCGCGTCGTCGAGCGAGGTCATCATGAGATATCTATCTATCTATCGTGTTCGTATCATTATATGAAGACCGCCGCGTCCGTCCAAGCGCGTGCGTCGCCGTCGGGCAGACTCAGCACGGAACGCCCGGCCGGCTTCGATGGATGGATCAGCAGCTGCTGGCAATCCAACGTGATGAAACAGCATATCCGAGCCGCTTCGCGCATGGCACCGCCGCCCTTGATCTGCTAATCAGTTGCCGCCGCATTGGCATTCGTCTGTGCCGGCGAACGACGCAAGCGCGCTCCCGGCGGTGAGGCGGGCGGGCGGTGCTCGCGCGCGCACGCAAGTCCTGCGCGCCGGTTTCGTACGAACATGACGATCGTCTGGCCATCTCGTCTCTTTCCAGTACATAAGTAGTTCCTGGCAAACGTTCGTCTTCAATTCAAATGAAGCTTGTGCCTTTATGGGCCTGGGCCTGGCTGACGACGTCCACTACCTAGCATATGAAAAGGAAGGCCGATGGCGTGAGGTGGTCTTCCTTCGTTGAGACGACGTTTCATTCACGTAACATACTTCCCCCGTCCTAAATAACTATAGTTGTTGGTTTGCATATCGTAAATTTAATTTAATTTATAAAAAATATGTACAATATTTGTATCTTCAAGTAAATTTATTAAAAAAACTAGATTTAAAAATCTTTCTAATGATACTAATTATATACCGTAAATATTAATATTTTTTAATATATATTTAGTCCAAATTGTTTCTCGGAAAGCAAAAACGATAGGTATTTAGAGACGGGGGAGTAAATGTTGTCGTCCCGATTAGTACAACTTTACTTTTATTACTGAAATAGTTTTTTTTAACTTGGACTCCATGATCAGCTTTACGTACTAAAAGCATCACTAAGAGCTTTTCTAAATCTCACTCTCTAAATCATTATTTGAAGAGTCATTTGCATAAAAATCGTTTTCTATATATTTTCATTCTCCAACAGTTCTTCTATATTTCATGCGCACTTTGGAGAGCCATTTTCGTCTTCTATTTTTGTTTAGCGAAAAATCTGGAATAGGAGATGGCTATACTTGGATAACCATTTAGAGAGGTTGTTCGAGGCTAATTTTTTACTAAAATCTCTATTCCTAAAATTTAGGAAGGATATGGAGAGTCTCTCCAAGAGTTTTTCTAAATCTCACTCTATAAATCATCATTTGGAGAGTCATTTCCATAAAAATCGCTTTCTATATCTTTTAACTCTCCAACAGTTTTTCTATATCTCGTGTGCACTCTAGAGAGCCATTCTCGTCTTCTATTTTTTGTTAGCGAAAAATCCGGAGTAGAAGATAGCTATATTTGCATAACTATTTAGACAAGCTGTTGGAGGGTAAATTTTCACTAAAATCTCTATTCCTAGCATTTAAAGAGGATTTAGAGAGTCTTTTGGAGCTGCTCTAATCGACTGAAACTATTTTGAAAAGTCGTTTGCTAAAATAGTTTCTAGAAGAGAGAGATGAAAGACACCTCCATATATACGGCACCCATCCTAATGTGAGATCGAGTTTTGAGGAGCTTCACTTAAGGAGCACATGGACTAAAAGCAAGTAACTTTCCCGGAGAAAGATTCATGTGTACCTTTTAAATGAACTAATTACTAGTTGGGTTGACAACTAAAAAATATTTTTGGAGATGTATAATAGGATATACGGTGAAGTTACTCTAGTTGATGCAGCCTGTAGGGCACGTTGGTAGAGTCCCACTCTAACTCATTTATTCTTTGATTAAGTAATTCTAACTGATTCTAGTGGGAGAGCATGATGGGGAGCACGTGAGAATTGATTCTGAAATGATTCCGATAAAAATTAGATAGGAAGCAATGAGGAACAGGTTTTGTACTCTCATCTTCCAGTTCCAGTATAAATGAAGAAGTAATTCTTAATTATCTGCTTTCTACCATAATCTATGTGAGATTTTATGGTTTCGTTAAAGAGGAGTGATTCTCACAATAAATCTGCTCCAAGAAACGCCAAATGGCCCGTACCATACACCGATACAAGCATCTACAAATATCAGCAGTGTTATGCTAACTGAGATCAACCATATGCTCTAGCCTGATGAGGCATCCTTTGCAGAATTTCAGCAAACTTTCGCCGCACCACTGAGGCGGGAAGCCATGCGGGTACTTATTCTTGAGAGGTGCCGGCATCATGCTCTGGTGACGGACGTCAAGTAGGCCAAGCGGTCCCAACGCTTTACCCTTGCTGTACCATCGCAAATTCTAATGTCGTATCGTCCTTCGGCTGCTAGGCTCTAACTTATCGACATTCTTGGTTGGTCCTGAACACTAACGTTTTGCCAGCGGATGTGGAACAGCCGAAACTTGTCACTTTCCCGTTCTCTTAATGAAAAAAGAGGCTACGGCATGCTCGCCAAAAAAAAAAACATATGCTCTCTTTTGGAGGTAGTGACACAGAGCCAGTTCTTTTTCTTCTATAATATTTAGAAAAATAAAACATATCGTAGTCTATGCATAGACTCCCCTCAGAATTGGGTACACGTTTTGTTTTTAACAAGAGATTTGCATCGCAGATATCACATTCAGCATAAACCTTATATTGCACATAAGATGAAAATGTATCAAGGAAACCATATAAAATGGACTGATGCTCTCATATCTACACATCACGTAAGAGAGAATTATTTGGAGTCATCCTTGATCTCATTAGCATTGTTTTCACTACCTTTAGGATGATAAGACAACTCTTCCTTTGAGTATACCATCGGCATTGGAAAATTTGCCCCGACTTGGCCAGTCATTTGCACAATTCAGTTTGCTTATAAAGCAAACTGCCAACAAGGCATGGGATCGATGCTTAACCTTTCTGTGTGAGCATCCATGTTCATGGAAGATCCAGGTGCCTATTGTATCCACTGTTTACTGGCTCTGAGGTAGCATCTGGTCATCAGGCATCTGCAATTCCAATTTAGATGACAACTGCTGCCGTCTGAATTAGTGTTTGCTGAGTTGAAATTCAATGCCAGGTTGTACAGTTTCATTTTTGCTAGATGTTAGAATCTCAATTCTATCCTTGAAAGTAATAACTGGTTCTTCACTCGAACCAAAGCCATTGGATCACCTTCTTCTGAAACTTGAACAGCATAAAGCTTCTCCATCCAATCCATGATGGTTACATTTGAAGTTTTCAGAACACAAAACACATCTGCTGCCTTAAAGCTAGAGGGAGGACAACTCTTAGTTACCAGCACCTGAGGCAACTTCATCATTCACAACAGCTGAATTATCATCAGGAATCTTTGCTGTTTCCAGTTGTCTTTTCTGAAGACCCTTCAGGTAGGCTAATGAATGCCGGATGCATCTCTGTACATATATCAAAAATAGATGCAGCTTCTGGTTTGTTTGTGTTTGTCTCATCTTCAGAATTTGAGGAAGAGGTACGATATAAATTTTCTTCCAGTGAGGACCCCTGATCTTGTAGAATATTTCTGCTCATGGGATCAGTTGCTCCATCATCAATGATATGTTCCTTGTCATCATCATCAGAAACTAACATGCCATCAAGGCACTCCGTATGTACTGTTTCAACATCTGGTTCCCGAGGAGATCCTTGAGATTCAACTCCACTACTAGACCCGAGCAGAGTATCCCTCCTTACAACATTAAACAAAATACCATTTTCAATCTTTTCAGGCTGCAACAAGTCACCTTCAGAAACCACAATACTTGTTGAAGGGCCAAATGTCGATCTAGGGGTAATGGTATCATGGATATCTAAAGCTGAATTGTCCAAGCTCCTATCGATTGCTTCTCTACTCACTGCATGAGCTGCCAAGGTACCAGCATTTGGTGTCACAAGATCAGTTATGTCTTCCCTTGATGGAATTGTTCTGAATTCTGTGTCGATCTCAAGATTCTGAACAAAGCTGATGAATTTATTGGCTGAGGCTGTCCTCATAAGAGGGCCACCACTTCTTGTCCAAGAGTGTAAATCAATACTCTCAGATTCACTGTCACTGCTCTCGTGTGCACTTCTCTGAAGATACTGGTTTCTGGTAGATGTTCCAGCAACTCCTCCAGGTCCTTGAGGAGATGTAAGCATTTCTTCTTCAAGAGAACCAGTTGAATTTTCTCTTGCTATGAGATTCCAGGATGGAATCCTCCTAGATGGGCGGAACCTGATTGCTGGACCATATCCTTGCGATGCGGATGCTCTTTCTGCACTCCTCTTTAGCCTACGCAAGTGGTTCAGGAGGGCAACACATTCATCCAGTGCAAGCTCAATAGCACAATTTGCCCTGATGGCTGATAGCTTTTCCCAAGTGCATCTCCTACCTTGATTCGCAGCCTTCTGAAGCTCAGCATAAGACGGGTTCTGTATCATCTTGGAATACTGATGATAGTGGGAAATAAATCATGTGTAAGTTTACTGATTACCGTGTCGATAGCTGACATTTGCTTGAATAATGTGAAAAGAACATTTGCATGAAAGGAGAGAGAATAGGAAACATTGCAGACCTGCGCAAGAGTGGCTGGCATAACAACTGTAACATCGCCTTCCCAATCTTGAGCAAATAATTTAGCTAATCCTCCTAGAGGAAATCCAAGTTCCAGAACTTGATTACACCTATGTTTAACTTCCATCTCAGCAAGTTCAGCGAGCTAAATACAAGAAATAATAAACACGTATTAGTACATCATAACATGCCTGCAGATGATACTTTGGCAAAATGAACTATCTGGCCAGAGTATCCATCTATTATTTGCAGCAAATAATTCTAGCAGTGTAGTGGGACGTTATGCTACTTAGGCATCAACATGCTACCATTCCTGGTATGTCGGAAGGCATGTCATATGACAACTGTAGGTAAAAGAAGAAATATCTTTATGTTTTACATGGATTGGAAGCATGTCCAATAAAAAGTATATCTGCATTGTAAGAGGAAATAAGACAAACTCAACAAAAAGAATACAACAAGGAGAAACTATTTGACATACCTTGGCAGCTAAGCTGCCTCCATAAGCCCTAACGATTTCCTTTAGTCTCAACAGCGGAGCTATGTGAGGATTGGCTTGGCTTACTATGAAATGATTCACATTGAATAGTTCCTTCAATTGCTTCATGGGTAAATCGCTTTCTAAGCTCCCATCTCTCCAGCGGCGGGTTGGAGCAACAGTTCGTTCCTCTATGCCTAATAAGAATGGAGCATGGAAAGGAATGGTTTGACCAAATCTATCTTTTGCCATCAATTCTTGGGCCTCAAAAAGTCCAGGAAAAGCACAGGAAGCTGTTACTGCACTCCAGATAAGAACATGAGGTGATGTTAAATAGTTTAGGCATCGAGGCGGCTCATGCTTCCTTGGAGAACACACGGTGACAACAAGAATCCGACCAGTCATGTCATAAGCTTCTTGAAATGTCAAATTGCTGGTAAGGTTTCTCAAAAGCACCTGCAAGTGCCTTATATCATGAACAGCGCCTTGTGTCAAAATTCTTTTAACCATAGGAAAGATTCCACCCATCTGGTCAAAAAATTTCAAGGAATGCCACTCTTCAAAAAAGCTCTCCAGCTCAGGCCATGATCTTGTTGCTACTATAGAACACATTATCGAGCCAACACTTGATCCTGAAATTATCCTTGGCAAAAGTTTATGTTCTACCAAGGTTTTAACAACACCCACATGAAAGGATCCCAATGAAGCACCTCCACTTAGCAGCAAGGCTGTTCTACCAAAGGCATGTCTTGTCTCATGCATAAATGCGAGTTTCTCTTCAAGAGGCAACTCATCTGAATCAGAATCACAGACCATTTTCAGTTGAGTAGATACTTCCTCAATGTATTCCTTTATGAGTCTAGGCACCTGGCGAGCAAGAACATTACAATAAAATAAATTAATGACCAACATAGTGCTACACTAGTGTTACAAGCTCTAACACCTGCACACTGGAACAAAAGAACAACTATAAAGTGCAAACACAACAACCTGACAAAAAGATGTGCCAAAGATGCAATATGTTCATAATGCAATTGTCATTGTCCCTTATAGAATCGTAGGCTAAATGTTTTTCAGATCTTAATTTATAATCTGTGATTGCCTTTTGTAACTCAAAAGGAACAGGATAGACAACTACTAATACTTGTTCTACTTTTCAATCCTATTCCATATGAATGAAGAGTGGAATCTTGCCTAGTCAAGTCCAGATATGTACAGATGGGAATTGTTCATCCTCAAATTAGAGTCACGAGTTTATTCTCATATGCTAAAGCGAGTGGTCCAATATTGAAACTACATAAAATTAGCTAAGATTGACACACCGCTTCCTCCTAGTTAAAACATATAGTCTCTCTCAGAGCAATCATCAGATGGCGTCGAAATTTCGTTCGATCGACGCGATGGCAGAGCAATACGTACCTGCAGCCTCCCCTTGTGCAGTTCAGGGTTGCACATATTGCCGAGGTTCCTCAGCAGGTCCGCGCGCATGCAGAAGACGATGTCCCTGAGCGATCCCTCCTGGCGCCGGTGCCTGAGCTCGCGGAGCTTATTGCGGACGAGCTCCTCGTCGTAGAGGTCGGCGTCGCTGGCGCGGCGCGGGGCGGCCTCGTACTCCAGCATCCGTGCCGCGTGCGCCCACTCCTCGTAGGTGAGCGCGGCGCGCATCATGTTCCGCCAGAACTTGCGGCGGTAGGCGGACTGCACCCTCGCCCGCAGCCCCGCCCTGCCGCGGCGGCCCCGCAGCAGGAGCGCGACGGCGCAGACGGCGAGCAGGATCCCGCGCGTGTTGTCGCGCGGGTGCAGCCACGCCGCCGCGACGGGCAGCGCGTCGCGCAGCGCCGCGGCCAGGCGGTGCCACAGGCGCGCCGCGGAGCCGCAGAGCAGCACCCGGAGCGCGACGGCGCGGCCCAGCGCCGTGGACGGGCCGATGGCGAACGCCCCCACCGGCGCCTCGCTGGCGATGTCATCCATTTGGGTGGTGGCGCAGCGCAGCGCAGAGGGTCACCCGCTCACGGCGGCCGCGGGCGTCTTGGATGGCTGTATCGGTTCGGATCAGAGCTAGAGCTGGAAGGTCGGAGAAGGCGAGTGTTGCTTGACTACAGCTATCTACGCACGAGGGCATGGGCGCATGGCGTATTGGCGTGTTGAATTGGAGTTTGGCAAGTCGGGAGGAGGCGGCAGCGAGATGGGGGATCACAATTCACAAGAGGACGACGAGGAGTCGTGGGCGCGTCACGCATGGGGACAAGCGCCGGCGTCCGAGTCAGGAAAACGGGCGAGGAGACAAGGGAGGAGGTAGCGCAACGTAACCAACAACTACCCGTCCCGCGGGCAAGCACGGCAGATGGGTGGTGCCCAGGCCCGGCCCTGGGGCAGGGCGAGAGGAGCAGCCGTCCCAGGCCCAGGGAGCCGATGGGCCCCTCTCGGCCCTGTAAGGGCACGCAGCAGTGACTCGCCTCCGTGGTCCGTGCGATTCGGCGCGAGCGCGACGGCGCTGTTCGACTTTCTCTCATCCTCTTTACTCTGCATCGACTGCGAGTCGCCGGCTAGCTAGGGACGTCCGCACGACGCACGGCCGCATAGGGCGAGGGCAACTCGGCGACGCAGCACCAGGTATCTCTGTCTATGATCCATAATCATCTCTAATCATGTACAGTCGACGCTGCCCTACTTTATATAATTATATATTTATGTTGAATCTGATAGTGTTTTTGTGATTGATTAATCAGTGATTCAGAGACCTAGACGGATGGACATCATTTGAGATTTGCAAAAATTGCGATTTAATTGAGTATTCAAATATTCAATCTGCTAGCCACTACTCCCTAAGGTGATTGTTTAATCTTTGTGAATTCTCTCTTTATATAATTGTTTAATCTTTAACTAATTATTTCTCTAAATTTGACAGTACCATATCATCAAGAAAGTATACTTTTGTTAATAATAAAATAAAGAAGAACAAACGAATAGATAATTTGATATAATCACATAGCTCTTCCCAAGAGAGGTTAAATTGATTGACAACATTATGCATTGAGAATCAATTATTGAATGAGATTGATATTGACACCATCATCAATAACTTCGCATCGAGGAATGTTAGAAGAAATTTTTCATGTAATTTAATAAATATACAAATTATTTCATATGAATATTGCGTTTGCATTCAGCTCACCACTTATTAGTAACGTTGTGTATATATGTGTATATATACTGCCCATTAGTACTAGTAGTATATTGTTATGTTTATATAAAAAGGCCCAAAATTTCAATTTTGTTCTAGGTCCATACAAACTCAGGACCGGCCCTGGTGGTGCCGTCCGCCGCGCGGAGCTGCGCAGATCCCCGGCGAAAGTACGTTAGCGATTGGGATGGGCGCGGCCTCGAGGTCGGCCGCCGTAGGCGGTTGGTTTGGTTGCCCCCTCGCCGCTGAGGGAGACGGTGACGATGTGGAGGTGGAAGAATGGGGAAAACGGCTGGGTGACGCGCGCAGATCTGGGAATCTGTACAAGGGGACACGTGCCCTGGGCCTGGACGGTGGCTCGTACGAGGTCGTGAGATGACTTTTGGGGAAGACGCAGATTGAAGCGTCTTGTTTATCGTCCCATTAATAATCAAGGTATCACATGATCAAAAAATAATCAAGGTATCACGATAGACTCGTACAAAAGTCTGATACTAGAATCAGTGTCAGGGGAGTTTTATCCTCATTCGTATTAAATAATTTGCCACGTAGGTATTTTTGATGAGGTGGCATTATATTTAAGAAGAGAAAAAAAATAAAAAAAAGAATGAAACTCTTATGGCACAATTACCAACTCGTAATGAGTCATGTAATTAAGTACTTATGAAACTACATAATGAAACTATGCATCAAGAATGATTGTTTCATTGCATTTTATTTGATATGGCATTTTTATAAACAATGCTATGAAACTCTCCACAGGGACTGACCTAACTTGAAATAGTAATATTTTCGGTACCGCAAAGCGCAAACATAGCAATTACTAGTTATTTGCATTTTTACTAGTTTTTTTTTTTTTTTGCACAAGACCACTTGCGAATTTATTTCACAAGCCGTTTAGTAGATTGTCATAGCCTCCCAGGGATCATAGAAAGGCCAGCATGCTCACGGTAAAACCTGACCATCGTTTAGTCGATTGCCATAGCCTCCAGGGATCATAGGAAGGCCTAGCATGCTCAGGGTGAAACTTGACCACCATGTACGGGAACGCAAAACTCGAATAACGTAGTGACATATCTCAACTCAATTTGGTTGTCTGTATGCTGACAACATGTACGAGCAATACTATGGGTCCTTTTGACGTGGCTCCTGTACCAGCTTCACATACGACTTGGGTATCAAAGTGGGCAAAGTCACACCAAATGAGATCCCTTGTGCGGAGATGGAGCCGCTTTAGTGTCCGGAGATGGAGCGCCAAAAACTAGCTCTGTATGTAGGACTTTGGCAAAGACGGCGGAGCACCTCGCAAGGAGCCACACCAAACACATCCTATATGGCAACGGTATATTGCTTCATTCACGGTTTAGTGAGAAAGCATTTCAAACACGATGTCCATCGATTATATCTTACAATTTCTTTTTCCAGCTATTCTCATCCATATTATTGAGTTACAGCGCTAGTAGAGCACTGATGATGATCAGGGCGCTAGAGGACCACGTTCATCCGGTGAAGAATCTTCGCCAAGACTGCCATGGAAGAAAACCACCTGCGGAAGAAAAAAAACAGTCAACTTTTGTCACATTTTCCACATGCATGCCATCGGGGGGCGAGGTCTTCTGAATTCGTTATCCCAAAGCTAAAGTGACATTGAAGCATATTACTTACCACACCCTTGGCATCGAACATAATAATCTTTCTTCATCACAAGACCAGAGCCTCCGCAGACTTCGCATTTCTTCTGTGCGATCTGAACAATCAGGAAAGAAACGATCATGAATAAAGGATAGTAACGTGATCAAATGCAATTGATGGAACTGACAGAAATTCAGTTAGCAAAGACTGTCAGGAAATCATCTAAAAAATGACTGTCAACAAATTTCGGCTGACAATGGCTATGCAACTTAGGGTAAAAACGAATTAGAGTCCAAATGGATATATAGTATACTCAAGAAAGGCATTTTCTGTCTCTTGGTCTTGGTCCCTAAGGACAATTCCTTCAGCTCCAGGGCAAACTTACTTAGAAAAAAAACAGTACGGTAAAGAGCGAGAAGCAACAGGCCTAGCACTCACGATTCTTTTGCCGAACTCGACCCCTGCAACGACGAAAGGCGTCACTCCAGCTGCACGAACGATAAGCAAGAGCCGACGCTGTCAGACAATTGAACTCGTGGAACTGACAATATGCAATTCACTCGAGCGAGGAAACAGGTAGACGGGCCGCCCACCTACAGCGCCGACGACAATCTGCCAGGTGACCTGTGCGGGCGGGAGCGGGGAATCAGCGGCCGCGGAGGCGGCGGCCGCAACGGAAGCCGCGTCAACTGCGCAAACGCTGGTGGCGCCGCCTCGGCCAGCGGGAGCTCGCCTGCCGAGGCTGCCGCTCGGGAAGAGGCCGCCGCGGCCGGTGCCGACCAGGCCCGCCAGTGGGCCGCGACCCGGCAAGTGCGCGGGGTAAGCGCGCGCCTGCATCGCTGCGTTCTTTGCTCGCGACTGCTCCGATATTAGTTTGTGCAAGACGGAGGGCCGTGAACGTCCACTCGTTAGCGATTTTGTGGCGGACACGGTCTAAAACCGGCCGTTGTGCGTGTGCCGATGCGCGAGGGACCCAAGCACTGCCACGCGACGCACGCACGTCCACAATAAATTCCAATGAACCTGTTGCCAATTTGGCGGTTGCAACTTTTCTTTTGTCTGTCTTCCTTTTGGGTTAATTGGATCGGTGTCATTATAATTCTTGCGTTTCTGACAAATAACATTACTATTCAGTTTATTGTAAGAGTGCCATTATAATTACACTAGAGTCTGAAAAATATCATTATGTACACTTGCCGCGATGGTTGGCCCACATGCAGGTGTATACAGGGGTTACGTACATTCGTATGGACCGTGTTGCCCCTAGATTCTCAACGCCGGTTTGACTGGATCGACTCAATCGACTCAATCCATCCATTCCCCACCGTGTCCTCTCTCTCTCGCTCGAACCCTAGCCAGTCTGCCTCGGAGGCGACTGCGACCGGCGGCGACAGCAACTACGACTACCGAGGGCGGCGGTGAGCACCGCGGCTACTACTGCTCCTTCCCCGCCCCATCTGCTGAGCGGAGGCGACTGCGATCGGCGGCGGCGGCGACTACTGCTCGCGGCGGCGGCGACCGCGACTACCAAGGGCGCCGGCGTCGACCGCGGCTACTACTGCTCCTTCCCCGCCCCATCTGCTGAGCAGAGATGGCATCCACAGCTGCCAATTCAAGTGCTGCAGCAATGGACGACAGCATACCGAGGTATTTTCGATCTGACATGACTTTCCCTCGACGAATAGGCTAGTTGTTAGGTTACCCTAGTTGTTACTGCAATTTATTGTAGAACTCGTTGACTTGATCTGCTTATTTCCTGCTAGGACCGACCTCTTCTCGCTAGAGATTAAAGTTGAAGGTTTCAATACAACAGATGCGTTGGGTAGGAAAGTTTACACCAAAGGTTCGGTGATTAAGTGGAATGTCGAGATAGGGTCGTTTTCTTTAGACTTGTTGATGGAAAGCTTGCGAAATGAAGTTAAATGGGCCTCTAACCAGTTTGCATCTCTGTGGTTCTTTGACAAGAATGTGCAAGAAGATGTCAGATTAGTCAGTGACATTCAGATGATAAATTTGTTTGACATGTATAAGTCTGAAATGTGTTACTGTTTATTGGTAGGAGTCTTTGATAATGTTGTTGCTGATGCATTTGAGTATGAGTTGATAGAGCCTTTATGTGTTATTCCACCTGATGATAGAGCAGTCAACCCTTCTGATTTCAATCTTGATGCAAATGCTTGTGCTTCTGCCATTCTAAATGCAACTAATACTTCTACTGCTGCCATTCCAAATGCCCAAGCTTCTACTGATGCCATTCCAAATGCAACTAATGCTTCTACTGCTGCCATTCCAAATGCAAATGCTTCTTCTGCTGCCATTCTAAATACAAATGCTTCTTCTGCTGTCATTCCAAATGCCCAAGCTTCTACTGATGCCATTCCAAATGCCTAAACTTCTACTGATGCCAATCCTTGTATTGCCGATGAGTCGAACGTAGAGCCTGATAGGGAGCCAGACATCTTTGACAATGAAGAGGAGTATGTTGGGGTTGATGATGAGCACATCTACATTTCAGTACCACCTACACACCTAGCCAACACTGACAGTGCCCAACCATCTGTTGATAATGCTGATCCTGTTGTTGCTGATGGAGGTGCTCCTCTTGAGGCAGAAATTGATGATGCAGATCCCCAGGAAATAAATGTCCTCCACGATCCTAAAAATCCAAAGA
This sequence comes from Miscanthus lutarioriparius, assembly GCA_904845875.1. Lineage (NCBI taxonomy): Eukaryota > Viridiplantae > Streptophyta > Magnoliopsida > Poales > Poaceae > Miscanthus > Miscanthus lutarioriparius. The sequence goes on along the minus strand of CAJGYO010000006.1, from coordinate 26,581,952 downwards.
TTGTCAAGGGGCAATTGTTTCCTGACATAGTAACATTCAGGAAAGCTATTCGACATTACACTGTCAAGAAAGGTTTTGAGTTAGCTAAGTTGCAAACTGACCCAACAAGATTCATTGCACATTGTGCTGCCGAAGGTTGCCCATGGAGAATTCATGCATCTAGGATTTTTGATAATAAAACAATACAGGTTGGTGTGGTCCTTTTATTACTGTTTATAACTTATTCAGTTATACATATGATACTCATCTTAATTTCTTATGTAGATTAAAACATTACCTGCTGAACATAATTGTCCCACTACCAAGCTGAGGGAGGGAAAGATGGCTAGTCAAGGTTGGTGTGCAGATAGGTTGGCGGACTGGGTCAAGAAGAACCCAAATAAAAGAGCCAAGGATGCAAAGGAAAAGCTAGAAGGAGACTATGGCATTAAACTGAAATACTCCAAGACATGGTGTGGTTTGAAGGTTGCCCTACAACAGGTTCATGGGAAGTACTCAGAAAGTTTTCAGCTATTGTTCAATTAGAAAGCACAGATAGAAATGAGTTCTCCTGGAAGCATTGTAGAGATAGAGTTAGAAGGAAGAAGAAGAAGAAGCGCTTCAAGAGGATTTTTGTAGCCCTGAAGCCATGTATTGATGGCTTCTTAGCTGGTTGTAGGCCATTTATAGGTGTAGATGCGTCTGCATTGCATGGCAAATATAGAGGGCAGTTGGCATTAGCAACTTCTGTGGATGGGCACAGCTGGTTATACCATGTGGCATATGGTGTTTTTGATTCTGAAACAGAAGACAATTGGAAGTGGTTCATGCAGCAGCTGCATAGAGCAGTGGATTCACCTACAGGTTTAGTCATATGTACTGATACTTGTAAATGACTTGAGAAGGTTGTGGGTGCAGTGTTCCCTGAAGTGGAGTACAGAGAGTGTATGAGGCACATGTACAACAACTTTATGAAGCACTATCAAGGAGATGTGTTTACTGACCACCTATACCCTGCTGCAAGGAGTTACACAGAAGGGCTGTTCAGGTGGCACAAGCAGAAGATAGCAGATTTTGCCCCAGATGCCATTGACTTCCTTCAGCAACATCACAATTTGATATGGTACAGGTGTGGATTTTCAGAGCTAAGTAAATGTGACTATTTGACCAATAATGTTTCTGAGAGTTTCAATGCTCAGATAAAGAAGTTGAAAGGACTTCTGCTGCATGAACTTGTAGATGGGATTAGGGAACTCATGATGGAAAAGAGGTACTTAAGAAGGCAGATTGGTAAGGATATGCAGGATGGTATACTGTCCAATGTCATCAAAGACCTGAGCACTATAAGCAAAAACCTCAAAGTTGTGAAGGTTGCAAGAAGTGATGAAGGCATAGCTAAAGTAACACTTATAGATGACTGGAACAACCACAAGAGGCACATGGTTGACAGGGAGTGGCAAATCACAGGAAAACTATGCAAACATGCCCTGGCATGGATTCTTTCCAACAGAGGAATTAAAATAGCAGATTTTATGCATGAGTACTACTCTGTTGAGAGATTCAGGGTTGCATATGCTTCTAGAGTTGAGCCATTGCCAGACAGGTCACAGTGGCCACAGGTTGACCTAGGCTTCAAAGTTCTCCCTCCTCTGCTAGATAGAGCTGTAGGTAGGCCGAGTGGTGAGAATTAGAGGAAGCCTTGAGAAAAATGCTACCAAGAAGAAGGTTAGGTGTAAAAGGTGTGGAGATTTTGGGCACTTCTCTAAGACTTGCAAACAACCAGAGCTAGGAGAAGATAGTGAAGTTAGACTAAATTTAAAGGAAAAAAGGTAAAATGATTTGTATGTCTCTTTCCAATTCTTGTAACATTCCCTAGTTTTTGGTAATCATAGTGTACATCTGTAGGAAAAGGCAACAGTTGGAAGATGATGACAGTGCTGGACCTTCATAAATGAAGAAGAAGAAGACAACACCTAAGAAGAAGGGTGCACCTAAGAAGAAGAAGAAAACTCCTAAGAAGAAGAAGACACCTAAGAAAAAGAAGCAGCAAAAGAAAGATGCTGCTCTAGCAGCTAGTGTTGTGAGAAGCCTGAAGATCTTCTTAAACACCATGTGATTTGTTGTGATCACAAGAATGAAGGTTATGTATTGTAGGCCTTGAACTTTATGTATTGTAGACTTTGAACTTGATGTATTGTAGGCCTTGAACTTGATGTCTTATAGGCCTTAAACACCATGTGGCAGTTTCTTTTATCTCTTGAACGTTATGTATTGTAGGCCTTGAACTTGATGTATTGTAGGCCCTGAACCTCGATGTCTGTTATGGTCAGCACCGAATACTTGATGAATGCCAAGATCTGGAATCTCAGTCCACTTGTCAAGTGTGTTTTCTACTTTTGCTTTCAAAGCAGGTTAATTAGATCATTCAACTGTGTAGCACCATTGCTAGTTGCTTTTGAGCTGCTTCTCTGTGTTTATCTGGAAGGTTGAAAGGTCCTAATGGCTAGAGGGGGGGTGAATAGCCTAATAAAATTCTACAACAACACTTAACAAAATGTGTTAGACAATTTTGCGGTGAAGCGAGTGTTGCGCTAGCCTACTCAAAAATGCAAGCCACCTACCATAATTCTATTTCGAATAGTGTATATCCACACAATAGCTATGACACTTAGCTAAATTAGTGTGCTCTCAAAGACTAACTAAAGAGCAACACTAATCAAACAAACAAGCTCTCACAACTAGCTACACTAAAGAGCTTGATAACTAGTTTGCGGTAATGTAAGAGTGAGCAAGAGAGTTATACCACCATGTAGTGGTAGGAACCAATCAATCACAATAATGAATACCAATGTATACCAATCACCTCGGAATCAAATGATGAACACAATGATTTTTACCGAGGTTCACTTGCTTGCCGACAAGCTAGTCCTCGTTGTGGCGATTCACTCACTTGGAGGTTCACGCGCTGATTGGCATCACTCGCCAAACCCTCAATAGGGTGCCGCACAACCAACACAAGATGAGGATCACACAAGCCACAAGCAATTTACTAGAGTACCTTTTGGCGCTCCGCCGGGGAAAGGTCAAGAACCCCTCACAATCACCATGATCGGAGTCGGAGACAATCACCTCCTCCACTCAATGATCCTTGCTGCTCCAAGCCGTCTAGGTGGTGGCAACCACCAAAAGTAACAAGCGAAATCTGCAGCGAAACACAATCACCAAGTGCCTCTAGATGCAATCACTCAAGCAATGCACTTGGATTCACTCCCAATCTCACTATGATGATGAATCAATGATATAGATGAGTGGGAGGGCTTTGGCTAAGCTCACAAGGTTGCTATGTCAATGAAAATGTGCAAGAGAGCTCCCTTGAGCCGGCCATGGGGCTATAAATAGAGCCCCAGTGAAATAGAGCCGTTGTACCCCTTCACTGGGCATAACGCGGGGTGACCGGACGCTCCGGTCCGATTGACCGGACGCTGGCCCTCAGCGTCCGATCACGTGATTCACGCCACGTGTCCCCTGCTTCAAATGTTGTTCATCAGATTTCAACGGTGGCGAAGCTGACCGGACGCTCCGGTAAAACTAACCGGACGCTGGAGCCACAGCGTCCGGTCGAGTACAGTAAGGGTCCAAATCCATTTTTCTTCGACCGGACGCGTCCGGTCCACCTCGATCGGATTTCGGACGGCCGGCGTCCGGTGGTATACCTAGCCATTTGTATCGCTGAAGTCGGTACGCGGACCGGACCTTGCAGTCGGCGTCGGTGCTTCTAGATTCGGCGTCCGGTCACTGGACCGACGCCAGCATCATTTCGATCAACTCCATTTCAACTCTTACTTCTTCACCCTTGGTCAAGTGTGCCAACCACCAAGAATTTTGCATCCGGCGCAATAGAAAATAGACATTTCATTTTCCCGAAAGCGCCGAATCCCGCCTCGCAAGCTCAGCAGGAGGGAGAGAGGGACCCAAACCCATCTCAACCCTACAAACACCTTGTGCACATGTGGTAGCATATTTACACAAATATTATCAAGGGTGTTAGCACTCCACTAGATCCTAAATACATATGCAATGAGTTAGAGCATCTAGTGACACTTTGATAACCGCATTCCGATACGAGTTTCACCCCTCTTAATAGTACGGCTATCAAACCTAAATGTGATCACACTCTCTAAGTGTCTTGATCACCAAAATAAAATAGCTCCTACAAGTTATACCTTTGCCTTGAGCTTTTTGTTTTTCTCTTTCTTCTCTTCAAGTTTAAGCCCTTGATCATCTCCATGCTATCACCATTGTCATGTTATGATCTTCATTTGCTTCTCTACTTGAAGTGTGCTACCTATCTCATGATCACTTGATGAACTAGATTAGCACTTAGGGTTTCATCAATTTATCAAAACCAAACTAGAGCTTTCAATCTCCCCCTTTTTGGTAATTGATGACAACCCTTATACAAAGATAGGAATTGAAATTCAATTGAATCCATGTTGCTTGTCCAAACATATTTACCATGTGTAAAAAGATATGGACAAGTTTCATGAACCCTAAGTGATAGCAATTGCTCCCCCTACATATGTGCTAAGAGTTTGGATTGAAGCTTGCACATATGCTTAGATAGGAAATGTAGGAGTCAATGTCTACCATATGATGCTAAGGTATAAAAGATTGACCTTTGAAGCGTGATACCAATCGGAGTGCACCAATATACCATCCTTAGCACCATGGTTAGCTCAATACCACTTAGAAATATGTGGAAGTGAAATCACTAGATATCCTATGCATGCTAGTTTGCATTTCATCATTCAAATCTACAACTAGCATACATAACACAAGCATGGATATTATAAATATGGAACTTATGCCATGCAAGCAAACATATGAAATGCACGTTCAAATGCACCATACAAGTTCGTGAGCTTGCTCCCCCTACTTGTGTGCTCAAAATTTTAGTTGATCCTTTCCTTTGTTATATCTCTCCCCCTTATCCCCTTTATCTTTGTTTCTCTCCCCCTTTGTCATCAATGACCACAAAGGTTCTAAATAGAATTACTTGTAGGGTCGAGATTATCAATGTCAATCAATGGGGTGAGGGTTATTTTCCCAAATTTGGTTCAATTTGAGATTATTTCCCAAAGATATTTAACTCGGTTTGATCCAAGGACAAGCTTCTTCACACCTCCAAATAAGGGTTATCTTGTACCATATTGAGTTAAACACTTATAGTTCATTTTCTAGATTAAACACTAGGTTTACAAGCCCATAAACATGTCATATGCCATCACTAGATCAAGTCAAGCATAGAAGCAATAGTGATACCATATTGACATCAAAATTCATTTGATTTTCATGAATGAGCCTAATAAGATAGAACCACTTGCAAGGTCCTAATGAGATTGAAAATATGACTAGATGCACTAATTATGTCCTTAGCAAGAATGTATGTCATGCCAATCAACTTTTACCTTAGATTGCTCGAAGGAGGGGCATGTCATATGAGTGGGGGTTGCATCAACACATATTTGAGAAATCCAATATGTTCAACTCATTTCTTAGCTTGCAAAACCTTTTCTCATCCAATGGCTTGGTGAATATATCGGCAAGTTGATCTTCGGTGCCTACACTCTCAATGCAAATGTCCCCTTTTTGTTGGTGATCTCTTATGAAATGGTGGCGGACATCAATGTGCTTTGTTCTTGCATGTTGCACCGGATTGTTGGTTAGCTTGATTGCACTCTCATTGTCACATAGCAATGGCACTTTCTTGAACTTGATTCCAAAATCACTCAAAGTGGCCTTCATCCAAAGTATTTGTGCACAACAACTACCGGCGGATATGTATTCGGCTTCGGCAGTTGATAATGCAACACTATTTTGCTTCTTTGATGACCATGGAACAAGTGATCTTCCCAACAATTGACATGTGCCCGATGTGCTCTTCCTTTCAACCTTGCATCCCGCATAATCTGAGTCGGAGTAACCAACTAGCTCAAACTTTGCTCCTTTGGGATACCACAAACCAACATTTGGTGTATGCTTCAAGTACCTCAATATCCTCTTTGTAGCCTTCAAATGACTTTCTCTTGGTGAGGCTTGAAATCTTGCACACATACATACACTAAACATGACATCCGGCCTTGATGCGGTCACATAGAGTAGGCTTCCAATCATAGACCGATACAACTTTTGATCCACCATATTTCCACTTGCATCACTATCCAAGTTACCATTTGTTCCCATAGGTGTGCTAACGACTTTGCTATCACTCATGCCAAACTTCTTAATCATGTCCTTGATGTACTTCCCTTGACTCACAAAAGTACCATTCTTCAATTGCTTGATTTGAAGACCAAGGAAGTAACTCAACTCTCCAATCATGGACATTTCAAACTCATTAGCCATCATCTTTCCAAACTCATCACAAAAATCTTGATTGGTTGATCCAAATATGATATCATCAACATAGATTTGCAATACAAATAGATCTTTTCCAATCTTCTTGATGAAAAGAGTAGTATCAACCTTGCCCATTGTGAACCCTTTAGAGAGTAGGAAGTCCCTCAATCTCTCATACCATGCTCTAGGTGCTTGCTTCAAGCCATACAATGCCTTCTTCAACTTATACACATGGTTGGGCTTCTTGTCATCTTCAAAACCGGAAGGTTGCTCAACATATACTTCTTCATTGATGTAACCATTGAGAAATGCACTCTTAACATCCATTTGATAGAGCTTGATGTTGTGGACACAAGCATAGGCTAGTAAGATTCTAATTGCTTCCAATCTAGCAACCGGGGCATATGTTTCTCCAAAGTCAAGACCTTCAACTTGTGTATAGCCTTGTGCTACCAATCTTGCTTTGTTCCTTACAACTATCCCATCTTGATCTTGCTTGTTTCTAAAGACCCATTTGGTTCCAATCACATTATGTCCCTTTGGTCTTTCTACCAATTCCCATACTTGATTTCTTGTGAAGTTGTTCAATTCTTCATGCATAGCATTCACCCAATCAACATCCTTCAAAGCTTCATCTATCTTCTTTGGTTCAATGGATGACACAAAAGAGAAATGCTCACAAAAGGATGTCAATCTTGATCTTGTTTGCACACCTCTTGAAATATCACCAATGATAGTATCCAAAGGATGATCTCTTGCAATACTTGTTGCTTGAAGGATTGGAACTTGATTGCTTGCACTTGCTTGATCATTTGGTTGAGATGATGTACTAGTCATTTGATCTTGATCAATATCATGAGAGTCACTTGAACTAGCTTGATTTGTATCATCTTGCACATTAGAGTTGGAGAGCACTTGCACTTGATCATCTTCATCATCAATCACTTGCCTAGGCCTCAATTCACCAATATCCATGTTCTTCATGGCATTTAAAAGTTGAATGCCTCTAACATCTTCCAAGTTCTCATTCTCTACTTGTGAACCCTTGGTTTCATCAAATTCAACATCATGAACTTCCTCAAGAGTACCACTATCCAAATTCCAAACTCTATATGCTTTGCTTGTGGTGGAATAACCAAGTAGGAATCCTTCATCATATTTCTTATCAAACTTGCCCAATCTTGTGCCTTTCTTCAAGATATAGCATTTGCATCCAAAGACCCGAAAATATGCAATGTTGGGCTTTCTACCATTCAAGAGCTCATATGGTGTCTTCTCTTTCAATCGGTGACAATAGAGGCGGTTGCTACAATAGCAAGCCGTGTTTATAGCTTCGGCCCAAAAAGATTGACTCACATTGTACTCACTAAGCATAGACCTTGCCATATCAATGAGTGTTCTATTCTTTCTCTCAACAAGGCCATTTGATGGAGGTGTGTACTTGGCCGAGAATTGATATCTAATTCCAAATTCATCACACAACTCATCAATTCTAGTGTTCTTAAACTCACTACCATTGTCACTTCTAACTCTCTTGATGGTTGTTTCAAATTCATTTTGAATGCCTTTGACAAATGATTTGAATGTTGCAAATACATCACTTTTGTCTACTAGAAAGAATACCCATGTGTATCTAGTGTAGTCATCCACTATCACAAATCCATATTTATTTCCACCGATACTAGTGTATTGTGTTGGCCCAAACAAATCCATGTGCAATAACTCAAATGCTTTACTAGTGCTCATCATGCTTTTCTTAGGATGGGTGTTTCCAACTTGTTTGTCGGCTAGACAAGAGCTACAAAGCTTATCCTTTTCAAACACAACATCTTTCAATCCTTTAACTAAGTCATGCTTAATCAATCTATTCAATTGTTTCATTCTAACATGACCAAGCCTTCTATGCCATAACCATCCCATACTTGACTTAGTGAATAAGCATGTGGATAATTGAGCTTCACTAGTATTGAAATCAACCAAGTATAGATTCTCATATCTAAAGCCTTTGAAGATCAAGTTAGAGCCATCTACACTTATGATCTCTACATCATCTACTCCAAATATGCACTTAAATCCAAGATCATATAATTGAGCTACGGATAGCAAGTTAAAGTTTAAGCTCTCTACTAGCAATACATTAGATATGCTCAAGTCATTGGATATTGCAATCTTACCAAGCCCTTTGACTTTGCCTTTCCCATTGTCACCAAATGTGATACTATCATATCCATCATTGCCATTTGTGTTGATTGAGTTGAACATTCTTGCATCTCCGGTCATTTGTTGAGTGCACCCACTATCAAGAACCCAATGCCTTCCTCCGGCTTTATAGTTAACCTACAAAAGAAGATCAATTCTTTTTAGGTACCCAAACTTGCTTGGGTCCTTGAAGGTTAGTTACTAGGCTCTTTGGCATCCAAATGGCTTTCTTCTTTGAGCCCATCCATGGTTTACCAATGAACTTAGCATGAACACCATTTGCACCTTTTCTAAGCATATAACATGAATCTAGCTTAATAAAGGATACATTAGCATTATTTCTCTTATTGGTGCATTCATGCTCTTTGTGACCAACTTGCTTGCAACTAGTGCAAAACCGACCATTGTTCTTCACAAAACTAGTCTTGTGAGGAGCAAAGGCCGCCTTGCCTTTCTTGGGGGTATAGCCCAATCCCTCTTTGTAGAGAGAAGCTCTTTGGCTACCCAAGCACATAAGCAAGCGGTCCTCACCATCATAAGCCTTAGCCAAGGTGTGAGTGAGCTTAGTTACCTCCTTCTTGAGGTTCTCATTTTCAACCACTAGTGTGGTATCACAAGTGTGATCATCACTACTAGATGAGATGGAAGTAGTAGTGCTACAAGAAGGGTTAGTTGTAGAAATAATGATAGGCATAGATAGTGATGTATCAATTAAATCACAAGTTAAACCTACATTGCAAGTTTGAACATGCTTCTTTTTAGTTTGCTCATCAAGCAAAGAAGAATGAGCTTTTTCAAGCTTTGTGAGCCTTGCAAAGCTTCTCATGGGCATCCTCTTGCCTCTCATGAGATGCATTGAGCTCATCAAAGGCTTGCTTAAGGGCTTTTACTTCCTTACGCAAGCTTTTGCATTCCTTTCTTGAGATGTTAAAGTGTTCTCTAGCATCTTCTAGCATGTCAATTAATTCATCTTTAGTAGGTTCATCATCATCATTATCACTATCACTATCATGTTCACTCTCACTTCCATCATCATAAGTTTGTACCTTGGTGGCCTTAGCCATGAAGCATGATGGAGAGTCGAAGAGAGAAGGCTTCTCATTGATTGCTATGCTTGCAAGTGCCTTCTTCTTGGTGGTCTTGTTGTCATCACTATCATCATCATCACTTGTGGAAGCATCACTATCCCAAGTGACTACATATGAACCACCCTTCTTCTTTTTGAAGGACATCTTGTCCTTCTTATCTTTCTTTTCTTTCCACTCCTTCTTGTTCTTGTTGTCATCATCTTTCTCACTATTGTATGGACATTTGCTAATAAGATGATCTTTGCTTCCACAATTGAAGCATCTCCTTGCCTCTTCCTTGCTCTTGGATGAATATTTCTTTCTTCTAGCTCGATAGCCCTTCTTTACCATGAACTTGCCAAACCTCTTGACAAAAAGAGCCATCCTCTCATCATCATCATCATCACATGAATCATCATCCTCACTTGATGTTTCTTGCTTGGCTTTGCCCTTGGATGATGTGGCCTTGAAAGCCACGCTCTTCTTGTCATCCTTCTTCTCATCCTTCTTTTCTTTCTTTTCTTCCTTCTCATCATCATCTCTATAGGCATCATCGGTCATGATATCTCCCAAGACTTGGTTTGGTGTCATTGTGTTCAAACCACTCCTTACTAGCAAGGTGACCAATATCTTGAATCTTGCGGGCAAACATCTCACGAACTTATTTGAGAAGTCCTTGTCCTCTATGTTCTCACCGAGTGCCTTGAGATCATTAACAATCACTTCCATCCGGTGGAACATGTCCGACACACTCTCATCTTCCTTCATTTTGAAGCTCGCAAACTTCTCTTTGAGAATATAAGCTTTTGCACCCTTCACGGCTTGAGTACCCTCAAAAGATTCTTCCAACTTCTTCCAAGCCTCATGTGCCATCTCAATATTCTTGATTTGCTCAAAAGTTCTTGCATCAATTGCATCATGAATGGCACTTAGAGCAATATCATTGTTTTGGAGAAGTACTTCTTCGGCGACGGTGGGATTCTCCGGATCATCAATCTCAATTTTAGTTTCTACCACCTTCCACACCTTTCTATTGATTGACTTGATGTGTGTAGTCATCTTTGACTTCCAATATGAATAATTTGAGCCATCAAATTGGGGTGGCTTCTTGGTGTTGTTGATTTGAGCCATTTTACACCGAAGGTTGTTAAGCCTCAAATTAACGGTGACCTCGGCTCCGATACCACTTGAAAGGTCCTAATGGCTAGAGGGGGGTGAATAGCCTAATAAAAATCTACAACAACACTTAACAAAATGTGTTAGACAATTTTGCGGCGAAGCGAGTGTTGCGCTAGCCTACTAAAATGCAAGCCACCTACCACAATTCTATTTTGAATAGTGTATATCCACACAATAGCTATGACACTTAGCTAAATTAGTGTGCTCTCAAAGACTAACTAAAGAGCAACACTAATCAAACAAACAAGCTCTCACAACTAGCTACACTAAAGAGCTTGATAACTAGTTTGCGGTGATGTAAGAGTGAGCAAGAGAGTTATACCGCCGTGTAGTGGTAGGAACCAATCAATCACAATGATGAATACCAATGTAGACCAATCACCTCGGAATCAAATGATGAACACAATGATTTTTACCGAGGTTCACTTGCTTGCCGACAAGCTAGTCCTTGTTGTGACGATTCACTCACTTGGAGGTTCACGCGCTGATTGGCATCACTCGCCAAACCCTCAATAGGGTGCCGCACAACCAACACAAGATGAGGATCACACAAGCCACAAGCAATTTACTAGAGTACCTTTTGGCGCTCCGCCGGGGAAAGGTCAAGAACCCCTCATAATCACCACGATCGGAGTCGGAGACAATCACCTCCTCCACTCAACGATCCTTGCTGCTCCAAGCCGTCTAGGTGGCGGCAACCACCAAGAGTAACAAGCGAAATCCACAGCGAAACACAATCATCAAGTGCCTCTAGATGCAATCACTCAAGCAATGCACTTGGATTCACTCCCAATCTCACTATAATGATGAATCAATGATGTAGATGAGTGGGAGGGCTTTGGCTAAGCTCACAAGCATGCTATGTCAGTAGAAATGGCCAAAGATGTGAGCCACAGCCGGCCATGGGGCTTAAATAGAGCCCCAATGAAATAGAGCCGTTGTACCCCTTCATTGGGCACAACGCGGGGTGACCGGACGCTCCGGTCCGATCGACCGGACGCTGGCCCTCAGCGTCCGTTCACGTGATTCACGCCATGTGTCCCCTGCTTCAAATGATGTTCGTCAGATTTCAACGGTCACGAAGCTGACCGGACGCTCCGGTAAAACTGACCGGACGCTGAAGCCCCAGTGTCCGGTCGTTTCCAGTAAGCTCCTCGAGGCATGTTTTTTCGACCGGATGCGTCCGGTCCACCTTGACCGGACGCAGCCAGCGTCCGGTGCTCAACCCTAGCCACTGTGCCGTCTGACAGCTGGATCGGACGCAGCCTTTCAGCGTCCGGTCGCTGAGTGACCCAGCGTCCGGTCAGTAGACCGACGCCAGCATCATTTCGATCAACTCCATTTCAACTCTTACTTCTTCACCCTTGCTCAAGTGTGCCAACCACCAAGAATTTTGCATCCGGCGCAATAGAAAATAGATATTTCATTTTCCCGAAAGCGCCGAATCCCGCCTCGCAAGCTCAGCAGGAGGGAGAGAGGGACCCAAACCCATCTCAACCCTACAAACACCTTGTGCACATGTGGTAGCATATTTACACAAATATTATCAAGGGTGTTAGCACTCCACTAGATCCTAAATACATATGCAATGAGTTAGAGCATCTAGTGGCACTTTGATAACCGCATTCCGATACGAGTTTCACCCCTCTTAATAGTACGGCTATCAAACCTAAATGTGATCACACTCTCTAAGTGTCTTGATCACCAAAATAAAATAGCTCCTACAAGTTATACCTTTGCCTTGAGCTTTTTGTTTTTCTCTTTCTTCTCTTCAAGTTTAAGCCCTTGATCATCTCCATGCTATCACCATTGTCATGTTATGATCTTCATTTGCTTCTCTACTTGAAGTGTGCTACCTATCTCATGATCATTTGATGAACTAGGTTAGCACTTAGGGTTTCATCAATTTACCAAAACCAAACTAGAGCTTTCAAAGGTGCACCACTTGTCAACGATGACATTTGTGCTGCTTAGATTGTTGTGTGCCAGTTGATTAGTTAGCACCAATGAAACCAAAGCAATGACAATGGAGGCGATGCTGATTATCTTCTCCCTGAGAAAGTGCTTCTTCTGTGCTGTTGCTTCCTTGCTTGAATAAGATGATGCTGATGAACCTGGACAAGATTGTTGTAAGACATGTTGCACTCCAACAGGCTCGAAAGGTCACTGAATGAGGAAGGAACTTAACCTTCAAGCTCATTGCTGTCCAAGTACAGGTACTGCAGCATGTGCAAATTCCCTGCTGCGTCGGTATCTCACCAGACAACATGTTGTGACTGACATTTAGAGCAATCTAAAGGGCAGCAAGCTGACCAAGCTCAACCGGGATCTGACCAGACAGATGGTTGCCTCCCATCTCCAGTTCTATGAGCCTTGAAAGGCCTCCAAAACTGCTTCGAATGGTTCCATTCCGACTGTTGTCAAACAACTTGAGCAGCTCCAAGTTTCCTTTGCAAAAATCCCCAGCCAATGCTCAAAAATTGCCTTCACTTATATGTTGCCAACAATTGAATCATTACAAATTCACAGATTCACAAATTCACAGATTCACATTGACAGATTCATCACAATTTCACATACAAATCCACTTGTTCGTTTCACAAATTCACAGATTCACAGAACCTACATAAACATACATTCCTTGATCATAGATACACAGTTCCATAAACAGAAATTAGTAGTAGCACTTGACAACCTACAGGCTAAGATCACTAAAATCCAAACTACTGGAACCAAGGTGCGTACTACTTCATTTCCAAACTGCTGCAACTAAGAGGCTTACAAACAGATTTAGCATCACCACAGCAACTAATGCATCACCTAAAGCTAAAAGCCTTGTTCAATCCTCCATTCTTTAATTCTTTCATCTCCTACTCCAACTTTAAAATGTCAACCTTCAAGTCAACGATCTGAACCTTCAAGTCCACCATCCCAATCTTGGGCACTTCTTGTGACATTCCTTGAACCGTAGGATCAACAAAAGGGCCCTGTACACCTTCCACTTCCACATCCCTGAGCTTGTCTGGATGATTGGCGCGCAGATAGGCCAGGTATTGATCCTCAAACCAATAGTTCGCACAAGTGTCATCATTCTGCAATTGACAATCAAAACCCCAACCCACTTAACATTATTTGCAGCTGGACGAACATGGAACCCAACATCAAAGGAAAAGCAAGACAAATTACCGGGAAATTGTTAGGGCAAGTGTAATACATATTGCCAGCCTTGCTCTTTCACCTAATGACCTGGATCTTGCATTTGGGGCAATCGATCCGTGGGAGACCACCAACACAGCTAGCACTTGGCGGGCATTTGTGGATGCCATCTCCGCTCGATAGATGGGGCGGGAAGGAGCAGTGATAGCCATGGTCGACGCCTTGGCGCCCTCGGTAGTCGCATGATCGCCGCCATTGCCATGAACGATAGTCGCCGCCGCCGCCGGTCATGATCGCCTCCGCTTTCGTGAGATGGGGAGCGGGGGAAGGAGCAAAGCGATAGCCATGATCCACGCCCGCCGCCCTCGTAGTAGTCATGATCATGCCGCCGCCGGCCGATCATGATCGCCGAGGCGGACTGGCTAGGGTTCGAGCGAGAGAGAGAGAGGAGGCGGTGGGGAATGGATGGATTGAGTCGATTGAGTCGATCTAGTAAAACCGGCGCTGAGAATCTAGGGGCAATACGGTCCATACGAATGTACGTAACCCCTGTATACACCTGCATGTGGGCCAACCGTCACGGCAAGTGTACATAATGGCATTTTTCAGACTCTAGTGTAATTATAATGACACTCTTACAATAAGCTGAGTAGTAATGGTATTTCTAAAAAACGCAAGAATTATAATGACACCAATCCAATTAACCCCTTCCTTTTTCCTGGCTTCCAAGTGCCAACCGTTTACTTCCCAACAGCACTGCTTCATTTTCCTTCTGCTTCCATAGTTCCATGGCCGGGTAGAGCCAACATGTGCATTTTTTTTATATCGGCCACGTTTCTGGGAGCACGCCAAAACGATTTTCCTGATGATTTACTGCATCGATGATCAACATGTGCATTTTTTATATCGGCCAGATTATCACGTTTCTGGGAGCACGCCGGCCAAGACGATTTTCCAGGAAATTCACAAGTTGCTTTGTTGCAAATAGCAATCCCTCTAGTTGTCTCTCTGTTTCACAATAAACCACCCCCACTACTTATGTCCTCGTCCATTTCTATGGTTTTTTTTTTCATGAATATAGAGTCAATATGACTTTATTTAGATCTTATCGTCCAAAATTTAGTTGGCTACTGAACTTTATATCATTTTAGCACATTTATGCGGTTCGATCAGCTAATGATTTTTTTATGATGTTGGTTAAACTTTAGACTGTATTTTAGACCACTTGTTAGAGCCTGAAGATCCCAAGTTTAACGGACCACAGGATCCAAATAGGATCCTGAGTACCGTGCTAGCCGAGTCAAGCATGCTTAGATTATGTTTATTCATCATGACGCAGTCATGAGTTTTAGCAGACAATAAAAATATGTGACTATGCTAAGCATGTAAGCCTTTTTCATCGGTGACCTTTCATTGAAAGCTCTAAAAACATTACTAGACAAACGAAATATCTTAGCTCGTGTAAGCCTTGCAACCGCATGTCTATGGATGTAATCTCGAAACCAAAGTGACATAAGGGTGGGTTCTCGATTTCCTATTTCAAACGTGGGACATTGACCTATGTTCAAGGATTATTAAATGCTAGCTCCTCCGTTCCAAATGATAGTTCATTTTAATTTTGTTTCTAAGTCATTTTTTTTCAATACTTTAGAAAAACATATTAATATCTCGAAATTCAAATAAATACGCTATTGGGATATATTTAATGAAACTAATTTGACATTGTAAATCTTGATACATTTCTTCATAAACTTAGTCATGTTTGATTTAGAATAAAGCTATAGTAGTAGTTTGAAAGCGATGGTGAAGGAGTGCCATAGGACCCTTAAAACAATGCAAGCACCATTTTAATACTTTCGCGACCCTCAAAACAATGCAAGCAGCAACCGCCATATTAAACTTTCGTGACCCTTAAAAAATGCAAGCAGCAGATTAAAAAAAAAATACAAGCAAGCGCAGTATTTTGGCCGGTATGGCGTCTCACGAATGATTATAAATAACGTTTGGTATCATTGTAAGACCTGTTAAAATGAAAACCTTTATTAACCGCCAATGCAAAAGATGACAAAAGTGTATTCCCACTTCATTCGGATTGAAGCGCCAAAAAGTTTGAATTGTCTTTAGTAGTTTAGTGTGTACATTGATATCTTTTCCTTCCAACTTTTAGTCCTCATCGTCTCCATATGCGTCCTGATTTCTTTTGTTCTTGCATGCGCCTGCAAAAGTGATATTGGTGGTGCTAAAAACCTTTAAAGAAGTTCTAAATCGACAAAGTCACTACCGTGTACCATGTGCACAAGCGTTAAGCAAAATTGATTAATACTCCTGGTACACTACAGCATTTCTATACTGCCACCTTCTAGGTTACACATGTTAGTATGGGTCTGATTGGTTCGCGACCAAAATTTGCCATGCCAAGGATTTGGCAAGCCAAAGCTAGGTAAAAAAAATTACCATGGATTTGGCAAAGCCAAATGTGAAAGGTTGGCAAGTTTTGGTAGCCAACCAATCAGGCTCTATGTTACTACCTCCTGTCAAAAATAAGACACATTTGACTTTTTTCCCATGCATATAGTGGCAGGGAAGCATATAGTCGTACAGCTATCATAAGCGGAAGTACCTAAAAAATCAACACAGCCCACACAAATGGCAAAAAAAAAGTCTTGCTCTTACAACAATTGATTTTTTAAAGGAAAGATTAGTAGCAATGAACAGTCATCCCAAACACCCTAAGTTGCAATTTCTGGTTGATATCAACCAGAAATAGGCGTCCGTCATGTTTAGTGCTAGATTATGAAATTTATGCTACAAGGTCCCAGAGGTAATGAAATTGATAGACCAAGCACAGTTTGCGGAGTGAGACAACAGTCTTTAGTCCCACTCAGCACAAAACAGGTTGCTGAAAAGAATAATCAAGATACTTAAATAAATTGATGAGATTGTTCTACACTCCACGAAGAAGTTTGCACAAAAAAAAAGGCATCAGGAGAGACTGAATGCAGTGGCATATTTTCCACAAATTACTTTATTAGAGGGGTAACTTTATTAATTCAGAGTGTTAATGGCACATGGAAAACCCCTATCTTGATGTGCCGTGTAGTGTATATCATGGGCAAACCAATTTGCCCAAAAATAAGAGACCAACTAACTCTCACCGATTATATTGTACACTGACAAGAAGATACTCCATCTGTTCCAAATTATAAGATGTTTTAGTTTTTCTAGATTCATAGTTTTTGCTACATATCTAGATATATATTATGTCTAGATACATAGTAAAAGCTACGAACCTAGAAATACCAAAACATCTTATAATTTGGGACGGAGGGAGTACAAAGTTACAACTGCATATCCCCACCATATCAAGAACAAAATTTATTTTCCAATTAGATTATAGCAATTGTTTCTACCCAGTAAATTCATTAGCTGTTTTTGTCACGACAGCAATATGAATCAGGAAACCCTATTTTTTGTTATAGCAAAAAAAGAAGGAAACAAAAGACAAATCAACAGACATGGAGCAAGATTGCTCAAGCTTTTTGCTCCAAATATTGTCTTGTAACACAGTGGGATTTGCTAATACATCAGTATATTATGTCCAGTTTAGTGCGACGACCAATACGCTATTTCTCTCGGCTAAGACTTAATCGCCAACTGTTCAGATTAAAAACGAAGAGAAATATTCTTGTGGACACTAATGATCTGATTGTGGTCATAATCATGACTGATGACAACAACTTACTTTCACAGAAGTTGCAGAACTGGGTACGTCAAACATTCAGATTGCCATCACCTAAGTATAAAAAAAAGGTGATAGAACATAGGAAAATATCCACTGACCTCTGGTGCTCCTTAGAGCGCTCAATAAACTCGGCGGCGATATCACCACTTTGATAGGATGCAAGAACAGCCCTGATGTCAGAAGGTCTTACCATAGCAACATCTACAGATTTTTTATGTGTTATAAATATTGCCAAAAAAAAAGAAAAATTAGCAAACTAGACAAATGGAAAAGCCTGACCTAATAGGATGAACTAGATAAAGTTCCCAATGCTTACATTCTAGAAATGGAACAAGATCAAGCAGTTGAGTGTCATCACTTTCAAGCTTCCAAGGTTTAATTTCCACACAATTTTCAGGCTGCAGGCTTGACTCTTTAGCATGAGCGCTGATATAAAGAACTTGAGCAGGATTTCTGTTCAGCTTTGACAGATCCTAGTAATGACATCATAAAGGGTCAGTCTTGAAAAATCAATGCAGAGTACATAATGCCTCTTATAATGTTATTAAGATCTTACAATTACTACCAGGAGAAACATTTACCACTCAGAATTAGAACAAGACTAACCACTGGAAAGACCACTCAATGGGGGGTGATTAACAATAAGTAACTAGTGAACATGGGAATGATGATTGTATCATCATGAATAAAGTCCCCTAGTTACTTTCAATATACAACATCATAGAATTTCAAAATTGGGTAGTGCATGAACTGAGGGTTGGTTCTAGAAGCCTGTCATGCAAAATTACAGAAGATTGGTGTGCATGATGAAAAGTTACAGCAAAGCAAAAGAAACAACAGGCAACTCATCTTAGGAAGTCACTTAATACATCTTTGGGCCATGGGAGAGGATCTGGAACACCAAGCAAGTGCTGCTTTTTCATATGGCTTGTGGCACAAGTTATAGACTACCTATCTCTTAGCACAACAAGGTCTGCCTCATCCCACCAAATTCTCCTTTGTGATCAGGAGGAAGAAACAATTCAGCACTTGCTCATTTTGTGTATTTGCCAAGTAATTCTGCTTCAGTCTACTGCAAAAGGTTGGTTTGCAAACTCTGTCTCCACAGACTGAAGACATTTCCCTGGATGATTGGTGATCAATTATCACTAAAGGAACCAGTGGTGAAATAAAAAAAGGGACTAAATTCCCTTGTCATCTTAGGAGCTTGGACAATTTGGAAGCACCGGAATCGCTATGTTCAACAGACCCTCTCCATGTCTTCCTGAAAATCTCTCACTCGCCAGAGGAGATGCAGCTTAGGTACATGGCTAGCGCTCAGGGTTTGTCTCTCACGGATATTGATAAAGAGTGTGTTTGTAAGGGTTCTTAATAGTTAATATAATGATATGCAGCTATCCTATGTGTTCAAGAAGAAAAAAAATACTTAATACATGGACAAGAAACTTTATGTAAAACCACTTTCACTCTACAAACTTGACCAGTTATTACAAGAAATATGAACCTCTATCATGTTTCAATCCATGCTATGCCACCATTAGCTTACCGCGCTGTAAATTATTGGCTAGAGTGTGTAGGAAAATATAGCACAGATGAATAGGACTGACCTGCCAGAAACAGGTATTCAAAGTATCCATACATTTAAAGAACCAGTTTATAAAATATTTAAGCCAAGCAAAAGGATTAATACACAACAATTCCTTTACTAACACAATAGCGTGTAATATCCCACATACCCGATAATGTTTTCCATTTTCATACTTAGTTGCAACTCTTGATAGCCTGTGTCGAATATTGCCCTTTGGATCCAGCCTATCAACAACAGGATCAACATACTGCACATGCAACAAAGTTTCATGCAGGTTACACATTTGCAAATAAAAATGAACTGAAAGCTCTGAAAAACTTACCATACTAAGCTGATCAGAATACACAACAATTTCATAAAACCTCCCGAGTTGTTCAAGAAAGGCATCCACTCCTGGCCTCTTAAAGGTCCTCCATCCTCTCTCACGCTATACACATGTTTATTTAAGAAAAAAACATTAGACTGGTATTCTCAATGAATCAGTCAACCATACGGCAAGCAAAATATGAAATGAGTATGATAGAAAAAAATAATAAAGGAAGATTTAATTGTATGTTCTAAAAATATATTGCAGTATACAGAGATCCATACTCCATAGTAAACAAAAAAATTAAAGTTTGTATGGAACATAAAAGTTCACCTTCCAATCTGAGTATACAAGAGTCTCGTTCAGATCCAGAACTAGAGTCAATACATGCTGCTCTTGAGGAAGAAGATCTGGAAGAAGTTTGTCTGATACTGGTTCGCTAAAGCCCTATGGTAAACATATATTAGTATGATTGACATTTCTTCATAATATCAAACATGGATCCATCAACAACAACAACAACAAAGCCTCAAACATGGATCCATAAAGGGCGTACCCAGTGCAGAGAGCTCCCGCTCTGTGTGGGGTCTGGGGAAGGGTGTTAGTGGCAAGCCTTACCCTCGCCTGTGCAATGCGAGGAGACCGCGACTTGAACCCGGGACCTTCCGGTCACAGGCGGTAAGACTCTACCGCTTGCACCAGGCCCACCCTTCTCAAACATGGATCCATGAAGGAAAAAAAAGTTACCATCTGTACTGACCCGAATTTGATCTTCAATTTGGCTCCTCACATCCAGGTATACCTCAATAGCGGCAACAGGAACTACAGAACAAAGCATACAATCCTTAGTAAGGAGGCAGCAAAAAAGGAATTAAAGTATCTAGCCAACCTGAGCCGTCAATTAAATCGGAACTCGAATCAGTGGCATGTATGGCTTTATTTTTTTCTAACACAATAAGTAGATGAAGGCGTTAACCCAAAAAACTCAGTATCGAGGATGAGCAGATTAAGAGTAAGCTCATATCACACTCCTTCCCTGTGACATGTTTAGATACAGCCATCATTGATTCATTGTTCACTACTTTACAGTCAATATGGGTCAAATTATCCACAACCACAAGTCACTACAGTGCCAACTACACATGCCCTTAGCGATTGGCTGTGGCATATCTAATGCACATAACTTCAAACAGTCTAATAATTAGGGTGCTACCTACAATTGCCAAACCTTCTCTAGTCAATCATGATGTGTGATATAAGCTTCTGCTAACATTACCTAGCTATTTCACACATGCATATATGGCTATATGCTACTGTGTGGTATTCTCAAATGTAATGTCTGGTATCATATTTGACTACTGCAAAGGGATTGTAAATTCAAGGTTACAGCCTGCATACAGTAGGGGCTGTAGTGTTAGGGACATAGAATATTATATTTAAGGGTGGTAGTTATACACAGTGAAGTGAGACAGAAATTGCCTGAAGGCTCCGGTTTAAGAAAGAATAACAGAATGGTGAATTGCTTGTTAGCTGGTCAAAAAGATATGCATGATACACAGAAAGTCCAATGGGCAGAGATAGTATTGAGAAAAATGAGGAAAGAGTATGCTGTAGCCACTACCTTTCATAGCTGCTGAATAAGCCATAGCCTGAAACCTCTGCAAGCAAGAAAAATAGTTAATTTATTGCATGGTTGAGATACAGTGGAAACCTTAGTCCTGTAAAACCAATTCAGGCCTTCTACTATATTCCCGGAATGCAAGCGTACCATAGAGCGTCATTGAAACATTTTAGTACCCTATATGTTCAAATCCTAGCAAGGCGGACATGTACTAGTTTTGGAAGGAACAATAAGTGGGGGGGAAATGACAGCTGCTATTTCAAGGTTGAAGCAAGAAATGCAATAAAACCAAAGTTCCCCATATGCAATTTCAGCACATACAAATTTCTAGCTCAAGAGCTGAAGTTCGGCTGCCAAATAGCCACCTCAACAGCTTCACGATAGTGGCATCATCAGTGTTTCACACGGCTAATTAGATCTCCCATCATCAAAGGTCACATTTCATAATTCCGCCTAAATAACTTTAAGGCACTGCTGCCCACGACTTTATCTAGCTAACAAAAATGAGATAACAAGAGAGACTTAAACTTGACATATTGCAGCATTACCTCAAAGCCGGAAGCATCCTCAGGAATGGGCTGCTTCGACTTCTTCCGGAGCTCCCGCGTCATCTGATCCACTTCATCCAGAGAATAAGCTAAACACAGGAGAAGAAAAGGAATCACCGCACAGGACACTGAATCAAAAGCCAGGCCACGCTGATTCTCCAAGGGGAGCTAAACCGCGAAGCTGAGCATCGGGACCGCATGGCCCCGCGCGGGGCAGGGATTGGGAGCCGTACCGTAGCTGACGTAGCCCGTGCCGCCAACCGCGGCGGACACAGCAGTTAAGGCGGCGAACTTGAGCGCGCCCCACGGCTTGCGGGCTGCCTGGGGCGGCTGGGAGGATGGATCTCCGGCGGTGGAGGAGGCCTCGGATGCGGTGGCGGCTGCCGCTGCCGCGGCCGCCGTGGATGATGAGGAGGAAGCGGCGGCGGTTGCCGGGGAGGCGGTGCAGAAGGAGAGCGCAGAGATCCTAGGGAGCAGGCGCGAGCCCGCGACGCGAGACATGGTGCGGCTTGGGTTTTGGATTTGTTCTTGGTTGGGTTCCGGTTCGAGCGGACAGCGGAGGGTTTAAGGAGGCGGGCGAGAGCGGTGAGGACTGAGGTGAGGGCGTGAACGCGTGAGGGGGGAGAGCGCCTGCGATGTAGATGAAGGCGTAGCAGGTAGCAGCGGAGTTGGGAGGGATGACTCTGGAGTCGGGACATCTAATTATTTGCCACTCTTACGGAGGCCGACTCTCTGATTGTCAATTTTATGGTGACAACTACAAAAATGTCCTAGAAAATAGTAACTCACCTAATATTTTGCCATTTTTACTGACGTGGCATGCCAGATCAGCCAGCCAGCTTGGGAACGGGCCGTTGACGCTCGAAGACCGAAGCCAAAAGACCATTCTGCCCCCGCCGTGTATTGCTTAACCAGCGACGTCTCCTCCCATCTGTTCGCTTCTCTCTGCACTTCTTCTTCCTTCGGCTCCCGGGATCCCTCGTCTCCCCGTCCTTGGTCGCCGGCGCCCCTCCATTGCCCTCCCCAACCCTAGCCGCCATGTCCCGTCGAGCGAGCTCATCAACACGCAATAGGCGTCCGTAGCTGCCGGATAGGATAGGGGAGTACCCACTCGGGAGGCAGACAGGGCTCCCCCTCATCATGTGCGAGGAGTGTGGGCTGCAGAGGGTGCTCAAGCTCGTGGCCCAGACAGATGAGAAATGCAACAAGGGTCGTGTCTTCTTCAAATGTCCCAGGAACATGCAAGGGGTAAGCCACATTCTTTGGGTTCCGATTTGTTAGGGTTTTGAATCGATTGTCACATCAAATATGTTTCCATGTGATTAGGTTCCAGGATCTTGTAGGTTTTTTGAGTGGCAGCGAGAGTACCTAGCCATATTGGTGGACCAGGGGAAGATTGTGATGAATCTAGAACAACATGGCGTAGATGAGAGGAAGAAGGTGATTCAAAGGCATCAAAAGTGCGTGTGTGAGAAGAACTCAATGGAGGTGATTTGGATGCTTTGGTTGGTCGCGATGATGAAGGCTTTGAGCTTGGTCATGGGTCTTTGGTGTAGTGGTTGGAGCTATGTATGTGTTCTCTGTTAGTGGGATCCCTCTGTTAGTTTGACTAGTTGTTAGTTCCCTTGTCTGTTAGTTGAACTAGGGATCCCGTTGAACTATTTCAAGTTGTATCTCAGTTGAGTAATGAGCTCTGTGTTTTAGTATGAGTCTGACCAATCAGTGGGCATATATGTGTGAAAATGTTGAATGGTTAATAGAATATTGTTTCTGTTATTTCACTTGTACATGATATCCAAAATCATCTTTGCAAGACCACTGATATGCTCTTGACAACCATAGCAAGTTCAGTCCGCATACATGACACAAACATAGCAAGTTCAGTCTGCATACATGACACAACCCTAGCAAAGTCATCACAAGTTGTTCAGGCCTATAAGGCAATACATTACAAGTTGTCCATTCAACTTACAATACCATAACAAGTTGTTCATGCACCTTTCAATGACATAACAGAGTTCCCAAAATATGGATCACAAGGATTCATTGCTTCATCAGTTTCCCTTGGCAGAAGAACTCTTCACCTTTGTGGCTAGCTGCTTCCTCCTAGGGGTCATCTTCTTGGCTGGTGCAGGGTTTGGCAGAGATTCAGCCTCTGGAATGATCATTTCAAGTGGTTGTGGAGCTTCCAAGTTCAACCTCCTGCATTTGAAAGTGGTTTAGTGAGCTGTTGTCGAGATGGCAAGTTCCTGAGTCACAATTTAGGTTCAGATTTTACCTTGCTGCTGCTGCTGCTTCCTCTGCCTCTCTTTCCCTTGCTACTGCTGCCCTTGTTCTTGGAGTCCTTGGTGATGGTGCTGCTTCTGCTGGTGGAGCTGGTGAAGGCTCAGGTGCTGCTTCTGCTGGTGGAGCTGGTGAAGGCTCAGGTGGTGCTGCTGCAGTTTCACTAGCTGGAGCAGGTTCATACTCCCTGTCAGCACCCTTCTTTGGCCCCTTTTTGGTCTTTGTCTTTCTTGTCCTCTTCCTACAATTTCATTAAGTTAGTTAATAATGGTGAAAGGATTTCAGCAAAGGTAGGTTAGTAAGTTACCTTTTTTTGGTGCCACTTAGTGGGCACCTCCAACTGGTCCTTCTATGGCCTAATTCACCACAGCCCTTGCAAGTAACCTGCCTTGTGGCTTTGCCACTTCTCTCTAGGCATCCCTTAACCCTCTTCTTCCTTTGCCTCCCAAGTCCTCTTTTCTTCCCAATTGGTGGAAGAAGCTTGAATCCCTTCTCAACTACCGGCCACTGGCTCTTATCAGTGATGACAGGAATCATTCCTGCATATGCTGCTTGGAACTTGTGCACTGAGTAGGCCACATCCACATATTGCTCCATATTTGGCTGCCTTTCAGTTGTTATGACTGCCAGTGCATGGGGACAGGGCTTGCCACTCACTTGCCACTCTCTGCATGTACACTCATGTTGGTCCAGGTAGACAACATGCCTCTTGACAACTTCATCATTGTACATGACTATCACCTCTGCTTGGTTGGGTCCACCCTTAGTTTCCTTCAGATGGTTCAGTCCCTTTGAGGCTGCATTTAGCTGATGAATTATTGCTGGTAGTATGAATCCTTTTAGGGCCTTGGATATCTTCCTTCTCTTCTCAAAAAGTACCATTGTCTTATGCCTGATAGCATCAGCTAGAATGTCTAATGGTAGATCTTTGTGTGCTTGGATCCATGCATTCCAAGATTCAGCCAAATTGTTATTTATGAAGTCACACTTGATCTCTTCCTTGAATCCACTCTGGCCCTGAAGAACTGTGATGTTCCTTCAACCATGGAACAACTCCTGGATAGGCTTCAATAACTTTGTCCATCAATTTATTGAACTTCTCTACTGTGCATGCCCTTGCTGCTGGCCACATGTACTTGGCATAGGCATTTCCTGTAAACCTTTTCTTCATATTTTCCATGAGATGCCTGAAACACTCTCTCTGCTCTGCTCCAGGGAAAACCTTTTTCACAGCTGCTTCTAGCCCTTTGCATGCATCAGTGCATATAGCCAAGTGGTTCATTGGCCCTATTGCTTTCCCTAACTGTTCCATGAACCAAGTCCAATTATCCTTGGTCTCTGAATCAAAGAAGCCAAAAGCAATTGGGTACAACCAATTGTGGCCATCTATTGCATTGGCTGCAGGCATGTGGCTATTCCACTCACCATTGAGAGAGCAGATTGAATCTACACTAATATAGGGTCTGCAGCCATCTCTAAATCCATCTATACTTGCTTTGAAGGCATAAAAAATCTACTGAAGTGAACCTTGCCTTCCACAGTAACTGTATCTATCTCAACTACACTACCAGGAGACCTAAGCTCAATCTCAGCCTTGACTCTAAACAAATAATCAAAACAATCATCCCACTTACCAAATAATTTATCTGCAGCCCTCTGTCTCCCATAAAATACAGTCTGATATGGAATCTTTATGTTGTACTTCTTCTCTAACTCTTCCTTTACAGCTTTGGGGCCCATCTCAGGATTATCCTTCAATAGTGGTATAGCCCTCTCAGCAATCCACTTCTGGGATGCCATCCTCCCAAGAACTCTACTCTTTGAAGGACATTTGTGGGTACCCTTATTGATTTGGATCTGCACATACATGAAGAAATGTCAGAAATAGTTAAGATAAATTCATATACAACATGCAAATATCGAAATAAGGTTACACCAAAAGGACAAAAAAAGTGTTAGTATTGGTACCACGACAATCGCCATCCTTGATGTCCTAGCTCTAATTTTCCATGGGCAGCCCTTGGAACTACAATAGCCCTAAACCTCTCCTTGTCGGACTTCTCATCCCCAATTGAAACTCATTCACAATAGCATCTTTGCCTAACCGCCATCCTAAAATCATCCATGCAAGGATACAGTGTCCCAACACTCATGTCAGGGTTGTCTCTATCCCAACCAAACATTGGCTCATCTCCTAGGTCATCATTAACAGGGATTGCTGCCTCATTCATTTCATCCTCCACATCAGCAGGTATGTTAGGAATAGGAACCTCATCTGCAGTAGCCTCATCTGCACGCCTTGAATCCAAAAAGCCTCATAGATTTGATCCTCATCTACCACAAAGATTAGCTTCACCATCACAGTTCTCATCAGCCAATATAGTCAATGTGTTCCAATCAACCACATTTTCTTCAGCTCTACCTTCTTCAGGAGTACTACAAGTGTCACCTAAGCCTTCTGCATTCTCTGCATGTCCTGCATTTGTCACACCAGAATGGGCAGCAGTAGTAGAAGACCCACCTTTGTTTGCTCTGCTAACAACATCATTCAGACCAACTGCATCTTTCTCAACAACATCACAACTAACATGCATTACCTTCTCATCCATCCTAGACATTATCATCTCCTCAAACTGATCACTACTAGTAACCTTCCACTCTGTTCCACTGTCAATGTCAACACCCCAAATAAGCAGTTGCTGACTGCGGCCCCAAATGATCTTGCTGGCCATATCATCTACAAAGTCATTCAGTGTGTACACATTGCTACTGTCAAACCACAGGTCATGTTCTTGAGCATCTAGGTCAACCACTCCATAGTCGTTAGCCAAAGTGTATTTATCAACGCTAACATGGATTCTAAAAGCATTGTCAGGATCAATCCTGACAGTGACAAGCAAAACAAACAAATCGGGAGTTAGGACATCCCTCACATACGGGATCCCCTCACATACATGCCATAACAATGAAACATACCATGGGGGGCACGGAGACAACACCATCGTGGCTAATGGTTTGCTCTACATCCGAATCCTACATCAACACACGAAAATTAGGAAACCCTAGCATCAGGAATCCCCCCATTCACAGATGCCGCGCGTAGGTAGAAGAAGGAAGTAGATCTAACCTTGCAGGCGTCGTGCCGTCCTGTGACTTGGGGGACGCGACTTGGCGCCGCCGTCGAGCTCCCGCCTGCCCGCCTCGAGCAAGCGCCGCCACGGGGAATGAAAGGGGAGGGACGGGAGAGAATCCCGGAGAGAAGCGAGTGGACTGAACAGATGGGAGGGGGAGAGACGGCGCTGGTTAAGCAATGGTCCCTTAAGCAATACACGACGGGGGCAGAATGGTCTTTTGGCTTCGGTCTTCGAGCGTCAACGGCCCGTTCCCAAGCTGGCTGGCTGATCTGGCATGCCACGTCAGCAAAAATGGCAAAATATTAGGCGAGTTACTATTTTCTAGGATATTTTTGTAGTTGCCACCACAAAGTTGGCAATCAGAGAGTCGGCCTCCGTAAGAGTGGCAAATAATTAGATGTCCCTCTGGAGTCTGGACCGGGAAGAGTCACGAGCGGTCCCACTCGTCAAGCGCGCTGGCATATGCTTGGGACTTGGGACGATGCGTTTTGCCCCGCGGATCAAAAGGCCAGCAGAAGTATTTTCAGCTCAAGCCCAAAAACATTCAGGGCTCCATTGGAATGGGGGATTTTCAAAGAGAAAACTCAGGAATCAACAATCCATAGAATAAAATAAAATAATGATGGACTTAAGAATGAGTGGAATAAAACAATCAGCTTGGAAAGGGATAAAGTCTGAGCTCTGCGACGCCATTAATTAAATCAACGAATGGGATCGTGCACTTCATAATATATCCCTGTTCCTACAGCTTTCCTATAAGTATCCAGATACCTATCTTCTATAGGTTTATGTACTTTCTAATCATCTGATTTGTAGTAATTGCATTCCTGCAGAACTTATATCAGTATTTTTTTTCACAATAAAACAGTTTCAGCCGGCTGAATTACAATCATTTGTTTCAAAGGGGCCTGAACGCTCCTCTACCACCCTCACACACAATTTCCTCTCTCATCTAGGGATGACAATGGGCCTCGATCCCTAATAGGAAATTTATTTATTAGGAGATGTAAATAGAATGAATTTGCTTTTCATGGGATCTTGGCATGTAGAAACAAGTCCTGTTGGGTGAAGCGGGGCAAGGGAGCTCTCCAGCTCCCCTTCCTGTTACTCGTTGGGCACAAGAAAGCCAACTCTTGTCTCTCCCGACACTTTATCTGTCAGTCCTTCTCTATCCTACTCCCTTGGTCCCTCTCTATTCCCAGCGCAGTATCCCCGCCGCTTCCGCACTTGTTCTTGCGGCTACCTCCGCAAGCGTCAGCCGCTCCCGCTACTGCTTCCCCTCGCCCTTCTCCATCCCCATGGCGTCGATGGTTGCTCGTGCTACTGTTATTTCTCGCTATCGACGCATCTAGGTGCTCCCGCCTACTAGAAGAACAATATCGATAAGTATCCAGTCTTGCATAAATTATTCGGTATACGATGGCAATACAAATGTCAACACTGGTTGCTGAGTCTACGTTTAGTGTTGTTAGCTGAGTTGCTGTGGATATATTATAATTGCTTAGATCCTAAGATGGTACATGTGTCGGTACCAAAAATTGGATACATGCAATAAGAAATGGTAATATTTTCCCTAGTTGTTCAATTTGAATTGTCCAGTATATAGTTGATCAATATGAATGGTACAACATTGTAAAGTGGTGCGGATATCTTTCTTTTGATTCTATATTCCAAATATATTCCATCATTTTGGTTGAGCTCTAGTCACTCCACCGTTGATGATAAGGTATTTCATAACCATTTTTGCAACAACCTAAAATCAATAACATAGCTTTACATTTGCAGTTAGTCACAAAAAAAACATATGTGCTACAAAATGCAGGAAGAAGTGGAAAGTGATCCAGATGTAATGAATGAAGATAGTGAGCTAGGAAGAAATCTTTTAGGGGAATTTTGCTCAGGGACATTGAAGAATGGCGTTATTTGCCGCCGGACACCGCCAACTCGCTTATTGGCTCAGTACCATTATGAATCACGGTTTATTTGACAGAAGACACCGCAGTCATTACTTTACTCTTTTCTGTCATTTTGGAGAGAGAAAATTTTGAAAATGACGCTCGATGCCCCTAGTTGAACCAGACTGCGTCGGTCAAAGGCACACATCCCCTTTGTTAAACCCTAACCCCTTCGCACTCAGCCACAGGCGCCGCCGCATCTCTTACCGCATCCACGAAGCTCCGGCGACGACCTGGCTTCCGCCGCCTCCTCCGGCACGGCTCGCGCCCATGGTTTGATGGACGTCTGAGGATGGTGTCGTCGGGAAAAGTGAAGCGCTTGCGGCCAAGTGTAGATTCCCCTTCGAAGGGGCTCAATCTAGCATGGGTTCCTGAAGGGTACGCCCTATTCTTCCCCTTTTCTCTCGTGTCCTTTTTCCCCATTTGCTTGTTGTGGTTGGATTTGTCTTGCTCATCTTAGTATTTGTTGGGCCGAATCTAGGGATTTCATGGTTTCTTGTTGTCCATTTTTTAGGATGGACATTAGTATCGCCTGCCGGATTGATGTGCGGGCCACTCCGAATCTTAATCCTCTTACAGCTGATTTCCAACTAGTGGTTGATAGGGACACTACAAATTTGAAGGATCTTACTAACGATGTAGCAGCTAAGGTCGCTTGCGGAGCTAATCAAGGGCTTGAATCTATGTTTTTACAACAAGCCGAGAAAATGTTACTCTACTCTTAGTACTGACTCCATGCTGATGAATGCTATTGACATGTATTGGGATCTAAGGAAGCTGGTTGTGTATGTGGGGGTGTATGACACGGTTGCAGTTGCATATAGTCAGAGTGTTTCTGCTGATGAGGCAGTACCTGCTCTTGAACCCCTTGTTCAAGCAGGTGACCATGATGATGCAGAGCTAGATCCTTGTGATGATGTTTGTGATGGTGGCACTGATACTGATGGAGAGATGAAAAGTGTTCCAAGGTCAAAGAAGAAAAGAAAGGAGGTAGCTAATGATGATGTGTCTTGGGAAGAAGATGAAGAAGAATATGTGGGGGTGAATGATGAAAACCATTACATGTCTGGCCTTAATGATGATAATGCAGGTCCAGATGTTGATGCTTATGACTCTGACGGTAGTGGTAAGGATGATCTTTATGTTGATGATGAAGCTGGTTGTGAAGTTTTTAAACATGTCACTGACTTAGAAAACCCAACCATAGCTTGTGGGGTCACATTTGAGGATGGGGATACCTTTAAGAGAGCAATTAGGCAATTTGCAGTACTAAATGAGTTTGAAATTGTAGCTTTTTACAGTGAGTCAACAAGGTACAGAGGGGTCTGCAAGGGTTCAAAGAGCAAGAAGAAGAGGTGTAAGTGGAGGATTCATGCATCTCAGCTGCAAGATGGCAAAACTTGGCAGGTATGCTATTGAATCATTTTTGTTATTGAACTGATAGGATGGGTTACTAAATGTGAATTTTGTGAACATGTTTGTTTTTGTTGTTTAACTGCTTTGCAGATAAAGAAGATGTATGAGAAGCATACTTGTCCAAGCACATCTAAACTGCATCAAAATTGTATGGCTAACAATGCCTGGGTGAGGGACAGGATAATTGACATCCTCCGAGAGGAACCGACAATAGGGGCAGCAGCATTGAAGAAAGACCGAGAAGAAGTATAACATTACTTTGTCATACTATGTGGTCTTTGATGGCAGACGGATGGCTCTAGAAGAAATTAATGGCAAGTGGAACGATGGTTTCGATGATGCCTTCAGTTTCAAGGCAGAGGTTGAGAGAACCAATCCTGGTAGCATTGTGGAAATTGAATGGGAAAATGTGGGAAAGAAGATGAGATTCTCAAGGATGTTTGTGGCACTAAAGTCATGTGTTGATGGATTCTTAAATGGATGCAGACCCTTCTTGGGAGTTGATTCAACAGTGCTAACAGGGAGGTGGAGATGACAGCTAGCCTCTGCATCAGCAGTAAATGGAAACAACTGGTTGTTTCCAGTTGCTTATGGTGTGTTTGGTTCAGAATCCGCTGACAGTTGGAAATGGTTCTTTGAGAAGCTACAGACTGCAATTGGCTCCCCACCAGGACTTATAATCTCTACAGATGCTGGTAAAGGAATTGACAGTGTAGTGACTTTGGTTTTTTCAAATGGAGTTGAGCATAGAGTGCATGAGGCATTTGGTGAAGAACTTCCAGAAGAGGTACAAAGGTGCTGTGTTCAAGAAGCATTTGTGGCCATGCAGCAGGGCATACAACTAGCAGCATTATGAGTACCATTACAACATAATGAAGAAGGCTTCACCAAATGCAATCAAATGGATAGAACAAACACATAAGCACTTGTGGAACAGATGGAAGTTCTCCCATGCCAGCAAATGTGACTATGTAACAAACAACATTGCAGAGACATTTAATAGTTGGATCAGAATGGAGAAGTCATAGTCAGTCATATCTCTGATGGATACGATCAGGTAGATGATCATAGAGAAAAATGCAGCGAGAAGGACACTTGCAGAGAAGCTAAATGATAGGATTCTACCTAACATCACAAAGGACCTAAATGCCAGGAGTAGGAACCTGAATTA
The DNA here is from genome assembly GCA_904845875.1 of Miscanthus lutarioriparius. Classification (NCBI taxonomy): domain Eukaryota; kingdom Viridiplantae; phylum Streptophyta; class Magnoliopsida; order Poales; family Poaceae; genus Miscanthus; species Miscanthus lutarioriparius. Next base: position 26,550,208 of record CAJGYO010000006.1, on the reverse strand, counting down.
TGTCATACACAAAGGACCTAACAACACAGCAGAGATTCAGGGTATTACTAAGGAATTGAAAACTTGGAGACACACTGTTATTTGGACAACACATCATGCAGCTGCCAAAGGTGGCAGATAACTAGGCTGCCATGTACTCATGCACTTTGCTTGATCAATGCATTGAGGAATAGGAATGTGGAAGATTATGTACATGAGTACTATTTTGTAGCCATGTTCAAGAAGGCTTATGAAGGGGTTGTGCATCCCATGACAGATAGAAGCCAATGGCCTAAGGTTGAGATAGGCTTTAAACTTTGGCCTCCAGCTTTTAAAAGATCAGCAGGACGACCAAGGACAAGAAGGTTGAAGGGAGCTGAAGAAGGTGGCAAGGGAACTCGTAGACAGATGCAGTGCAAAAGATGTGGTCAATTTGGGCACATGATGAAGACTTGCAATGAGACAGTGTATGACTCAGATGCACCTCCTCCTGCAGCAGCTAAGCCCAAAAGAAGCAAGGAAAAGAAAAGCAAGCCAGCTTCTACAGTTTCTACCCAACAGTCTCAGGTTGGAGGAAGCACTGCAAGTGCTGCAGCAGCACCTTCTAGCCCTGCAGCCAACACTAGAAGGTACCTATACCTATTTGCCTTATTGCCTTGACATAACTATGATATCCAAAGACTACATACTAACATTTAGTTCTGCACCTGTAGCCACAAAAGGATGTTGGCCATGACAGATGGAAGTTCATCCCCTCCCAAGAAGATCAAGGTGACGACCAAGAGGACACCAAAGAGGAAGAACACTACTGGCATGGCAGCCAAGAAGAAACTAGTCATGGATAAGCACAAGTAGTTTAAGTACTGAAGTGTCTAAAACAATTGCTTTTGTTGACATGTGATGTCATGTGACACTCGATTTGTGATGTTTAAGGTGTACTGTGACATGTGAAGGCATGTATCTTCAAGATGTTATGTTAATTACTGTCAGCTACCTCTAAGATTATCATGCTTTAAGATGTTATGTCTACTATCTTTGCTTTGCTCAGTGTTACTTGGTTGACAATGCACATAGTGATATTGAAGGATAACAGCTCATGTCATATCTCTAAGTTCACATGTCAACCCATTACATTACAATGCATCATGTGCCTACAACAGTTACATAAGGACTGAGATACATGAGCACCAACACATTGCTTGCCTTACTTGCAAATCAAAACCATCAGAACCAACGCTACAACTACCAAGTTTGCCACACCAAGAATAAGCAGACGCTCTCCAATCCTATCCATCTTGGCTTCAGTTTGAGATGGAGCCTTCAGTTTTGCTTCCACATCATTCAGAGAGGCGATTGCGCTCTGCAACAAACCAGTGAAGGTCTGAACACCTTCTACGGCTGCTATCAACATGTAATGGCCATCCTTCGCCTTGACTGCACCCACTGAAACCTTCGCACTTCTAAACCGACTGCAATAGCGAGGAAGGTGGCCTCCAACCACCAAGTACTCGACATAGTCTTCTTCAAACATGTACACCTTGCGTGCAAAATCTATCTGCAAAAGCCGAATTCCAAATCTCAAACCACCATTGCAAACAAAATTAGAGATCCACGGAACTAGAATCACTTACATGCTCTAGCAGAGGACACTTGTAGAACCTCTTCCCCTTGCTACCTATCTTCTGCGACACCCGGCCGATGAGCTTCGTCCCGCACTTGGAGTAGGAAACCAAGGGCAAGAACCCAGATGCATCCCTGAAGGGGTCAAGCTCGGGAGTGGGGGCAGACGCCGCCGCAAAGTGCGAACTGGATGCCATCGCCAGATCAAGGGATCTAGGGTTCCAGCACCACTTGGTTTGGGAGTGGGAAAGAAGGGGAAGGGGAACGGCTGGGGATGTCTCGAGGAGGAAGACGACCAGTGGGTCGGACAACCTGGTTCAACCGAACCATATTGGCAGAGCCTAACCGAGCTAGGGGCAACTTTGTCCATCCACTGCTCGTTCTCTCTCCCAAATGATAGAAAAGATTAAAATAATGGCCACGGTGTCTTCTGGCAAAAAAACAGCGATTCATAATGGTACTCAGCAAATACACGAGTTGGCAGTGTCCGGCAACAAATAAAGCCTTTCTTCAGTGTCCCTGAGCAAAATTTCCCAATCTTTTAACATATGGACTTTTTTGTTCACATGTGTTGTTGGTAGACTTGTTGTTCACACATGATCTTGTGTGATTTGTCGATTATCATTTCAAAGTCTTGTGGACTTATTTGTGGAATTCTGGACTTATTTGTGATCTGATATTATACTGCCATGTGCTGCCATGTGTGTATTGTACTACTGTCAAGTCTATGTGTACTATCTTATTTACTTATAGTTTGGCTTATGTATGTCATGCTGTGAACCTGTGACTTGTGAGGTGTACTTATCCAGTTTGGCTTATGCTATCACCTCGTGACTTGTGATGCGTACATTATTCAGTTTGGCTTGTGTTTATGTATGTCATGACATGACATGACATGACATGAGTGTATTATGTGTATACTTATTCAGTTTGCCATATGTTATGTAATTGAGCTGCCATGTGGCATCTATTTTTGGCTTAAAATTCCCATTTACCATCTGTTTTTGTCTATTTTTTATCGATCTATCTATTTTTGTATATCCCGCTACCGCAACGGCTCTCGACTTGTAGTAACGAAAATAGAAGATAATATTTTCCATTCGTTTCCATCCATTTTCACCCCCATTTGCCTGGTATCACAAACCACCACCTGATTGTACGGTAAACACGAGTGGTGTCGGGTATCAGTATCAGGGATACCTAGAAGAAGGAAGCTAATGGCCACGAACGCTAACTTCCTCGGATGGTCAAGAGCGTATCTTGGTCTCGTCTAGCCCCGAGGGCATGGTCTCCGTCTTGCATGACCTCAAGGATACGGGATCCGGGTCGCCCGGCCCTAAGGATGTGGGCTCTATCTCGCCCGACCCCTCGCCCGAGAGCTCCGTCACGCCTGACCCCTCGGGCGAGAGCCCCGTCATGTCCGACCCCAAGGGTGTAGACTCTGCCTCGCCACATCTGAGGACGCACGCCACCAATAGCATCGGGTGTGCCGGCGCTGTGCTACCTACTCCCCGTACGACCTCCAGCGGAGGCGTCTATGAGCCATACCGTCTGCTGGGACAGGATGGAGCGCCACGACCAGCTGACGACGCCCTCATACGACGCCAGTGACGAATGGGGCCGCGAAGTGGAGCTATCCCCGTCGTCATCTACAGGATCGTGGGACCCACGTAAAGGAGATGGAAGACGTTGTGATCCCGGAAGCCTTCCTCTCCTAGTCTCTCTCTCTCCGACGTAACATGTATCTTCCCCTTCATCTATAAAAGGGGAAGCAGAGCACTCCAAGGAGGGGGGCCATTCACACACATCTAACACGTCTGAGCGGCTGGAGGCTTAGGCACTCGATAGAAGACAGAGAGCTCAACTAGACTGACTCTTTTCACCAGAGACTTGGGACCTTCTCCCTCTCTCGCCTGTTTGTAACCCCTACTACAAATCAAGTGTCGGTAACACGAGCAGCAGTATACTAGACGTAGGGACATTTCGCCCAAACCAGTATAAATCCTTGTGTCCTCCGAGCACAGCCATCCGAGTTAGACGCGCAAACTAGAAATTTATTAGCCGGTGATTCGAAACACTGACAGTTGGCGCGCCAGGTAGGGGCCTTTTGCGCATCTCGTCATCCACAACAGGCCAAGGATGGCTAGTCATGGCGTCAGCTGGGTCCCGGGTGCACATGTGCGCTTCGGGGGCTGGATTTCATCATCACCGGGGAGGAAGAGCTGGCGCGGGCTCCCGCCCCCGTCCAACTTCTTCGCTCCACCAGCCTCGACGCAATCGTCGAAGCCCTCGAGAAGCTATAGCTACGCACACCAGAGGCCTGTGTCCCCGAGAGCGATCAGCTCCTCGGCTTTGACTACGGGAGACTGGAGCGCCAGCTCGATGCCTTCCTGGGACCCCAACCGTCCTAGGAGGATGTGCGCTACCTCACCTTCTCCTTCGCCAATGTCATGACGCAGCTTGCTAGAGGGGAGCCGCTCTCCCCAAAATATCTCACCTGGGATGCCCCGACAACATTCTTGTTCGGTCTACGCAATGCCGTGAGGACCGTTGGTTACCTCGCAGTACAACGCAAGTACCAGCCTCCCACGGATGACAAATTCATGGGAATGGACGATTACATTGCAGAGTCTTTCCACAACCTTCTCGTAGGAGATTCAGAGTCGATCTCTGACTCTGAATCCATTAGGGGAGCCATCACCCCTCGTGAGAATATTTTATGGTAGGAACCCCCGAGGGACGCTTCGAAAGCATCCATGAGGAAGATACGGGGGCCCTTCCCCGCATGAAGGTGAAATAGCTAAGGGCGCAGCATCAGGAGCTCAAAGATGCACGCCTCTAGCTGGAGCAGGAGCGCATGGAGCTCAAACACGAGATCGAACATCGTGGGGATGGTGGCCGCGCACGTGCCATCGCCCACGACGTAAACCGGAGGATCAACGAGGATGACGGAGGCCTCCTGTACTTTGCCCAGGTGAAAGGTCCTAATGGCTAGAGGGGGGGTGAATAGCCTAATAAAATTCTACAACAACACTTAACCAAATGTGTTAGACAATTTTGCGACGAAGCGAGTGTTGCGCTAGCCTACTAAAATGCAAGCCACCTACCATAATTCTATTTCGAATAGTGTATGTCCACACAATAGCTATGACACTTAGCTAAATTAGTGTGCTCTCAAAGACTAACTAAAGAGCAACACTAATCAAACAAACAAGCTCTCACAACTAGCTACACTAAAGAGCTTAATAACTAGTTTGCGGTAATGTAAGAGTGAGCAAGAGAGTTATACCACCGTGTAGTGGTAGGAACCAATCAATCACAATAATGAGTGCCAATGTAGACCAATCACCTCGGAATCAAATGATGAACATAATGATTTTTACCGAGGTTCACTTGCTTGCCGGCAAGCTAGTCCTCGTTGTGGCGATTCACTCACTTGGAGGTTCACGCGCTGATTGGCATCACTCGCCAAACCCTCAATAGGGTGCCACACAACCAACACAAGATGAGGATCACACAAGCCACAAGCAATTTACTAGAGTACCTTTTGGCACTCCGCCGGGGAAAGGTCAAGAACCCCTCACAATCACCACGATCGGAGTCAGAGACAATCATTTCCTCCACTCAACGATCCTTGCTGCTCCAAGCCGTCTAGGTGGCGGCAACCACCAAAAGTAACAAGCGAAATCCGCAGCGAAACACAATCATCAAGTGCCTCTAGATGCAATCACTCAAGCAATGCACTTGGATTCACTCCCAATCTCACTATGATGATGAATCAATGATGTAGATGAGTGGGAAGGCTTTGGCTAAGCTCACAAGTATGCTATGTCAGTAGAAATGGCCAAAGATGTGAGCCACAGCCGGCCATGGGGCTTAAATAGAGCCCCAGTGAAATAGAGCCGTTGTACCCCTTCATTGGGCACAACGCGGGGTGACCGGACGCTCCGGTCCGATCGACCAGACGCTGGCCCTCAGCGTCCGGTCACGTGATTCACGCCACGTGTCCCCTGCTTCAAATGATGTTCGTCAGATTTCAACGGTCGTGAAGCTGACCGGACGCTCCGGTAAAACTAACCGGACGCTGAAGCCCTAGTGTCCGGTCGTTTCCAGTAAGCTCCTCGAGGCATGTTTTTTCGACCGGACGCATCCGGTCCACCTTGACCGGACGCAGCCAGCGTCCGGTGCTCAACCCTAGCCACTGTGCCATCTGACAGCTCCGCATGCTGCTCGAGCGAGTAGCGGTGCAACATGTGGAAAGCTCGTTGTCTCGGTGATGCGAGCACGATACCAGTTGGCACGTGTCCTCGGGACAACATGGCTGGGACATGTTCATCCACCAGGCACCACGCAACGGCGGGGGACTTGCCATGGTCCCGGTGCATGAGCGTCTCAGCCCCAACCGTGATGCATGCAACACCCTAGACGCCCACGGGTGTGGACGGGGTAACAAGAGAGAGGAGGCTGGCCGTGGCTACCATCCTCGTCGCAGCAGACTCTATGATAGCGGCGAAGACCGAAGCCCGAGCCTCAACCTACTAGGGCCCTAGGCTTTCGACCAGCACATTCTCAACGTGGCTTTCCCGCTGCGGTATCGACCGCCGACCAACGTCCCGAAGAACTCCGGGGAGATGAACCCCGGCTTGTGGTTCGAGGACTACAGGCTTGCTTGTCAAGCCGGTGGCGTGGATAGTGATTACTTCATTATCCACAACGTCCCCTTGTTCCTGGTCGATTCAGCGCGAACATGGCTGGAGCACCTTCCGCCCAACCAGATTCAAAGTTGGGTGGACTTGAAGAAGATCTTTGTGGAAAACTTCCAGGGCACCTACACGCGCCCTAGGAACCCCTAGGATCTAAAAAATTACCGACAAAAGTCTAGATGGACTCTCCGTGAGTACATCTGATGCTTCTCCAGGCAATGTAATGAGTTGCCTAATGTCACCGACGCCGACATCATCAGATGTAACATCCCGGCCCAGGGCTTAACAGGATTAATAGGATACTCATACCAATAAGTTGCAACTTCTTTTCCGGAAGCCCATCTACAAATAACTCCAAGGTTAAGCGTGCTTGGCCTGGAGCGATGGGTGACCGACCGGGAAGTTCTTCCCGGGTGCGCACGAGTGAGGACAAAGTGCGCAGAAAAGACTTGTGTTGGTCTGTGAGGGCAGTCTATATCCTAGAGAAGCTGTCAGATGTAAGCGGGCCCGGCCTCGGAGAGGCGGGACGTTACAGAATGGTATCAGAGCTGACTCTCGCGGTTTCATAGGCGCGTGTGTTGTAGTTGCGCAGGCATGGTGCGCATGGCTGGTGTGGATCCGTCGTGGTCACACATCATGGCACATGCACTGGCACTAGACACATGGACGTGGCTAAGAGGGGACATTCCTGGCTTGGGATTGATCGACGAGGACGTCGATCTCTTAAGGGGGTGAGGATGTAACATTCCGGCCTAGGGCTTAACAGGATTAATAGGATACTCATACCAATAAGTTGCAACTTCTTTTCCAGAAGCCCATCTACAAATAACTCCAAGGTTAAGCGTGCTTGGCCTGGAGCGATGGGTGACCGACCGGGAAGTTCTTCCCGGGTGCGTACGAGTGAGGACAAAGTGCGCAGAAAAGACCTGTGTTGGTCTATGAGGGCAGTCTATATCCTAGAGAAGCTGTCAGATGTAAGCGGGCCCGGCCTCGGAGAGGCGGGACGTTACAAGAGCCTTCCTATCTAGGACCACCTGCGAGTCTCTGGTCCATAAGCTAGGACGTAAGGGCCCTCAGACCACCAAGGTGCTCCTTGACATTACGACGTGCCACGCCTCAGGCGAGGAGGCGGTCGAAGCGATTTTTGATCACTCTAAAGGCAAAGCGAGGCGGGATGAGGATGCCGGCGAGGGCCCCTCTAACCATCTGAACAAGAAGAAGAACAAGCAAAAGGATGGGGGCTCGCTCATGGCCACCGCCAAGCGGAAAGGTAGCTGAGCGCTCGCCGAGAGTGCTCCCGACCATTTCGAGAAGCTACTCGAGGGGCCATGCCCAAACCACGCCTTCCCCGTCAAGCATTTATACAAGGACTGCACCCTCATGAAGCGGTTCCTGTCCAGCAGCTCCGATAAAGGGAACTATAGAAAGAAGCCTGAGCTAGCAGCAGACAACGCTAAGGGGAAGGATGGCGGCTTTTCGACCCCAAATGGCTTCATCATGATCTTTAGTGGGACGGCGGCCTATGACTCCAAGTGCCGCCAAAAGATCACACGTCGTGAGGTCTACATGGCCGAACCGGCCACACCGTCTTTCCTCCGGTGGTTGGAGTCCGCCATCACCTTCGACCATTCCGACCACCCGGATAGCATCCTGCAGCCGGGGAGGTATCTGCTCATGGTTGACCCGATCATCGGCACAAAGCGCCTCACCAAGGTGCTGATGGATGGAGACAGCGGCCTCAACATCATGTACACCAAGACACTTGATGCCATGGGCATCGACCAATCGCGTGTCTGACCAACTGGAGTGCCTTTCCATAGCATCGTGTCGAGGAAGCAAGCCGTACCGCTTGGGCAGATCGATGTGCCCGTCACCTTCAAGGATTCGACCAACTATAGGACGGAGAGCCTCACCTTTGAGGTGGTCAGATTCCACGGGACCTACCACATCATCCTAGGATGACCATGCTACGCGAAGTTCATGGTTATCCCCAACTACACCTACCTAAAGCTCAAGATGCCGAGCCCGCATAGGGTCATCACCGTCGGCACCACCTTCCAGTGCGCTTACGAGTGTGAGGTTGAGTGCAGCGAGCATGCCTCGGAAATCATCACCTCCGAGGAGCTCACTGTCATCAAGGAAGGGACTACCGAGGAGGCACCCGACTCCAAGTGGTTGGCCGGATCCTTTGAGCCCACGGAGGACGTCAAGGAGGTCCTCTTAGACCCTAGTAGCTCTGAGGGCAAAGTGGTGCACATCAACACCTGGCTTTCCTCCAAATAGGAAAGCGCGCTCGTCGACTTCCTCCGCGCCAACAGAGATATCTTCACGTGGAAACCCTCGAACATGCCGAGCATCCCATGGGAAGTCGCTGAGCATGCCTTCAAGATCAGTCCAGGCTCCAAGCCGATGAAGCAACGCCTGCGCCGCTTCGACAAGGAGAAGCGCAGGGCCATCGACGAAGAGATCAAAAGCTTTTGGTGGCCAGATTCATCAAGGAAATGTATCATCCTGAGTGGTTAGCCAATCCCGTCCTTGTATGAAAAAAGAATAGAAAATGAAGAACATGTGTTGACTACATGAGTCTCAATATGGCGTGTCCAAAGGATCCGTTTCCTTTGCCATGTATAGATCAAGTAGTCAACTCGACCTTGGGGTGTGAAACCCTCTACTTCCTAGATGCGTACTCCGGGTACCATCAGATTGCCATGAAAGAGTCCGACTAGCTCGCGACTTCTTTCATCACCCCGTTCGGGTCGTTCTGCTGTCACGATGCCTTTTGGTCTGAAAAACGCAGGAGCTACATATCAACGATGTATGCTCAAGTGTTTCGGAGACCTCATCAAGTGAACCGTTGAGGACTACATAGACGACATCATGGTGAAGTCCAAATGGACCGACCAACTCATAGATGACCTAGAGCAGACCTTCACAAAACTACGAGCCAACAACATCAAACTCAACCCTAAAAAATGCATTTCGGGGTCCCAAGGGGATGCTTGGGTTCATCATCTCCGAGCGCGGCATCGAAGCCAACCCGGAGAAGATCTCAAGCATCACAAGGATGGGTCCGATCCAGAATCTAAAGGGAGTGCAACGAGTCACGGGGGTGCCTCGCGACGCTTAGCCATTTTATCTCACCCCTCGGTGAATGAGGCCTCCCACTGTACCGAATTCTAAAGAAGACCGATCAGTTTGCATGGACTCCAAAGGCTTAGGAGTCACTCGACAAAGTCAAGGAAATCCTGATGAAAGCCCCAATCCTGGTCCCCTCGACCGATGGAGAACCGCACCTGCTCTACATCGTGACCACCACACAAGTGGTTGGCGCCGCCCTGGTGGTAGAGCGGGAGGAAGAGGGACACGCCCTCAAAGTGCAGCGCCCCATATACTTCGTTAGTGAGGTCTTGTCTAACTTCAAGACTCTCTACCCGCAAATCTAGAAACTCTTATACGCCATCCTAATCGCCAAGAGGAAGCTGTGTCACTACTTTTGAGTCACACCCGGTGATGGTCATGACGTTCTTCTCTCTCGGCGAGGTCGTCAAAAACTAGGACGCCACAGGGAGAATTGCCAAGTGGGCACTCGAGCTGATGGGACAGGGCATTTCATATGCCCCTTAGATGACCATCAACTCCCAAGCATTGGCTGATTTTGTTGCAGAATGGACCGAGGTCCAGATGCCTCTAGCAGCCGTCGACCAAGAGTACTAGACGATGTACTTCGATGGGTCGCTGATGAAGAGAGGCGTCGGTGTGGGACTGGTCTTCATTTCGCCCGTCGAGATACGCATGAAGTACGTGGTCCGCCTCCATTTCCCCACCTCCAATAATGTGGTTGAATACGAGGCGCTCATCAATGGCCTACGCATTGCCATTGAGTTGGACATCCGACGGCTTGACGTCTGAGGTGACTCACAGCTGGTCATTGGTCAAATTATGAAGGAGTCAGGCTGCCACGACACCAAGATGGTTGCTTACTATCAAGAAGTCTGCCAGCTGGAGGACAAGTCGATGGCCTCGAACCCAATCACATCCCGAGGTAGCTCAACGAGGCGGTAGACACATTGGCAAAGATGGCGTTCAGCTGAGAGCTGGTGCTGACGGGCGTCTTCGCCAGCGATCAACACAAGCCTTTGGTCCGCTACGAGGAACAGGGATAGACCGAGGACAAGCTGCTTGCCCTAGGGTTGTGTTGATTGACCGCCCACCCCCTCCAACCCTGAAGTCATGGAGCTTGATGAAGGTCCAGTGGCAGAGCCTGACCCTCTAGCTTACTGGAGGACCCCATACCTCAATTGGCTTCTCCACGAAGTGCTCCTGATGGACAATACGGAGGCCTGGTGGACCACATGCCGAGCCAAGTCTTCCGTCATTGTCGAGGAGGAGCTCTACAAGTGAAGCCACACCAGGATCCTGCAGTGTTGTATTCCCATCGAACAAGGGAGGCAACGGATGAAGGACATTACGGTGGGGTCTACGGGCATCATGCCGCACTCAGAACCCTGGTCAGAAACGTGTTCCGATAGGGCTTCTACTGGCCGACCGTGGTGGCCGACGCAGAGCAGATTGTGTGCACCTATGAAGGGTGTCAATACTATGCTCGGCAGACCCACCTGCCGGCCCAAGCACTATAAACGATCCCCATCACATGGTCGTTCGCGGTCTAGGGCTCGATATGGTCGGACCTCTCAAAAGAGCACGCAAGGGCTACACGCACTTGCTTGTCGCCATAGACAAGTTTACAAAGTGGATAGAGGCTCGGCCGATCTTCATGATCAAGTCCAAGCAGGCCGTGTTATTCTTCCTCAACATCATCCATTGCTTTGGAGTCCCAAACTCCATTATCACAGACAACGACACACAGTTCATCGGGAAGAAATTCCTCCGATTCTGCGACGAATACCACATCCACGTTGATTGGGCCGCCGTGGCGCACCCCTGCATGGACAGGCAGGTCAAGCACATGAACAACATGGTCCTACAAGGTCTCAAGCCTAGGATTTTCAACCAGTTGAACAAGTTTGGTGGGCGTTGGGTCATAGAGCTTCCCGTGGTGCTCTAGAGCTTGAGGACGACCCCCAGCCGGGCCACCGGCTACACACCCTTTTTCATGGTCTATGGTTTTGAGGCTATCCTCCCAACCGACCTCGACTATGGAGCGCCAAGGGTCAGGGCATACAACGAGCAGGGAGCTGAGGCGTCCCTCGAGGACTCCTTGGATCAGCTCGACGAGGAGCGCGACGTTGCCTTCCTCCGCTTGACCAAGTAGCAGCAGGCGCTGCACCGGTACCATAGCTGCCGGGTGTGGGGTTGGGCCTTCAATGATGGGGACCTAGTGCTCCGCCTCATCTAGAGCAACAAAAACCATCACAAGCTCTCCTAGCCGTGGGAGGGACCGTACGCCGTCGCAGAGGTGCTCCGATCAGGCACCTACAAAGCTCAAGACCATCGACGGCAAGGTCTTCGCTAATGCATGGAACATCGAGCAGCTACGTTGCATTTACCCCTAGCCTATGCATATGCTTAAAAATGATATTTCTAAAAAACGAAAACGTTTTCTCTTATCAGTTTTGCTATCGTTGCCTCTATCTTTAGTGACACCCGACGTCGGCAACGGCAGAGGGTCGGGCATAACTCGGGGGCTGATAAGAGTATATCTACTCAGAGACATTCTCTGTGCCTGACCCTCCCTTACATTAAGATCTCAAAATAAGGGCTGTGGAAACAAACCCTGAGTAAAACTGGTCGGACTGTAAGAAACCTACATCCCAGCGGCTACGGCGTTTTTGCTCACCAGCGTGATCAGAGTTGTTTCACCCCCATCCCAAGTTTTACAACCTTAACCACGAAAAGGGTTGGAACACATTAACCTTTTTATAAAAAGAGAGGATGAAGAACCAAAAGATTGTTCAACCATAGCAGAAATTACAATCTGTCCATTTATTACAAGGTCACTATTTGGCCTAAATAACTAATTTTTCTGGAGGATGATCTCATCCTCTATCTTGGTAGATGAGTCCTGTGCCAGAGGGGCCACCTCCTTCTCGCTGTCCTCTAGCTCGGCATCGGAGTAACTGGACGTGAAGCCTTGGCTCATCATCTCTAGATCGATGTTTTCATAGTGAGAACGAGATATCACGAATGACCGATGAATGTCGAAGCGGAGTGCATCCCTCTCCATCTCACATGCCTGATCCGTGATCCATATGGCGCAGACCGCGAGCGAGCTTGTCTCCTATGCCAGGGCTAGCTTGAGGTCATCGTAGACGAGTTGGACGGCAACGCATAGGGCGTCATGCTCATCGCTCTCCTTTAGGAGGGTGGCCTTCACCTCGCCGAGCTCCTTCTCTAGCCTGTGGCTCTTCGTCACCTCTGCCCCAAGCCTGTGATCAAGACCTGCCCAAAACATGCACCAGCTATGTTGAAAAGCCTCATGTGGATCCTAGAGAGAAGGACAACAAAGGAAGACCAGGGGCTTACCGTCCACGCCTGCCTGGGGCTTGCGCACCTCGTCACACCGTCGGGCCACCTCGGCCTCCAAGTTATGGGCCTGCTCCTGGTGCTGGCTGACCTCCACGGTGAGTCTGGTGGTCACCACCTCTACCACTGCATTTAGATCCTTCTCCCCCCGGAGCTCGCCCTCTAGGAGGTCGATCCACTGCTGGGTGTCGTCACGCTCCTTCCGTAGCCACTCGATCTCTGCGGCGTCTGTGCACGTACTCTTGACCAGGTCTAGGAGCTTCTCCCTAGCTTTTTGGGCATCATCACGAACCTCTGCATACTTGATCTAGAGGTCGGCCAACTCCTGGTGAATGGGGGCAAGTTCGTCAACTTCTTGACGAGCAGCAGCGAGCTGGGCGGCCAGTTCCTCACATAGCCGCTCCCCCATGGCTTACAGCTACTCCTCTGCCGCAAGGCGATCCCAAACACCCTTCTCACGGCAAAGGAACATAGACTTCTCCTAGCTATGGTCCATGAGAACATGTGAAAAGGGTACGAGTTAAAAGGCAAGAAAAGGGAAGACGAAGGTCAGAAACGCTAATGCACTATACCTGGCCAACCGGAGCGATGACGTCTTACAACAAACTCAGCGTTGTGGTCAGGGCGTGGACCATGATCTCCACCTCCGCGTGGACGCTCCCCCACTTCCACTTCTCCGCACCATCACCGAGGGTGAAGAGCGTTGCCCTCGAGTCCCGATGGTCGGCCCACTTGGTCTGGGGTCCTCCCCAGGTGTGAGGGTCGCCGCCGACCTAGACCAGAGGCTAAGATGCCTCTGTGCCGACCCCAGGCAGCGCCGACCCCTCTCGCGACTGCAACTCCTCTGGAGCAGGCCCCCAATAGTAGAGGGGATGGGTGACATGAATGAGGAAGCCTGCCCCGCCATCGCGCCTGTTGAGGGCGCACCAGGTGCGGCCTCCTCTGTTCGTCCTAGCACGGGTGCCGCCGTTTGCCCGGACGACAGCCCCGGTTGCCCCGTCATGGACGTGCCCACCAACGCGGATGATGGCTCCAGCCGTGCCATCTTTGCCTACCACGGGTGCCCTAGATGCACTTTCTACTGCTTGCCCTCCCGTAGACGTGGTCGATGACTGTGCCTCCCCGATCGACCTCATGGTCGCCCTGGCCACACTCCCGCCAGCCTCCGTCGCAGCGCCAGATGGGTCCTGGTGCTCCCACCGAAGGGTGAGTCTTCTTCGACACTAGCTTCAGGAGGGTCCCACGCCCCCGAACGCTGCGGAAGGCATGGTAGTTAGTTCACGGTGAAAATTTTGTCAAAAAACAAAAGAACGAAAAAAACTCTCAGCTTACCTTGATGCCATCGGGCGCTGATGTTTTGGGGCCTGCCCGCCCGACCTTGGCTGTGACTCCTCGTCGTGCTACCATTTCGAGCCCTCCCTTTGCTCGGGAGGCTTGGATGAGGCAGAGCCGTCGGCTCCCCTTGGCTCCAGGGGCACGATAGAAGGCCTGAGTGGAGCATGGTAGCTCGCTCCCGCCGTCTCCGGGGGTGAGTCCTCCCCCTCTTGGTCCCAGAGATGCCACGGGAAGGGCCCCGCCTGTGGCAAAGGCAGGTCCTCATCCCCGCCGGCCAGATGGTCCCATGGGATGGGCGACCTAGAGCCGCCGCCCCCCTTCTCCTCTTCTTCTTCCTCCTCATCTTCCTCCTCTGACGAGCCTTGGTGACGCTTCCCCCGCTGCAGCTTCGCCCGCTCCTTCACCCGCCGTTTCTTCTACTTGGCATCCTTCTCCTTCTTCTTCCGCTCATCTATGGCACTATTCATCACCCTCACGGCCGCATGCTCCGATAGCGGCGCAACAGAGGCCCGAAAGCCCAAATCCTCTGGCACCTTGATGAAGCCCGACTCTGGCCGCATCACGGGATGTCCCGGGATTGGGAACACGGTGTTGGACTCATCAGTCCCCTCCTTGACACGCTATGCAATCTCACTGTTGTGAAGCAGCCCCTGAGCGAGCACCGTCCAGCCAAGTTCCACGATGGGCACCATCTCGAACAATGGGAGGGCACGCGCCATCAGTGGCACCACCCTCCTCACATGATATGCTCCAATGACATCGGCCCCGCGAAGGCCGCGGCTCCTCAGCGAGGATGTCGCACATCCTTTTCTTCTCTTTGTCGGGTGGCCCCCATGACCATGTCGGCGCCGCCTCTTCGATCAAGCACCCGGTGAATTCCGGCAAGGGGGCGGCGGGGTCATTCTTCAAGTAGAACCACTACGCCTGCCACCCCTTGTTGGATTTGGACAACTAGCAGGGCATATACTCGGCCACCCACTGCCCCCGGAGGTGGATGCCTGCGCATCCCATTGGCATCGGGATCTCCCCGCCTCTGTCCTTCTTCCTGTGCAGGGAGATAGCGAAGAAGTACCTCCATAACTCAAAGTGTAGCTCGATCCCTAGGTACCCCTCACACATCGTGATGAAGGCCACGATATTCTAGATCCCATTGGGATTGAGGTGCTGCAGCTCGACCTGGTAGTGCTGCAGCAGCCCCTAGAAAAATAGATGTGGGAGGATCGCGAGCCCGTGCTCATGGAAGGGCTCTAAGGAGACGATATAACCATTGAGCGGCATCGGCACCTCCTAGTGGCCGAGAACCAGCCACTCCAACACATCAGTCCTCCCGCAAAGAAGATCGTGCTTGATGAGGCCCTCCATGCATGCGTGGGTGACGTCGGAGCGGTACCACGACTCCATGGAAAGCGAAGACAGAAGAGCTAGGAGTTTTTGGCGATGGCGGAGAAGCGAAGGCTATGGATCTAGGGTGCTGGCGGCAGACTAGCAGAGGTAGTAGACCCAAACGACGGCGGCGGAAAGGCGCAGAAGGCAAGATTGTAGTTTGGTGTGCCAACACATGAAGGGGGAGCTCGCTATTTATAAGGCGGGGTGAGATGAGAGGCGAACCGTTCGCCTAGATCGATGCACCCGCCACGCCCCATCACTTCACCTCTTCGGGAATTGTGCACATGCCACCCTTGGCTGCTCCTCAAAGGGCACGTCGGACAATGGTTTTCCCCCTCGATGGGCTGAAAACCACCGCAGGTAAGTAGGGATAAGGAGCTAAAAATGCTCCCACTACCCATTAAGGCCCAGGAGTTCGAAGGTTGGCCCATCGATGGGTTCACAACTGCTCCGGGGCACCTTTAGAGTGAGGGGTGGAACAGGATGGGCCCGCTAGCGGCTAGTACTTGGGTGCACGAGCACCGTGGGCATCTCGACCCATGTTCGAGTCTTGACAGAGCATGATCCATGGTTTTTCCTCGAAGAAAGGCAATGAGCCCTTGGGACCGGTCGAACGGACCCGAGAACTATATGGACTGGCCATCAGGAACCTAGAGTCGGTCACTAGCTAACCCATGTCGGACCCCCATGAACAAGAAGTCAGGGCCCCACTTGAACTTGCTCGTTAACAGCTCACCGAGCACCATGGTTCGTCCATCGAGGAAAACATGGCACGTCTCAGCCCCTCCATTTTATTGAAAAATGCTTAAGGGAGGATGACCTTAATACGAGCCGACCCCTCGACCAGAGCCTTGCTACGCGTGGGGGCTCGAGAGTTGGACTCGCAAGTAGACCGAAATACGTGGTCACATAACAATGGCGGATCGGTCGGATCCTAGGGAGGAGTCAGAATCAAGAGAGATCTTCTCTGATCCCCTGAATCGCGTAGCTACATGCTCCTGAGGAGTTCAAACATGACGGAAAGGAAT
Organism: Miscanthus lutarioriparius; assembly: GCA_904845875.1. Classification (NCBI taxonomy): domain Eukaryota; kingdom Viridiplantae; phylum Streptophyta; class Magnoliopsida; order Poales; family Poaceae; genus Miscanthus; species Miscanthus lutarioriparius. Next base: position 26,533,674 of record CAJGYO010000006.1, on the reverse strand, counting down.
CTTGACCATACCAAGACATCTCGCGGTCCGCAAAGGGAGATCAAGATCCTCAGAATCCTTCCATCCGGAAAAGCCTTCGAATGAGTATTCTACTCCTCCGAAGGCTTGGGGGCTACTGTCAGATATCAGTATCAGGGATACTCAGAAGAAGCAATCTAATGGACATGAACTCAAACTCCCTCGGATGGTCAAGAGTGTATCTTGGTCTCACCCAGCCCCGAGGGCATAGGCTCCATCTCGCGTGACCTCAAGGATATGGCATTCGGGTCGCCCAACCCCAAGGATGTGGGCTCCGTCTCGCCCGACCCCTTGGGCCAAAGCCCCATCATGCCTGACCCCTCAGGTGAGAGCCCTATCACGTTCGACCCCAAGGGCGTGGCCTCCGCCTTGCCCAACCTCGAGGTCTGTACCACCCCCAACCACTATGGGTCTAAAAGTACTAGTCCAGGGTCAAACTTCTAACGCCAGAAGGGGAGCAAGCACATCTTGATGTGACCCACGGCCACGACGGGCCACGACTGAGGACGCACGTCGCCAATAGCATCGGGCATGCCGACGCTGTGCTACCTACTCCTCATACGGCCTCCAGCGGAGGTGTCTGCGAGCCATACCATCAGCTAGGATGGGATGAAGCGCCATGACCCGCTGACGACGCCCGCTTACGGCGCTAGTGACAAACAGGGCCACGACGTGGAGCCATCCCCGTCGTCATCTACAAGGTCGGCGGGACCCATGTAAAGGATATGGAAGACGTTGCGATCTTGAGAGCCTTCCTCTCCTTGTCTCTCTCTCCCTCCGATGTAACATGTATCTTCCTATTCATCTATAAAAGGGGAAGCAGGGTACGCCAAGGAGGTTGGCATTCAAACACATCTAACACATCTAAGCGGCTGGAGGCTTAGGCACTCAACAGTAGACAGAGAGCTCTACCAGACTCACTCTTTTCACTAGAGACTTGGGACCTTCTCCCTCTCTCGCCTGTTTATAACCCCTACTAAGAACCAAGTGTCGGTAACACAAGCAACATCAGACTAGACGTAGGGACGTTCCGCCTGAACCAGTATAAATCCTTGTGTCCTCCGAGCACAGTCATTCGGGTCAGACGTGCAAACTAAAAATTTACTAGCCGGTGATTCGAAACACCGACAAGTGGGTCGCCTAAGGCCGGCCCTCATCGGATGATCTGCCTAGCATCACGAAGTCCCATCCAATAATATGGTGACTAGACAGTCCATACTAGAACCAAGTTTGACTGAGTTGTGCATCATCAGATGATGCACACACCAAGTTTGAGATCCTTGAATTAAAAACCCGTCCAATAATGCCACTTAAGCTATGCTTGGTGAGAGTATACTGTGCATATTCAAATGCTCCCAACTCAACTCTTCAAGTTGCATGTCTTAGACCCCTTTAACAGTATGGCCAAATGAAAACAAAGCCCTATACACTCCACTGCAAGCACCTCCGAGCACCAAGCTTGTACTTGAGTCTATAAAATCGTTAGTCTTTGTAAATGCCCTTTGCACCATACACTTGTAAACAATCCAAATTATTGTCGGTGATCCAAGAAAACCATGTGGTCCGCAAGTGACCAACCAATATAAATATAGCTATTGCAAAACACATGGTAGTCATACAAGCTTGTGTTTATCAAATCCTAAAATCAAAATTGGAACCTAAATGTGTTAATGCCAAGCACCGACTATAGTGACTGTGTGTGACAAAGGAATTTAACCGAGTTGTCAACCCATGTATTGAGGTGGCTGGAGTCGTGGATTTGGCTGGAGTTTGCCAACAACGGGCGAGCGGATATAGGAATCTGGCGGAGTCCTCAATCTACCGATTTGAGATTTGAGGTTGATCAGAATTGTGGATTTGGTTAGAGATTGCCAGGTTGAGGCTTCACCAACATTAGTTGCACCAGCAGTGGCATACGCATAGAATAGTGGATGCAAATCAAATGTCATGGCTCTATAAAAGAAAGTCATGGGTCACTAGTAGTATCCAATAAGGCTTCACCAACATTAGTTGCACCAGCAGTCATGGCCGCCTAGGTAGCAGGACTGCGTATATAGGCCCTTTTTTTGAAAAAAAATCACAAATATGCCCGTAGAGGTAAGATTTCAAAATCTGGACCCTTAGCTCGGCAACATCATTGCTGGCACCGAGGTCTTGGGCTCGACGCAGACGTGACGATGATTTGGTAGGCACCTTGCCCCACGCCCGTGCCGGTCCCCGCACCAGCGCCGTGCCCTCGCCTCGCCCGACGTACCGCCCGCGCCCGTGGCCACCTTGGTCGTGCCCCGCCATGCCGATGCCGTGCCCGCCATGCTATGACCATGTCATGGCTGCACTGCACTCACGCCGTGCTACCCACGCCCGTCCTCGTCCACCGTGCCACCCACCACTGTCGGCCTCGGCCGCACCCGCTGTGCCGACCTCGCTACGCGGAGCGCCGGGCATCCCGCGCCGGCCGTGTGCCACCGCCGGCCCAGCTCGTCGACATGACCCACGCCCGGCATCCGCTGTGACTCCATCGACGTCCGCGACTCTGTAGTCGGACAGGTAAAAATTGTGAATTTGCAATGCGCATACTTAGTTAGCTTTGATTGTAGTGTAGTAGTTTTGGCATTTGTTATTTACTAGTTAATGTGATGACTCAGGTAGTTGATTTAGTTAGTGATCTAGTGAGATAGATATGTAGATAGATAGAAACGTAGATACATAGGTACATAGATATAGTTAGATAGCTACTTAGATAGGTAGTTATATATTTAGTTAACTAAATAGGATCTAGCTATTTAGTAAGTACACTGTATCTATGTATGTAGTTATTATCTTATTTACTTAGTTTGTAGTTAGAAAGTACTTATTAGGTACTATCTATCGTCTAATTTGGACTAAAGGACATGTGTTTCGTTACGTGTTTGAAATAGATGGACAACCTAGTGACCATTTATCATGGAGGCACCGTTGAAAGCGATCGCTATGGATATGTTAAGTTTGTTGACATGCAAAGCATGCCTGTGCTATTCAATGAGAAGCCATCATTTAGTGAGATGGTTGCAAGGGCTCAGGAGGAGCTGCATTGCCTTGGCGATGATGATGATGGCATTGTAGTTGAGGGTGTACTGCACCTAGGTTCTCCTCCCAACATCCTTAGGCGAATGATCCCAATTGGATGTGCGGATCAGTGGGAGAACTATGTGAGATCGGCAATGAAGAGCCAGCTACAATGTTTGGACGTGGTTGTACGTCGAGTGTTAGTTGATCCCATCCCTCATAGGGTTTCCCCACCAATGGGTCAACAGGCACACTTCGACCCTCCGATCCCGGAACCTGATATGGATGTGGAGGTTGCACCTACGGTTCCCGATGCTCAATCTACCCCTAATGAGCTAGTTGGAGATGCTTGTTATACTCATGATGTTGTGGCAGATCCTCCTCATGAGATCCCTTTGACATAGAATCATCTGAGTAAGTGTCTTATCCGCATGGTTATTGGGAGCTTATCCCCTTCCTTACATCCATTTCTTTCATTCTTTCCTCATTTTTCTACTTATGTTGCAGTAGACATTCCTGACAATGTGGATGTGCCCCCTGTTGCTGCGCAAGTGCTCTATGGAGATGGATTCCATGGCTCCAATAGTGTTGAAATTATGAATGATTCGGAGCCATATGAGATGGCAAGGGCTCTTGATTCTGATGATGATCGCCCTGTTGGAGAGCTAACATAGAGTAATGTTGAGATGCTGAGGTGTATCTTTCCCGGCCGCCATGATCCAAGAGTTCACGAGTTTAGTGATCTTGCTCATTCCGATCAAGCGTGTGTAGAAGGACATGATGATGAGCACCTAGAAGCTCCTGAGGCTGGCCCTAACATGGTAATTAAGAATGGGAGGGTGTTCAAGGACCTCCCTGTATTGAAGAGGTGGTTGTAGACGTTTGCAGTGATACGAAAGAGACCTTACAAGGTCTTGCATTCATATGTGGAGTGCCGTTACACAGTTGTGTGTGACAAGAACGTTGCCCATGGAGGGTTTGTGCAAGGAAGCAAAAGGTCACCGAAAAGTGGAAGATCACAAAAGTTGTCGGGCCAAACAATTGTGCTGACCATGTACTGACACTGAGGCATCGGCAGTTGACATCTACCCTCATTGCCAAGAGGTTGATGGGAATATTACAAGGAGAACCCAACATGAAGGTTAGGACAATTATCAGGACCATTGAGGCATTGTATGGAGGTTATGTGATAACTTATGGTAAAGCTTGGAGGGCTAAGCAGCAAGCGTGGAAGATGATACATGGGGACTAGGAGGATGGGTATGAGCAGCTGCCAGTACTTTTCAATGCAATCAAAGCGGTGAATCTAGGCATACATTATGAGTACATCCCAAAACCAAATGCATGGAAGGATGGGAGGCAGATATTTTTCCGTGCTTTCTGGTGCTTCCCTCAGTGTGTCGAGGCCTTTAGGCACTATCGTCCTGTCTTCTCCATTGATGGTACATTCTTGATTGGCAAATACCAGGGCACACTTGTTATAGCCATATCCTATGACACGAACAACAAGTTGGTTCCTTTAGCATTTGCTTTGGTTGAGAAGGAGAACAATGATAGTTGGGGATGGTTCTTGAGGCTAGTCCGGATACATGTGGTTGGGCCTGGCAGGGAGGTTGGCATCATATCTAATAGGCACCAAGGCATAATTAATGTCGTGCGAGAGCAGATAGAGGGGTATGCACCTTTGCATCATCGTTAGTGTACTAGGCACCTTTCCAAGAATCTACTCTGGAAGGATGGTGTGAAGGATAACTTTGATCTATTCTAGGAGGCTGCTCGATAGCTTGAGGACAAGTACTTTTAGAAAAAGTTGGAGTAGGTCAGAACCGCATCAAATGTAGAAGGTAGACAATGGCTCATAGGTTTGATGAGGGATTTAGAGAAATGGACATGAGCTCACGACGCCGGTGGATGGAGGTACGAGTTTCAGTGCAGCAACATGGCGGAGTCATTCAATAAGTTGCTATTGGGGATACATGGTATGCCCGTGAATGCAATCGTTCAATTCACCTTCTACAAGCTTGTTGCCTGGTTCAACGATAGACACACCCATGCATTGAAGTTGTGGAGTGATGGAGAGATATGGGCTCCGAAACCAAAGGCACACCTAGAGAAGGCAAATGGAAGGGCTGGCACACATGAGGTTACATGCTTTGACCACACCACAGGGACTTATCAGGTCGAGCATAGGGGCGGTACAACGTCCGACGGTGAGGTCCAAGAATCGAGGATGCATGTGGTTATCCTCCAAGATTTCAAATGTACTATGGTAAACTAAGGCAGTACCACTTTCTATGTTCCCATTTAGTGGCAGCAGCTAGACATCACAACTATAATATCAAGAGCAGGATACCTCATGAGTTCAGTGTCGACACACTTGTGCACACATGGAGCCCCCGCTTCGTGCCTTTCCAGGACCCTAGAGAGTGGCCTTCATATGATGGGCTAAAGTACATTGCGGATCTAGCTTACCGTTGGAACAAGCGTGGATCAAGGAAGAGAACGAGGCACAGGATGGTTATGGATCAGATACCTAGAAGAACGAGGCGTGGGAGAGGAACCCCATTTCTTACTGACCCCGAGCAGTATGAGTGCGGCAAGTGTGGTAGACTTGGCCATAATTCACAAAGTTGCCATTGGCATATTAGTGAGGTGCGACTATTGGTTGTTTTCATTATTTCATATTTGTCGTATTCATTTAATTAATTATGCATGTCTCAATTTATGCATGTAATTGTGTCAATGACTTGTACATTTCTAAGTTCATGTTTCATTGTATATTAAATTTCTAATTCATTGACTTTTTTTGTAGGATGACGCAATTCCACCTGCTCGACCCGACATACGAGGCACCCCACCGAGGACGTCTCATAGCGGAGGGGCAAGTAATAATCTATATGTTTTGTTCAAATTTTGGTGAGCGTACATGTGTTCATGAAGTAACAGGAGACTATGTTTTATTCCATGTAGGACCTTCTGCTCCTTTGTCCTAGAACCCACAATGGGTTCTTGGACATGCAGTACGACGATAGGTACACTCCTTTCCTACAAAGAGCTGGCCTAGATGTCATCTCTTTTTAGGTTCATCGTGGGTCGCCCAAGTTCAACTCAGCAGCCATAACTGCGTCGGTTGACAAGTATTATCTTTAATCATTGCCTCCATTCATGGCCATTTGTTCATGCGCTTGCCTTTTTGACATGTAATCTTACTTTGTCTAAAATGTAGGTGGCTACCGGAGACTCACAGCTTCCACCTACCTTTCAAGGAGATGACAATCACGCTCTAGGACTGTCAGAAGATGCTAGGCCTGAGGATTCATGGCAACACAGTCACCGGGCAGTGTAGGTTAGAAGGCTGGAGAGCATGGGTGGAGGCCTTCCTTGGGCGTGAGGTTGGCGAGCAAGGGGCTCGCACTTCTAGAGTTCTCACCCCCTGGCTCTGGCAAGAGTTCGCACAGTGCCTCGAGGAGGCAGATGAGGAGACAGTTGGGTACTACTATAGGGCGTGGATCCTATACCTGTTTGTCTGCGTTCTCTTCCCTGATGCCACGGGTGACACTGCATCGTGGATGTGAGTCCACTGCCTCAGTGACTGGGACCAGGTGGGTCAGTATAGCTGGGGCTCTGTAGTCTTGGGTTTTCTTTATCGGTAGCTTTGTGAGGGGTGTCGTCGGACTTCGTCCACAATGTCACTTGGTGGAAGCATGTACCTGCTTTAGTTGTGGATGTGGGCTCGTCTACTAGTTAGCCGTCCTGAGGTTCTGGCTCCTCGTGAGTGGTTCCTAGGTCAGCCTCCATGTCGGCAGCCAACGTGGGAGTACCTTTGGGACCAGGTTAGGGTTCCACACGCGAGGTTAGAGCGGGCATACATTGAGTTCACGAATGAGCTAGACACGCTCACGGCGTTTAGTGTAAGTAAATTTTATTTCCCATGCTGGTTTGAAATGGTTTAGTATACCATCTAACATCTTGTTTGGACATGTTGCAGGTGTCGTGGGAGCCGTACGATGGAGAGGGGGCACTTCCTTTTCATTTGAGCAACATGTGTGGGTTCGACGATGACTTCTATAGGATGAGGTGCCCTCTAATCTGTTTCTATGCTATTGAGTTCCACTTGCCAGATAGAGTTGCACGCCAATTTAGAGTGAGACAGCTTTGGCTAATGGCTCCGTTCTCGACTGGCGTTGACTTACACAAGTAAGTATTTTGCTATTTCAAATGTCTCCTGATGGTCCATTTCCATTAATATGGTGACATGTACATGGATTTAAGTAACAACATACGTGCAGGTTGGATCATCAGAAGAACAGAAAGATTTTTGACTGGGAGAAGCACCACCAGTACTACATTGAGTAATGGGAGGAGATGCATGACAACGTGGACGAGAACAACAAGCCGCACATGAACCGTGAGTTCAGGTGGTACCAATGTGCAACACGTTGTAGGCTGAGGGTACAGTGGATAGAAGATGACTACGCCGACATCGACTCCTCCGATGATAAAGACACGGCGTACGACCAATCTACTCATGCAGGAAGGCAGGTGGAGGCAGGACCAATCTTGGACAGAGTGGTAAGTCAATTGCCTTATTTTTCTACGTTAAGTTGCATACCAATACATTATGCGTTAGAGGTATCTATTTTAGTTAGTGCCACCTTCGAGCCATAGCATCCTTATAATACGTTAGATTGTTGTAGAAAAGAAAACAAAACCTATTGCTATCTGTTCAGAAGTATTTTGACTGAGAACTTTGTTGCAGGGCAATATCCTCAAATGCTCCATTAAAGACATTGAGCGCTTTCGTCCGAGAGTCAGGGATGACAACACACGTAGCTTCCTAGACGTAAGATTCAAAATATTCTTTCAAATATATTATTAATACGTTAGATTCTTTCAGTTAACATAATTTTGTACAACAGAGGCTGTCACGTCGACTATGCCGTGCGGCTGCTCATTGTGGTTGTAGGACAGACACGACACAAGACGTGTACGTTCCTCCCACAGGCAGAGGAGGCTTAGGTTCCTCTAGCCAAGTAGCTATAGGGGATGAGGATGAGGACGAGGATGACAATGACGTGGACCAGAGGCACGAGGATCTTGGCCCCTCTCAGCTTCAGGACGCTCCCTCAACTTAGCCTATACAGCCTTCAGGCACTAGGCAACGCCGTCCACCTGACCCTTACACTCCAGGTACCAGCGCTTTTGGTCACAAGGGTAAGGGTAAGACTAGAAGGCAATGAGGATTTGTGGTAGATGTTAGTATGTACTATTATAGATTTTGTAGTTACTTTCCTATAACTATTTGGGACGTATAGACATTATGGACTATTTGGACTATGCAGGACATGTTATGTTGATTGTGATGTTCGTTGTGATTGCATTATGCTCTTTGGACGATTAAATATTTAGATTATATAATGATGTCTCTGTTTGTAACTGTGGATGCTCCTGAAATAAGGGAAACTCTTGCGAATTTTTTCTGTGAATCATTAATTATACTACACTGCAAAAAAGGCACAAATGTAGTACACAGATTAAATATAAATTTATTAGAACATGTATAGTCCAATCGTAACGTACAGACGCTTTACAGATGAATCTAGGCTTTTTAGTAAGAGTGAACGAATCTAGCCTTTTCAGACAATGAAAATAGACTTCCGACGTGCGCAGACAGCCGGCCAGCAAAAACCCAGGTGTCGGGACTCCCGACTTGGGTCGGGACTTCTGACTATCGGGACTTCCGACGACCATAGTCACTGCGCAGGCTAAGTGACTGGGCGTCAGGACTTCCGGCATGAGTCGTGATTTCTGATGATCGGGAGTTCTGGCTTACGTCGGGACTTTCGACATCAACAGTCACTGAAAAATATTCTACGTGCTCATGGAGTGCTAGAGTGTCTCTCTTTTGATTTTATTTTTATGCTTGAGCACTCTATCTTCCTCAAACCAACTAAGTTTGCATCGCTCTTTATAGTGCGGCGGATCCTAAACTCAAAAACAAAAATAAAACCTTTGGAGAGCGCATATTGAGTAATAGCTGCGGCATATCTCATTAAGATCACATTAGTCTCTAATTTGGATGTCATCAATACACCAAAACCCACATAGGGGGCAAATGCACTTTTAAATCCTCAGTCTAAAACATATCGAGTAAGCAACTCATCATCCGAGTACTAGTCCTCTACGACAACCTTGTTGCTGTGGCTAGGCTCACTTGCATTGCTCTGACCGGCGTGTCGCCTGTAGTAAGCGGCCTCCACTTCATCTGCGGCCTCTACGGCCTGAGTGAAGAACGCGTCGTCATCCTCCTTCGCTTGCAAGTCCGCCTCTACTAGAGCGATGAGCTCGCTCAGTCTGCCAGTGTCATCCTCAGCCTCCTCCGCCTGCAAGCCTGTCTCTGCTAGAGCGATGAGCTCGTTTAGTCTACCAGTGTCGTCCTCAGCCTCCTCCACCTACAAGCCCGCCTCTGCTAGAACGATGAGCTCACTCAGTCTGCCAGTGTCATCCTCAACCTCCTCAGCCTACAAGCCCACCTCTGCTAGAGCGATGAGCTCACTCAGTTTGATAGTGTCGTCATCATCCTCGTTCCCCTCATCAGACAACACAATAGGTGATTGAACGGTGTGACCAGCTCACGTTCTGTGCTCATCTAACTTCTTTTCCTCATACCTTGCACGAGCCACCTCTGCATCATAGTCCTTGCTGCATCCAATCCCTTCATGTATAAAATGCAATCAGTTAGCAACGCGATTACATTACATTTAAAATCAGGCAACGAAAAAATGCTTTCAAGCACTCACTGGCACATAATGCAACAACATGCTCGTTCAAGACCTGCATATGTACTCTTGTCTCCTCCCTTGCCTCCTTCCTTGCCCTCTCCTCCTCTAACATCCTCTGTCTCTCTAATCTCCATTTGTCAAGCCCAACATCGATCGGGTTACGAATACCGCGCTGTCTAGCAAACTCACGCATCTTGTTGTTGCGATGTTTAACGAATAGGTTGACATAGTCAGGTCTATATCCCCTCTTCCGTGCTATTACTTGCCTCCCCTTCAGTTTATCCAAGAACTTAGCTTGACCATCATAACATTCCCACCTGCATTTTATAGTGCTCTATTCAAATGAAAAATTATATCATATATGTCTTAGCAAAAGAAATAAAATACGATTTTATGTTTACCACAATAATAACCAACCTCATCATAGTCAACCATATGGCCACAATAATGACCTATTCCAAGCTCCGAAGGGACTAGACCATAGTTGGATTTAACACCACATTCGCACTTGACTAGAGGTGCTTTATAAATTAACCTTTCTTTGTTCTTTTTCTTTGCCTTTGGTGGCTCCGGCCATTGATTCTTAGGACCATAGAGCCATTTCTTGAAATGACACTTCGCAAATCCATACACCTAAAAAAGGAGATATTAGTACATGTACACATAGAGCTAAACATTTAAACAGATACATTTTCTACTTACTTCGTGTTTGTTCGGACACACAAACTCTAACGTATTCTTAGGGTTTATCACAGCTCGATCTTCGTATTCGCACAGAGGAGGTTCCTTGAGTTGTCTAACTATGGCTAGATGCTTCTAGATGCTTCTCCTTAACCATCATTGGCGGGGGTTAGGGGGGTGGAACCCATCGCTTGAAGTGCTCACGTGGATGTCTTCCTCTAAATCAATCGTCGAAAAAGAGGTACCTAGGGTCAAACTTGTTTGCACCGTCGATCCACTAAAAGAAAAAGCACCTCTCATGGTCCTACACAACAAGATTCAAACAAAATATTAGTAGCATACTTACACAAATAAAGAAAAAAAGATAGTGAAAACAATTACTTATATTAAAACGACTGCATGTGTAGAAGCAACGTGCCGATGTGTCTGGATGTCTCAATTGAAACACGTGGGCCGGGAAACCACAGTCACAGACATAGACAGGGAGGTCAGAAGGGACGGGGGCATCTTTGCTAAACGCGTCGGGGTATAATTCTCGAGGACGACCCCCGTTTTTACCAAAACTCCTCCCGATACATTTCTTACATCTAACAAAATGGATGTAATTTAACAAATAAAAATCAAAACATCACAAATTAATGTCAATGAGAACCATAACTACAATACAACCAATTTCGTTCTAAGAACCGAAAGCAATTAACATTAAACCCTAAACCTAGCGTTTCCCATTTGATGCGCAACAATGAACCCATAACATAACTACATGCGCTACGGGTACCTAGATTTGCTAGTTTTTCCACGCCTTGGCATCATCCTACGGTTGTATAATACAAATATTGAGGGATAGAATGAAACCCTAAGTAATGACTATTCTTAGGTTGGAAAATCCGACTAATATATACCGAATCGATGTGAAAAAAAACTAGGAGGAGAGCGAGGATACCTTGCTCTTTGAAATCTACGGATCAAATCAAAGTTTTCAAGGTCCAATATACCGATTCGTGAGGTAGGGCGAAGCGGGGAGAGAAAAAACCCGAGAGGGAGGAGAAAGAAGAGGAAGAAGGCTCGGGCAGGAAGGTTGGACCCGGGGTTAAAACACCACATCGACGCCATAGATCATGGCGCCCTACGGCTCTAGGACTACGGCGCCAAGCTTGGCGCCGAGCTGCCTGCCAAGTCACCGCCACGTCTGTGTCGAGCCTAAGACCTCGGCACCAGCAACGATGGCGCCGAGTAGTGTAAGCTCGGTGCCAGCAACTATGACGCCGAGTTAAGGGTCCAGATTTTAAAATCCTACCTCCTAGACATATTTGTGATTTTTTTTCAAAAAAGGGTTAAAAAATAAAAAAATCGGGTACACAAGAGGAGAAAAAAAAATGGACGGCCAAAGGCTCGCTATCGCTATGTGATGTCCAAACGGCAGAACGGCTCACGCCGAAAGGGCGCAGGCACGCAAAACACCCTATCAAGTCTACTGTGCAACGCTTCTCGTCTTGTAACCGCTCTCAATTGTCGTCAGTGATGCTTAGCTCTGAAGGCTGAACTGACCAAGATCTGTGATGGCTCATGAATGATCCTGAGGATTGCAAACTGTGGGCCTGATCTCCAGCTGCACCTCTTCGTTAAGGTTTCTCGCTTTTCTTATAATCCGTACTTTTCAACTTTTTTTTTTTACTTGAACAACGTTTTTCTCTCACAACAAATCAATCCAGAATAGTGTTTCTGTTTTGGCTCGTTTTTTCAGCGAAGCTAACGGGACCTAAGACCGTGTTTGGCATGGCTCCGGCTCCTCCTCAAAATCACTGCAGCGACCTGTAGCATGGAGACGTTTTGAGCCACGATTTGAGCTTCTCCGGCTCCTCGCTACAGTACATCCACAGTGTATGATCTTGGAAAGCTAGATGCAGATAAGGAATTTTGTGAGAAGACAGGAGAGTCATTAAAGTATACTACTATCATGACCCGGAAGGAAGCCAGGTCTCCACCTTTCGCTTTCCTGGCATGAATCATACTAGTATCATACTACTGGCAAGTAGCAACTCCTAGCGGAGTAATGCTGAGGTAAAGCCTCGGGGTACAGTGACAGAGGATAACGAAAGCGCAAAGCCACAGCCAACCTTGACAGCATGTGGCTTGCTCGTAAACGATCGGCCTCCCGAGCAGTCAAGCCGCGCGCGCACACAGATCGCTCCGGCGAGGACAGTTTTTTTTTTTTTTTTTTTTTTTTGCCATGATTCATTATTAAGATCCAAGGTACTATGTTACACCGGAGCAGAGGGAGACGACATGGACGAGTCCTAGGCTACCGAGCCACGGCCGCGCGCCGGCGTGACACTCACAGGTGGGCCCACAATGGTTGCCCCCACCCGTGCCACTGGAAGGAAGTCGTCACCCCGGCGACGGAGCACGCCCGCCATGCCACGCAGCACACACAGCTCGGCGGCTGTCAGCCTCCTCTCCGCCTCCTCCTCCGGCGCTGCAGTCCGTTAGATCTCCGGCTCCGGCGGAGCCTCCACGGCGGGCACGGCCGCCGCCGCAGCAGCATCCGGGACGAGGTGCTCCGGGCGGCACCCGGCGACGAAGTCGATGAGCTCCTTGCCGGACTCGTCGGCGTCGCCCGCGGGCGGCGGCGAGATCCAGAGCAGCACGGAGACGGCCACCAGGAAGAAGGCCGTGGAGAGGAGCAGCGGCCAGAAGAATGACACCACGGCGCTGAGGTTGGGCCCGACGGCGGAGATCGAGATGGCGGCCGCGGCCACGAACGCCACTGCTACGGCCGCCTGCACCCGGTACTCCCACACTAGCTCCCCGAGCTTCCCCTTGGGCGCCGCCATGGCCGGATCGGCAGCGCGGCCGGACATGGGAGAGATCTAGGGGGGCGAGGAAAGCTTCTGGAGCGAGGTAGCTAGGGGTTTGGCTCTCGCCGTAACAGGATAGAGAGAGAATGAGTGAGAGAGGGGTGGGGTTGGACTCGCTGCGGGGGATGACTGGGAAGCGAAGGAGGACGGCGAGTGGGGGAAAGGGGTGTGGCAAGCCTGGGGTTATCCCAGACTGCGGAGATTCGCCCTGCCGCCGCCTACGGCCGAGGGTTGTGTGCTGTTCTGGGGATGTTTTTTTTTCTCTTGCAACGCCCCCGGGCTAGTGCGGGGCCCGCCTTTTTTCCCCTCTTAGGTTTTACCATAATGCCCTGCCGGTGGGGCTGGTACATGTGACCGGTTTTTAGTTCTACTAGGGTTAAATGAGCCATTTGCGTTATACACAGGATGTTCATAATTCGCGCACGAAACTGTATTCATATATCTTTCATGTGATTTCCTGGAGAATTTCATACAAGTGTTATGTTCATATGAATATGCGAGTCGAAGCGTTACATGCATGTGAATACGCTAGTTTACGTTACATGCAACGGTTTCAGCACGTATGCCACTGAGTGGAATCAACGAGGATTTCATCGCTTTTGCAAGCCCTTTTGTGTGCTGCTAAGGCTCTATTTTTGTTCTCTCTCTAGCTTCGCTAATATTAGTATTTCTATACAAACATTATCTATGGTTTTCTCTTTCATCAATCTCTTAGTTCACCTATCACTAGCTTCAACAATATCTTTTTATGCCCACTAGTACATTGCGTGCGCCCTTGCGCGCGTGGCCAAGTGAATGGTTGATGTCGCTATGAAACATACATGCTAAATAAATGGATTGAAAGTGGATTAAGACCAGGGTGGATGACGATTACGTAAGTTTTGTAAATTGTCTACATAGAACAGGGTGACAGTCTGGGCATAGCATAACACTACATAGGCACACTGATTTTGTACAATGGGTTTCATGATTAGCAGTGGTGCTGTCTAGAACATAACTATACATATTGTGTACAAGCAGTTTCTTTTGGACTAACTGGCCATTTGGATGCTTCTTCTGGTGATGGTGACGAAGTGCGTATCAGCTGTTTGGTATTTGAGTTCACCGGCCGAAAGGCGGCCGTCGAAGGACACGGAGCTCCGCCTGGTGGAGTCTTCTGTTTATAGATGGTCTTATATTGGCCCCGTTCGCGTGTCTCTAAACCCGACTTGATTCCGCTTATTTTTTCATCCGGAATAGTGTTTTTCTCTCATAAATTCCTCCAGCATTCCTTCAAACCATCCAGATTTCTTCAAAATTCATAGAAGCGAACAGGCCCATTATGGCTTTTTTCTAAATTTGTGAAAAGAATATGGGTGGTGGAGTACTTTATGCTTTGTTAAAATATTGACATTGTTCTGAAATGGATTGTTTGGAAAAATGTAGGAGTGATGTACCTAAGGAATAAAATGCGGGCACGTCTTCATCACTTGGTAGTAGGAGCAACATACGATTAATGACAATAATTGCATAGTTCATCATATATTTTGATAGATGGGCAAGGAAATATTCTATATAATAATAACTAACACAATCGAAACTTAAGATGTTTTTCATGTCAATGGATATGCAAAATCAGTCTTACCCAGTGACATACAAATTCACCGATGAGTGTGCTGGCCAACTCTGCTTTCCTGATAAAGATAACTCAGTTGGTCTGCCAATCAATATTGCAATGTGGGCTGCAAGATCCTGAAATGTAGTGTTTTGTGAGAACACATAGTACGTGTAACATGAGTTTAAGTAATCTGAGAACAATTCATGGATATTATTAATGGCTAACATCTATGAGGGGCATGTAAATTCTAGGAAAAGTATACCAGACAATGTAATTTTTCTTCTAAAAATGGCAACAATGTAAATGAATGAGCCAATAACCCTAACTAATTAAACTGCTTAAACAGTAGGGATTAAGAAATGGAAAAGAGGAAAAAGGGCAAGGCTAGTATTTGTGCAGGAGGTTAAACAAACCAGAAAAATGGAAAAGTCCATTGCTCCCATTTCATTTCATTGTTTGAAATCCCCATGCTTTGTAGCTTTACATGGACTACGACACATTAAGCTGCAAAAATAAATCATTAGATGCATATACAATAAGATGGAATGTAAAAATATTCTGATAATTTAGAATAGATTTTTTTGGCTTATCTCCAGGAAAATATATTTTTCCATATTCATGGAGGATAAATCAAAAGAAAATCCAGTAGCCATGCAAAAGCACCTTTTTTTTTGTTAAAGATGAGGATCATTGAAGCATACTGCAAGAATTTGATAAAAGGGGCCACCTAGCTTTTGTGCAATATGTAGTTGGTGACAAACTTCTTTAAAAAAAAATGCAGTTACTTTTAGTAGTTTCTGTTCTAGTTTGCACAAATTAATAAAAGAAAGTGTATAGGAAATCAAAACAGAAATCTATTTTTCATCTAACTTGTAACTATTTTGCAAACATGCCTTCAATCACATTACCCAAGAAACCATCAGGACGAATGGAGCGACAGTAAAAAAATTTAGCTTAGCTCCAACAAAGAAGCAGGAGTTAAGCATGTGGGCACCATATCCTAAAGTGTGCAATTTTCTAGCGGATCAAGGCAGAAGGTGTTGCTGCATATTGACCTGTTGGTTAATTGAGATTTCAGATAACATTCTCCTACAACAAAGACTGAAACTTCAATGTGCAAGCAAAATTCGAGCAGACAACATCATTTTGCTAAGAACTATGTACTTAACAGATCAAGTAATTTCTAAGACCATGTGACCACAAAATGACTGGTCTTGGCCAAGTGCCGAAGAGGGAATTGGGAGATGGGAACCCTAAACGAAACCAGATTTGTCACTACCCTTTTTATTGCACACGCCACTTTTATTTGTTTATCGCCCTTCTTTTATTACCATGGGTAACTGTGTGCTGGCCTCGTCCTTAGTCTACTGCATAAAGTAAATTCAAATCTTTCCCACATCCACCAGTATTTGTTCTGTTTGGAAAGGACTGGGGCAAAACATCATAGACAACAAATTTAGGAGAGAAAAAAGATCTGATAATGGAGGTGAATGAATATCGGTATAACAGGAACTGCAGTGTAAGGTCTTTGTTCAATTCAGGATTGGTACTCTTCTTTAGCAGTGTTTTGAAGTCCTGTGAAATACTGAGAAATAATTGGCAGGTGGTAAAATCATACAAATTAGCCCATGTACATGTAACAGTTTCTACAATTTGCAGCGACAGATAAAGATAGTAAATTTCAGATAATAGTTTCAGTGTTTATTATGCTCCACATCTGGCCAGGGAAAAGTATGGAGAGGAGAAACAATAAAAACGCTTTACCTTCTTGAAATGCAGAAGTGGTAGCCAACCTATGTATAACCAGAAGAGCATGGATCCACGTTACTGCTAGCTGGGAGGCAAGCTTCTGTCCTGACATTCCTGTAAAATCAGAATCCATGTGCAGCCAAACGAAGGCAAGAAAAGAAGCAAATTAAATTCATGTAAAATCAGAATCCATGTGCACCCAAATGAAGGCAAGAAAGGAAGCAAATTAAGCACTTGGCTCAAATCCCTCATCCACGTCCGTTTTAGTACCTTAGAACAAACACATGATTTGAGGGGCATCATTTTGTAAACAAGGGAAAATCTAACTATCCTCACACATTGGAAGTAAGAAAAATGGGGAGGTTGTTGTAAGGGCACGACAAATAAAAATTAGACATAAAGTAGGGAATATAAGAGTAGCCTAAGAAATGGACAAAATGACATCATCTGATCTCTCATAGGTAGGCACAATGGCATGTACTGAGAAATAGCATTGTCGGTGTTTCGAGTTACCACCGACGAGTAAATTTCTAGTATTACGCGTCTGGCTCGGATGGTGTGCTTGGAGGACACGAGATTTATACTGGTTCGGGCAGAAAGTCCCTACGTCCAGTTCATCGCTGTTGCTCGTGTTACTAGCACTGAAAGTTTGTAGTAGGGGTACAAACAGACGAGAGAGGGAAATGATCCCAAGTCTCTGGTGGAAGGAGTGAACGGGTGCCGAGAGCTCGATCGCTGCTCAACCGTGTGTTCGTATCGTGTTCTTGTATGTTTATCTCATGTTCTGATCTCGTGCGGATCTGGATCGATCTCGATGGATCGATCGGTTCAGATCCCCTTCATGGGACACCCTGCTTTCCCTTTTATAGGCCAAGGGAAAGCACGGGTTACAACGGAGGAAAAGAGAAGAACGAGAGAGAAGAAGGCATTCAGGATCGCCGGTTCTTTCTTCTCATTCATGCGGGTCCCGCCGATCCTATAGATGTCAATAGGGACAGCTCCACGTCGTGGCCCTGTCCGTTACTAGCGCCATGCACAGGCGTCGTCTGCCGGTCATGGCGTTCCATCCCGTCTCGGAGGACGTCGTGGTGAACTAACGCGCCTGTCATCATCCTTACGAGGGTTAGGCAGAACAACACCGGCACGCCCGACGCTGTTCTTGATGTGAACCCTCAGGTATGGCCCGTCATGGCCATGGGGTTACATCAAGGTGTGCCAGTCTCTTCCCTAGTGTTAGAGTTTTGACCCAGGCTCATACGCTTGGACCTGGAGTGGTTGGCGGTGGTATAGGTTCCTGTCGGGCGAGACGGAGCCCGCACCTAAGGGGTCGAGCGAGACCGAGCGCGCACCCGAGGGGTCAAATGAGATGGAGCACAAACCCAGAGGTTGGGTGAGGCAGAGCCCGTGGCCTTGAGGTCGGGCGAGGCGGGCCCCGACCCAGAGGTTGGGCGAGGTGGAGGCCACCCCCAGAGGTCAGGCGAGGCGGAGCCCGCACACCTAGGTGTCAGTTGGAGCTGTAGTCGCGCTCTTGACTGCTCGGATGAATCAATGTTGATGATTATTAGCTCCTCCGCTTCGGGTATCCTAGTATTGGTCCCCGACAGTAGCCCCTGAGCCTGCGGAGGAGTAGAATACTCGTTAAGAGGCTTTTTTGAATGGGAGGACTCTGAGAGCCATGGCCTTCTTTTGTCGCCCACGGCGTGTCTTGGGGACGACGATTCCCTTTCATCATGATCGGACCCCTTGGGGTATAGCCGTGAGATTTGGTGGGTCGGAAAAGGTCTTTTCCTTATTCCGACCCCTACGAGGGTCTGTCATTCTGCGGCCGCACGTTCGGTCTCCTTGTGAGTCCAACTTTCCTCGAGCCCCCGCCCGTAGTAGGGGTCTGGTCAAGGGTCGGCTCGTCTTTGTGATCGTCCTCCCTTAAACATTTTTTCGATAAAAATGGAGGGACTGAGCCGTGCCATGATTATCCTCTATGGACGAATCATGGTGGTTCAGTGGGCTATTAATGGGCTAGTTCGAGTGGGGCCTCGGCATCCCGTTCATGGGGGTCTAGCTTAGGTCAGCTGGTGACCGACTCTAGATTCTCAGCGGTCAATCCATATAGTTCTCGGGTCCGTTCGACCGGTCCCGAGGGCTCTCTGCCCTTCTTTGAGGAAAAACTATGGATCGTATCCGGCCGAGACTCGAACGTGGGTCGGGATGCCCACGGCGCTCGTGCGCCTAGGCACTGGCCGCTAGTGGGCTCATCCCTTTCCACCCCTCACTCTAAAGGTGCCCGGAGCAATCATCGAACCTGTTGGTGGGCCAACCTTCAAACTCCTAGGCCTAGACGGGTCGTAGGAGCATTTTCAGCTCCGTATCCCTCTTACCTTTAACGGGTCATGGCCCATTGAGGAGGCAAAACGTCCAGCCTGTTTTCTGAGGGGATGGCCATAGGTTGTGTGCGCATGCCCCGCGATGAGACATGGTGATAGGTCATGGTAGGCACAGAGATCTAGGTGGACGGTTGGTTTCCTCGCACCCGTTGCTCCTGTAAAACCAAAGGGCTAGCCTCCGTGTTTCATACGCACGCCTGCATCCTTACCTCCGTAGCCACGCCGCCGCCGCCAACGCTTAGGTTTCCTACCTCCGCATCTCCGCCGTCGTTGAGCTCGCATCCATCCGCCCCACCTCCAATTGATCCGTGGTGCCGTTCTGACATCACCTTCCAGCGTATGGAGGGCCTCATGCATCGTGGTCTTCTCCGTGCGTGGACCTCAGCCGAGGAGTGGCTGCTGCCCGGCGACGAGGATTCGTTGTCGCTGCTTGATGGCTACATGGTGTCGTTCGCCCACTTCCACAAGCATCCCCGCCCACAAATTCCTCTGGGGCTGGTGCACTTCTATAAAATTGAGCTGCAGCATCTCAATCCCAATGGGATCCAGCACATGGCGGTGTTCATCGCGCTGTGCGAAGGATTCCTGGGGATCAACCCCACTTTGACTTATGGAGGTATTTATTTGCCGTCAACCTCCAAAAGAAGAGGGAGAAGGGCGGTAGGCAGGTGCTGCACATGCCGATGGGGTACACTAGCATCCAACTTTGGAACAATCGAGTCGGTGAGTACCCATCCATGCGGCTCTCAGCGTCCAACAAGGGGTGGCACTTGTAGTGGTTCTACCTCAAGAATGACGTCATCGCCCCTCTACTAGAGTTCACCGGGCGCCTGATCGAAGAGGCCCCAGAGCAGTGGAGGAAGTGGGGCGTCCTGGAGAAGGACAAGAAGAAGATCTGAGACCACATCGCCGCCATCCACATCCTAAAGGAGAATGGCCTGAAAGGGTTGGGCATCATCGGCGCTTACCACGCGAGGAGGGTGGCGCTGTTGATGACACGCACGCTCCCGCTATACGCGATGGCGCCCGAGGCATCGTTCGACAGAATGACGCTTGCCGAGGGAACGCTCCCCAACTCTGAGATCGCGCAACGCATCAAGGAGGCGATGGAGCCTTTGCGGGATGACGTAGGTGCCTCCCTTGACTTCGTCTACCCGGTGTCGGGGCATCCTCCGATGCGGCTAGAGCCAGGCTACGTTATGTTCATAAGTTTTCCTTTCTCTTGTCTTCTCTTCAATTGATTTTCTGACCCCGTGAGACTAACTTTGAGAGAGGCGAGACCAGCCGAAGGACCTCATCCTAACGGATCACCTAGCGCCGCTGCCGAGGGATTCGGCCATGAGGGTGGCTGAAAGCATTTATGCCCCTAGTTGGGTTTCGGTGATTAATGACAATACGTGATTACTGTGACTAACATGTGTTTTGTAGATGCAATTAAGTTAGGTCATGGTAATGGCAATTGATTGGGCAATCATGGTTGTCATGCCCCAACGATGGAAATCATTTTGGTTTTCAAAGGATGGACGACAAGGTTAATGATGGACTAGTTCTAAGTGTCATTTGGTGTTGAAGAGACACTTAGAGTAGGTTAGGACTTTGTTTTTCCTTTGGCCGTACTATTAAGAGGGGTATGGATGGGTAGCTTGACCTAGGTGAGTCTAGTGGGTTAGGTGTGGTGCACACTTGTTAAAACTAGCACTAGGTAGCTCCAAAATAGCCCTTAGATCAATTGGAGCAAACTTCATTCATATATGATTGCAAGTTGGAAGTGAATGGAGGGTCAAATGTTGACCGGATGCTGGTTCCGGTGTGACCGAGACGCTGGCGCAAAGTCCGGTCAATTCATTTGATCAAGGTGAAGTCGTCTGGATGCGATCGGACGCTGAGAGGTGAGTGATCGGACACTAGGTGCTAGAGTCCGGTCAACTCCAGTAAGGTTCCAGAGAGAGAGAATCCTGATCGAACACGTCCGGTCTGTGCTGACCGGACGCTGGTCAGGTTCCGGCTAGTGACCGGATGCTGAGCAGCAAAGTGACCGGATGCTGGGTGCCAGAGTCCGGTCAACTCTAGTAAGGTTCCAGAGAGGGAGAATCCTGAGCGGACGTGTCCGGTCTATGCTGACCGGACGCTGGTCAGGTTTCGGCTACTGACCGGACGCTGAGCAGTAAAGTGACCGGACGCTGGGTGCTAGAGTTCGATCAACATCAGTAAGGTTCCAGAGGCCAGTTTTCATGACCGGACGCTGGCCAGTGTTCGGTCACAACTTAAACTGCACAGAGGCGGGTGAACTGACCGAAGCGTCCGGTCACCTTGACCGGAGCGTCCGATCACCTTGACCGGAGCGTCCGGTCACCCCGCAGAGGCACATAATGGTTCGTTTTGAATGAGGCGTTATAAATACTTCCTCTACTCACTCAAGGGATCACTTTTGCTCATTCCAACAGCTGAGAAACACCCTTGAGAGTGCTAAGAAGAGCAAGGTCCTAGTGAGGTGATTGAGATTTGAGAATCCAAGAGAGAGGCCTCATTAGTGAAAGCAAGAGTAGCAAAGTGTGTATCCACCCTTCTCATTAGGCTTGTCATGGTCAAGTGAGAGTTCGTGCTTGTTACTCTTGGTGATCGCCATCACCTAGATGACTTGGTGGTGATTGGGACCTTGGTGATCATCCGGCAGAGCTTGTGGATGACCCAACTCAAGTTGTGAGCGGTTGTGGGTAATTCACCACGATGGAGTGTCAAAGAATCAACCCATAGATAGCACTTGATCCTTGCGTAGATCAAGGGAGAGCCACACCCTTGCGCGGGTGCTCTAACGAGGACTAGTGGGGAGTGGCTACTCTTTGATACCTCGGCAAAACATCACCGTGTTCTTCCTTCCCTCTTTACTTTAAGCATTTACTTTGAGCAATTCAATTCTTGTCTTTACATTCATAGAATTGCCATGCTAGAGTAGGATTGGAACATAGGTTGCTAAACTTTCATGCGTTAGAACAATAGAAACATTTTCTAGGCACAAGGGGTGAAGTGGGCTAACCGTAGGGTTTAATTATTGCAAAGAATTTTAGAATTAGCCGAATTCACCCCCCTTGGGCATCTTGATCCTTTCAATTGGTATTGGAGCCTCGTGCTCACGTTTTTAGGCTGAATCGCCTAGAGAAAGATGTCTCACGAGGATGAACCTCCTCCTATCTTTGAGGGGGATGATTTTTCTTATTGGAAAATCCACATGGAGGCGCATTTAGAAGCTCTAGATGTTGGAATACTTAGAGCCACCTCACAAGGATTCCTAAAACCTCGGGATCCCACGCACCTTCAAGGCAATGAAGTGAACTATGAGAAATGAAATGCAAAGGCTCAAAACACCATCTTTAGAGGCCTTTGCAAAGATGTGTTTAACCAGGTGAGGAACCACAAGAACTCCCATGCACTATGGTCGGATATTTGTGCGCTCCATGAGGGAACTAAGAGCGAGCGTGAGGAATGCTACCATCTCGTTATAAAAAAGCTTAATTCTTTTGAGATGCTTCCTAAAGAGAGTGCTAATGAAATATACTCACACTTGAATATTCTTGTAGAGGAAGTCAATGGGCTTGGACTCACTCAAATGCAACCATCCGATGTCGTAAGAAAAATCTTGAGTGTCCTCCCCATTGATAAATATGGGCATATTGTGACCGTGCTTCATCAAGGTGATCTTTCCACCGCTACACCGACTCAAATCTTGGGAAAGATCAATGCTCATGAGATGTACATGCACATCACACCATAAGATAGCTCATCCTCTACCAAGAAGAAAGACAAAGACTTAGCATTCAAGGCTAGCCAAGAGAAGGACAAAGCAAGAATTGAGTATGAGAGCTCAAGTGATGATGAAGTTGATGATACAAGTCTTGCTCTCATGGTGAGAAGAACTACCAAGATGCTAAAGAAGCTCAACAAGAGTGGCATCAAGTTTGATGGCAAGAAAAAGAAGTTCTTCACTAGCTCTAGAAGGAAGCCAATCTCTAAGATGGATTGCTACAATAGTGGAGAACTTGGTCATCTAGCACATCAATGCACAAAGCCCAAGAAAGACAAATACAAGAATAAGAACAAGGGCAAGAAAGATGACTCAAGTGATGAAGATGAAAAGAAGAAAAACAAGCCATATAAGAAGAAAGATGGCAAGAAGAAGGACTTCCACAAGAAGAAGAAAAATGGGAAGGCATATATCGTCGGTGATTGGCTCACAGACATTGATTCATCTAGTTTCTTATCCGATGATGATAGTGATAATGAGAAGGTGGCCGCAATTGTGATTGACTCTCCATCATCTTCACCGACATCATCCTCTACACACCTATGCCTTATGGCCAAGGGTGAATGGAAGGTACCAAATGATGATGATAGTAGTTGTGATGATCATGCTAACAATGATGATAGTGATAGTGATAGTGATGATGATGAATATGAATCACCTTCATACGATGATCTTGTTAAATTGCTAAATCAATATACTAAGATCATTAGAAAGACTAGAGCTAAGAATGACAAGCTAGAAGTTAAGAATGATTCTCTTTTAGCTAAATGTGATATAGCCAAAAAGGCTAGTGTTGAGCTTAGAGAAGCAAATGAAGCTATGTCATCCAAACTCAAGGAGCTCAAATCTTCTAAGAAAGAGCTTAAAGATAAACATGAGGGGATACAGAAAAGAGCTCATCATTAGCCACAATATGCTAAAAGAAGAATATACAACTCTCAAGATAAATCATGATAATCTCATTATTACTCAAGAATTTTTATCCAATGAGCCACATGATGCTACTAATGATCTTGTTAAGATTGATATAGCTACATCATGTGATGATTTAATTGTTGAGAGCATTGAGCAAGGATCTAGTAGCAAAGGCAAGCAAGTGGTTAAAACCGACAACTATGATGAGTATGTCAAGCTCAAGCATGATAATGAAAAGCTTAAGAAAGATCTTGAAGAGCTCAAAACCACCAACACTATAGTGCTAGAAACTCTTGATCATGATGGTGATTTGATTCTTGAGAATGAGAAGCTCAAAAAAGAGAACAAGAAACTCAAGGAAGAGAAAAATAATGATGCACTCAAGGAAGAGAACAAGAAGCTCAAGTTGGAGAAAGAGCATCTCAAGATTGGATTGAGCAAGTTCACAAGAGGCAAGCATCTTCAAAGTGAGCTACTAATGAACACCGTCATGAAGATGGATAGAAGTGGCATTGGGTATTTGGCAAACCAAAAGAAGAAGGCTCAAGCTCAACAACAAGAACACAAGTCAAAGTCAAAGCCAAAGAGATGTTATGAGTGTGGACAAGAAGGCCACTTTGCCCATGAGTGTCAAACTCCACCACCACAACCCTTGCCCAAGCATGCTAGATCCTTTGCTTTCAATGCTCATTACATGCTTAGAAAGGACTCTAGTGGAAAGATGAAAGTTATGTTCTTAGGACCTCCCAACAAGAATAGGCCTAAGAAAATTTGGGTTGCAAAGTCACTTGTTGAGAAAGTCAAGGGCCCTCAACAAGTTTAGGTTACTAAAGCTTGATCTCTTGTGTGTAGGTGAACTATAAGACCGGTGGAAGTCATTGGGTAATTGATAGTGGTTGCACACAATATATGACCGGTGATCCTCGTATGTTCACCTCACTAGATGAAGAAGCAGATGGACAAGAAAGAATCACATTTGGAGATAATTGAAAGGACAAGGTTAAAGGATTGGGCAAAGTGGCAATATCAAATGATCATTCAATCTCAAATGTGCTATATGTTGCTTCATTGAGTTTCAACTTGCTATCCGTTGGACAATTGTATGATCTTGGCTTTCAATGTCTATTTACCGAGAAGGAAGTGGTTGTATCCAAGAAAGATGATGATCAAGTGATATTCAAGGGATTTAGATATAACAACCTATATCTAGTGGACTTCACCTCCAAAGATGCTAATTTGAAGACTTGCCTATTCACCACAACAACACTTGGGTGGCTATAGCATAGAAGACTTACTCATGTTGGAATGAGCTCACTCAAGAAGCTAACGAAGAATGATTTGGTGAGAGGGTTGAAGCATGTGAAGTTTGAGAAGGACAAGCTTTGTAGTGCATGTCAAGCCAGCAAACAAGTTGCAAACAAGCTACTGACCGAACACTGAGCAGCAAAGTGATCGGACGCTGGGTGCCAGAGTCCGGTCAATATCAGTAAGGTTGCAGAGGGCAGTTTTCATGATCAGACGTATCCGGTCAGTGCTGACTAGATGTTGGCCAGTGTCCGGTCACAACTTAAACTGCATAGAGGCGGATGAACTGATCGGAGTGTCCAGTCACCTTGACCGAAGCGTCCAGTCACCCCGCAGAGGCACATAACGGTTTGTTTTGAATGAAGGGTTGTAAATACTTCCTCTATTCACTCAAGGGATAACTTTTCCTCATTCCAACAGCTGAGAAACACCCTTAAGAGTGCCAAGAAGAGCAAGGTCTTAGTGAGGTGATTTAGATTTGAGAATCCAAGAGAGAGGCCTCATTAGTGAAAGCAAGAGTAGCAAAGTGTGCATCCACCCTTCTCATTAGGCTTGTCGTGGTCAAGTGAGAGTTCGTGCTTGTTACTCTTGGTGATCGCCATCACCTAGATGGCTTGGTGGTGATTGGGAGCTTGGTGATCATCCGGCGGAGCTTGTGGATGACCCAACTCAAGTTGTGAGCGGTTGTGGGTGATTCACCGCTATGGAGTGTCGAAGAATCAACCCATAGAGAGCAATTGATCCTTGCACGGATCAAGGGGTTGCCATGCCCTTGCGTGGGTGCTCCAACGAGGACTAGTGGGGAGTGGCGACTCTCTGATACCTCAACAAAACATCGCTGTGTTCCTCCTTCTCTCTTTACTTTAAGCATTTACTTTGAGCAATTCAATTCTTGTCTTTATATTCATAGAAGTGCCATGCTAGAGTAGGATTAGAACATAGGTTGCTAAACTTTCATGTGTTAGAACAATAGAAACACTTTCTAGGCACAAGGGGTGAAGTGGGCTAACCGTAGGGTTTAATTATTGCAAAGAATTTTAGAATTATCCCAATTCACCCCCCTCTTGGGCATCTTGATCCTTTCAGTGGCGAATCACATTGAGAGCGAGTGGCTGGGGAAGGTGAAGGAGGACAAGAAGTGGAAGAAGCAGCGAAAGCTACGGGCATGGGAACAAGGGGAGGACACTGACGACGATGATGACGATGATGATGGTGACAACGATGAGGTGATGGAGGAAGAAGAAATAGTAGCCGACGATATCGAGTGGGACAACCTGGAGAACGAGGATGCGCTGACAGGCATCGGTTTGTCCTTGCAAGCATCAGGACCCTTCCCGTTCCATGGAGGGGAGGGCACGTTTGGGGTGCCGGTGGAGGTGGCCGTTCCGATGACGCCCCGAAACTGACGGAGGCGGGATGTATCGTCGGCCCTCCCTAGGATCCAATAGAGGCGGGTGGCTCTACCAGTCATGCCCGAGGTGCCAGCAGAGGCGGGCGACTCCGCCGTTGCGCTCCAAGCACCAAGGGGAGCAGGGCGTCCTACCAATGTGCCCCAGGAGCTGCCAGGGGCGAGCCCTCTGCCCAGGAGTAGGGGGCAGGCTCAAAACGGCCTTGTTCCGATGCGGCAAAGCAAGGGTCAGGGGGGGTTGTCCCCCAAACGCATATGCCACCGACGACGCTGAGGTGAGTTACCAATTCCTCTGTTTTTTCCTATTTTAGTCATATTTCCTCGTGACTTATGTTTTTTGTCCCTTGCAGCATGGGTAGGCATCAGAATCCTTTAGCGCTGGCGCCGAAGAAGAGCATCGCCCTCCAATCAGGGCGGTGGCTGTCGGCTAGTGTCGTGTCCATTTTGGGCAGGAGCGGTGCCAGTGTGACCGCGTCGCTGGCTGGTCGGGCACCGCCCACGGTGGGGCCTATGCCCTTGGTAGGACGGGCAGACGCGGGCGTTCAAGGGGTGCCTTTGGCATTCAAGGGGTGCCTTTGGAGGTCGCGGGGCAGACGGGGATGCCGACCATGCTCGTGGCACCGACCGTGGTGGGCGCGATGCAGCCGGTCCTGACCTGCCGACGTAGGTGGAGGTGGCAACGGCCGTGATAGATGGGTCACAGCCGAGCGCAACCACAACATTGCCTGAGGCATTGGCGTGACCTATGCCATCGATGGCCCAAGCGAGGATGCCTTGAATGGGCTAGATGGAGGGGGACACGGCCAAGGGGTCCCCAGGAGTCGTGGTGCTGGGTGAGAGGTTCGCGTCTACACCGCTGACCGCTTCCATCGTCGGAGGGGAAGTCTCAGCGGGGATGTCATGGCATGAGGGGTTGGTGGTGCTTGGGGTTGGCGGGTCATCCCTGACCCTGACATCGGTGGGCAGTGGCTCACCTGCGTGGGGCGAGCCCCTGCTCTAGTGGGCGGATCTGTAGGATCCGACGTCGATGCTTTTTACCCTTGATGACACCGTAGAGAGCATGGAGCGGGAGAGCCTCGACGTAGGGATTGCGTCCGTGCTCGAGGACCTGGACCACGCCATAGGCGCATTACACGATGTCGTTGTTCCCTCCAACCGGGTATTGTTTGGTCCTGCTTCTTGCCCTTTTCTTCCTATACATACTTTTTGTATCCTGACCGTCGTCTCCCTACAGTCCCTTATAGCTTGCAGCTGGGGGAAGTCTTGGTTCCTTCATCAATAGAAGGAAGCATGGGACCACCTTGTTGAGGAGGTGCGGCTACGTGGGGAGGTGGCAACTCAACTCATTGTCACCCAGCAGAGGGTGGTCGATCTGATTCCCCTCGCCGAGGAGGTGGCCAATCTTCGGTCGCAGGTGGCCGAGGCCTGTCAGGATGCAGACGAGGCCGAGAAGGCATTCGAGGCCTTGTCGACGAGGTTGCGGAAGGACGGTGAAGAAGCCACCAGGGTTAGGAAGGAGTGGGATGAGTTGCTCCAGAAGGACACCAAAACCCGACAGCGGATCCTTGACCTTCTGGGCGAAGTTGAGAAATAAAGGGATCTAAAGCTAGGGGCCAAGGAGAAGCTCACGGCCTTGGAAAAAAGGGCAAGCCTGGATGCCGCGACGGTCGCTCGGCTGCGCAAGGAGCGGGATGAGCTGATCCATACTGCGGAGGGGCTTCGCTCAGAACATGGCGTGGCTCATGAGGAGCACGACCAAGCTTTCTGAGAACGTGACCAGGCCTACCAAAGAGCGCGACGATGCATAGCAGAAGGTTGGCTCCCTCTAGGCCGAGCTCAAAAGGGGGACGACCCAGAGGCTAGAGGCTAAGAGCATTTCTATCGGGCTGGCTGTGGATCTCACTAAGGTGAGGAGAAATCTTTAGGTGGAGAGTGATGAGCTCGGTATCCCAAGCGCCGCCCTCAGAGTGGTCTGTGACGACCTTGAGGTGGTACGGTCGGAGGGAACCAGCTCGCTCATGGCTCATGCCATCGAGATCATGGCTTGGGTGCGCATGCTTGAGAGGAAAGCCCTTCACACTGGGATCAATCAGTCCTTTGTGATTGCTCATTATCATTATGGGGTCAACATTGATCTAGAGGTGATGAGCCATGGCTATGCGCCCGGTTATGAAGTCCATGAGCTGTAGGAGTTGGAAACGACGGTGGCTCCCCTTTCGCGGGACCTGGTGGACAGGATAGAAGGCATAGTTCTTCCCTAGAGGGGCTAGTTAGTTAAATAGGTCGGGCAGTCATTTTTGTAATAAGCAGACAAGTTCTGACCCTTTTGTTTAAACAAGCTTGTTATTTTGTTTTGTTTGAACAAAATTGTTCTTTCTTCCTTTTTATATGTAAAAAGGGGTTAATGCGTTCTGACCCTTCCTATTGCTAAGACCACATAGTTCGAGGTGTGGGTGGGAAACTCTGGTCACACTAGTAAGCAAGAGTGCCGAAGCCGTTGGGGCGTAGGTTTCTCGTAGTCCGACCAGTTTTACTTGGCGTTCATTTTCGCAAGCCTTGCCTCTAGGTTTTTAACATGAGAAAGGGGTCGGACACGGTGACTATTTTAGAAAGGGTACTTATATACCCTTATCAGCCTCCGAGTGAGACCCGACCCCTTGCCATTGCTGGTGTTGGGTTTCACTAAAGGTCAAGGAGATGATAACGAAACTAGTAGGAGAAAGCGTCTCTTGTTTTAGAAATGTTATTCTTAGTTTTTGTACGTATCCCCTCCCTAGGATCTGAGCCATCGTTCTGTGACCGCGCATTCGGTCTCCTTGTGAGTCCAACTTTCCTCGAGCCCCTGCGCATAGTGGGGGTCTGGTGGAGGGTCGGCTCATCTTTGTGATCATCACCCTATCCGCGGTTTTCGCAACCTGAGGGGTTGAGCTAACACCACTTGCCTCAATGGCTTGAATGTCATGCTTGGTGAGCTCGCTAACGAGTATGTCTAAGTGGAATCTAGGTCCATCATTCGTGATGGGGTCGGCATAGCCCTCATGTGGCATTCCACTGCTCCTTAACCCGCCTCTCGGTAGATGCCTAAGTCATTCCAGAGACTGACTTAGGTGGCCCGCTGGCCTCCCCTCGATGGAGATTCTATGAGCTTGGCTTGAGGTTAGGATCGAATGAGAAGGTCGGGATGACCCTATCTGCTTCTGAGCAGGTCAGGCAAAGGCCGTTGGGGCTCAACTGCATTTTCTCCCCTAGTTCTGTTCGACGTGAGGCGGCCTCGAGCCCTTTGTGGGCTGGCCTTTGAACCTCGGTCGATCGGATTTCCAAGTCGGGTCGGGCGGCTCGAGCCCCTGAGCCCCATTGGGCTCAGTAGGGGTCGACCAAGTTTTATGCGTCACCCCATCATTCATGACGGGGTCGGCGTAGCCCTCATGTGTCGCGCTCGGCGAGCTTGCTAATAGGCATGTCCGAGTGGAATCTAGGTCCGTCATTCATGACGGGGTCGGCATAGCCCTCATGTGTCATTCCACTACTCCTTAACCCGTCTCCCGACAGATGCCTGAGTCATTCTAGAGACTGACTCAAGTGGCCCATTGGCCTCCCCTTCATGGAGGTTCTATGGGCTTGGCTTGAGGTTAGGATCGAATGAGAAGATCGAGATGACCCTATCCGCTTCTGAGTGGGTCGGGCAAAGGCCGCTGGGGCTCATCTACGTTTTCTCCCCTAGCTCTGTTTGACGCGAGGTGGCCTCGAGCCCTTCGCGGGTTGGCCTTCGAACCTCGGTTGGTTGCCGCTCATATCGAATGAGACGACTACCGCTTTGTGACATGACATGAAGCGTTATGATGCAATAATTGCATATGCGATGCTTGGATGTATGAGAATGGATGAATGAATGCTCATGCACTGGGAAAGTAAAGTGGGGGTTGGTAAAGTTACCTCGATGGCTCGAGTGATGGGTTCGGGGAGCTCTTACAGGATATGTCCGAGTGGAATCTGGGTCCATCGTCCATGACGGGGTCGGCATAGCCCTCATGTGGCATTCCACTGCTCCCTAACCCATCTCTCGATGGTGGCCCGAGCCGTCCGATTGACTTGGGTGACTTGTTGGCCTCTCCTTGATGGAGATTCTGCCAGTAGGCCCCTCCAAACCCTTCCTGGGAAGATGGAGGCTAAATCTCAGAGTGTGGGCAACAAACTCTAATCATGCTGGTGAGCAAAAACACCATAGCCACTGGGGCGTAGGTTTCTTGCGGTTCGATCAGTTTTACTCAGCGTTTGTCTCCGCAAACCTTGCCTCTAGTTTTTTAATGTGAGAAAGGGTTGGGCATGGAGAATGTCTACCGAATAGACATACTCTTACCAGCCCCCAAGTGAGGCCCGACCCCTTGCCATTGTTGGGGTCGGGTGTCACTTAGAGATCATGGAGTCGATAGCGAAACTAATAAGAGAAAACGTGCGTAAATTAAGGGTGACCCATTTCTCGGTAGCGGCCCAAGCCATCCGATTGACTTGGGTGACCTGCTGGCACATGACTTACCTTGATGGCTCAAGTGATGGGTTTAGAGAGCTCTTACTGGATATGTCCGAGTGGAACCTGGGTCCATCGTTCGTGACGGGTCGGCATAGCCCTCATGTGGCATTCCACTGCTCCCTAACCATCTCTCGGCAGCGGCCCAAGCCGTCCAATCAACTTGGGTGACCTACTGGCATAGGACTTACCTCGATGGCTCGAGTGATGGGTTCGGGGAGCTCTTACTGGATATGTTTGAGTGGAATCTAGGTTCGTCGTCCATGACAGGGTCGGCATAGTCCTCATGTGGCATTCCACTGCTCCCTAATGCGTCTCTCGGTGGTGGCCCGAGCCATCCGATCGACTTGGGTGACCTGCTGGCCTCTCCTTGATGGAGATTCCACTGGTGGGCCCCTCCAAACCCTTCATGGGAAGGCAAAGGCTAAAGCTCGGGGTGTAGGCAACAAACTCTAATCATGCTGGTGAGCAAAAACGTCGTGGCCGCTGGGGCATAGGTTTCTTGCGGTTTGACTAGTTTTACTCAGCGTTTGTCTTCATAACCCTTGCCTCTAGTTTTTTAACATGAGAAAGGGTCAGGCACGGAGAATGTTTACCGAATAGACATACTCTTACTAGCCACCGAGTGAGGCCCGACCCCTAGCCGTTGCTAGGGTCGGGTGTCACTTAAAGATCATGGAGACGAAGTGAAACTAATAAGAGAAAGCATGCATAAATTAAGGGTGACCCGTTTCTCAGCAGTGGCCCGAGCCGTCCGATCGACTTGGGTGACCCGCTAGCATTGGGCTTACCTTGATGGCTCGAGTGACTTGTTCAGGGAGATCTAACCGGATATGTCCGAGTGGAATCCAGGTCCGTCATTCATGACGGGGTCGGCATAGCCCTCATGTGGCATTCCACTGCTCCCTAATCGTCTCTCGGCAGCGGCCTGAGCTATCCGATCGACTTGGGTGACCTGCTGGCACAGGACTTACTTGCGGAGATAGAGGACGAGATCATCCCCCAAGAAATTAGTTAGGCAGATAAGCCAGGCGGTGAACTCGTAATAGGTGGACAAGCTCTTAAATTTTGTTATGGCCAAACCGATTTTTAGCCCTTCTCCCCTTTTTGTATAAAAAGGTTAATGCGTTCTGACCCTTTCCGTTGTTAAGGCTGTAAAGCTCGGGGTGTGGGTGAATAAACTCTAATCACACTGGTGAGCAAAAACGCCGTAGCCGCTGGGGCGTAGGTTTCTTGCAGTCCGACCAGTTTTACTCAACATTCATTTTCGCAACCCTTGCTTCTAGATCTTAACGTGAGAGAGGGTCAGGCATAGAGAATGATTGCCAAGTGGATATACTCTTAAATGCGTGTGCTCTGACTCTTTCCATAGTTAAGGCTTAAGAAGCTCGGGGTGTGGGAAAAAAACTTTGATCGCGCTAGTGAGCAAAAACGCCGTAGCCGCTGGGGTGTAGGTTTCTTGCAGTCCGACCAGTTTTACTCAGCGTTTGTTTTTGTGACCCTCGCTTCTAGGTCTTAACGTAAGAAGGGGTCAGGCATAGAGAATGCCCACCATATAGATATGCTCTTATCAGCCCTCGATTGAGTTCTGACCCCCTGTCGTTGCTGGGTCGGGTGTCACTAAAGATCGGGGAGTTGACAGCGAAACTGATAAGAGAAAGTGTGCGTATATTAAGGGTAAAAGCGATGTAGCTGTTCGATGTTCTAGGCGTTGACGAAGACTTCACCATCGATGGTCTTGAGCTTATAGGTGCCTAGTCAGAGCACCTCTACGATGATGTATGGTCCTTCCCATGGTGGAGAGAGTTTGTGGCGGTTCTTGTTGCTCTGGATGAGGCGGAGCACTAGGTCCCCGACGTTGAAGGCCTGACCCGCACTCGACGACTGTGGTACCGACACAACGCTTGCTGGTACTTGGCCGAGCATAGAAGGGCGATGTGGCGTGCTTCATCTAGCTAGTCCATGGTGTCCTCGAGGGATGCCTCGGCACCATGTTTGTCGTACGCCCTAACCCTTGGCATTCCATAGTCAAGGTCAGTTGGGAGGATAGCCTCGAAACCATAGACCATGAAGAACAGCGTGTAGCCGGTGGCCCGACTGGGGGTCATCCTGAGGCTCCAGAGCACCGCAGGAAGCTCTATGATCCATCGTCCACCAAATTGTTCAACCGGTTGAAGATCCTAGGCTTGAGGCCTTGTAGGATCATGCCATTTGCGCGCTCGACCTGCCCGTTCGTGTGGGGGTGTGCCATAGCAGCCCAATCAACATGGATGTGGTATTCATCGTAGAATCGAAGGAACTTCTTCCCGGTGAATTGCATGTCGTTGTCCATAATGATGGAGTTCGGGACCCCAAAGCGATGGATGATGTCAAGGAAGAATAACACGGCTTGCTCGGACTTGATCGTGGAGATCGGTCGAGCCTCTATCCACTTTGTAAACTTGTCTATGGCAACAAGCAAGTGTATATACCCCCCGGGCGCCCTCTTAAGGGGTCCGACCAGATTGAGCCCCTAGACCGTGAACGACCACATGATGGGGATCGTTTGGAGTGCTTGGGCTGACAGGTGGGTCTGCCGAGTGTAGTATTGACACCCTTCACAGGTGTGCAAAATCTGTTTGGCATCGGCTACTACGGTCGGCTAGTAGAAGCCTTGTCAGAATGAATTTTCGACTAGGGTCCTAGGCGCAGCATGGTGCCCATAGACCCCACAGTGGATATCACTCAGCAACTACTTCCCTCATTCGATGGGAATGCAGCGCTGCAGGATCCCGGTGTGGCTTCGCCTGTAGAGCTCGCCCTCGATAAGGACAAAGGACTTGGAGCGACGCATGAGCTGCCGAGACACCATTTTGTCCGTCGGCTAGTGCCTCATGGAGGAGGTAGTCGAGGTAAGTCATCCTCCAGTCGGCCAGAGGGCCAGGCTCTATCGCTGGATCCTCATCAAGCTCCATGCCTTTGGGGTCGGATGGACCTAATGGCTGGTTAGCCCCCAAGCCTAGGGTAGGGGGGCTGTCACCGGTCTGTTTCGCTTCTCATAGAGGACCGAGGGCTTGTACTGATCGCTAGCGAAGATGCCTGTTGGCACCAGCTCTCGATCGGATGCCATTTTTGCCAGCACATCGGCCACCTCGTTGAGATGCCTTGGGATGTGATTGAGCTTGAGACCATCAAACTTGTCCTCCAGCTAGTGGACTTCTTAGTAATACGCGGCCATCTTGGCATTGTGGCAGTTTGATTCCTTCATGACTTGGTCGATGACTAGCTGGAAGTCACCCGAATGTCAAGCCATCGGATACCCAACTCGATGGCGACACGTAGGTCGTTGACAAGTGCCTCATATTTGGCCACATTATTGGAGGAGGGGAAATGGATGCGAACCATGTACCTCATGCGTACCCTGAGGGGCAAAACAAAGACCAGCTCCGCATTGGCACCTTTCTTCATAGCGATCCATCGAAGTACATTGTCTATTACTCTTGGTCGACGGCTGCTGGTGGCATTTGGATCTCGGTCCATTCTACAACGAAATCAGCCAGCACTTGGGACTTGATGGCCGTCCGGGGGGCATATGAAATGCCTCGACCCATTAGCTCGAGTGCCCACTTGGAGATTCTTCCCGTAGCATCCCTGTTTTGGATGACCTCGCCGAGAGGGAAGGACGTCACGACCATCACTGGATGCAACTCGAAGTAGTGATGCAACTTCCTCTTGGCGATGAGGATGACATAGAGGAGCTTCTGGATTTGGGGGTAGCAGGTCTTGGAATTGAACAAGACCTCACTAATGAAGTACATGGGACGCTGCACTTTGAGGGCGTGTCCCTCTTCTTCTCGCTCTACCACTAGGGTGGCGCTGACCACTTGCGTGGTGGCCGCGATGTAGAGCATAAGCGGTTTCCCATCGGTCGGAGGGACTAGGATCGGGGCCTTTGTCAGAAGTTGCTTGACCGTGTCAAGTGCCTCAGAGCCTCGGGCTTCATTCAAAATGGTCGGCCTTTTTTAGAAGCCGATAGAGGGGGAGACATCGTTTGCCGAGGTGCGAGATAAAGCGGCTGAGCATGACGAGGCACCTTGTAACTTGTTGTACCCCTTTTATGTTCTAAATCTGTCCCATCCTCGTGATGGTCGAGATCTTCTCCGGGTTGGCTTCGTTGCCACGCTCGGAGACGATAAAACCTAGTAGCATACCCCTTGGGACCCCAAAAATGCACTTCTCGGGGTAGAGCTTAATGTCGTTTGCTTGGAGTTTCATGAAGGTCTGCTCTAGGTCGGCTATGACCTGGTCAGTCGATTTGGACTTGACCACAATGTCATCCACGTAGGCCTCAATGGTCCACCCAATGAGATCCCTGAAACACTTGAGCATGCAACGTTGGTACATTGCCCCCATGTTTTTTAAACCGAACGGCATTGTGACGTAGCAGAACGATTCGAATGGGGTGATGAAAGATATCATGAGCTAGTCAGACTCTTTCATCACAATTTGATGATACCTAGAGTACGCATCAAGGAAGCAAAGGGTTTTGCAACCTGAGGTCGACTCGACTACTTGGTTTATGCATGGCAAAGGAAACAGATCCTTTGGACATGCCTTGTTGAGACCTATGTAGTCAACACATATTCTCCATTTCCCACTCTTTTTTTGTACAAGAATGGGATTGGCTAACCACTCAGGGTGGTATACTTCCTTAATGAACCCGACCACCAAAAGCTTCGCAATCTCCTTGCCGATGGCCCTGCGTTTCTCCTCGTCGAAGCGATGCAGGCACTGCTTCACTGGTTTGGATCCTGGCCAGATCTTCAAGGCATGCTCAATGACTTCTCTCGGAATGCCAGGCATGTCCGAGGGTCTCCACGTAAAGATGTCTCTGTTGGCGCGGAGGAAGTCGACGAGCGTGCTTGCCTATCTAGAGGAAAGCATGGTGCCAATGCGCACCACTTTGCCCTTGGAGATGCTGGGGTCTATGAGGACCTCCTTGACACCCTCTACAAGCTTGAAAGACCCGGCCGACCACTTGGGGTTGGGTGCTTCTTCGACTACCTCCTTCTTGATGGCCGCAAGCTCTTTGGAGGCGACGATTGCCACGGCATGTTCGTAGCACTCGACCTCGCACTAATAGGCATGCACTGGAAGGAGGTGCCGATGGTGATGACACCACATGGACATGGCATCTTCAACTTTAGATAGGTGTAGTTGGAGACAACCATGAACTTTGCGTAGCATGGACATCCCAGGATGGTGTGGTAGGTTCCGTGGAACCCGACCACCTCGAAGGTGAGGGTCTCCATCCTATAATTGGTCAGATCCCTAAAGGTGATGGGCAGATCGATTTGCCCAAGTGGCATGGCCTGCTTTTTTGGGGGCGATGCCGTTCTTGGATGATGATGAGCTAGCCTTGAACTTTCCCATCTTACGTACAAAGAGGGACATAGCTTCATCATCAATATCACTAAAATCATCATCATCACTTGATTCTTTCTTGGACTTGCCCTTGTTCTTGGATGATGATGAGCTAGCCTTGAATGCTATATTCTTATTCTTCTTCCTTCTTGTCATCCTTGTCATCCCATTCCCTTTCCACACGGTATGTCTCTTGGGTCATGACATCACCTAGTACTTGGTTAGGGGTAATCTCCTTCAATCCTCCTCTTCTGATAAGCAATCTCAACATCTCAAATCTTAGAGGTAAGCATATTAAGAACCGATGAGAGACATCATCATCCTTGATCTTTTCTCCCAAGGCCTTTAAGTCATTTACAATCACTTACAACCGATGGAATATTTCTAGAATGCTCTCATCTTCCTTCATCTTGAAGCTTGTCAACTTATCTTTGAGAATGTACAACTTAGCACTCTTCACCGTCGGTGTGCCCTCATATGTTTTCTCTAATCTCCTCCACACCTCATTTGCTCTTTCACAATCCTTGATTTGCTCAAACACCTTGGAATCAATGGCATTGTATATGGTGTTGAGAGCCATTGTATTGCATTGCTTGTTGGTCTTGTCTTGGTTGGTGGGGTCATCGGGATCAATTATAGCATAGTCATTCTCGGTCACTTCCCACACTTGATCATTGATTGAACCAAGATACATCCTTATCTTTCTCTTCCAATAATCATAGCATGTGCCATCAAAGAACGGTGGTTTGCCTCCCACATGGTTGAACACAACTTGAGCCATAATTTCACACCGAGGTTGTTAAGCCTTTAATCAAACGGTGACCATGGCTCCGATACCACTTGAAAGGTCCTAATATGGCTAGAGAGTGGGGTGAATAGCCTATTTAAAAATCTACAAACCAACTAGAGCAATTTGATTAGTATGACAAATAGTGAAATACAAACTTGCTCTAGCTCTACAAGGGTTGCAAGCCACCTATCCAATAATTCTAGTTGCAATGATTCCTAGGCACACAACTTGCAAAGTTGCTACTCACTAAGAGCTCTCAATCTTGCTACTCTAAAGAGCTCCACTAGATGAACTTAAAATAATAAAGCAAGCTCTCAAATCTAATTACACTAAAGAGCTTGCCACAACTAGTTTGCAAGAATATAAATGAGTGAGTAGGGTGATTATACCGCCGTATAGAGGAGTGAACCAATCACAAGGTGAATATTAAATCAATCACCGGGAGAATACCAAATGGCAAGAGAACCAATTTTCTCCCGAGGTTCACGTGCTTGCCAACACGCTACGTCCCCGTTGTGTCGACCAACACTTGGTGGTTCGGCGGCTAAAAGGTGTTGCACAAACCTTGTCCACACAATTGAACACCGCAAGAACCTACCCACAAGTGAGGTACCTCAATGACACGAGCAATCCACTAGAGTTACCTTTCGGCGTTCTGCCGGGGAAGGTACAAATCCCCTCACAGTCACCGGAGATGGCCACGAACAATCACCGACTCATGCCAATCCTCCACCGCTGCACCAAGCCGTCTAGGTGGTGGCAACCACCAAGAGCAACAAGCGAATCCCGCAGCGAAACACGAATACCAAGTGCCTCTAGATGCAATCACTCGAGCAATGCACTTGGATTCTCTCCCAATCTCACAAAGATGATGAATCAATGATGGAGATGAGTGGGAGGACTTTGGCTAAACTCACAAAGTTGCTATGTCAATGCAAATGGCCAAGAGAGTGAGCTTGAGCCGGCCATGGAGCTTAAATAGAAGCCCCCACAAAATAGAGCCGTTGGGCTCCTCACTGCTCTGAACACGAGCCGACCGGACGCTTCGGTCATATTGACC
Source organism: Miscanthus lutarioriparius (assembly GCA_904845875.1). Lineage (NCBI taxonomy): Eukaryota > Viridiplantae > Streptophyta > Magnoliopsida > Poales > Poaceae > Miscanthus > Miscanthus lutarioriparius. The sequence continues at coordinate 26,495,358 of CAJGYO010000006.1, read as the reverse complement.
AGATGCTGGACCTCAGCGTCCGGTCGTGCGATATGCACCATGTGTCATCGGCTTCAAACGTCGATCGCTCGATTTCAACGGTCAAGTGATGACCGGACGCAGGACCCTAGCGTCCGGTCGTTTCCAGTAAGGTTCCAAACGCGAAATTTCACGACCGGACACGTCCGGTCATGCTCGATCGGACTCACCCAGCGTCCGATCACTTAACGTCTCCTCTGTGCGCCCCACGTCAGCGTACGTCAGCACTGACCGGACACACCCTGCCAGCGTCTGGTCATTTTTAGCGCTAGCGTCCGGTCGAAGACCGAAACACGTGCCCTCTGCTGCCATTGACCGGACGCGCCGGTCCAACCGAGACCAGCGTTCGGTCACTTTCAGTGACCTTCATCTTTTCTGTAAAGAGCGCCGGTGGCACCGTCAGACTACCCGCACTCTACGGGCGGACACTCCATCGGTGAAGTTTCTAACCCTTGCTCAAATGTGCCAACCACCAAGTGTATCACCTTGTGCACATGTGTTAGCATATTTTCACAAACATTTTCAAGGGTGTTAGCACTCTACTAGATCCTAAATGCATATGCAATGAGTTAGAGCATCTAGTGGCACTTTGATAACTGCATTTTGATACGAGTTTCACCCCTCTTAATAGTACGGGTATCGATCCTAAATGTGATCACACTCGCTAAGTATCTCGATCACTAAAACAAAATGGCTCCTATAATTTTTACCTTTGCCTTGAGCCTTTTGTTTTTCTCTTTCTTCTTTTCCAAGTTTAAGCATTTGATCATCACCACGCCATCACCATCGTTATGATCTTCGCCATTGCTTCATCACTTGGAGTAGTGCTACCTATCTCATAATCACTTTGATAAACTAGGTTAGCACTTAGGGTTTCATCAATTAACCAAAACCAAACTAGAGCTTTCAGCGGAGGCCACCCCCAGAGGTCGGGTGAGGCAGATCCCGCGTACCTAGGGGTTGGTTGGAGCTATAGTTGCGCTCTTGACTGCTCGAATGAATCAATGTTGATGACCATTAGCTCCTCCTCTTCGGGTACCCTAGTATTAGTCCCCGACAAGCATCATCTATAGCAATTCATGTTGTAGGCATATATAGAAAGTAGTGGATGTAGAGAGGAGTGGGGTATAGCACCAGCACATGGACTTGCAATAAACTTAGGTTTGGGAAGTGGCATGGTAAGATAAATAAACAGATAGCAATACATATGTATTCATGAACATGCCATGGCCGTTTGAAGATCATCAGTCCATATTTCCAAATTACATGGGAGTTCATTTTCATCACAAGCTATATAACAAAAACACATTTCCATCATTTGCACAAAGCATCAGGGGAAAGCAGTATTTGTTCATGGACGGAGCACTCAAATCAGTAAAAAATATTGTGCAGGAATGAAATTCATATGATAAATACGTGCATCAGCTAGCAGTATGGAGTTGTATCCCAAATTAAAAGATCCTATGACATCTTAGCTGAGAAAGACGAACCAGGGAAAGCACTGCAAAAAAAGAGGCACATGGCCAAACTAAGATGAAACTCAGAGACGAGGACGAGTGGCCTCGAGGCCATGCTTCTGCCCTGCGTCGGCCATGCCATGGCAAGGACCCACCTACACTAAGGCACATGGAGAGGAGAGAGAGAGAGAGTCACCCATAGTGTGCGGGGGAGCGGAGGGGATGGCCGTGGCCGTGGCCACCGCCGGCTGGTGCGCCACCACATTGGGAGAGGAGAGGGAGAGAGAGAGAGAGAGGAGGGCTAGACAATGCGCCATCGCATGGGGAGAGGGGGAAAGAGAGATGACGGTGCTGGCAAGGGCGGCGTGAGGAGGGTCGGCGAGCGGAGAGGAAGCGCATCAGATCAAGACGCTAGATCAGGGCTAGCCACGGCTGTGCAGCGCACGCCGAGGATCGCCGCTGCCAGATCCAAGGCCACCGTGGGGTGCTAAATGTGGCCACACTAGTGCGCCATCGTGGTAGGGGGTGGCCATCGATCCGCACGCCACTGGCCGGCCGGTGCGCCGCCGCCTCATGCTATCTGCCTGGTTGCGCCGCCACGTGGGGAGAGGGGCAAAGAGAGAACAGGTCGAGAGCAGAGAGAGGGAGGAAGGAGGCAGAGGTGGGAGAGGGCCACCGGCGTGCCACCAGGGGGCCGCCGTCGCCATGCCCGCCACCGACTAAGACCGAGAGACAGAGAGGACGACCTTTTTTCTAGAGGCTTTTAGCTGTGTGCCATTAAATTTTTTTGCAATTACGCACAAGCCATTAAAAAAGTTGAGCTCCCACGAGCGTCATTGTTCTAAACTTCTTTGCTCTCCAAGCCATTCCGTCCACTTTTTTCTATTTAACGATGTCAAACAGATAGGTGAAATGACCATTTTACCCTACAGTGGGGTCCGTTTGTTAGCCACCCAAACTTTCTCTTTCTCTTCTCTTTCCTATGTACACGAAGGGCCGAGGGAGCTCTACGCTGGGGCCTGGTTCTCCGCCCTTGTTGCCATCCTGAGTGCTCGAGGTGGTACGGTCGTAGGCTCGAACGCCGGCTTGACGAGGTCCCAGATGGTGGGGTTGGCTCCTGGCTTGGCATGGCGGCGAGCCTCAGCGGTGTAGGAGGCCAAGGCCGAGGTCGACGGAGACACGGAGATGCCAACGCCCTGGAGTGATGAGCCCCAGCTCGTGTCCCCTCAACTGGCGATCGCGTGACATGGTGAGCACGAACACGAGAAGGCATCGCGCTGCTGCCCACGCTGCTGACCCCGATGACATCGTGTCGCTGCCAATACCATTGCCAAAGCGCATGTTAACTGCTTCACACTGCCTCGCACCGACGCGGCCACTACCGAGCATCGCATCGTGCCCAATTATGCTGGTGCTACTGGCCTGGATGGCCCTCCACAGGCGCAACTGCTAGCTGTGCTCGAGGCGGCCATCATCTTGCACGCGTCTCGATAGAGCTCGCCACAGCCATAGTCTCACACGCCTGGTGGAGATCACCCGCGCATCGCAGATGCTGCCTCCCCGTGCCCTCCTCCACTGCGGCTCCTCGGCGCAGCTCAAGCCCCTGTACCTGATGCTCTGGCCGCACACGATGTACCTAGTGGACTTCACGTGCTTTCGCACCAAACCCAACTGCCGCATCCTATTCGCGACGTTCTTAGAGCACTCCCGCGTGTGCCCGATGAAAGCTCTAGTTTGATTTTGGTGAATTGATGAAACCCTAAGTACTAACCTAGTTTATTAAAGTGATTATGAGATAGGTGGCACATTCCAAGTGGAGGAGCAAATGAAGATCATGACATGATGATAGTGATGCCATGGTGATGATCAAGTGCTTGGACTTGAAAAGAAGAAAGAGAAAAACAAAATGCTCAAGGCAAAGGTATAAGTGGTAGGAGCCATTTCATTTCGGTGATCAAGACACTTAGCAAGTGTGATCACATTTAGGCTCGATAGCCATACTATTAAGAGCGATGAAACTCGTATCGAAATGTGGTTATCAAAGTGCTACTAGATGCTCTAACTCATTGCATATGCATTTATGATCTAGTGGAGTGCTAATACCCTTGAAAAATGTTTGTGAAAAATATGCTAACACACATGCACAAAGGAGATACACATTGTGTTTAGTACTTGGGAGCAAGGGTTCGAAACTTCGCCGGTGGAGTGTCCGCCCATAGAGTGTCCGATGGTGCCACCGATGCCCTGTACAGAAAAGATAGGGTCTCACAGAGTGCACCGGACGCTGGTCACGTGGTGACCGGACTCTGGGGAGCAGCGTCCGGTCAATTATAAAAGAAGGTGTCACTCTCGGCCTGAGACCGGACGCAGGCGACCGGACTCTGGCTTAACACTGTTCAACGTCCGGTCGGTATGATGTGGCGCTCGGGGGTTTAGTCTGTGTGTTGACCGGACGCTGGGTGAGTCCGATTAGGGGTGACCGGACGCGTTCGGTCACAAAAAATCATCTCTAGATGCTTACTGGAACTGATTGGACTCCAGGCGGGGTGCGTCCGGTCATCTCTAGGTAGTGCGTCCGGTCACGACTAGAACCTTACTAGAAGTGACCGGACCATGGGGTCTTGTGTCCGGTCCTACACTATAGAGCGTCCGGTCACAACTTAAGTGCACTAATGACCATTGAGATCGGGCGATCAGCATTTGAAGCAAGGGGCCACGTGGCGTGCATCGCGTGACCAGATGCTGGGGTCCTGCGTTCGATCGATCTGACCGGCACGTCCGGTCGCCCCAATTTTTCAGTGAACACAGAGCCAACAACTCTATTTCGTGGGGGCTTCTATTTAAGCCCCATGGCCGGCTCAAGCTCACTTTCTTGTCCATTTACATTGACATAACAACCTTGTGAGCATAGCCAAAGCCCTCCCACTCATCTCCATCATTGATTCATCATCTTTGTGAGATTGGGAATGAATCCAAGTGCATTGCTTGAGTGTTTGCATCTAGAGGCACTTGGTGTTTGTGTTTCGCTGTGGGATTTGCTTGTTACTCTTGGTGGTTGCTGCCACCTAGACGGATTGGAGCAGCGAGGATCATCGAGCGAAGGTTGGTGATTGTCTTCGACTCTGATCGTGGTGATTGTGAGGGGTTCTTGACCTTTTCTGGCGAGAGCCAAAAGATACTGTAAATTGCTCGTGGCTTGTGTGATGCTCATCTTCTGTTGGTTGTGCGGCACCCTATTGAGGGTTTGATGTGTGATGCCAATTAGCGCGTGAACCTCCAAGTGAGTGAATCACCACAATGAGGACTAGCTTGCCGGCAAGCAAGTGAACCTCGGTAAAAAATCATTGTGTCAACATTTGATTTCGAGGTGATTGGTCTTCATTGGTATTCATTCTTGTGATTGATTGGTTCATTTCTCGACTCGACTCGGCGGTATAATCATCTTGCTCTCTCTTTATATTATCGCAAACTAGTTGTCAAGCTCTTTAGTGTAGCTAGTCGTGAGAGCTTGTTAGTTTGGTTAGTGTAGCACTTTAGTTAGCTTTTGAGAGCACACTAACTTAGTGTAGTGATATAGCCATTGTGTGGATAGAGACTATATAAACTAGAATTATGGTAGGTGGCTTGCATTTTAGTAGGCTAGTGCAACACTCGCTTCGCCTCATATTTGTCTAATCGGTTTGCAAAGTGGTGTTGTAGAAATTTTGTAGGCTATTCATCCCCCTCTAGACATTAGGACCTTTCAGTCGGGCTTCGATGAGCGCAGTGTCCGGTTCATGACGTGGCTGCTGGAGCGGTCCGGGCTCGGGGAGGAGACGTGCCTGCCATACGTGCAGCACTACATCCCGCCGTCGCGTGACCTTGAGTCCTCCCACGCCGAGGCCGAGCTCGTCATCTTCTCCGTCATCGGCGACCTGCTCGCCAAGACTGGCCGCCGCGAGTGCGCTCAGGGGGGGGAGCTCCGCCCAGCCGCCACGGGTGAGCGTGGAGGGTAGCTCCGCCCCCGCCGCTCGCGGGCGCAGGCGTAGGCAAGCTCTGCCCGGCCGCCATGGGCGCGCGTGCAGAGGAGCTCCGCCCGGCCACCGCGAGCACGAGCGCGGGCGAGCGAGCTCCACCCCGGCATCGACATGGCGCGAGGCTGGCGCGCGGCGAGAAGGAAGGTGGAGCCAGGTCGCTGACAGTTTGGCCCCACTATACAGAGAGAGAAAGAAGCAAGAGGATATGACAAGAGAAGAGTATTTTGACGTTTACACTGACCGGGCCCATATGTAAGGGCTGTCAAACGGTAAAAAATAAACAGAACAAAGATGAAATGGCTTGGAGAGCGAAGAAGTTCAGAACGATGGCACTCATGTGAGCTCAACTTTTTTAATGACTTGTGCGTAATTGTAAACTTTTTTAATGGGACATAGATAAAAGCCTCTTTTTTCCTGCGAGGAGAAGGGGTGATGGGCAGCAAACAGTAACACGATGGTGGGAGGAACCTGAGCCAGATGATGGAGATCAAACGGTTAAAATCTTTTTTTTGCTAACGTGTCCCATGGGAGATGCCGGGGCTAACCTTGTGATTGTAGGAGAGAATTCTGGTATTTAGGGATGTTTAGAAAGACTAGCTTTAATATACAAACTCGAAATATTTTTAGATTTCCTTACTTATGGCTGGATCTTAATAACAGTATAATAAAGGGCACTTTGGAAAGGTTTGCTATGAGTTCCGTGGATCGTCGGCCCCACTGGCGGTACAAGTCGCAACGTGGGACAACAGTGTATACGTGGCTGTATCCTCTATGGGCTATGGCTAGGCGCTCCTTGCTCACGTGCCAGGCACTCTCGCTTGACGGCAGTTTCTCCCGTGGCCCCCTGATTTCGCCTGGGCCGGTCGATTACTTGGATTGAAACAGGCCACAGCAGAGGCGCCAGTTGTGGCTCGACTCGGATCGTAGGCGTGCCGTGTGCGAGTGCATTTGTTTGGTAACTTTTACGTACATGTGTTGTACACCACAGCTGTATATCAAATTTTTTTTGCGACGAAACATGTCGAACCAGAGCGTGTCAAAATGCTTCAAATCAAATAAAACAACATGGTCGACCACCTGAACCTGATAGCATACGCAATTTCATTTTCAATTTATTCTCACATTGTAGTAGTGTAATTAATAATACAAGGAAACACTCGTATCCCTGAGAACGGACGTACGGCACTGAACCTAAAGAAAATGACCTCGACTCGACCTGATGACGAGAAAAAAAAAGAGAAAGGGAAAAGGGCCACGAACTAATTACTCCATGTGATGCAGTAAGAAACACAATGCAACAGCTTTGAACCTGCAGATGCACGCAACCTACACGACGTACGAGAGAGCTAGCCGAGCCGTTGTCACTCCACCGGCCGTACCGGCGGCGTCGATAATCTACTTCACTTCTTGGGCTTGCCGTTGGCGACGGCAGCTCCCCCGGAGTTGAGCGAGTCCCAGGCCTCGATCCAGGTGACCATGGCGTCGGCGAGCTTGATGAAGTAGGGGTCGACCTTGCCGAGCTTCTCCTTGACCTGTTGCGAGAGCGCGATGTAGCACTTTTGCACGGTGTCGCAGTCTTTCGGCAGCACGACGGCCTGGAAGAATGGGATGATGTCCTCCTGCCAGAAGATGCCCTTGTACTCCTTCTTGAGGTTTACGAACGGGTTGCTGGCCTTGCTGTGCCAGATGTAGGGCAGCCCGGTCTTGACGCCCAAACCCAGGTGATCGCAGATTACCTGCGCAGCGGCGGCGGCAGCATCACTGGGGGTGTGCAGTGAATCATCATGTGAAAAAAAAAATCGTCTGCTGTTCTGTTACCTTGACACACCATCCGGCCCACATGTCGTCGTAGCGTCCGATGGGCTGGCCGTCGCCCATGAGGCCGAAGTACATGGCGGGGCCGATGAGGTCGCGGTCGAAGGCGAGGTTCATGCCGCACATGGGGAAGAGGGTGCCCTTGGGGATGGTCATCACGGCGTTCACGTACCTCTCGTTCCGCTCCCGGGGCTTCACCAGCTGCGTGGGGGCGTCGTAGTCCGGGATGTTGAGCCACAGCCCGTGCGACACGGCCGTCGGCACGCCCTCCCGGAGGCTGAACGGGTAGCCGCGCACGAAGTCGGCGCCCGGCGCGTAGGGGTCGTATAGGGTGTTGAAGAAGAGCGGCGTGGACGGGCAGAGCAGGTTCTTGATGTGCTGCGCCAGCGCGTCGATGTCCTTGCCCGTGGGGTCCTTGGCCACCTGCACGAACCCATGGCAGCGGAATAAGGAGGAGAATGCACGCATTGCGCAGGAGCAGCAACGTACACAAGATTAATAAAGAAACTCACGAAGCAGTCGTCGTCGATTGTGTAGATGTACTTCTTCTTGGAGACCATGTAGCCGAAGCAGCGGCACGCGGAGTCCTTGAAGGAGATGCACGACGCCCTGGGGCCGAGGATCTTGTTGATGTCGTTGCGGTTGTAGAGCTCGTAGTCGAACCCCTCGGGCACCTTGATCGTCTTGGCCGGGTCGCCGTCCTGCACGATGATGAGGTGGTACAGCTGGAAGAAGGGCCGCCACATCTCCAGGAAGTCCAGGTTGCGGATCGTCGGGATGACGATGTCCAGCTCGTCCTTGAGCGGCGGCGCCATCGCGGACCGGCGGCCGGGTAGCTAGCCTTGATCCGGGACGTACGCGCGTGCAGAAGCAGAGAGGGTGGCGCGCGACTCAGGGGGCGAGCGAGGTGGACGCACGCTGAGAATGAGGAACAGAGGGGGCGCGCAGCTATATAGCGCCGCGACGCGCTGCGGCAGGGATGCTCCACGCGTCAGCCGGCCGCGGAAAGCGACCACATGAATCGACGAGGACCGTGGAGTGGCGCGCGCGAATGGCGGATCGGGAGCCCTGTGGTGTTGTGCTTGCCGGGGAAAGGAACGGCTGCCTTTGCTGTGGTGAGCTGCCGAGTGAACCGGGTGATGGACCGTTGGATCGGCAGCCTACGGACAATATTTGCCTTTGCTTGCGTGTCGCTTTGCTTTGCATAACGGTAATTTGTAACGTTGCCGTACGCACAACTGTTCCAAGGTTTACTTTTCTCTTATATTATTACACAAATTCAAATGCGATCCGGAGTGAATCTTGATGCGCTAGCAATTTGGAGCCTCCTGTGGCTAACTTTTGTTGTACCATAATTCAAGAATCCAACTAAGCTACATAATACAGACAACCATTTTAAATTAAAAATCAACGCAGTTTAACATCTTCCAATTCCAAGCTTTGGAGCATTACAGCAGGAAATGTGCAACAATCTTACCACCACCAGATGAATATCAAATCTGATACAGAGCGATAGTATTTCTACAGCTGCCACAGAAAAGACCGCAAAAGCATCACCTCATTGCACCAACAAAGTATCTTTACAGCATAAAGCATTCCGAACTTAATCTTCCACAAAATCTCCAGCCTCTTCATCTGAGTCATCTTCTTGCTCTCTAGCTTGTTCTGCGTATTCATCAAGTGATGCAGCAAGGAAGATATCACCTTCTCGACTTCTGTCAGCAATCTTTGGGACTGACGGCCCACTCTCCCCACCCTTGCCTTTGTTCATCTGCCATGAAATAATTAACCATATTGAGTGTCATTGGAATCATCAGTGTAGAGAGTTTTCGCTGAAATAAATACATCAACGCTCAACATTGTTAAAACAAGAGTACAAAGGTCTTAGAGTCAAGTTGGTTGCGAGAATTGAAACTGGAACATTCAACTGCAGTTTCACTTACAATAAGGAACAAAATCACATTCCACTTGCATTCCAATGACCTTGAGTAGAAAATGTCAGTGTATTGCATTTACATGTACTTGAGCATTTGTTTCAAAGGGAAATGTACCAGATCCCATGCTCTATGGTTGTTCAATACAACCATTTCCATTATTCATTTATGAAGGCTAAAAGTTTCATTATTAAGACACTTAATCATAGTACTCGTTAATGTTACACAAAGTAGAATTCGGTATCAAACAACGGTACATAGGAAATACAGATCTTAGAAGATACAGATTAAATTGTCCAAACAATGGGAATAGATTCTGCATCACACTACACTTGCGGAAAATTATTCAATTGGCAACAGTGAGAAAAATACTTGTTCATTCTCCAACAACAGGTTAGTATCAATATTCCATATGAATGAGCCTAGGTTGATTCTACAATTGTTGCATTGGCTTTTCATTGTATCTTAAGGTTTCACTGGATCTGGATGGAACCTTGCCAAAACGGGCTCCTAGCTCAAGCTCCAAAGTGTAGCTCTGGAACAAAAGGTTGTATATATTTTGTACAACCAAGGCTGATACAAATGTTTGAACTTTTCTCAAGATATAAATGCCAGCAGAATTTGCAAAAAAAAGAGAGGATAAAATATAGATGCATAATTAGGAAACACAAATGTAAGTATCAGATATCCATGAAATAGAAGACAGAACTATAAGTAAAGGACCCAGAGTTTATCAAACAGTAATAATAATAAAAAAAGTACATTTTCCTTTTCAGATTCATGGCTCCATAGTCTTAAGAAGGAAATATGGTGGTATTGTTTGGTTATAGCATTGTAACGTAAAGGGAATGGAATAAAAGCTATGGATGTTGCCGTAAGGGAATGGAAATGAACTAATTTCATTTCCATTTGCATTACTGTTGCAAGAACCAAACAGCACCTATAAATAAAGGACCCAGAGTTTATCAAACAGTAACAATAAAAAAAAACACAATTTCCTTTTCAGATTCATGTCTCCATAGTCTTATGCTAATTCAGTTTCTGTATCACGGAGAATACTAATAATAGAGGCAAGTGCATAAGAACAAAAGTTTATTCAGTTTGAAAAGTTGAACAGAAGTACTCACAATACGAAGAAGTGTGCGTCTTTCCCTCTCCCTAGCACCTCTGATAGCCTGAAAAACAACTTCGGTCATCAGCGCAAAACAATAATCTTCTACTCCTCACGTAAATACAACTCTTTCCTTCCTAATTTATAGGCAGAACTTCTGCCATTTGCTTTAAAAAAAATACTCTTCTACTAGGTTCATATAGCAATCTCCTATCTAGTTCCAACTTCAAATAACACAATCAAACCTCTTCTAGTTCCTTGCGTTCACTTTCCTCCTCATTCGCATCCCTAAATAGAATTACAAATTAATCAAACTACAGATATTATGCATATATCGATACAGCAACAGGAATGAACAGCAGGAATCACCTTCCAACAAGCTCCTTAACACGAGTGCAGCACTTGGCACATATGCCGATGTCCTTGGAGCAATCTGCATTAAGCAGCGTCAACCCGAATCAGTAACGATCCAACATATCAATGTTTAACAACCAGACCTAGTGGCATGAGAGATTGAGCGGCCAAAATTCACCTCTGCATACATTATGGTACGCTTGCCGGACGTTTCGCTTACTACACTTCTGGCTGCCAAACCAAAAAAAATACCCATATGTCACCTCTGCTCACTACTCAGTATACGTGCTAAACAGAGAAAGAGATTTACCATTTCGCTGGCTCAACAATGGGCTTGTATTTTCCGTATCTACAAAAACAAACAAATGAATCGGAACTAGGAGAAGAGGAACGAAAACAATCGAAACTACACACTAACTAAATGAGCTTAGACAATCGATGAGGGATAACAATTCCCCACCTGCGTTTCCAGTCGATTTGATCCCGGCAGCGCTGGCAGACGCCGGTGATCTCTGACAGAGGTCGGAACCTGCCCCCGGGCTCCTGGGGCGTCGAGGGTTTTGCAACGGTTAGATTTGAATGAACAATCCAGAGCTATGGGAAAGGGGGGACGGCGAGGGGAGGAGGAGAGCTTACTGTTTCGTTGATCTTCTGGCCAAGGTTCGGCTTCCACGCGTAGCGGTTCTGGTGTTTCGGCGGTCCCTGCCGCTTCGACATCGCCGAAGTGCCAAACTCCGATGTTCTCACCCTCCTCCGCTTCGCGCCGCCGGGCGTTTCTCTTCTCCCGGTCACGCTCCGACGGCTTTGCCCTTAAAACCTTTCACGACGTGGCTGCATCGTACTCGTCCGATCCCAAACTATATTTTATTAGGAATTATTACGTGAAATGGGCCGTAGCCCACAAGGTCAGTGCTCCAAGAAATTCCCTCTGCAACTTCGAATCGGGCCCAACTGAAGCATAATGGGGGCCCAGACCTGACCTTCTCCGAGGCCCGAGCAGGCCCCAACTTTAGCACTGGCCCACCAAGTCACCAACACAGAGTCGCAGCAGCTCAACAACGGCAAGGAATCCGGCGCTTGCCGATCGAGAGCAGTTCGAAACCCCCCTTCTCGGAGTTGGAAACGAAACCTCCACCGAGGAGCCCGCGCTCGAGCCGGCGGCGGCGGCGGCCGGAGCAGCCTAACAGAGCTTTTCGAGCTAGCCAGGCGGATTCACCATGCGGAGGAAGCTGCTGCAGTTCCCGTCCCTCATCGCGCAGCACGCCCTCCGCGGGGCCCCAAAATCCAGACCCCAACCCCAGCCCCACCACCACCGCTTCCTGCACTCCCCCTCAGCGCCCACATCCGCATCCCCTTCCCCCTCCCCGTCGGCCCACCTCCTATGGAATCGCCTCTCCGGCGCTACCGGGGTCTTTCTCCTCCCGAGGACCGCAGCGGTCGCGCGGACCGCCGCGTCCCGGTGGCTGGCCGCCTCGCGCGGCGCCGGCTCTCTCGATCTCTTCTCGTTGCAGCGGCGACGCAGGGCCTCGTGGTGGCAGTTCTCGTCTTCCAATTTCCTCCAAGGCGCGCCCTGGTGAGGTTCATATTTGGCGCGATCTTACTTGGGAATTGTTGTAGTCGTTTCGTCATTTTGGGTTCTGGTGTCTTCGGAAGGGCGTACTGGATGGAGTCTCCCGACAGTGCGGTGTGGATGCTCATCGGTGCGAATGTAGCAGTCTTTATGCTGTGGCGTGTGGCTGATCCAGGGTTCATGAGGAGGCATTTCATGGTAAGTGAAATGATCGATTTTTAGATTAGAGCAGTGGTTACACCCTGTTCGCTTGAGCTACTTTTCAGCTATGGAATAGTGTTTTCCTCTCGCAATATTTCAGCATAAGCATCAGCATAAGCCAAATTTCAGCATAAGCGAGCAGGGTATACATATCATTGTTGTAATGAACAGTGGTTTCTTTATTATTGTTGCAATGAGCAGATTTCACTAGACAATTTCAAGAGCGGACGGTTGCACACCTTGCTCACGAGTGCTTTCAGCCATGCAGAGTCTGGTCACCTCTTTGCCAATATGTTTGGCCTCTACTTCTTTGGGAATAGTGTAAGTTGCACGCTTTTCCTTTATGTTACTTGAAAGATATAGCCCAATAGGGAATCTATGTGAAAAGAATTTGCAGTGAATGGGAAATCAAAGTGTCTTCCGATGTTCTTAAACCCAAGAAAGGATATGGTAAATAGAGAAAGACATGTTGAGGTTCTATAATCTCTGGCTCTCTGCTTTGCTTGAGTGCAGTGTCAATGTCATCAGCTATGGTTCTTGAAAATTTAGTGAAAGTATGTGCAATGTACAGTTCAAAAAATTAGCCTCATTTTTTTAACAGTAGACTGTACCAATGCTTGATAACATTTTATCTATAACATGAATTTAGGGCCAATTGTAACAATATATTTTTAAATGTTCATGAAACCAAATTATTTCACTGGTATTATACTATTCTAATTTAAAGTAAGTCCACTTTTTTGGCCACCATATTTCCAAAAGAAGTCATGACTCACATCGTTAAAATACCTCGGCCTGCGGGGGTAAGACAGACCCCCGGGCATTTTGCTAAGAAGACGACGTTCTCATGCAGGTCAAGAATAACCTCGAACCCCTGCCCCACCCATACATAGCGGCACATCGTTGTATGAATTTACAACATAACATTACTTTTGGCAATGTTGAATTCACTCTGGTTGTATTCTTCTTTTCCTATCTTTCTCTATCAATTCAAGAATCAACTTTCTTGAAACAAAATAATTTGCCTTTTAAAGTGATGCTGGCTTCAATGATACCTCAGTTACGTAGCCTTTGCCAAGTTCGGCTGGATCCTTTATTCTGTTATTAGGAGTTAGGACTAGCCTTCCATGAATTTAAAAATTAGGATTGAGATACTTGTGAGCCGTGAGTATACTTAACAACCAAGCTATTCATTAACCAAAATAAGTGTTTGACTGGTTTAAATTGAGAATTTTCCATTAAGTTTATCATCTGGTTACACAAACAACTTAGCTTCAATATCTGAAGGGAATATATGTGCAAGCCACCCAATCTAGGCTTATGTGTTTCAGTTAGGGCTCAATGCACTATTGAGAATCACAGACATAACTCAACATCTATATCAGATGGGATGTGTAGTAAAACCAAATATATCATATTAGGGCCAACTGCAAATTTGCCATCGGTTGTTTTCATATGGTGAATTTGCCGCTTAAAGATGTCTAAATGCATGTTTGGCATTATAATTGCATCTTATTAATCTAACTTGCCATTGAAATAACGGAACATGCACATGCCATTTACCAGACACAATTGCTCTTCTCCTTTTTTCTTTCCTCCCCGTCAGCCCATCACCGTAGCCGCCGAAGCCATGTGAGGACTGGGGAGTGGGAGGCCGGAAAAGTGACGACATGTCACAAGGTGTGGCCGTGAGGAAGGGCTAGCAGGGTGCGGCAGGCAGCAACTGTTCAGGATGAGTACCTGCAGGGGCAGGACGACCAAGCAAGAGTGGCTGCAGTTGGGGATAGTGGTCTTGCTGCCGGCGCAAGTTGCTTGGGTCCCAGCCCTTGTTCCATACGCAGCCAACTAAAGCTTCCTTGAACGGGCTTGAAGACCTCCTCCATTACAGATCTGGCATGCTCACCTTAGACTTAGCCCATTCCACAACCGTAGGAACCCCTCACCGCCGCCCCCCGCGCCCCCCCCCCCCAGCCTTGAGGTCTTCTTGGCGCATGGAAAAAGGAAAGAAACAGAGATATGGCTGAGGTGGTCCTTTCCTGTTCATTATGATTTTCTAAATATAGTTTTTCACATACGTGTTGGGCACACTAAATGATGTAGAAATCGGTTGCAAACAGACATATCGAGACACATTCTGGTGACAATTTTGCAGTTTTGACTTTTTATTTTAGTGGCAAATATGCAATTCTCCCATCATATTAAGCATCTTATTAGAAACAGATGTGGTGTGTAGTGTGCAGTGAACTATGAATTAAAAAAAAAGGGCAGACCCAGTGCAGTGAACTATAAAGGGCGTACCCAGTGCAGAGAGCTCCCGCTCTGTGCGGGGTCTGGGGAAGGGTGTCAGTGGCAAGCCTTACACTCGCCTGTGCAATGCGAGGAGACCGCGTCTCGATCCCGGGACCTTCCGGTCACAGGCGGTAAGACTCTACCGCTTGCACCAGGCCCGCCCTTCAGTGCAGTGAACTATGAATTCTTTTTTTTTTTTCTCCAATAGCATGGGATTGTCCGTCACTCCATTTCTTACCTTGTTCTTTGTAGTAATGATCTATCACCTTCTGCTGCTAATGTCGGATTGCCTTTTCCTTATATTTTTCTTTTTGCATCAGATTGCAAATGTGTTTGGTCCTGCCTTTCTATTGAAGTTGTACGTTGGTGGAGCACTTACTGGATCGATATTCTTCTTGCTGGAGAAGGCTTTTCTAGCTCATCGGAAACAGGTAAGAATGCATGGTGTATTAAATTTTATACATCAGGATTCCACATCCTGGTGAGGCTGTCCATTTACAGTCAATGCTGAAATAAGTGATAAGTTCAGGTCCTCAGCCTTTGAAAACTCTAAACCGGTCAGTTTCTTGCTTGCTATTTGAAACTGGAAAAAGTATTGGCAACTTATTGGATTTCACCCTTATCTAAGATATAGTGATGATGCTCCTCAGTCTATTCATGGAATTTCTGAATTTCTTTTTTGTTTATCTTTGTGTTAATCTTCTGATATAGTGATGATGCTCCTGCAGGATTATGAAGGATGGGATACTTCAAGAGTTGCTGGACTTGTATGTGGTTTCCTGTTCCAACAACATAGTCTTAAGATTACTGCTATATGTACAACCCATTTGCCAATTGTACAATTCAGTCAATTCTTTTACAACCAGCACATCAAATGATTCATATCACTTGGGCAATTGATTACTTTTGAATCAAAGGGTCTAGATAATCAGATCACTGGTTGTTTTGAAATTGTTTAAATGGGTTGTATGTGAATCATTTCCTGGTCTTAATTTAGTTTATACTAAAAGAAGCTACATTACCATATACTTGTGCATGGATGATAGAGTTTTGGCCCAATATACAACTATTCATTCAATCATCATGTATCTAGGAATAGAGTAGACATAGGCCCATGTAAGGTGATATGGCAATTTAATCCAGTCTAATGTTTGATGACTGTATGAGCATTATTGATGGCATTGCACATACGTTACTTCATCCTAAATTTGATTCCTTCTGTTGTGTTCATCACTCAGGGTGCAAGTGCTGCAGTTAATGCAACTATCCTCCTCCAGATTTTTCTGTATCCCAAGGGACTAGTGTATCTTTATTTCCTCATTCCTGTTCCAGCTGCACTTATGGTGAGAATCTTTTCTCTCTTTTTTTCTTGAAGCAATCCATTGTTCATTTAGTTGCTCATCACAAAATTTCTTTGTTTCTTCTCATTTCAGGGCGCAGCCATAATTGGTGCTGATTTACTTAGGTTGAAGGTATGTGTTATTGCTCTATATCGTTTTATTTTTAATTTCTTATATAGTAAGTGAATAGTTTGGTGTCACTCTTTTTCCTTTTTTTAATTGCCTGCGAAATTTGACAAATGTAACCTTTTTTTATTTGTTTTTGTTAATATAGCATGTGAATGTTTTGGGTGCCTCATTGTTTCTTGTATTTATGTATGTCGCTCAAGACTTTTGCAAGGTCAGGGGTGTCAATTTAACTCGAGATGGCTGAGACTTGTTGGTTAATCCATAGTCACAGGGGTCGGTGTCGACGGCATGTTCCGCGACCCAGGGACATCATCCTAGTTACTTAGTTAGGGTTGGGGTCGAGCAGGGTCAACGCCCCTTCTCCCTGGGTCACCACTCCGCTGCAGCATGAGCACACCATCGAAAGGGCTGGGTTGAGGAACAGGGGGAGATGATCTGGCTTTCTGTTGCTGGGACGTAATGACACTATGACAGACGTTTTTGAAGAGGACTACCAATAGCAGTTGACAGGATCGACTGCATGTCTTTAGGAGCAGCAACAACCAACACAAAATTAGTTAAAGTCTTCTCAAACGAAATTGGGGATACAAAAGAGAAGACAGCATGGGCAATCGTTTTTACTACTGCCTGGTATGAGATGTTGGCTACCTGTGGTTGATTTGTGGCTGGCTGCTTCGCCGCGATGGGTCTCTTTGAGCAGAGAGAAAGCGAGGAGCAAGGCGGGACTAAAAAGACAGCTGCATGCGTGACCATGATTCCCATATGTGGCCAGGTAGTTGGGTCGTGGGCTGGATAGTCTAGCATATGTGGCCAATTTATTGTCTCTTTTGTTGTTGCTTTTTTATTACTTTGTATTGCATTGATCTTCTACAACTACTTGCACGTGGCATATCATGGTTCACATCAATCCGGTTATCCACCTGGGTTGATTGGGGTCCCTTGTTCCCAGGTTCCCAGCTACCCCCTTGGACCCGACCCAAGTTTTTAGACATCCCTGAGCCAGTCGACCCTAGATTTCCTGTAATTATGGGTTAATCTCCATCAGGATGGGGGCAGTGCCTCAGTATCCCACGCAGGCCTTGGTGGGTTTGGGGGGGGGGGTGCTTCAATGAAAATTAAATTCAGAGTTTTTTAGTAGTACTGTTTACATGTTAACTGTATCTACACATTACTGGCCCCGTTCGCTTCGCTGAAAAAACAAGCTGAAACACTGTTCCGGCTGATTTATTGTGAGAGAAAAACACTGTTCCGGCTGAAAAACAAGCTGAAAAGGACGGATTATAAGAGAAGCGAATAGGGCGATTGAGCCAGTATTTTGAGAAAAATATATGTGCAGCACTTGAAGACTAGTGAAAAGTCGCATTTACGTTATATCGAAAAACAACTATTTGCAACGTTTTCCCTATCAACACGAGGATCTGGATCTGGGAGAGCCTCCTGTTGTTAAATCTTGGCATGAAATGTGTCTGAGCTGCATGTTATGTGTGGTGACCATTCAACACATTAGGCGTGGGAATATTTGGGGGTTCTGTGGTTTCTCCACCATACAACATCATGATATTTTATTGTTTTCAATGAATCTCTTCTATTATTGGATATATTATTATGATATTTTTAATTTCCTGGCTGTACTGTTTCTTGTTTGATCTTACATCCTCTGCACCTATCTGCTCAAGTGGATATTGAAATGAAATTCTACGCCTTTTTTAGTCTAATAAATGCTTTGATTGTCACTTGGGTGATCTGCTATGCAATCAACTTATGTCTGTCTAGTATATTGGTTTGTCAACTTACATAACCTGATGGGCCATTCTGTTCATGTACAATAGTTGATCTAACATCCATGAATTATATGTTTGTCACCCTGTTCAAAGGTGGAGCTAACCGATTTTTTCCCTCCATTTTCTAGAGGCATGGCGATGTATCAGGTTCAGCTCATTTAGGGGGTGCCCTGGTTGCTGCTCTTGTGTGGGCTCGAATTAGGAAAGGCTGGATCTGATCTTCTAGCGTCATGTATATATATATGTGGATGGAAAGAAAGTGCAAAGGCAACCATCTGCCGCCACCTTGTTGCCCATCGGGTTGAGATTTGCATTTGTTATCAGATAATTTGCTTAGAGTTGAGGGGATGCCTTAAACATGCTACTTTCTGTCCTGGATAATGTTGTGGGCTTGTGGCGGATATTGTCAACTTTGGCAGCTGAAATTTTTAGAATGTATCCTGACAAAGACAATGGGGGTTCACTGTTTTCATTCAAGTTCCCCTGCTTTTCTAGCTTTGTGCAGAAGGCGTCAATTCGTTCTTTTTTACCAAACCGCGATGGGCCTGAATTTCATCCCTGCCAGGTCCCCGCGGCGGCCTTCACCGACTGGGGGATCCAAACATACTACAGTACATGGCCACGGGTTCTGCCAATTGGCCCCATCGCTTTCTTGAATCATGTGCTCGCGAGATTCGTATGCTCAGCACGAGCCGTCTCGGCGTCTCGTCACAATCATCTGACGAGATGACGCGGCGCCCGCCGCGCCTCGGCGACACGTCGGCTGTCCGTAACTAGGCCACTAGGGTGACCACTAGGACAGTCCCAAGTGAGATAAACCTTTTAAGTTTAATTAGTTTATAGAAAATATTGTCAAACATGTGTACCTGTATCTCTCCTAATATGTTTATTGGGCGACACAAACAATGGGTTGAGGATGCGGCGCAAGACGACAATGGCTCCACCGTGGGCCCACTACTCTGGAAACGAGGCAAGCCCTATCGGCCTATCGTTTTTTTTAAACGGCTCGTTTCTTTCCTCTTGGTTTAATTTAGAGTAAAATACACTCACGGTTTCTATATCTAGGTCCTAAATTTCTATTTTTTTTATTTCTATAAGTCCCTAAACTTGTTCTGGCCTCCAACACAGGTCTAAACAGGTTTCGGCATGTTCCATACACCAACATGGCATGATGAATCGGCGCTAACACGGATCTTACATGTTCTGTCCAATATCTAAATTTGCATAGCGGTGTCATGTAGGTCCCAAACTTCATTGCATATCAAGGCCCCCAAACTTGTTAAACGTGTCACGCGAGGTACCTAAACTTCCAAATATGCAGATCTAGATCCCCAAACTTGCTAATCGGGCCACACAAGGTCCAAATTATTATTCTTTGTGATAAGCCACATGCGTACCTGCTGACTATGCACCTGGCATGTGGCCGCATATGTCATCCCCTCTCTTATCTCCTTCCCACTACCTCATGTGTGGGCCCACATATGATCCAGATCCCATATCCTTCCCCTCCCTCCCACTCCATTTGAACAACACTCCCTATGCGCTTGGTCCTGGCGGTGGTGTTGCTTCTACTGCTTAGAGATGCTCCAGCTGTTTGGTGGTGGGCTGCTTTTGGTGTTGGTGCTCGGGTTGCGGTGGTGCAAGAGAGAGTGGTGGATGTGGCACGACAGGGAGTGGGGAAAGCGATGAGAGAGAGGGATGACATGCGGGCCTCACATGCTAGGTGCACAGTCAGCAGCCACGCAGATGACTTATCGCAAACAATGGTAAGTTGGACCTTGTGTGGCCCGATTAGCAAGTTTTGGGACCTAGACTGCATATTTGGAAGTTAGGGATCGACCTCGTTTTACCCATTTAACAAGTTTGGAGACCTCGATATGCAATACTAAAAGTTCGGGACCTAGATGAAACCGATGTACAAGTTTAGGTATTAGACCGAACATGTCAGATCCATGTCAACGCTGAGTCATCATGCCATGTTAGCGCATGGAGCGGGTCAAAACCCGTTTGGACCTGTGTTGAAACCCATGACAAGTTTAGGGACCCAGAAATAAAAAATTGAATGTTTAGGACCTATATGACACTGCCTTCCAAGTTTGTGGACCACCATTGTATTATACTCTTTTAATTTATGAGCCGAAATGTTTTCTCATGTTTTTTTACATTATACATTTACACCCCATTAACTCCCCTTCCACACCAGGAAAAAATGATGTATCAGTTCATTTAATGTCTATAAAAACTATTTTATAGTTTTAAAGTTTGGAACTGCCCCTTGCCTTTGAGGGTGGTACCGGTTCGTAGTAATGTGGTATAGATATACAGTACAGTGTTGCTGGCTAGCCGGTCCGCTGAGGATTTTTTATATTTTTAATTCTTTTTATTTAATATTTTAATAATAATTGCATCTGATTTTTTTTTGTGGATCTAACCGTTTTGATCGCGTCGGTGCCGCCACCGCGACCAAAGAACGCTGTCGCGCCACATGCATTGGCGCGACAACACCTGCCATGTTAGACAACGTTTTCGACGTGGAAAACCTTATCGTGCCACTCTCGTTGGCGCGACAGTATTGTTCTGTCGCGTCACCGGAAGTGGCGTGACAAGGCTCAAACTTAGAAAAATCATAACTTTTCGTTACGACGTCGGATGAAGATGATTTTTATATGAAAATTGTAGATCTCGACGAGATCTACAACTTTATAGTTTTGAGTTTTTTTCCATTTGAGGATGTTATGATGCTCAAAAAAATTATATAAAATTTTAGCAGCATAATAATCAGATATCATTGCTTGTCGCATTAGAAAAATAGTATCATCTTTGTATGGTGTCAAGTGAAGATACTTTTTATATCAAAGTTGTAGCTCTCTATGAGATCTATAACTTTATAGTTTTGAGTTTTTACATTTGAGATCGTTAAGATGCTTGAAAAAATAAATATAAAATTTCAGCAGTATACCCAAGCCGTATGCTGCTGAAATATAAAAATAAATATAAAATGTCTAGAACGATATGTATACTGGGACGGAGGGAGCAGAGAATATCCTGACCTAGTGACATGCATATGTATGTACGGAGTACATGGAGACAAGAGCACAACCGATAGTCTAGGCAAAAACGGCCTAACGGCTTCCGCCTTGATCCCCCTGCGTGCGTGCAGAATAACGTACGTTGTATTGTAGTGTATGTCGCCAGTAGCTACACTACCGGAAACTGAGTGTTCGTCGAGTGCTAAATTGTTTGCCAATGTATTTTTTTTTCACTCGACAAAGAAGCTATTTACCGAGTGTTGTCACAAAAATACTCGGCAAAATAATTACACTCGACAAAAGAGGAAAAAAAAACACTCTGTAAAGTTTGGCACTTGACAAACGGAGAAAAAAAACACTCAGCAATAGCTAGGCACTCGGCAAAGTCCACATCCGTTAGTACGTGTGCCGTTTGTTAGTACATTTGTCGAGTGTCCGTCAGTGGAAACACTCGGCAAAAGAGACAAAAAAAAACACTCGGCAAAGAGAGACACTCGGCAAAGAAATATGTTTGCCGAGTGCTAAACCTGTGGCACTCGGCAAAAAAGTAAGTTTGCCAAGTGTAAACATGTGGCACTCGACAAATAATTTCATTTTTTCTCTTCCAATCTTGAAACTTTTTCTACTCTCTACATACAACATATAGTATTCCATGTTAAAATTTGGTATATTTCTGGATCAGTTTGCTATATTTAATTAATTTATTGCAATTTTAGAAATTTTTGGGTATAAGTCAAATTTCAACCGCAAGTGATTCAAATAATAGAATAAAATGAGAAGAAAAATGATATTCATGTTATTGAGTCTAGTGTGAGGCCTTACCCGGAAAATGAAAAAAAATTCGAACATCTTGTTCAGAAAACACGACCACAAACGTGTGGTCAATTGGTTTTTAAATTCTAAAAAAGCAAACGAAGTCTGAAAATCATAAGATTTGTCATGATGTGATGATATCATATATGGAGACTGTGGTAAAAAATTAAGAAGGTTTCACATAATTTGTCACGTATGATGTTTACAAACCGAAGCATCTCATAAGAAAAAATCGTAGCGTCGAGAAGGATTCGTAAGATTTGGAGTCAAAGTGAGGATCAAATTAGGGTTTGGCTTCAAAACTTTTTGTGTAGGCAATAGAAAACATAGATTGTTTCATGTAAAATTTTAGTAATTTTTTGAATCCGTTTGATATTTTTAATTTATTAAGTGCAATTATAGAATTTTAATTGATACAAATTAAATTTAAGCTATAATTGCATAAAACAATGAAATAATATTCGTAGAAAAATCAAATATATATTGTTGAGTGAATTTGACAAGATATTTTTAAAGTACATCGAAAAAAAAAAAACACGTTATAAAAAAAAAAAAGAAAATGAAACACGGGGACAAAGTGTCCTATCGACACTCGACACTCCAATCAAACACCGCTTTGCTTTGCGAAAGTGTCAAGGTTCTTCAAATGTCGAGCCTTGCACGCGGCAAGCCGGCCGGCAGGGGCCACACACGCGGATCGTGATCCGTGGCAACGCGGCAGGAGCCATCCCCACCGTCAAATCCACCCTGATCCAAGGGCTCCCCTATCGCCGAAACCCACTTCCTCTTCCGCCCCCCAACGAGCGTTGGCGCTGCGGCCGCGCTCCCCGGATCCCTCGAACTCCCCCAATTTTTTTTTTGCCCAAAACCGCGGCCTAGCCCAAATCACCCGCCCCTCCACTCCCAGCCCGATGGCCCGCACAACGCAGACGGCGCGCAAGTCCACCGGCGGCAAGGCCCCGCGGAAGCAGCTGGCGACCAAGGCGGCGCGCAAGTCGGCAACGGCGACCAGCGGCGTGAAGAAGCCGCACCGCTTCCGCCCGGGCACTGTCGAGTACCAGAAGAGCACGGAGCTGCTCATCCGCAAGCTCCCATTCCAGCACCTGGTCCGCGAGATCGCGCAGGACTTCAAGACCGACCTTCGCTCAGAAGAGTACGGAGCTGCTCATCCGCAAGCTCCCATTCCAGCACCTGGTCCGCGAGATCGCGCAGGACTTCAAGACCGACCTCCGCTTCCAGTCCTCCGCCGTCGCCGCGCTGCAGGAGGCCGCGGAGGCCTACCTCGTCGGGCTCTTCGAGGACACCAACCTCTGCCTAGGTGTTTTCGCTCGCCACGTAGGTGTTTAGGCTCTGTTCTCGTCATGTTCTGGGTCTGGGTTTAGGATCTGTTCTCGTCATGTTCTCGGTCTGCGTTGTTCAAAAGTTTGTAGTTTCGTCCTGTGTGTTAATGGTATCAATGAACTATGCCTACCTGTTTCAAAGAAATGCAATGATGTATGTTTCTCTTCACGATGTGGTTACTGATGATGATGGTGCCTGCTTTCTGAATGCATGCTTGGAATGGGCCTTGTTAAATCATGACAGGTGGATACTTTTTTGCTTGCAATGGTTTTGTATTTTTTTTTGTAAGATTCAATTCCTAGGAAACTATGGTTTACCGAGTGTTTTTTTTCGTAGACACTCGGCAAATATGACATCTGTGCCAAGTGCCCGTACCATTAGACACTCGGCAAACGTGCGGTGACCGTCTTCTCGCCGTCACGTTATTTTTTTTTTTGCCGAGCATCGGTTTTAACACTCGACAAAGTCTTTGTCGAGTGTCGGATAAAAAACACTCAACAAAAAGACATTTACCGACACTGCAGATGTCGTGTACTGTTTATCAAGTGTTACACTCGGCAAAGCCGATGCTAACTTAGCTACCTGCCTATACCTTCATGCTTTTGCCGTCCCAAGGCCGGGATAAAGCCAGTATTTCTACTGTACTGCGTACAGTCGTCGGTGGACGAGTACTGGTCCAGGCTAGCGGACAGACTACAGACCGCCGCCTAGAAGATGTCATGTACGGTATATACAGTATAGTAGGACACAGCAAATTAAATGTAGAACGGATGATATCCAGCGATGCAAAACTAAGTCCTTGTTCAGTTCCACTCTAAAACTTTACATTCCGTCACATTGAATGTTACGACACATATATATAAAGTATTAAATATAGACTAAAAATAATTAATTGCACAGATTGCAACTAATTTATAAGATGAATCTTTTAAGCCTAATTAGCTCATGATTTGATAATAAAGTGCTACAGTAACACATGCGCTAATGACGGATTAATTAGGCTTAAAGCTGGATAACGAGCTGGCTCGGTTTGTTTTGGCTCGTTAAGATAACAAGCTAGCTCGGCTCGGCTCGTTATCCTAACGAGCCATAAAGCCAACTCGGCTCGGCTCGTTAAAAGCTCGAGCTGGCTCGTTAAGCTCACGAGCCAGATGTAAAAAATACATAAAATATAATATTTGCATTTATCTAAAGTTTGAGAATAATAATAATATAAAAGAAATGCATCTAGACCAGTTATCAGTCAATTTATAGGGTCTAGACCAGTTACCAGTCAATTGTAAAGTGCAAGACATGAAGTAATACAAAAACTAATATAAGTTTTGATACTTTTTTTCCTGGAAGCTTGGCTCGTTTAGCTCGTGAGCGGCCCGCGAGCTGGCTCGAGTTGGCTCGTTATAGCTAACGAGCTAAAATCTTGGCTCGGCTCGGCTCGTTATCATAACGAGCCGAGCCGAGCTGAGTCGAGCCAGCCACGAGCCGAGCGAGCTAACGAGCTTCGAGTTTTTCGTCCAGCCTTAATTAGGCTTAATAAATTCCTCTCGCGATTTATTGACGGATTCTATAATTTATTTTTTTATTAATATCTGAATACCCCATGCAATATCCCATAAAACACCCCAAAACTTTACACCCCAGAACTAAACGGGACATACTATTCCATGCCGAAACAGTAGTGTACAGTGCAACCTAACCTAACTATGCACCTGCAGTGTAGGACAGTTCCCTACACTGATCCCTGCTCAAAAGAAATCCTGTGTGAAAGATAGCATGCATGTGCGTGGCCAGTTTGCTCCCTAGCTTCCCTTGTCAAGTTCTCTTTCCTACTAGCCGCGCCGCCCAAAGACACGGCCAAACGACACACTGTTCATCGACTGTAGCAGCATAAACAACCTAACTTAGATGCTACACTTCCTCATCTTCTTATACTAACCATGCATCTACTAGGACTGTAGTAGGAGTAGCATGCAATGCAATTATCGAGCCAGCTAGCTGTGCTAGGCTCTGCTGATCAAAGCATAGCTAGCGATCTCATGCAGCATGAGCTTAGGTGTACCTTTTTGCAGCACGGGCAAGCAAGAGGTCGCCGGGGGCCTGATGACAACTTGTTGCTACTCGCTAGCAGCTAGTCTCTACTCCAAGTTACATTAAGCTAAGCTAAGCAAAAGTAAAGGGCTGGAAGATGGTGATGCACGGATCATATATACTGTATGTATGCCTTGATTGGGGCATACACAGCAGCTGCAAGTAACTAGCATAGCATCTTCTCTCTCCCCCCTTCTCTGTGTGCACAGCACAGCCTGCAGGGGACCATATTCCTTCATGTGAATAAGGGTATGTATTGGTCCATGCCATGGCGAAAGATATGGGCGGGTACATATGATCGATCCGCTGCATGCATGCAAACCCTAGCCTAGCTACAGGCCTATGCACGGGTCGCTTTTTACTGGCCAAAGGCTTCTCGCCGGCCCAGCCCCACCACCGGTCCACCGCCGCCCGGCCCGATCGAGCTGGTCTTTTACTACTCATGCATCAACCCCACGTCGTCGCCTCGTCGGCTCGTCCACGCCCTCGGGCCTCGGATCTCCTGTTGCCTGCTGTACCCGTGGCTCTGGCCTTGGTTAATTTCAATGCACTGCAATGCAATGGTCCATGCATCCTGTAAGAGTACTCCCACTGCTCTGTTCTCCTCCATATGGCTCTCCATGCGGCGATGCGCGCGTGTGTACGTATATGCTTTGGGCGCGTTTAGTTTGGCAAAGTTTGCAGCAAACTTTGTATAGTGCACGATTCTCCACGGTAGTATTTCGTTTGTATTTGTGAATTATTGTCCAAACATTGACTAATTAGACTTAAAAGATTCGTCTCGTAAAGTTAAAGCAAACTGTGCAATTAGTTTTTTATTTCATCTACATTTATTTCTCCATGCATGTACCGCAAGTTTGATGTGACGGAAAATCTTCTTTTTGTATAGTGCACTTTTAGAGAACTAAACAAGAGCTTTGTTGTTTGCAGATCAGATGTGCTGTGTGCCTGACTGCCTTGTCCATGGAGACAGGGGCAAATTATGTTTGGAAGAAGGTTTCTTAGCCTCTCTTTGCAGGAAATGTTTTCCTCCATCTCGATCTTGTAACTTGTAGCATCTACTCCTATCTAGGAGTAGCACTAGTAGTATCTTTTTCCTGCTGCACAGCCTGCTCATGCATGAGCTGTGCTGAGCACGGGTATAGAGATCGATAATAGATATGCCAGGGCCTCGTTTACTCGCCGAAATTTTTTTGAAAAATGGTATTGTAGCACTTACGTTGTTATTTGATAATTAGTGTCCAATCATAGTCTAATTAGGTTTAAAAGATTCATATCGTGAATTTCGTCTAAACTGTGTAATTAGTTTTATTTTTTATTTATATTTAATGCTTCATGCATGTGTCGTCAAAGATTCGATGTGACGGAGAATCTTGAAAAATTTTGGAACCTAAACAGGCACCAGATCGGTCGATTTTTGCCAGTGCAGAAAAAGAAAGGTTGCTATCTTTGAGATTTAGGTCCAGCTTTAGCAAAGGGTGCTGGAAAAAGACGAGAGATAGCGACTCTCATTAGGCTTTTTCCTTCTTTCCTCTTGGTCAGAAGTCAGAACAGACAGGACGGCACACGCGCAGTACCTGATCTGAGCAGCACTGATTTGTGCAGCTTATGATGTGATTTGGTTCAGCTAGCTAGGATTATTATTAACTGTATGCGTTTCATCAGTGATTAAACCGTACGGACATGACTTAAATCACATATATAGGAGTACTCAGATCATCACATCTCCTATCTCATGTGTGGGAGTATGTACCGTGCATTTTGCAAAAGTGCATGCCATGCACGAATGCATGTTGTCGAGCTAGCTAGCTAGGACTAGGAGTAGCTAACGAGCTGCTAGCTAGGTAGGAGCAGCTAGTCGTGCATTAGTTGGTGGGTCTGCACCAACAAATGAGTCACATCATGTCGTGTTCTCTTCGTTTTATTTGGCGGTGCCAGTAGTGCTGGTGTGGGGTGACGACGGCTGATGATACTCCTTCCTATCCTATACTGAGGCCCACTTTAGATGCCAATTTTTTTGCAAAATGAGAATCATAGCATTTTTATTGTAATTTGATAATTAGTGTTCAATCATAGTCTAATTAGACTTAAAAGATTCGTCTTGTGGATTTCGTCTAAACTGTGTAATTAATTTTATTTTTTACTTATATTTAATGCTTCATGCATGCGTCTAAAGATTTGATGTGACAAAAAATCTTGAAAAATTTAGCAAAACGAAGTGGAACTAACCAGGGCCTGAGAGGGAGACACAGATTGTGCCTGTGTATGCGGATCTTTCAGACTTCAGAGTTCATACACACACACACTGAATATCATGGTCATTAATTTTGCCATGCGGCGCCTCTCGCCGCTTTACCATTCTGGGACGTAATCAGTTGGCATAAACTCAGGATTTCGATTACTCCGGCCTCTTTCCCAAACCCTGATACGAAACATTTACTGATCCCATGATATATAGCTTTTTCTGCAATTCATGCGACGTCCTTTTACGTTCTGAACAGGCGCCCAGGCCCAGCTGAATGTACAATTTTTTTTATCTTACATAAAGGGCAGAATCAGTGTCGGAGGCTCCCATGTGAGTGAGGTCTGGAGAAGGAAAAAACCGAGACAAGCCTTCCTCCCGTAAAATCTACGGAGAGGCTGCTTCGAACCCGTGACCTAATGACTCGGTGAGATAGCTCTCACCACTGCACCAGGTCTACCCTTTTTTTTTTATCTTACATAAATACCTATTAAATTCTACTTATATATAAAGATGACATTCTTTTGCTAAATGTAATCCAATAGTTGACTCGATACATCCTATATATTTCTGACAACAATGGTAGTGTCTTTGTCCCTCTAGTGATTCTTGCGTGCAAATGAAGACCATTAATCTCGCACTCTCAGTCTTTCAGTAGCAAACAATGACTTATAAAAATTGTTACAAAATTAACGCAAATTGTTAGATTCAACAACGACTTATTTTTTGGCGAGGCAGGGGACTAATATATGTTATATATTGTTCCAGAGCATATATATGCATGCGACACATTTGCCTCCGGAATCACAAAGATATTCTCTGCTGGGCTAACACTACTTCAGTTACTGATGTGTGAAGATATAAAATACTAAAAATCTTTAATTTCATGGACTTTGACCTACACATATATTGTAAAACGAAAAATTACGAAATGCTAGCGCTAGCATTAAGGATGATTAAATCAAGTACATTATCTGCATAGGCTACTAGTATATCACTGGTAGAGAACAGAGCTTTACTCTCGGTGGGAACCCCTTCTAGTCCCGGTTCTCCCACCCGGAAGCAAGCATCCGGGACTAAAGGGGGGTCCTTTAGTCCCGGGTCAGGAACCGGGACTAAAGGAGGACCTTTAGTCCCAGTGGGTAACACCAACCGGGACTAAAGGTGCCTCCTGACATGCCACGATGACCGGCACCTTTAGTCCCGGTTGATAATACGAACCGGGACTAAAGTTTTTTTTTCTTTTTTCTTTTCTTTTTATTTTTTTGTTTTCTTTTCAAAATAGGTTTTCGAAGTCGTATTGTACGCTGCTAATTATACATTTATACGCGCGTATAGTATGTTTCGGTTCAAGCACAATGAACGTATTAAATCACACAATTCAAGCATAGAAATATATATATATATATATATATATATATATATATATATATATATATATATGTGCATGCATGCATGCATCATATATATATTTACATGCATGCATGCATATGTGTATTTTACATTATATTATTTCATGTGCATATATTACAAAAGATTGCATTACAGTTGTTGTGATATATAAGAAGTTTTCTCTCATCCTCTAGCTTGGCTTCCATGACAGTGTTGGGTCGAAGTAGAACTCGCCCTTGGAATCGATGACCTGCTCATTAAAAAATCCGGCTATAGAATCTTGAATTGCTTTGATTTGGTCTTGCCGTATGACCTTTTCCTCCAACCATCGAGCCTACAGGTTTGAATTAAAGGAAAATAAATTAATATATGTACATATATATATATATAAAGATATAGTAACACAATCAATAATAATAATTAAATGAATATATAGTGTATTTTTAACATACTTTGAGTCTCTCTATAGGAGTTCTTTGGGAGACCACCTTGATAAACTTGCAAACATAGTAACCACATGTAGTTGTTCCCTGTTCTCGCCTCCTCGACACCACTTTACGAAAAAGATTTGTCATCAATCTGGATGATCCGGTGAAAGCTATATGTTTAATTAATAAAGATGATGCGATTTAGGGGACTTACTTTCAAAGGGATTACATTCAGTGGCGCTTTGCATTTTCCCATGTGTTGCTTCTCAATAAAAGTTTTTCAAACACTGCCCAATAAAAAATTTGCCACGTCATCAGATATAGTTAATCATCATGTTTGTGTGTATATATAGTTGCTAGAGATACCGAAATTACCTACGGATAATATCTATCATATCTTGGTAGTCTTGTTGTGGTTTTCTCATCGAGTCATAGATTATCAAGTGACTTTTCACCGGATCGATGTCCATCAATATCCAAATTGATTCTTTGCATATATTTATAGGATATAACGCATAACACTCATTAATTAACTAGAATCAACATATGAGCCATTAAGGATGATCGACATTATTAACACTCACTTGAAGTTGTAGGAAAGAGTATATCCTTCTTGTGGCGTTGGTTCACTAAGAAGTTCATGAGGTTACTCTCTCGACTCGGACTTCCAATTAGTCTTTGGATGGCTGGGTCTTTGAATACTATATGGGGATCAACAAAACCAATTTCATTGCAGCCTACCTTTTTCGAGCTCTGTCATTGTAAATCTGCATATATATAGTACTTGTTAGGATAATTTATATGCATATACACACATATGATGAGTTTAATAATAGATCGAAAGAATTATTACTTACAGGCAATAGCAGCTAATGATAACTTTGTCCAGAGAGGTCAGGTGACATAGTTGATGAAATTCTGCAAAGTCAACATACAT
This sequence comes from Miscanthus lutarioriparius, assembly GCA_904845875.1. NCBI lineage: Eukaryota > Viridiplantae > Streptophyta > Magnoliopsida > Poales > Poaceae > Miscanthus > Miscanthus lutarioriparius. The sequence goes on along the minus strand of CAJGYO010000006.1, from coordinate 26,465,076 downwards.
AACATCATCGCCACGGAACCAATGTTCGTCTCTAATTCTGACACCAACGCAAAAGTCTCCACCGGTAGACGCCTGCATGTACCACTTGTTTAGCAGTTATATTTACGTCCCCAGATCAGATAAGGCTTGAGGGTTGTATAGACTCTGGCCTACTACAATTTTTTTCTTCCAAATATCAACCTCCACCGCACTCTCAATGTTTCCATCACCAAACATCTGGTAAAGGTCGAGACTAGTCTCATCAATAAATTCACCAAGGTGATCCAAATCGACATCCGGAGGTATGTTTGTCTGATGCATTAATCCTAAATTCGAACCATATTCATTACCAACAACTAGCGGGGGGACTAATTGATGCGATTGTTGTCCGAGTTGGGCAACTCCTTTCCTGCCCGCCCGCTTTTTCCGTGGGTGCGCCTCAATTGACTTGGTGAGAGTGCGGTCATAGTCCGTTAACGTTGATTTGGAATGACTTACGAGATTCCATTGTTGTTCTTTGGTAAGAAGCCACCTTTTTTCTTAGAATATTTGGAGCTATGAAGAAGTACGGTTTCTCCGGGTTTCTCCTTGCTTCTTGATTCTTTTTAAGTTTGTCATAGAATCTGGACATATCTTTTTTATATGCATTAGTTCCTTCTTCCTTCTCTTCAGATATTATTTTGGGAATAGCCCTTTGTTTCACGGTGGCTTTCTTTGCCGGCGGGGACTGGTTCTTCGTTTGCGGGGCTGGCCTCTTGCTAGCACTTGTCTTCTTGGTAGGCGAGGGCGGGGGAGGCGATGGAGACCTCCTTGGAGGTGGTGGCAGCGGCGTTGGAGACCTCCTTGGAGGTGGCGGCAGCGGCGTTGGAGACCTCCTTGGAGGTGGCGGCTGTGGCGTTGGAGACCTCCTTGGAGATGGTGTGGATGCAGCCTCGCTTTCCAACACAATGTCGTCGTGCAGAGCACTATGATGATCTGGCGATTGAACAATTGGATTTAGGTTGGGGGAGGATCTGCTACAAAAAAAGGAATGACTTATTATTATGAGCAGATTGTTAATTATTTAAGCCAATATAAATTAATGATATAGTGTTTTCATCCGCACCTATGGTGAGGTAGTTCAGGAGGTGGAGCCGACATCTCGGGAATGATGATGTAGCGCTTGCGCCATAGAATGAATGTCTTCTCTGCTTCTCCTAGAGTCTTCTCGCCATCACCTCTAGGAATGTCAAGAGGCAAATCACTAAAACTTTTTTCAGCTTTATCTACCGAGATGGTAGCATATCCTTCTTGGATTATATTCCCATGAATCCTTGGTGTCTTGGTTCGATCGATAGGATTAACAAGACCGATAGCCACCTTGATTGTGGAGTTCCCCTTCGGAATGTGTAGCTCACACGATGTACAAGGTTTAGTGGCGTCATCCATAGGGAAGCGCGATCTGTGTCCCTTGATTTGGTATCTCCGTGGAAGCGTAGGCGCTTTTCAAGCCCGAACAGATTGGCTAATGTTGATTCTCGGCTCGATGCTCGCTTGCTTGCACTCTTGCTATTTGCACTTGCCTTACGATTTCTCTCCGCATTCTCGCTTCAAGGTTTTTTTCCCGCTCTGTGCTTTCACGCACCGCTTCCTCCAACCTCTGGAGAGCAGCTGTGCCTCTTCTTCCTTCTTTCTCTGGCGGCTTCAGAGGAAGGTCTGTCATCTGAGGGAATCCATGCTCCCACGAGACACTTCCTTTGCCTCTAGTTCGCCACCATGTTCAATAGTTCCGATGGCGTATGTTAGCTCATCCTTCTCTCTGTTGGGTCCGAACGCAGCACTAGCAAAGCGATAGCTCTCTAAGCATAAAACAATCTTTTTCGCTGCTTCTTGCGACCTTACACCATAAACGCACTTCCTGTCTCTGGTCTAGTGTTCCCCATGAGCGAAAAACCAATTCTTTGCACGCTCTCCCCCACTCGAAAGTGATTCGGGTGTGATACCCTTGGCAAGAATGTCTCGCTTCCATTTTGTTCCACTTCTTAATGGCGGTCGGGTAGCCACCGATCCCAAGTTATGGTGGTATGTCTTCTATTGGGCATTATGTTGGTTCTTTATCATCCGACTCACACCCTCTTCCGGCGTCTTGTCTTTGTACAAACTCATCCCAATAGGGCCTCTACTTTGAGATCGGGCTGGGGACATAAAAATCTGGTGCTATGTTCTTCTTGACATACGTCATGTATAGGTGTTTCTTCCAAGTCCTGGCGGGTGGCCATCTTCTTCATTGCCCAATCCCTAACTCGCTCCTTCAATTCATCACCATCTATTATATCATCATAACCATCTGTTTGGAGCGTGAAATGTACCAAGACATCTTTCCAAATTAACGTCTTGTCACGATCGGAGACAAAACTGATATGAGGAGCATTGGTCTTCTTCTTCCATTCATGGTCTCGATTGGGAGCTGGTCTCTATAAGGTAACCATGGTGCACGAATTTCGTTTTATTTGCCCCCCCGGTTCGCTTTGTATCCACATTGAACTCCAAGATGATGAAGCGGCCCTCCAATGGCTTTTTGGGACCTCAAACATTTTTACTCTTCGTTGTACTTGTTGATGTTGATCCAGAGGGCTACAAAACATAAACATTATTTTTAATGTCATGAGCACACATAAGACATATGATAATTATATAGCTAATAATAAAAATATATACTTGGCAAATATGTTGTTGCTCATTTTGTTCAAGAGCTAAATCATCGACTCCGTCATCTGTATCCTCTTGCACGTTATTTTTTTAGCACCATCATCGCCGGCAACTTGAGTGCGGTGTTGATCAAATTCATCATCAACTCCTCCTCATCCATGTTTCGAATTCGACCATCTAGCTTCAAAAAACAAAACCAATATATAGTACGTCAAATCTTTGCTTACATGCGTAAAATCTACGAACAATATGCATTATTAAATCTTGCCCTCGGTCACGGGACGTAATTCGCCAAACTAGGGCGAACTGCGTTGGTACTAGGCGAATTAGGGCTATACATAAGCGGCGAGGAGGAATTGCGTCGGTGACTAGGGCGAACCACGTCGGTGACATCAACAACGCGGTTCGCCCTAGTCATCGACGCATAATTCGCCCGGTGTGATTGTTTAGCGTTAACGATAACGATAATACTGAATGTCGATCGACTAGGCGCGAGAGAGAGGCGGTGTGACAAGAGTGGTGGTGCTCCACTCCGCCGTATATATGTTTGTTGGCGGCGGTGCTCCGTTTGATATACATAAACATGGGTGACGAGGGCGGTGGTGCTCGCGTATATATACATGCATATGAATGCAAATACATATATAACGCATGGGCTGTGTGGGCGACGACTTGGCAGCGACGACGGCGTGAGGCGGTGAAAGGTCCTAATGGCTAGAGGGGGTGAACGCCTAATACAATTTCTTCAACAACACTTAACAAAAGGATGACAATTATGAGAAGAAGCGAGTTTTGCGCTAGCCTACCAAAATGCAAGCCACCTACCACAATTCTAGTTTAGATGGAGTATATCCACACAATAGCTATATCACTACACTAAGTTAGTGTGCTCTCAAAGGCTAACTAAAGAGCCACACTAACCAAACTAACAAGCTCTCACAACTAGTTACACTAAAGAGCTTGACAACTAGTTTGCGGTAATATAAAGAGTAGGCAAGAAGGTTATACCGCCATGTAGATGTATGAACCAATCAATCACAAGTGTGGATAACAATGAAGACCAATCACCTCGGAATCAATGATAAACACAATGATTTTTTACCGAGGTTCACTTGCTTGCCGGCAAGCTAGTCCTCGTTGTGGCGATTCACTCACTTGGAGGTTCACGCGCTAATTGGCTTTACACGCCAAACCCTCAATAGGGTGCCGCACAACCAATACAAGATGAGGATCACACAAGCCACGAGCAATCCACTAGAGTACCTTTTGGTGCTCCACCGTTGAAAGGTCAAGAACCCGTCACAATCACCACGATCGGAGCCGGAGACAATCACCACCCTCCGCTCAATGATCCTCGCTGCTCCAAGCCGTCTAGGTGGCAGCAACCACCAAGAGTAACAAGCGAATCCCACAGCGAAACACGAACACCAAGTGCCTCTAGATGCAAACACTCAAGCAATGCACTTGGATTCTCTCCCAATCTCACAAAGATGTTTAATCTATGATGGAAATGAGTGGGAGGGCTTTGGCTAAGCTCACAAGGTTGCTTTGTCAATGCAAATGGCCAAGAGAGTGAGCTTGAGCCGGCCATGGGGCTTAAATAGAAGCCCCCATGAAATAGAGCCATTGTACCCCTTCACTGGGTCAAACACGGGGTGACCGAACGCTCCGGTCAGTTGACCGGACGCTGAGCCCCAGCGTTCGGTCGCTCGCTGTTAGCCACGTGTACCGATTTCAACGGTCATCTGCCTTGATCGGACGCTCGGTAAAACTGACCGGACGCTGAAGCCCCAGCGTCCGGTCGTTTCCAGTAAGCTCCCCGAGGCGTATTTCTTCGACCGGACGCGTCCGGTCCATCTTGACCGGACACAGACCAGCGTCCGGTGCAATACCCTCGACACTGTGCAGACCCGTCAGTTTGACCGGACACACGCAGCCAGGGTCCGGTGCTTTCAGACCCAGCGTCCGATCAGAAGACCGATGCCAGCGTCTTCGCGATCAACTCGTTTTCACTTCTAACTTCTTCACCCTTGCTCCAATGTGCCAACCATAAGAATTTGCATCCGGCGCAATAGAAAATAGGCATTCCATTTTCCTGAAAGTGTCGAATCCCAAACCCATCTCAACCCTGCAAACACCACCTCCTTTGTAAATGTGCCAACACCACCAAGTGTATCACCTTGTGCACAAGTGTTAGCATATTTTCACAAACATTTTCAAGGGGTTTAGCACTTCACTAGATCCTAAATGCATATGCAATGAGTTAGAGCATCTAGTGGCACTTTGATAACCGCATTCCGATACGAGTTTCACCCCTCTTAATAGTACAGCTATCAAACCTAAATGTGATCACACTCTCTAAGTGTCTTGATCACCAAAACAAAATAGCTCCTATGGTTTATACCTTTGCCTTGAGCTTTTTGTTTTTCTCTTTCTTCTTTTTCCAAGTTCGAGCACTTGATCATCACCATGGCATCACAATCATCATGTTATGATCTTCATTTGCTTCACCACTTGGAGTGTGCTACCTATATCATGATCACTTGATAAACTAGGTTAGCACTTAGGGTTTCATCAATTCACCAAAACCAAACTAGAGCTTTCAGTGGGCCGGGGCGGTGTCGGTGCGTGATGTTGTTATCCTATGTACCATGTGAACCATGTAGTCATTTATCATATATCTTAAACTAAACATAGTCACTTTATTAACTACAATATATCTTATGCCGACACGTAATATGAATGTTGATCGACTAGGCCGCGAGAGAGGGCGGTGTGACGAGAGTGGCGGTGCTCCACTCCGCCGTATATATGTTTGTACACATGGGTGAACGAGGGCGGCGGTGCTCCACCGTATACATAGAAACGCATAGGCGAACGAGGGCGGCGGTGCTCCGCAATGTATATATACATGCATATGAATACAAATGACGTATATATATACGTGTCGGCACGGTGGCCGGTGTGCTGACGACGACGACGTGAGGCGGGCCGGTGTGCTGACGACGACGACGTGAGGCGGGCTGGGGCGGTGTCGTCGATGCGTGATGTCGTGATGTTGCAAGTTTTAGCTAGCTACGTCTACCACTGCTTCGAACAAGACCTCAGCATCCACCAGGGCTGCGCCACACTGCTGGAACGCATTGTCCACGACGGCCGAGCCTTAGAGCTCCACCGGAAGGCATCGCGAGATTTGCCACCGTGTGACTTCTGGAGACAACAAGGGCCGCCAGAGTAGGTTCTGGGCGTACAGGTACCACATCCACTTGGACGGCAAGGCTATTGACTTGCACGTGACGTGCTTCAAGGAAATGATTCGCCGCAGCCATGGCATGCCGTTGCCCCAAGACGCCATTGTCGAAACTGACAACCATGGCATGCCCCCAAGATGACGGCAGCAGCTGATGGCTCCTCCGCTATGGACGACAAGCAGCAAAAGACCTCAACCATGCATGGGCCCTCCGACAGCGCCGTTTCACCATGCACGATGAAAGCCGAGAGAACTCTCACCTTGGGGCGGCGCGGTGGGCCCCGCAGGCGCGGTGGAGGCCAAGCCCACGAGGTCGTCGCCGCGAGGTCGTCGGCGGTGGAGGGCCGCCGGCGAGCGAGGCGTGGGCTCGTGTCCGTGTCACGGGGCGGGCTGATGCGTAGGGAAGACGAATCGGCGACGCCATGAGGAAGAAAGAAAGGCGGCGGTGTTCGACGAGGAAGAAGAGGAGGGATCGATCTGCGCTGGCTGCATCGGCGGTTATATACTGGGAGATTTACTCCGGTATATACCGGGAGTAAGGTCCCTTACTCCCGTGCGTGTTACCAACCGGGAGGAAAAATAGTCTCCGGTTGGTATGGAGGAGTGTCCTTTACCCGGTGCGTGTTACCAACCGGGAGTAAGATATACCTTTCCTCCCGGTTGGTAACACGACTGGGGTAAAAAGGGTTTTTTAGGGCCACCCCGCAAGCAGCCCACCTTTACTCCGGGTGGCCACCCGGGAGTAAAGGTGGCTTCTGCATTGCTTTCCACTGCTTTTGAGCAAAAATTTTTAATAGAAATATGGATTTTCTTGTTAAATACATAGTAAATTAAATAAAAGGCATAAAATTATTTTGTTAAAAATATGGATTTTCTTCTTCTTTATTGCACATAGGAAAAATGTATAACCTAACTTTTTTATTTTTTGTTATAATTATAAAACATAATGTAACTAATATTTATTATTTCGTTAATGCAAAAATATAGTGTTTAATTAAAATTATTAAAACTATTGGTTTTGGACAGGAAATTTGTTTTCACATCATTTTAACGTTAATATTTTATTTTTTCATCACTCAATATCCCAATTTAATTTTTCGAGAGAGAAATCCCACCAAATCAAACATTGATTTAATTTGAAACACGACATAATAAACATCTGAATTCACAATTATTACACAAACACACTACATTAAATCATCAGATCATCAAGTGGGCACAGCAGTGAACTTCTTCTTTACGTATGTCCCTTGGTTATGATCGCGTCGTAACCATGGAGTGTCCTCATCATTTACCAAGATGTTAGGGTCTTTGTTCACTTTGAAGGGCGGAATTCGGTCATCCTTTTCATAATCTTCTGACATGTCCGACTTGTCCTCAATTCCCACGATGACTCTTTTTCCTGAAAGAACTATGTGGCGCTTTGGCTCTTTGGTTAAGTCATTATCGTTTTCCCTCTTTTTGGTTTGGTAGACATATCATTGACATAGAACACCGATTCACATCCTTGGTAAGGACGAATGATTAGATCTTTGTACCCAATATTACTAAGGTCTCTCTGTTGTCATTCTATACTCGTTGTTCATTGTTACCCCGCCTCCGGTCACCTTGACCCATTGGCACTTGAACAATGGGATCTTCAAAGTAGGTGCATATTCTAGTTCCCATATTTCATCTATCGTCCATAATATATCTCGCTTATTCTCATTCGGTCTGTGGCATCATCTATGCGGACACCACTATTTTGGTTGGTACTCCTTTTATCTTGGGCTCTTTGTGTAGAATATGTTCCCATTTATCTCGTACCCTTTGTATGTGACGATATGCCATGATGGTTGCATAGCCAATAAATCTGATTGCTCATGGATGCTCTCATCACCTTGACATTTTTTTCGCAACCAACCGCCGAAAGTTTCCATGTGCTTACGCGTAATCCAAGCTTGATCTTCCACCGAAACTCGGATCGTAAGAGATCCTTGTGTGTCTCAATATACGGATCTACCAAAGAGGAGTTACAGTAGAACTATGTAGTGCGCTTTATTGAAAAATAATCATCATCCGTACCAATATATGTTTTCCTCCCTAGTGTCCCCTTTCCGCTTAGTCTCCCCTCATGTCTCGATTCAGAACACCAATCGAGTCAAGGTCGGGAATAAAGTCAACATAGAACTCAATGACCTCTTACATTTCCATAGCCCTTGGCGATGCTTCCTTCGGGCGAAAGCACGGTTGTGAACATATTTCTTCAGACTCCCATGAATCTCTCTAAGGGGAACATGTTGTGTAGGAACATAGGACCAAGAATGAAAATATCCTTGACTAGGTGAACTAGGAGGTGTGTCATGATATCAAAGAAGGAAGGAGGGAACACCAACTCAAAGCTGACGAGACATTGAACCACATCATTCTCTAGTTTAGCTAGATCAGTTGGATCAATTGCCTTCTGAGAAATTGCATTGAGGAATGCACATAGCTTCACGGTGGCTAGATGTACATTTGGAGGTAGAATTCCTCTTAATGCAAGCTGGAAGTAATTGCGTCATGAGAACGTGGCAGTCATGAGACTTTAAGTTCTGAAATTTCTTCTCGGCACATTTATAATACCCTTTATATTCGAGGAGAATCCAGATGGTACCTTGATGTTGTTTAAGCATTCAAACATGATTTTCTTCTCCTCTTTGCTTAGAGTGTAGGTGGCGGGGCGTAAGTAATGGCGTCCATCATCTCTTTCTCTCGGATGCGTGTCTCTTTCTCTCAAACAACGCAGGTCTGTCGTGCTTCAAATGTGTCCTTAGGCTTTCCATACACACCCATGAAGCCTAGCAGGTTCACACAAAGATTCTTCGTCGGTGCATCACGTTGATCGAGTCATGCGGACTTCTAGGACTTGCCAATAGGGTAGGTCCCAAAATATGGACTTCTTCCACATGGGGGTGCGTGACCGTTAGCGTCGTTCGAACAGGTTGGCTTCCATGTCCTTTTCCAAAGACGACTTTCACATCATTGACCATATCGAGTACATCCTCACGGTTCGGTTTGCGAGGAGGCTTGGTCGGTGATCTCGCCTTCCCTTTAAAATGCTTGCCTTTCTTTCTTACGGGGTGATTTGCGGGGAAGAAATCGACGATGGCCAAGGTACACGACCTTTTTCGACATTTTTCAAGAATACACCTCTAATATCACCGGCTAAGTGTGTGCATGCATTATATCCCTTGTTTGATCGTCACGAAAGATTACTTTAGAGCAGGCCAATCATTGATTATTACGAACAACAATGCTCGCAGATCAAAGTATTCTGTTTGTACTCATCCCACACACGTACACCTTCTTTATTTCACAAAATGAGAAGTTCGTCAATAAGTGGTCTCGGTACACATCGATGTCATTGCAAAGTTGCTTCGAGCCTTGGATGAGCACAGCATCATAATGAACTTCCGCTTCATGCATAACCAAGGAGGAATGTTGTAGATACTTAGAGTAACAGAAGCCAAGTGCTATTACTACTGTTTCGCTCTCCAAAAGGATTGATACCATCTGTACTTATAGCAAACCTTAAGTTTCTTGCGTCATTTGCAAAACTCGGGAATTCTCGTCGATTGCTCTCCTTTGGGACCCATCAGCAGGTGTCTCAACATATTGTCTACCTTACGGTCTTCTTTGTGCCATCGCAACAATTTTGCATGTTCTTTGTTTTACGAACAGACGTTTCAAGCGTGGTATTATAGGAGCATACCACATAACCTTGGCGAGGATTTTCTTCCGCATGGACGTTCGCCCTCAACATCACCGAGGTCATCTCGCTTTGATCTTATATCATGATGCATGGCATACCGGGCATGCATCTAATTTCTCGTACTCTTTGCCACGGTATAGGATGCAGTCATTAGGACATGCATGTATCTTCTCGATTTCTAGCCCCATAGGACAGACAACTTGTTTTGCTTCATAGGTAGTGGCGGGCAATTCATTATCCTTCGGAAGCATCTTCTTTTGGATTTTTAGTAACTCTCCAAATCTCTTGTCTGATACACCATTCTTTGCCTTCCATTGCAGCAATTCTAATGTGGTTCTCAACTTTTTCTACCCTGCATCACAAGTTGGGTACAACAATTTATTGTGATCTTCTAGCATCTGCTCGAACTTGATCTTCTCCTTTTCACTTTCACATTCTCTTTGTGCGTCACGAATGACCTGACAAAGATCATCAGCAGGCTCATCTTCCGTGGCTACCTCTTCTTCAGCTTCTCCCATTGTAGTATCATTGAAGCACGCACCATCGGGAATAATATCATTGTCGTCCCATTGTTCTTCTTCACCTTCTTCCATTACAACGCTGGTTTCTCCGTGCTTCGTCCAACAAATATAGTTTGGCATGAAACCCGGCTTGAACAAGTGTGAATGAAGAGTCCTTGAGTAAGGATATTCCACCGTATTCTTACATATGGCACATGGGCAGCACATGAAACCGTCGCGTTTGTTTGCCTCGGCCGCACGTAACAAAGAATGCACGCCGTCAATGAACTCTTGGGAGCGACGATCAGCATTGTACATCCAATGCCGGCTCATCTGCATTACATAACATAAATACCATATTAAAACCAAGATCATAATTAATTATTTATACAACATGTGTGCCACCACAAAAGGTACAAATTTATGAAAGCATCGCTACAATGTAGACAATCCCAACTACTACTAAAAGAACTAAAACTAAAATACATTTCAGGAGCACAAGGATTTCGCGACCAATCTCAACTAAAACAGACAGATCCAACGATTGTGCAACATCTTTGGGCTTCTTCGGCTGGATCACTGCCTCATTAGCCGCCGTATCTGCCTGTTGTGCAAGATATTTTTGCACGAGTTCAACATACTCTTCCTCCCAAGAGAAAGCCGAACATCGCCCACCGCCATCCCAATTGAAATTAAAACAAAAATTAGAACTTTAATCACAACCATCATGAAAATAGGTATAAACTAACCATAATCATTAAATACGATAAAATAACTCACATTGCGATCCGGACACTTGTAGAAGATACGATCCTTGTTGGGACCCTCCTTCTTCACTCGGTACTCCATCACAATCTTCGTCTCATCACGACACTTGCCGCATGGAATGAGAGGGAGGCCCAGCCTAAGTCGCTTTGAAACCCATGAGAGGCAGAGGACCCGGAAGCAGTTGCCATCTACTCTCTATACTCATTTTTAATACACTATAAATTTCTCATTTTATAAACAAATAAAATTAAGAAACTATAAAATTATCTATATCTCAAAAACATATTTTAATAAATAACCATCCGTACTAGTTGACCTTGCTTACGTGATCATCTCGGCGAGCATTTCTCCACCGGACGGCACCGTACTTGGTCAAGGAAGAGCTCCGATTCTACGAGGAAGGGAACATGGTCTTCCATGACCGTTGCCGCTCTCACTCGTAGAATCAAAGCTCCTCCTTGACGTCCATTATCGCTCGGCAGAGAACATGCTCGCCGAGATGAACACCGTCCGCAAGTTCAACTAGTATGGATTTTCTATAATTTTCTAACTATTTTCTAAGTTTATATTTATATATATACTACATTTGGGTACGGTGATTGACAGACTAGTGCAACAATATCGGGACATATGAATAAATAACCATCCGTACTAGTTGAACTTGCTTACATGATCATCTCGGCGAGCATTTCTCCACCGGACGGCACCGTACTTGGTCACGGAAGAGCTCCGATTCTACGAGGAAGGGAACACGGTCTTCCACGACCGTTGCCCCTCATAGAATTAAAGCTCCTCATTGACGTCCGTTACTGCTCGGCAGAGAACATGCTCGCCGAGATGAACACGGTCCGCAAGTTCAACTAGCTACTTTAACCTTCTTTCATGTAAATATGCAAGCTTGAAGTGATTTTGAGCTCAAATTGCTTACAAATGAAAAAAACCACAATAAAGAACCATATATATATATAGTGAACAAAATGAGATAAGACAATTGTGAAAAATGAGAGTATGAGATTGGTAACCTTTACAACTGAAGAATCGACGGAGGAATCAAGAAATCAACGGAGGAATCAAGAATGGATGGAGGAACAATGGAGGAGGGAGGAAGCAAGAACACTAGTGCAAAGTGAGCTTCAAAATGTCTTTGAGCTCGGGCTCGGGGAGGAAGAAGGAGACGGACGGGATATAAAGGGGACCTTTAGTCCCGGTTAGTGGCTCCAACCGGGACTAAAGGTAACTTTCCAACCCGGGCGCAGCCATGGCCCGAGAGAACCTTTACTCCCGGTTGGAGCCACCAACCGGGAGTAAAAGTATATCTTTAGTCCCGGTTGGTGGCTCCAACCGGGACTAAAGGTTCCTGCCACCTCTGCCTGGTGCAATAGCCGTTGGGCAGGGATCTTTAGTCCCGGTTGGAGCCACCAACCGGGACTAAAGGTATCTCTAGTCCCGGGCACAAAAAATGCCGGGACTAGAGCCCATTTTGGCCGAGGATCAAAGATCTGTTCTCTACTAGTGTATATCATCACTCATGACATATATAGATTTAATATAACGTCATGACTATTTGTTCACTGCCGACCCCTTAATATATATCATACTCAATTGACTTTGAATTTGTAACTAAAATTTGCAATTCTCAATTGGGGTATATATGCATGGGATATAGTACATGATAGAATAAATGGTCTTAAAGCTTTTAGATTCCAATATGCAGTTAGAGCAACTCTAAGAGACTCTCTATATCCTTCCTAATTGTTAGGAATAGAGATTTTGATGAAAAAATACCCTCCAAAAGCTTTTTTGTTTGGTTATCCAAATATAACCATCTAATATTTTGGATTTCTCGCTAGCAAAGATAAAAAACAAGAATGACTCTCTAGAGTACACACAATATATAGAAAAAAAGTTGGATAGCAAAAAGATATAGAAAATGTTTTTTATACAAATAACTCTCCAGATAATGATTCAGAGAGTGAACTTTACAAAGACTCTTGGAGATACTCTTACAGTTGAATCCTGTGGGAAGCTCCATTTTCATATTTAATCTGGGAAAAGATAAATCTTACCTAATAAGTGTTTTAGATGGTTGAAACATAAATTTTGATGCGAGTATATATATAGAAAACTTAAGTGTCCCCCAACATGCAGTTCCATTTACACTTTATTAGTTGCATTTAGTATAAATCGAAATCACACACATGTATTACAAACGCTTTTCAAGTGTATTTTTACTTTTTAGTCACCTAAAAAAGTGTATTTTTAGTAAATATAGTGTAATATAAAATTTAGGGTGACGCCTGATTTTGTGTTAATGCATATGTCAGATCAATCTAATCTTAAAGTTGGATGGCTGAGTAATCTTTAGGTGGATAGAAAAACTTATGTACCTAAAAAAGTCTGACATCTTACGATTTAAAATGGAGAGATTATTAAAAAGATTTCAAGAGGGCGTTTACTTTGGGTGGGGCTCCTCCTTAATTGCTCATATGAAGTATGCCATGCACATATAATTGCTCGACATGAAACAAAAGGGTATATCAAGAAGCTCATCAAAATGATAGCCAAAATCATCAAATGTTATACATACTCGCTCCGTTCCAAATTATAAGACATTTTGGCTTTTTTATATACATTGGTTTAACTATTGTCGGGGACCTAATACTGGGGTATCCAATGAGGTGGAACTAATAAACATCAAACGTTGATGTTTTCAAATAGACAAGAACACAACTGCACTTCTTGTCCATACGATCGAAGGTTGGCCGCGCCTCCCGGCGGCTGGGGGCAGACTCCGCCTCGCCCGACGACCGGGGACTGGCCTTGCCTCGCTCGACCCCCGAGGGTTGGGCTCCGCCTCGCCCGACATCTGAGGGCTGGCTCTGCTTCGCCCGATGTCTGAGGGCTGGCTCCGCTTCGCTCGACGTCTGGGGGCAGGCTCCGCCTCGCCCGCGCCCCGGGGCAGGCTCCGCCTCGCCCAACGTCTACCCCTACTCCTTCATAATGACGAGCACAGGATAGGACAGGATACTCAAGTCAACCGTAGTACCGAGGACCATACCCTGCACGCCTACGGAAAAGTACCGTCAGGATATGACGGGACGGGCGCTTTAAGCTCTTCCAGGCATGACAGAGCCCGAACAGTGTTGTAGACGCCGACTTTTGTCTTACAGTGTTGTGGGCGCCGCCATCAGCCCTCGAATGCGGATCCTGACATAAACATACGACAACCACTACAATCCAGGAGGGAACTCACATCATCTACAGTACGGATGTACGGTCACTTCCCCGTCTGCTCCCCGTAGGGTCATGGCTCGGCACCCTGGCACGCCGCACCGTCCGCCGGAGTAGGATGGGACGTGACCACTTGCTGAACGAAGCCAGAGCACGGCCCTATTAGGATCAACGAACGTGCTATCCCTGGCACCGTCTGCCATGTCAGCAGGGCAGGCTCAAGGGAAAAGGAAGACCCGACACATTCGAAGGACCTTCTCTACCTCTGGTTTTTCCTCTTTCTCCCATCTGTAATCCCTGCTCCCCTTGGTCTATAAAAGGGAGGGCAGGGCACCCCACTAAAGGGACGGATCAATTCGACACATATTACACACACAACTGAGCAGCAACCAAGCTCTCAGCGCCCTTTCGACCTTTCCATCAGAGACTTGGGACATATCCCTCTTTCGACCGTTTGTACCCCTACTACGAACCTTTTTTAGTGCTAATAACACGAGCAGCAGCAAACTGGATGTAGGGACATTCTGCCCGAACCAGTATAAACCTTGTGTCCTTTAGCACACCATCCGGGCCTAACGCGCAACAAATACAAATTTACTAGTTGGTGTTTACTCGAAACACCAATAACTATGTATCTAGACATAGTGTATATCAAAGTGTATAGCAAAAAATATACATCTAGAAAAAATAAAACGTCTTATAATTTGAAATGGATGGAATAACTAATAAAAGCCATAATATTAAAAAATCATATTGTTATTTTACAAGCCAGCACACAATAATATTACTCCTTTGTGTATTGAAAGAAGTAACAAATCCGTATCGCAAACACAGACTGCAAACCCCGCAGATTTTATTCTGTTTCAGGTCTAGCTTCATACTAATTATGAAACCATCACAAGCTTAACTGCCTCTCCTTAAAAGGCACTTGGAAACCCTGTCACACTTGCACAGCTAGATATATTGTACTTGGAGAATTTTGGGATCAGTGAGCATGAGCATTGTTCCTACCTTAATTAATCTCGATCGAAGAGTTCCAGTAGTATGTAGTCTCCTAGCTAGCCTGATCATGGTAAGCCCTCGCCGAGCTCAAGGACAGGCTTTGCGAGCCAAGGTTCTCCACCTGAAACTGCTGATCAGCTTCCGAGGAGTAGAACGCCAGCTGATGCGGACGTGGAGCCAAGGAGAGCAGCGACGGGAACGGCGAGTGGTGAGCGGCTGCCACGACCTGCGGCGAGCCGCCGGCGCAGCTGTCATGCACGCCGCCGCTGTTATTCCATGCCTCTCCGCCGGTGTAGTTGTTATACGGCGCCATTGCGCTACTGACCATGCCCAACGCGCTGTTCAGCTCCATGAACCGGTGGTAGCCGCAGCCGGGGAACCTCCCCACCAAGTGGTGGGATCCAGTCCCGTCGACGTCGACGTCGCCCTGCTGGCTGACCTTGGCGCCGCCTCCGTCGCTCGCGAGCGCCGCGGCCGCGGCGATTAGTCCGAACTTCTCCTCGTGCCCCAGCGGCATGTGGGGCGTGAGGTGGCCGACCATGAGGTGCTCCTGCGGCGGGAACTGCAGCGGCGGCAGCTTATCGATCTCGTGGCGCGCGGCGTTGAGCAGCCAGTCGACGACCTTGCTAGGCTGGTTGAGGCCGAGGCGGTCCTGCAGGTCGTAGAGCTGGATCGCCGTGGGCACGGAGAGGCGCACCCGCCGGTCGCGCAGCCCCTTGACGGTCTTCACCTTGCTGTGGCGGTCCTTGCCGCCGAAGACGCGGGAGACGCGCACGATGCGCGACTCCGTCTGCGCCGACCATTGCCGCGACGTCGCCACGGCGGCGTGCTTGTTCTGCTGGTGGGCTAGCAGCTCCTCGACGTCCGCCGCCTCCTGGTTGTTGCCGCCCCTTATCATCGTCTTATGAGCCCAACGGCGCCGCCCGTCATCGCGCGATGTCCCAGCTAGCTAGCTGCGTGTCGGTGTATCATCCACTGCAACTGGTCAGCCAATCAAATTAACAGCATGCTAATTGTAGCATCTATCGTATGCAATAATGCAAGCATAACAGATTCGCATGAAATGGCGCGCCATGGTTGTGCACTGTGCATGCAAGCACGGCAGAGGGTCTACCGGTTAATGTGTGCCTGTGCCACTGTTCCATTGGGGAATGGGGAAAGCGCTGCAGCTTTATTCGCTCCATGGAACAGCAAGATAGCGGTATGAAACAGTGCAGGTGAGCGCCAGTGAGCTGTGGATCGGTGCGCGCGGCAGTGGCAGCGGCACTATATGCGCTGTGCAAGGGATGATTCCATGATTGAGCGGCCTCCACATCTCTACTTGCCGCTTTTGCAGGCAAAACTATGAATACATCGTACATGGATTGGTTTCTTTCTTCTGCTCTTTGAAATGAGAAGACGGTAGGATCGAGGCCCAGAAGTCGGCCGGCAGGACTAGAAAATACTGTTTCGGCTAATTATTGTGAGAGAAAAATATTGTTCTGGCAGAACGTGAATAGTAATTTTGTAAGGTGGCTGGCCAGCCGGCAATCAGCCAGGCAATCAGCCGAACACGGCCTTAGAAAACATTCATTTAAAAAAACCTTTAGAAAATAACACAAGGGAAAAACACACTGAACTGATTTTTTTCGGACATATGCATGATTATAGTATTATGATTTGGATACTTTTGCAACTGTGGTTAGCAAAAGAAGCGTTCAGAGGCCCTTCTGGATCGAAATCATAAGGTTCAGATCCAGACCGTACGTCGCAGGTCGTTCACAAAGAAGAGAAAAGAGTAGAAAGAGAAACAACGATGATCATCTGCAAGACTGCAACTTGTTTTAGGGAAAGCTTTTTTTGGCAGTGGGAAAAAGAAAGAATATAAAGAATATATATCAAACAGTACTTCAAAAATTTTGGGGGGAATTAATTAGTATATATGTATAGCAAGAAAGATGAGCGAACAAATCTGTGTTAGATCTGGGGTATTCTAATTAATAAACAAAAGGTTTCAAAAACTAATAAAGAAGAGAAAGGCCTAAAACTTTTTGCAATAATCTTCAAATCCGCAGGGCAAACCGTCAAAAATTAACAAATCATCAAGCAACCGACCGAATAAACCGACTGGTAAGGAGGACTTACAGGATCTCTTGAAATGGGCAGCAACGAACCCCTGCAAATCAATTGACTTTCTCTGTGCCGGGGCTGCCGGCGGCGACCACCGAGCAAGCAGATCTCGCCGCCGCCGAACTCGATTGCCCGCTTCCGCCGGCCGCCAGGGACCCGACCCTGATCGGTGTAAACCCTAGCGCTACCAGAGGCTAGCTTGAGAGCTGCAGGAGCTAGCAGTGGGGGGAGACGAATGAGATGTGGAAGCCGACCTGCGAAGCTCTAGCTGCTTGTGGTTGTGGTGGGTATTTACACGGCGGCATAAATGATCAGCGTCGTTGTCCAATCCCCGTCCTTTTACCACCACCACACCGTGCACTGCTCCCGCTCCCCCGTCTCAGCTCGCTTCACTCTCCGTCGCCGTAGTGCTGACGCTGACCTGGACCCTGCAGCTCAGCAGATAATAAGCTAAGCTCGAAGGCATAAAAGCCATGCAAATAAGTAGCTGGGGCACCCGGTTCAGAGAGAAGAGTATTATATAGCATGTATAGTACAGTACCTATGTAGGGATTAGGCAGTACCTAAGGAATTCTTGCAGGTTGCACATGGCATAAAATATGCTGCATCATATCTACTGGACCACGTACTCCCCGGTTCTAAATTATAAGATGCTTTTGCTTCTCTTGATGTATGCATTGCGCTTTTGTTATGCATTAGATATATATTATGTCTACAAAAGCCAAAAATGTCTAACAATTTAGAACGGAAAGATTATTACTTTTTAGTAGCCTTTTCCTATGGCAAAACTAAAGAAAAGCACTAATCCTAAATGTATGATAGATATACATATCAATATTAAACAATGATGCCACTTTCTAATTTGTTCATGTGGGGGGAGCCTTTTTTTTACTTGATACAGTTTTCTATTTTGAAATTGAACTGAATTTTTTTAGTAACTTTAAAGTTTTGTTTAACCTTCCACCTTTCATACACAAAATTTAACTGAAGTCAGCAATTTATTTTCAAAGGATTCTTGCAAATAGGCCAGACACTATTGACACCTTAATTTTTTGTACGAACCATGAGAAGACGATCGAAAACTGTTGGCGATGTTGATGATGAGCCGTCTGCATATATAACGCACTCATTCCATATTGACCAAAATACACAGCCTTTTCAAATATTTCAACATCAAAATCTAGGAGGCTAGTTTAGTCTCGGGACCAACCTTCTTTTGAGCAACAACTTACAGGACCACTCTCTAAACTTTTACCCTCAGTTCTCTGTAAAAGACATAAAATTGGAAGAAGATGTTTTCATGGGAAAGTGAAATGCAATTTGGATCGTATCTATCCCCCATATCCTTTCAGGAAGCTAAAAACTTTAATAATATTCAGAAATATGCATTTTCATCAATAAACATATTTCATCAACTTTTTATGCGCCAGGAAAATAAGAAATAGTATAGCTGAAAACCATACTAATTCACTTACATACCCCACTCAACTGTGTATTCGTCATAGCTAGGTAGGAGTACACTGTTTGCATCCTATCATTTTCGTTTAGTTCTGTCTTTTTTTCTTTTACCGATGTGAATCAGAATGAATGTTATATGAAGTGCAAGGTACGCATAGGGATCAACCTATATTGATCTAGTGTACCATGCATGCATCTGCAGATCTAGTGTGCCATATTCATATGCCTGCATCAGATCAGAACGAATATAATGCCACTGCTGCTGCTTCATGGCCTAGCCACATAATGGTCTATACTCTATACAGTCAGCTAGCACCCACTGATGGCAGCCTACTTGAATCAGCACACAAATCAAAGATGATTATTAATCATATATACAGTAACATTTTTACATAAACTACTAGTTCTTCCATGCATCAGCAATTCAGCACACGCACCGTTTCAGTTCAGCAGCAGAGCTAGCTAGTTTATTAGCTGGCCCCACATTTTGCATTGCAATGTCTGATGTCTCTCGCCGCGTTCTGCCCTAGAGGATTATTAATGGAAACACTGCGCGTTGTGATTTGGCGTTTCCTTCCCGTTCCCAAACAAGGAGCTAGACGGACGGCCAAGAGTACTCTGCAGCAATCTGTATCTTTTTCACTGCGGCTACCTTCAGGCTGCTTGCCTGCATCACTGGCTCACTGCAACATAATACCCAGATCGAAGCGATGCATCGATCTCTCGCTCTCTGACATCGCACTTATAAAGCTTTACATGCGTGCGTCATAATAGAATTTTTTTTTCATTCTACAGAGTATCTTATTACATACTCATATCTTGATGCCTAGCTTTCAGGAGGCTGTCTGTATATCCTCCTCGGTATTCATGGAATCATGTTGTCTAAGCTCTCTCGCCTTTTCATGCAAAGATGGGTATGGATGTACACTACACCACAACACCAAGATTAGCGATGGATGGTCTGATGCTAAAAGCGGTTACATCGACAGATAATTTGATGCTAAAAAGTTATAGCGACAGACTTCTGCAGACGGTGTAAGTCATGTCGCTAAAAATCTTTAGCGACAGATAGTTCGTTGTCCTGAATTTTTTTAACGATAGATAGTCTGCTGCTACTCTTTAGCAATAGATAGCCTGCCAATACTCTATAGCGACAAACAATTTGAAGTTACAAATGTTTTTAGCGATTGATGGTTTGACGAGATCATTTAAATGCATTTAAAAAAAATAAAAGGCCATTTGGTTGCAAATTAATACAAAAGTAACACCACATGTTTCTCATACAAATAGATTCATTCATAACCAAGTCCAAACACTCACTAAGACATACATATATGGTCAGCCATTATAAACATGAATCAATGATTCATCAATGATAAATCTACAGTATCAGCTACCTGTATCCACAAATGAGATCAACTAGTACCTAAATCAGCTTTGAGTGGCAAGTCATCCACAAACTTGCTACCTAGCACCCTAGCAGCCCCTGAAACCAAAACTAACATGCAATCAGCAACATATTAACATAGATCCATGATCAGGTAAAGTTACTATGCTTCAGTACGATGTATTATTACAAAAATAGGAATCACTCCATTTTAGATGCATATAAACACTACTTTCAAAAGAAGCAAAGTTACATGCCTGTAAAAATTATAAACCTGCACAATCATCAAGTCTATACTCTTTCACTATAGGATATAAATATTATTGATTTCGTCTAAGTAGTTGACTAGATGAAAAGCAAGGATGGCTTGTCATTTCTCTTGCTACTCAAAGATTTAGAACCTGAAACACATGGTTGAGCTGTTGCTGAACTGAAACAAGCCAAGACCAAGTTGCCGAACAAAGCGAGATGAGCTGCTGCTATTTCAATTGATTTACTGTAGTGCAATAACAGAATGATAAATATAACTCGGTTACAAATTGCAACTTTCAACTTACAATGAGAGAATGAGATGACATAGTTTCACAAATATAATTCACATATTTAGTTTGCTCGAACACTAAAACTTTCAAACCTTACTATTTGCTACTTATCGATTTATACTAGGTCTGTTTATGCAGATGAAAATGTATAGGTACAATTCATAATTTGCTCAATTAATTAGTAACATTCAAAGGATTAACCTGGCAATAATTTTAAAATCTGGGTTGCTTGTAAAAACCAAGTATTGCATAGATGAATAAATATAATGTAAACAGATCGGCGGAAAGCCAACATTTTTTTGAAGAAAATGTACAGTATAGAATCAATGTGAAAAAATGAGTTGTTGGTCAAATAGCAAACAGCGTACCAAGTACTTACCCTAACATGCAATCCAGTAACATGTTAACATAGATCCATGATCAGGTAAAGTTACTATGCTTCATTTTTTGTTAAATTAATTAGATCTTAAATAATGTGTATGTAGATTGGTACTTAGAGAAAAATTGAAGGCCTCATATTGGGACTTGGTGAAGCTTTCTTATGTGCCGAGCAAGTCAAATCATGTAGTAAATAGATGCTTCAATGAAACCTAACTAGTCAATTAACACTTGTGCAACTCAAGCTAATGTTGCCTATAAACTGTACATATGTCACCAGCTCCTATCTCAAGTTTCTTATCACAGCTCCTATCTCAAGTTTCCAGGAAGCTTTTTTCTCACTGAAAAATATGCAATTGCAGCCCATGTAAAGGAAAACAACATAGGATCTATTGCAACAGTGTGTATCACATAGTCTATATATCACAGAATAGTTTATATATCATCTAGCAATAACATGCGTACTACAGACCTCCCAAAAAAAGATGTCTCCACCTATCGGGTTCATAAACCCAAGGTCCCTTGCGGATTGGCTTTCCAACAAAGGCTCAGCCCAAGCAGACAACGCGCAACTCATGGGCCGACCCAAGTACCTAAACGACAGGCCAGAGGAGCGATCCAATCTCCGACCGAAAGGCCTGGCCGAGGAGGAATGGCACCCGCTTCCAACTCCGGCCCGCCTCTATGACCGGAGCGCTCGCTTCGGTCTCCAGCCCACCTCCAGACGGCCTTTCCGACCGGAAGGCCTGGCCAGACACCGCTTTCGACTCCGACCCGTGTCTCCGACCGGGGATGCGCCAAACCCCAACTCACTGCTCTTCTCCGACTGGCGCGATCAGAGCCGACTGGGACCAACCGACCGGGGACGCCTGCTCGGTAAGGACCAGAAAACAGATGGAGAAAGTAAGGCAGGACGCACAAGTCAAACCGCAGTACCGGGGACCGTACCCTGTACACCTATAGAAACAGTACTCTGCGACCTCCCTGGCACGACAGAACCCAAGCAGTGTTGTAGGCGCCGACATTTTCCCCTACAGTATTGTGGGCGCCATTAACTCCCATACGGTAAGGCTCCTCCACATGCCTCTGGGCATCGACAGTGTTGTGGGCGCCAGCATTTACTGTACCAGGCAAACATGGTAAAACCCCTTGCACGCCTCCAGGTATCAACAGTATGGCAGGCGCCGACGTCTGTCATACCCGAAGAAGACAACACGACCTCCCACGTGCATCTGACATACAGCAGTATTGTAGGCGCCTACCATCATTATGTACCCGTCGGCGTGGGCAACAAGGCTTAGTAGCATACGTACTCTCTCCCTCTCACTTGTAAGGCCATCCCCTTCATCAATAAAAGGGGATGCGCTCTCTCCCAACAGATTCATTGGATCGATCAATTCACTAGTCCACAACAACAGAACCTCCAGGTTCAAACCACGAGCACATGCTCAAACACTTAGCGCATAGCGGGGCTCCCGTCACTCTCGGCTCCTCTGACCAGAGTCTGACCGGACCTCCTGTACCCCCCATCTTTCTCCTTCTCGTTTGTAACCACACTGCATACTTCGAGCACCTGGGCTCAGGAATAAAGCACCGATCGACTCAAATTGGACGTAGGGCACGTTGCATGAACCAGTATAAACCCTGTGTCATTAAGTGCTAGGCCACCTCCGATCACAACGTACGATAAAACTACAAATATTTACGTGTTGGTCACTTTCTGCACCGACACCACCTCTTGCCACATCCTGCACACTGCAGACATACCCAGATCATCTTTTTGATCTGAACAAACCATAAGATCAGATGTTATACTGATGCTGCTGTTCCTTAATGAGTTAAAACTCAACCAACTAGAAGTATATGCATCAATCTACATCATAAATTTGACCTTATTACAGTTATAGTATAAAAAACTTCAGGTTCTATGAAACTCAGGTTCTATGAAAAGCATTGTTTACATGACACCTTTGATGCCTATGCCTTCTGCCATTTACCTTAAACAGAACAAGAGCAACTGCAAGCATTCTATAAAGCACATGCTACTATTGATCTAGTGCTACTGTCAACACACATGCAAGCATTCTATAAAGCTCAGTGCAAGAGAGACTAATAGACAAAAATTCATATGCATCATTCCAAGCCAGTTGCAGATGCTGCTATGCAAAACATGTATGAACAGAATCCAGCTTGCAAAAATAAATGACAAGCACTCAACAGGAAACTGCGCTGGTCTGCAGCTTACTTTTCTGAGGTTTCAAGTTCAATTCCTTGTGCAGTAAACTGCTAAGGCAGCTGTGTATGTATAGTAGTCTATGGCTCAAATATTCATGGCCTGATGTTTGTTAGTATTGTTATTAGATTGCGGCTATTTTGCTTTCAGGTGACAGTACCATGGTTCTAAACTATTGCCTAACATAATCTTTGTCCTCAGGTGTAGTTTGAGTTCATGAAGAATTACATGTTAACAATAGCATGCACAAATATGGTTTAAATTGAAGGCCATCTACCGAGAAATAGCAAGGATTATCAGCTGACCAATGAGTTCATCATTTCCTGGGTTAAAGAAATTATTTCACACAGAACACACAACAACAGTGACATGCTTGAGTTGATAGGCAGTAAATTCATGTATAGCATACAAGCTGCTATGCAATGCATGATCAATCAGGGAATTATATAAGCACGTGGAAAAGCACCTGTTGATGTCAAGGTTCAGGGAATTGAAGTGCAAAAATTTAGAATACACTCTTATTGTATCTTTTCGATGTAATGACGGTGAATTAATAAAATCCTTCCTTTATCAAAAAAATTTGCAAAGATACAAACCAAGTGTGCGTAATTAAAGAAGAAAAGTAAGTGGTTAAATGCATACCTGTACATGAAGCACTGTGAAGAACATAGATTATGCATAATAACAATCGGAAAAGGTACATATGTAGTTGCTCTAGAAAAAACAAATAAGTACATATTGTAAATGACGGCAGTTGCTGAATCGAAGTTAGAAACAATAATTAGCTAGGTGATACAGGATAGCAGCATAAGCACCAGAAAAAACACGAAGGTTCACTCCCATTACACATGTTATATCTTCAATACTATTTCTCAATTAATATCTAATTATTGACATGTATATATTCTCGTCCTATAAGAAAATATCTCGGGATTAGAACAGATCAAATATGTTCTGATTGTGAATATAAATAGCCAAATAGATTAAATTAGGGTTTCAAAGCTCAGTTTTGCACAAAAGGGAGGGAAGAGAATTAGAGAAGGACAGGTATACCTGGTGCCGTGGGTGCTCTTCACCGGCAAAGGGCTCAACGAAGACTTGCATGGCCAGAAGAGGGGCTCACCTCGGCCACCGGAAGGAGGTTGCGCTCGGAGCTGTAGATCCGTACACCAGGGCGGGGAGGGGCAGCGCCTGGGAGAGGAGGGATGGCACGTCGGGCCGAGCGCCACACGGGAAGGGTTGCGCCCTGGAGGAGCAGCGGTTGGTTGCAGAGAACGACGTTGAACTGGCAGCGAAGCTCCTTGGTGCGGCAGGAGGCAGATCTGGGGGTGGCGGGCGGCGACGGACCTAGGGCGGCGGGCGACGGCCATGGAGCTGGGGTGGCTGGCGGCGGCCTACGGGCGCCGGATGTGGAGATGGGGCGGCGGGCCTGGAGTTGCGAGACCTAGGAGTGACAAGAGTGCGGGCGTGGTCTCGGGCGGGTGCGGGCGGTGCGTTTGGGATAGGGATGGCCACCAGGTTGCTCCGCCCGCTGCTTGTGAGGGAGGCAGGATGGGATGAGAAAATAGAATTTAAGGTTTGGAGGAGACCGGCAGTACTGTTTTTGAGCAGGTGAGGGATGGCGTAGATCGTCCGATCCGATCGGATGGCCAGGGGATGTCCAGTGGCCTAGCAGGCCGTCCAGGCCAACGGGAGATTGGTCAGCCCAGCAAAAAATAAAATGTTTTGCTTTAATTTAAATAAATTCATTTAAATGATGAAATGACCATTAAACAATAATACAAATAGTAAAAACACCATGAATTGATAGAGCATGATTTTATAAACTTTTAGGAAAAAGAATCATCATATTTGAAGTATGTTTAATTTCATCTTTTTTTTCTTTCAATTTTTTTCCTTATCTGCCAGCTGATCCTTAAAAAACCATAACTTTTACATATAAACTCGAACAAAGAAAAAAAATTATATATATATTGTGTAGAAAAAAGAGATCTACAACTTTATAATTTCTGACTTCTTCATTTGACATTATTACGGTAAGTAAAAAATGATATAGTGCTCAGATCTATATTTGTAGGTCCCTAAATTATAACATTATATTAAATTTTAGGTATCGAAATGGTCTCAAATGGAAATGTTGTCAACAACCTGTCACCATTGGTGAGCCCCACGACCTCACCACCATCAGCCTCCCCGTCTGCACCACCTGTCATCCCGACATCATGATTTGGGTGGGCGCCATTTGAGAGGGAGCTGGCGGCGGGCGTGATTCGGGAGAGGGAGAGGGCGGCGGGCGGGATGACTTCACTGGATTTGGGATTTAGGATCTGGGGGCTAGGGTTTCACGGTACACGTGGGCTGGCTAAAATATGCGCGCGAGGTCGATGTAAGCTGGGCGCGGGAGCTCAATGTAAGTGGCGCGCTCGAGCTAGGTGGGGCCCACTTATTTTTTTAGCATCAGACAGATGGACGGTATACATATGTTTAGCGATAGACGGTTCAACGCTAAATATGAATACCTATAGCGACAGACACTAAATCGTTAGGAAGAATAGTCATTTTGGTCCTTCAACTATTACTCGAGACTCAGTTTCGTCCCTGAACTTTCAAAACGGCCGTTTTAGTCCTCAAACTCTACTTTTAGACTCAATTTTATCATAGAATTATGGAGATGATCGTTTTAGTGCTCAAACTTTACATTTTGGGATCAATTTCATTTATAAACTATCAAAGTGTATTTTGTTCTTTAAACTTTTATTTTCAACTCAACTTTGTTCACGTTTCACGTGGAGCGTCAATTTATTGCACTGGTTAGCTCCAAAACCACCAAATGTTGGAGATAGAAAAATAATATTCATCCAAAAACTCTTTCGTGGCCATTAATAATTCCAAGCGGTTATTTTTAACGTTACCTTATAATAGTACTATTTATATATATCCGACTAAATGATATTTGTCGGAGCAATTACAGTTACATCGAACACTACTTATTCTTTAACAATACATGGATATATTGAAAACAATAGAAGATCTATAATTTTGATAATTTATGGATGAAATTGTGCCTAAAATATAAAGTTTTCTTTTTTGAATAGACAAAATTGAGTTGAAAATAAAAGTTAAATGCACTTTGATAATTTATGGATGAAATTGAGCCCAAACTGTAAAATTTGAGGACTGAAATGAATATCTTCATAATTGTAGAATAAAATTGAGCCTAAAACTAAAATTTGAGGACATAAATGGTCGTTTTGAAAGTTTAAGGATGAAATTGAACCTCGAGTAATAGTTGAGGGATCGAAATGGCTATTGTGCCAAATCGTTAAATGAGGATTTAGCGTCAAATGATCTCTGAGTTATCTTTAACGTTAGATCATCCATCGCCAAATATAATTTTTAACGTTAGATGTCTGACGGTGAAACGGTGTTGTGGTGTAGTGGTATTTATAGTGTTCAATCAGCTCTTAGAGTGTTAGCAAGACACACCAAGTGACACGACTCTTAATGGCCATCGATCAGAACAGCATGATAGATTGGTTTCCTTGGGACAACTCATCATCAGAGGTCCCCCTAGCCAGCAGCAGCAGCAACTAGCAGTAAATGCAAGAGGGAGGACACATGTATGTACACCTGTTGTAAATGTAGGGAAAACCATGGATTGGGCGTGGATTCACCTGCAGTAAACGGTCGGAAATACGTTTGCCTGCATGATCGGAGACCATGCATCAACTGGGCATATGGACACACGACACAAACTTGCCTGCATGCATGGATAACTGGATATGGTTGCAGTACGTAGCCTGGTCCAAAACAAGGTAGACATGTTGGAGAGACTTGGAGCTGGTGGCCGGTCGTCGATGCATGTTCTGTTCCATACATTTGTGGTCGTTTCTCTTATGAACAACGTCACCCCCCTCCCCTTCCCACCATAAGACCCCTCACCGGCCAGAATTAAGAGAGAGACATGAGAACAGAGGCAGAACAGATGCCGCTTGCATGTGGGCTTGCATGCAATGCACTGCAGTCAGATCCAACCGGGGTAGTGCATGGTAGTCCCCGCTCTCAGTTTCATGATTTTCACTCACGCTGCCCCGGACGGCCCTTTCCCTTTGAGGCTGATGCTGTCCAAGTTAGCAGTAGTATCCGCTCAGTCCCAGTAACTGCATGCGTGCTTCACGCCTTGACCGCGCTGCAATGCCGTATGGTCACCACTGCAAGTCTGCAAGCTGAAAAAAGGAGAGAAGGCCGGTGGTCCGGCCGGTGCTTAGGGAGGAGGAGGATGGATCACGATCATGGATGGAGGAGGCAAGGCTGAAGGCAACTAGCTAGCTCTGGTCTGGGGACAGAACAGACACTGGCCACTAGCGTGTAGCAAGCTAACAGACGAGCAGGGACAGTGAATGGATGAAAGGTGGGACAAAGGCCATTAAGTTCGTGCGCGGCAGCGAGCTGTGCTGCTGCTGCCTGCATCTGCGTGCCGCAGCAGGCCAGCAGCTGCAACGGAAATGCGTGCATGCATGCAGGCGTCAGGCGGCAGGCGCAGGCTGGCGGATGGCTAGCTCCCAGTGCAAAGCCCCCCAACCCAACCCAACCCCATCATGGATAGATCCAGGCCGGCCGCCGGCGCCGAGATGA
The DNA here is from genome assembly GCA_904845875.1 of Miscanthus lutarioriparius. Lineage (NCBI taxonomy): Eukaryota > Viridiplantae > Streptophyta > Magnoliopsida > Poales > Poaceae > Miscanthus > Miscanthus lutarioriparius. The sequence goes on along the minus strand of CAJGYO010000006.1, from coordinate 26,437,183 downwards.
CGATCGAACATGCATGAGCCGCAGTAGATGGATCGATGGAGGCAGATTGGCGGGTCCAGCGACTCATGCATGCATCGCCAGCGGCAGCGTCAGCGTGGTATTATAATATGCACGGTCCGTCCACACCATGAGGGACTGACACCGTGTGGCCTGCGCCGGCCTGTCTATCTATTCAGATTCTGTGATGCATGCTGCATGCATTCGTGGATTGGATCTTGCAATATGCCATGGATTGGATCCTTTTGGCCGTTGCGCTTGCGCGCATGCATATGCTATGCCGCCTCTGACTGCGTCTGGCCAGTGCCCAGCTATGAGAGTACTCCGTATGTGTGTGACACAGCTTGCAGATTACTCACTCCGTCCACGAAAAAATGCAATTATAGAATCTGTGCCGGTCAAGTTTAACCAAGTGTATAGTAAATATTATTGTCATTTATGTCTCCAAATAAATTTATTATGAAAATATATTCTAATAATACTAATTTTATATCATTAATGCTAATATTTTTATATAATCTTAGTCAAAGTACTTGATTTCTCGAAAAACGAAAATTGTATTCTCCAGCTCGAGTCGATGGCGGCTTCCCTTGCTGAGTTCGGCGATCCCATCGGCGATCGGCAGATGGTGCTCACGCTCCTTTGCGGCCTCGGCGGCAAGTTTCGCCACATGGTGTCCATCCTCAAGATGCACAGGCCGTTCCCCACATTCGCGGAGGCACGAACGCACCTACTGTTGGAGGAGCTGGAAATCGACGACGCCCTCCTCCTCCCGCCATCCGCTTTTTGCCGCCGCAACGCCGCGACTTGCAGCTCCGGGCTCCAGCACCTCCACGTCCGGGCGCCTCCAAAGACATGCCCGCGCGTAAACGACCAACGCACGGCGGCGTCGTCGCGCTGGCGGTGGACGAACGGCCAGCAGCAGGGCTAATCGGCGCCCCTGGTGGCGCCCCCCGCTGGACAGGAGGTGCACCCCCGGCATGCATCCGTCCTTCGCGCACCCATGGCCGGCATTGACGGTTGTGGCTATATGACCACCTCGGCGCCACCACCGCCGCCGCCGGCGTTTAGCACCGTTCCACAAGACAATAAGCCGGCTCCAAAGCAGCTTCGGCGGTGCACCCAGCGCCTATGGCGGCTTCTATGGCGCTCCATCCCCTCCGACGGCACGACGCTTACGGGGAGCTACACCCTGTGTTTCAGCGCCCGCATCGGCGTACCAAGCGGCGCCTGAACCCCACTCACGGTGGTGCATGGCATCAGGACGCCTTGCACACTCCTTCAACACCATGACGCTCAACCCGCCGAACGCTACTTTCGAGTGGTACGCCGACTCCGGTGCAGGTTCGCACATGACCTCGACGCTGGTAAACTCTCCACCTTTTCCTCGCCCACTTCATTCACTCCTTCATCTATCATTGTGGGAAACGGTGCCTTGCTTCCTGTCACAGCCACTGGATCACATAACTTTTATTTGCCGCATCGCAATCTTGTTCTTAATGATGTGTTAGTGTCTCCCAACATTATTAAGAATTTGATTTCCATTCGCCGTTTCACCACCGATAATAATTGTTCCATTGAATTTGATCCTTTTGGCCTTTCTGTGAAGGATTTGCAAACCAAGAACGTGATCGCCAGGTGCAATAGCTCTGGCGACCTCTACCCGTTCTATCCACTCACCACCAGCACCTCCGCGTTCATCGCTGCACCTACTTCACTTTGGCATCGTCGTCTCGGGCATCTTGGGCGTGAACCTTTGTCCAAACTCATTAGTTCCAGTATTATTTCTTGTCATAAAGATGATCTCCACCATATATGTCATGCTTGCCAGCTTGGTCGTCATACCCGGCTGCCATTTGGATCATCTAGTTCTAGAGCTCTTCATAATTTTGATTTAATACACTGTGATCTTTGGACATCTCCTATTGTTAGTGTGTCGGGATACAAATATTATCTTGTTATTCTTGATGATTGTTCGCACTACATTTGGACTTTTCCGCTCCGCCTCAAATCCGAGACGTTTTCCACACTTTCAAATTTTTCCGCTCACATTCGCACGCAATTTGGCACCACCATCAAGAGCGTCTAGTGCGATAACGGTCGTGAATTTGATAATTCTCAGGCCCGCACGTTCTTCCTCTCCCACGGTGTTGCACTCCGCATATCGTGTCCATATACTTCTCAACAAAACGGTAGAGCAGAACGTTCCCTTCGCACCATAAATAATATTTTACGTTCTCTCTTGTTCCAGGCGAGTCTCCCTCCGGTCTACTGGGTCGAAGCCCTTCACACTGCGACATACCTTGTGAACCGGCTCCCCACTAAAACCCTCGCCTTCTCGACACCATACACCTCCCTCTACTCTACTAGAAAACAGACCTTTCACCCACTTCAATTTTAGCCTTTAGTCTCGATATTTTTTGTGTTCGGGACTAAAGGACTTTTAGTCCCGGTTCGTAATACCAACTGGGACTAAAAGTCATCTTTAGTCCCGGTTGGTGTCACCAACCCGGAGTAAAAGTTCACCAACTTTTAGTCCCGGTTGGTAACACCAACCGGGACTAAAGGGTGACCTTTTAGTCCCGGTTGGTGTCTTCAACCAGGACTAAAGGTCTTTTACCCGGGACTAAAGGTCTCCCACGAGTCTATTCAAAAGGAGAGCGCACATGACTCTGTCACAAGTGGTGTGCAGTTGAGTTGGTAATGTACCTACGCACGAGGAGAAAGGTGTTGGGTTCGAATCTCACGTAGAGCAAGCGAGGCCTCGAGGATTTCCTTTATTTTTTTCTTCCGTGGGTGACCTTTAGTCCCGGTTCCCAGACCCGAGACTAAAGGTCCACACCTTTAGTCCCGGGAATTTAGTCCCGGTTGGAAAAACCGGGATTAAAGGGCCTTCCCAACCGGGACTAAAACCCGTTTCTCTAGTAGTCTTCGAGTTTTTTGGTGCGCCTGCTATCCCAATATGTCCTCCACAGCACCCCATAAACTCGCTCCCCGCTTATCCCTATGCGTCTTCCTTGGCTATTCCTCGGAACACAAAGGCTATCGGTGTCTCGAGCTCCGGTCGAATCGCATCATTATTTCTAGACATGTCTTTTTTTATGAGTCCTCTTTCCCCTTCTCCGACATGTCTACCACACCAATGGCCCCTTCTGCCTTGGATTTTTTAATTGATGAGCATGATCTTACCACCTCGGTTCCAGCAACCCGTTTCGTTCATGCAGGTACTACTCCATCGGCTCCTCATACTGTGCATGGTACTGTACCCGTGCATGGCACTGTAGCAGCGCCTGAGCTCTCCCAGGGGTCACCGGACCTTGGCGCTGCTGCCCAGACTGCTACTAGCAGCGCCTCCTCCACGCCCGTACATCCTGGTGCTGCTGCCCCTGTGTACACCGCGTGCAGGTTGTTGCCAGTAGCACCGCTCCCATGGCGCCATCCACTACAGCCGGTACAGCTACGTCCGCCCCAGCCGGTGCTGCTGCCCCCGTGTCTTCCGTGCGGGCAACTGCCAGCAGCACCACGGCCACCGGTCGTACGGCGGCCACGAGGCTGGTCTCCATCACCCCCGTCGACAATGCGCATCCCATGCGCACGCGCGGCAAGGCCGGCATCGCACAGCCCGTGGATCGCCTCAACCTCCACGCTGTGCCCATGTCGCCACTGCCCAGCTCTGTCCGTGGTGCTCTGTCCGATCCAAATTGGCGCTCCGGTATGCAAGCTGAGTACGACACCTGGAGTCTTGTGCCATGGCCTCCCGGTGTTAACATGGTCACCGGCAAGTGGGTTTTTCATCACAAACTACTTGCAGATGGTTCTTTGGATCGCTACAAGGCCCGCTGGGTCCTCCGGAGTTTCACACAGCGGGCTGGTATTGATTATGATGAGACGTTCAGCCTGGTGGTCAAGCCTGCGACAGTCCGAGTGGTTGTTTCTCTAGCTCTCTCTCAGGACTGGCCCATTCACCAGTTGGATGTGAAAAATGCGTTCTTGCATGGTACCCTCACAGAGACAGTGTACTGCATTCAGCCCACAGGTTTTGTGGATTCTTCTTGTCCTGATTTCGTCTGTCGGCTCAACAAGTCTCTATATGGTCTGAAGCAGGCTCCGCATGCTTGGCATCATTGGTTTGCCTCTCATCTTATTTCATTTGGATTTGTTGAAGCAAAGTCAGACACCTCACTCTTTATATATCGACGAGGGACAGACACACCTTTGTTGTTGCTCTATGTGGATGACATTGTTCTCACTGCTTCCTCTGCCAGTCTTTTGAAGCAGATTATTGGAGCTCTCCAGCGTGAGTTTGCTATGACCGATATGGGTCCGCTTCACCATTTTCTGGGCATTTTAGTGATACGCTCTGCCAGTGGTTTATTTCTTTCTCAGCGACAATACTCTCAGGACATTTTGGAGCGAGTCGGGATGAGTGAGTGCAAGCCTTGCAGCACCCCTGTTGATGTGCACTCCAAATTATCCGCAGATGGACCTCCTGTCGCTGACTCCACACAGTACCGCAGTCTCGCTGGTGCCCTGCAGTATCTGACATTTACCCGTCCGGATATTGCTTTTGCTGTTCAGCAAGTGTGCCTCTTCATGCATGACCCCAGGGAGCCCCACCTCGCGGCTCTCAAACGGATTCTACGGTACCTACGAGGCACTCTTTCACTTGGTTTGACTATGCGCCGCTCGTCACCTACAGAGCTCATCGTGTACACGGATGCAGACTGGGCTGGATGCTCGGATACCCGTCGCTCCACCTCTGGCTACGCAGTGTTCCTAGGTGACAATCTGGTGTCCTGGTCCTCCAAGCGTCAGCACACGGTCTCACGATCCAGCGCTGAGGCCGAGTACCGTGCTATGGCGAATGGCGTAGCTGAAGCCACCTGGCTGCGACAGCTACTGTTCGAGCTTCACCGCCCTCCTCGCCGAGCCACTTTGGTCTATTGTGATAACGTCAGTGCAGTATATCTCTCCAGCAATCCAGTGCAGCATCAGCGAACGAAACATGTAGAGATCGATCTCCATTTTGTTCGAGAGAAAGTTGCACTCGATCATGCTCGGGTCCTTCATGTTCCCACGACATCACAGTACGCTGACGTCTTCACCAAGGGTCTTCCTACCTCGATGTTCCAGGAGTTCCGGTCCAGTCTGACCATTAGCAATGCCCCTGATTAGACTGCGGGGGAGTGTTAGACTAATGTAATTATGCCTATAATTGTGGATGTAATCACGCCAATTGTGGTAGGCTTGCATGCCATCCAAGCGTGTATATATGTACTCCTGTACTCATACTTGGAATACAAATCAATCATTCCCACAATTACACTTTCATAAAACACCAAACTACCTAAGGAGCATCACATTCAGATTCGATGGGGAGCTGACGATAATCACTTCTCCATTTAGATTACGAGCCGGGAGCTAAAAAAACCCCGCTCTCTATCGCTTCTCACTACTCCCCATTCAATCACCACTAGAACCACTTCAGAATTGATTCTCACTAGCTCCACAATTTGCTCCCCCATCAGAATCAGACCACCGGAGAATCAAGAAGTGAAGCTCAAGAATTAGGAAAGAGAACTCTACCAAACTTGCCCTTAATACTACTGTGCTTAAGAGTTATTGCAGCTGCAGCAAGCAGATCTTAACTTCTAGTAGTACAACAAAGAAGAAAGTATTGATTTGACTCAAAAGAAGATTGAATTGGATATGCATGCATGATGATATTTTGCACCAAATTCTACCGAGGATTTGAAACCCTAGTTGCTGCAGCATCTCACCTGGCTGCTCCATTCTGGTAGCCACCGGCCCACAGGGCACAGCCAACCATGTTGACATCCTTCTCGACGTTGATGCCAATGTATGGCATGGGGGAAGTCATTGATGGAGTCATTTCGGTGCCCGTGGAAATTTTGTACCAACTACCATAGTACTGTATTACTAGTGCAGATCAACATGAGTTCGCCGAGTGAGTCTAATGTGCAGTGAGGAACATGAGTTTGTTGAGTGAGCCGAATGTGCAGTTCGTCACTGTAGCGAGTCACTGGCATAACCAGGCCCACATGCCAATGACTCAACTACAGAGAGGTATACCACAGAGGAACTGGTTGCGAGTTCGCTATTGTCATCCACTTGTCAGTCAAGTTTGTGTTCATAAGTTGGAGGATCAATAAAGTTTATGCGTAACAATCAAATCATAGAGAACTTTAATCGTTTATGAATTTGTGACCTATAATATGAATGCGCAGGTGTATCTCGTATTTCCTCCGTCCCAGAATACTACGCTCATTTAGCTTGTCAGATATGACTGAAAGTATTATTGACTGATTTATTATAAGAGAAAAATATTATTAGTTGACTAAAAGAATACGACTTATAAACAAAGCAATGCTATAAACAAAGCAATGCTTCAGCCTAAAACGTAGGCCCCACACTATTCCATCAATCATCTGTCGCCCATCACTTTACGTCCACAAGCCTGAATGTTAATAGAAAAATGAAAAAGTCTCGTGTTGGATGCTGGAGCCGTGAAGGAGCTGTGGCCTGCAACGGAAGCAGAACAATAAATGTGCATGTCATTTCAAATAATCAACGGCTGTGATGATTGTTTTATAGGGATATAAGAGTCTTTTACCTTTAACCTTGGTAACTGGTTCTAGTCCTTCAAGCATTCTGGAAGGAGGGAGTACGTCATCAGTCATCACGACCAAAATCAGCGGCATATAGCAACATACTACTCACTAACCTCCTTTTGCAGGCATAGCAACCGCCGGCGCAACCGCCGGCACCAGAGAAAAATATCCGTAGTTGATTGAAAAGTACGGGCTTATAAGGTAAGTGGACAAGACGAGAGAATATAGCTTCAGGCAAGGATAAGCCCACTTAGGACCTGTTTAGATGAGCTAATAATTAGCTGGTTAAAATTAGCTTGAATTTGCACCATTGCCCAGATAATAGGCTAATGTCTAAAATGTGTGTCGATAAAAAAATTGCCGTGCAATTAGCGCCTCTTTGTAGCCATCCAAACTGGTCTTTCTTTTTTTGAGAAAAAAAAAAGACAAGCCGAGTTGCCTAGATCCATCGACTCGACCATGATAAGGTCCAACCAAGAGATCACATGCAAACACTCCAGAGGTATCATATAATCATATCGATGTACGTGTAACCCCAGCGCGTACCGCTCCATCCATGAGACCATACACACGAGCACGTCATATAATTGACTTCCCAATTCCCATGCCAAGACTCGCTACATACAGGCATGAGATCTCAAGCCATGCACATAATGTTCTAATCGTACAAAAAGTACAAACGGAAGTACTTTTTGCTCTTTTGTCAAATCAGCACAAGTTACTGACTAATTGGAGATGATATGCACATTGGAATAGAAACCTTAAGTTTTCCATTACACAGTAACATTGGTATCAGGTAGACAGTTTTAGAATACAAGTTACAAGATATGTGCATCCCGTGAGCTCCACAAGTGCCATATTATTGCCACCATCATCTTTTACAACCAGAAAACTTCCACTTGGAACAAAAGAAAAAGGGACATTTCATAGCTGGAATGAAAATAGTGCAGCTTCTGATGGAGTCCAAGAAAAGGATGCCTGACAAATTAACGAGCATCAAATCAGCAAGCTTTCCTGCAATGTAACCACATCCATGGGGGGCAATAATTAGATATGACTTCCACTTCAAGTCTGGAGCTAGTTATAGTTGAAGGCCCAAATCTAAAATGACGAGCATTGAAAAAATCACAATATATTGCATGAAAGCAAATGAGATAATGCAGTGGCATGAAAAGCATGGCAAACGCCAGAGACCCGAACATTTTGAAAGTGAGGCAGCAACAAAATCACCAAACAACAGACATAAACATAAAGGCAAAATGCAAACCCACCCATATGTTACTTGGATTTTGAGATACCAACGCATAAAAAAATTTATTGTAAATGCCCACCCCAGTACTCTACTCCGTTCAAAACCACCCCACTACACATGGAGCCACTACAAGTCATGCACCAAGTCAAGTTTGTTCCAATACTTGGATTAGGCTTACTTATGATATTGCGGCGGAGAAATTTTGCATATAGCAAAAAATCAGTTTGGCCAAGCTTAAGTTTTTCATTTGTGATTCATTTGGTCCAAGTTCTAAAAAATGTTAGGTTTGTACTTTTATAAGTATTCAACTTTCATAGATTCTACATTAATGGCTCCATGTTGAGGATTCGGCATAGAGCATGTGTGGTGGGCTGATTTTTGCAGCAAAACATAGAGGTGGTGGTGGGATCCCAAAACCAAAGTGACTTATGGGGTGTGTTTTTTTTGTAAAATAATCTGTTAGCTAATGTGAAATGTACAATTTCCAAGCAGAGTGAAACACGGCTATCCACCTAAGCTTCATTGATCTCACTAAACAGCATAAATTCAGTAGCCTCCCTGCAAGCAGCAGGATTCCAGATGGGAGGATTGTGTAAAGTTCATATCCCATTTTTGTCATGCCCGCTTCTTGTGCCCACAATCTGCATGGATTCCAAATCCACTTTATCCCATTCCAGTTTACTTAATTTGAAAGATAAATTGCTAAAGTTCTAACATTTGAAACCTGTTATCTAGCTTGTGTATATTAACCAGTCTCAAATCTCAAACACAAATATAAGTCACAATAATAGAGTTTCTCAGAGAATGACACAGTAAAGTGAAACATTTATGAACAAAATGCCTACTCTATAGTGAAATCCTACACCTGCAGAAATTACATTTTAAGCATTAACCAACTGACATAAAGTCATCACCTAGGCGTCCAGTAGAGTTTCGAGGTTGGGCATCGGCCTCGCCACGACCAATCGGGGTATGGCCTCCGCCTTGCAACAAAAGCCATCGCCTAGGCACAATTTGGTATTGTTTAAGGCACAAGCGGCCTGATGCGGACGCTGCACGAGCTTGGGCGCAGGGGATTAGGTGCGGGCACGAGAGAGGAGCTGCGCACACGAAAAAATGGGCGCAGCCATGGGAGATTTGCGTGCAAAGGAGACCAACTGGAGTCGCACGCCCACAGGTTCCACAAGGCCATAACCCATCTTCTCTCCACACGCCAATTGACAGGGACGGGGAAACGGAAGAGGGCGCACACCTGGTTCTTGGCGGTGCGCCACTAGAATCTTGCCGCTCCACCTCTTCTGCTCCATCTTAACGCCTCTCTCTGACAATTCAAGCCTCCCTTCCTCTACCCCACTGATTTGCGACCCTGATTGGTGCCTCCTCTGGTCCTCCCTCTTCTCTGCTGATTGATTCATGGCTCCTTCCCCTTCTCTGCTGGTTCCCGTCTTCTTCAGCCCAGAGTCACAAGGTCGCGAGACAGGTACGTATGCATCTCTTCCTCTTGCTTGGGCTTCCCTCCTCTTGGATGTGCGCCTCTGCTCTTTACTTGGATATGCTCTGCTGTCTGCAGTCTGCACTGCTGCTTTTGTTTCTGGGTGGATGTAAACTGCTCTGCCTTCATGTGTTTGACTGCTAGGTGCTCAGAGCTTGTGATTGTGGTCTGTTTTGCACTAGTAGCACTACTCATTAAGTTATATTATGTCATTAGAGACTAATCTATTGCTATTGAGAGATTTCAGATTTGCTATTTTGTACTTTGTGTTGGGCGCTGGCACTATAGTAGCACTACTTATTATGGTATTATGCTAAGAATTGGCAATATTAAGGTATGATTTGCTTCTGAATTTTAATGGCATTATATATTAAGATGTCTGTATGGCGTTGCCTCACCGCGCGCCCTAAACGCCTAGTGTACTCAAATGGGCAGGTTGCCGCGGCTTGACTTACCGCCTTAATAAACATGGACATATACCAAATCGCAAACAATAACACAGAAACATCCCTCCATGAGACAATAATGCAGACTATAAAGATATGATCATCTAATTACTAATGCCTTGGGTATCAGACCTTTAAATGCTTTCTATAAAAGCAGGGTATTACCTCTGTCAAAGAAAAATACTACTGCCTTCGTCATGTCAAATTATGTGGTGTGTTTGATTCTGATGAAATGATACCTTGTCTTACATTGCAAGCCTACTCAATTAGCTAATGCACGTAACATACACGACATAGGCATCAAGCACAGTCAAATTCAACCATGTCCGGATAACTGCTTCAAGTTTTGTGGCAAGCCAGCAATACCTCGTTTTTCAGCCCGAATATATCAAATCGCAAAGTATGAAACCCTAGCTGCGACCTCAGATCTAAGAGGAGACACCACATCTCACCTGAGTCAATTCTGGTAGCCACCGCCGACCGTGTTGTCGTCCTCCTCGACGGTGGTGTTGACGTATGGCACGGGGAAGTCCTTGGTGGGGTCGAACTGCTTGGTGGCCATGTAGCGCTCGAGTTCGGGCTTGCGGAGCAGGGTGCGCCGCACGGGCGGGCGGTTCCGGCGGCGGTCGCGGGTGAAGTACTTGATGTCGTAGACTGTCTCTGGATCGGATGTGGGCACGATGGCCTTGTCGCGGTCGTCGCGCACGGTGGCCGGGCACTTGACGCGGTACTCGAGCGCGTCAGGCAGCGCGCTGCGGTACTCGGGCGAGGCGCAGGGGCCCGTGATCTCCCACGGCTTCTTGAGGAACCTGCGGAGCCCCTGGAGCAGCGATTTGCCAGCGCCGGCGGCCGACGAGGCGGCGGAGGCCATCGTGGTCGGTGCGGTGGTGGGATCGACGAAGAGGGGAGAGGGATGGGGAGATCGGCCGATACAGCGAGACGAGACAAGACAAGACGCTGGAAATGGCGATGGGCTCGGGTTTCTGCTGGACGGGCGATGGGCTCGGGTTTCTGTTGGGCGAGAACGTGGGCCGCACCAAACGGCAAAAGCTACGCGACCATTGCCGGGTCGGGGCGTGTCGAGCTGGCCCAGCCCATGCCGATCAAATTCCAGCAGAAAGGCAGGCCGGCGCGGGAGCCCAGGAGCCGTCCCCACGCTCGGCAGCGATATACTCCGTAGAGTATTTATTCCCAGAATATTCCGTCAACGGCGCCGGAAACGTCTAAACGCACGCGTCTACTCCACCTTCGAGGAGTGGCAGACGGGTGGGCCCTATCGGAGCAGCGTGATGTTGTAGCCAGGGTAGGGTGGTTGTAGCTCGTAACCGTACGGCAATCGCATTGATTGGGGCGGCCATTGATTTGGTTGGATTGTGTCTTCCGTTCCGTCAAGGGAACGATGATGAAGAATCGATGGCGTGACCGAAAGAAAAAGCGGGGTTGTGGGAGCGAGGAGAGAGCAGAGGCGCTCAGCACGGAGCCACGGAGCGAGGTGCCGCGCACCGTTTCGTCTTCTGCCCCGCTGAAACCGGAGCATAGCAAGCTCGCTCGCTCGCTCCCATATACAGTGGGGAGACGGGAGGGGGACTCCAGGAGAGTGGAGCAAGAAGAGCGTGGGCGATAGGGGTAAAGACCGAGGGAGCACCGCTGCACCATGCGCCCTTCTCTCTGTAAGTGACCCTCTTCCCCTCGATTCGTCGGCCATCCTGATTTCTGAATGCTCGCTCGGCGCAGTGCCCACCGATCTGATAAACCTAGCGTGTGTATGCAAATTTCAGCAGTTCATTCCGCGTGCTTGTTTTTATCCTTGCGCGATCGCCTTATAATTGTAAGGCGTGGGTTGCATCTGCATTTGCGCTGAGCTAACTGTGGAATGGCCATTTTGTGAATGATCTGGCATGGTTTTTGTTGGTTCGTGATACCGAATAAGGCAGTGAAGGGTACTTTTGCAGGGTGCGAGTGTGATGTGGAATGAGCTTGCTCTGAATTGCCTATCTGTTGCTATTCCGGTCTGTATCTGGTATGCCTTTCTGAGGTGGATATGTCTGGATGAATGGGTAAAGCGTGAATTTAGCACCTTCTAGGTTGTTTAATAACGAAATTGCTGGGTTGGTTGTGCTAATTAGATAATGATACTACCTAGTTTCACACTACTGATGAACATATACTCTGATGTGTTCAGACTTGTTCAGTTGTTCTGATTTCATATTCTGCCTATGTAGAAATCCTAGATGAGTTGGCATGTTCCATTTTGAATCAATACTCCAACGATATTTGAAGACTTGATCTTGAGAGTTGTAACTTGTGACCCCTAGTAAACTGTGGATGGAGGAGCATGACAGATACAAAAAGAAAGAAAACTCCAAAATTAATGGAGGGGAGAGGATTTTCTTTCTTTCTTTTTGAACTGCAAAGGAATCTGACATTGACTAAGGTTCCAAAGCACAAACATGCGTATCCTTACATCCACGTGCAGAAGAAGTACAAAACAAAGGCAGTGGCAGCTAGATTTATTCTTTCTTCTGTATTTTATATCGTGGTTCTCTCCATATAATTGACATTCTTGCATATTCTATCCATGTTTCTGCAACATGAATATCTTAAAAGATCTCCATGATAGAATCTTATGTGCACTTGATGCCACATTTGTCTTAATGTATCTTCATTTGACAGCCTTGATCATATGTTCTAGGGTGGAAATCCTACAAAAAAAAAAAACTAACCCCAAGCCATGGAGATGGCATGTAATCGGGCTGTTTTAATTATTAATACAATGGCATGCAGTTCTACTGCATGTTTGAGAAAAGAAATTGACATCCCTGATGCAATGCGTATTTGAACCATGACTAATGTTTCTGGATTGCATATGGCCTTAATCTATGTTGTAGCTAATAGTATACTTATCTCTAATTTATCTGCATCGATGTCCCTGGCAGATTGTGCACCTCTTTTTCTTCTGCTACTATTACATTTGGCATTTGCTAGGCCTCTCTTTCCTCTACCGAGTAAGACGAAGAATGAAGAGAAGAAACCCATACAGACGTTTCGACCATATAACATTGCTCATCGTGGCTCAAATGGGGAAATTCCCGAGGAAACAGCTGCTGCATACCTGGTACTGCTCAGAAAATTGCGAGCACTATTGATCTGTAGCAGAATTCTATATTTCTATCTTGCCAAGGGAATAAGATGTTTTTGTGAAGCTGATGCACCTAAATGCTAGCTTTCAGATTATCAGATATCGATTAATGCAGAGGACTATTGAATTCACATATCACAAGTTTATAATTTTTCTAGCATGTGGACAATAAGGTATTATAAATTGGAAAATCACATTTAACCAAAAGAAATCCTATTGCAGAGAGCTATTGAAGAAGGGGCAGATTTTATAGAGTCTGACATCCTTGCTAGCAAAGATGGGGCCTTGATTTGTTTTCATGACGTAACACTGGACGATACAACTGATGTTGCCAGGCGTAAGGAATTTGCAAATCGAAGAAGAACCTATGAAGTGGAGTGGTTTAATGTTACTGGATGGTTTGTAGGTTTGTATCTTACAACCAACCCTGATTTCTTCACTCCTTTTGTTATTACCGTTAATTTACATATCTGCTACATGAAATATAGGTAAGCAACAAGTAAATAACAATGCATCCCTGCTGCGTTTTCTTGACTCTAATTCAGGAATTTATTACATGCTCATGTATACTGGAACACTATTTACATATAATATATTGACAGTTTTAACTTCATGTTATGTGGAGGGGCAAAATGAGAATGACAAACTTGTAAGCTTTTGGAAAGGAAAAAAAACTAGATCTCTGGGGAAAGACCGCCCAACAGCTTTGATGTTAGGTAGATGCAAACCACTCCTGCGTCTAGAAAAGATCCTGAAGAGTGAAGGCTGCCTGCCCAGGAGGCACATCCTGCGCCTGCTGCTAAAAATAGCTTGCACAACTAGGGACCTTTTTTTAATGCAGAACCACGGGGAGCGCCCATGGGGGCTCGAACCCGGATCTGTGTGTCCCAAGGGATGCCCCCAGGCACCGCTCTAAGCTTATGTGTTCTTGATTATTTAAACTAATGTCGAAGTGTTGGTTTGCAGTGGACTTCACACTGGAGGAACTTAAAACACTTAAAGTGAAGCAGAGGTACTCGTTCAGAGATCAACAATACAATGGTATGGATATCCTTCGCATGGATTTTGTTGTCAACTTGTCATAATTGTTTCATGCCATACTTCCTCTTCTATGACCATGCTGATGTGCTCCAACTCTAAAGAGCCTTGAATTGATTCTTGTCACATGCATGTGCATTTGCTGAAATGACCTGCTGCTGCCAATTTATTTGCTTCTTACTGTAACTGCTATAAACTTGGCGATTAGTTGGAAATAATTAATTTCATCACTCGCCAGCCAAAATATTCTGATTTTTCTCCTGAGGGAATATTCTGATAAGTTTCCATGCACTGTAAACAACATACCCTTTGCAGTTATTTATTAGTGCAGCAATATTCTAGGAAATCATAGGAATTTTGTTGTTTTAATTACTCAGAAATGTATAGGATGTGGTTCATTGGTTCTTTTCTCAATAACATTTCTTCCCATTATCTGATACAATCTAGAATTCTTATTTGTTGATTTAACATAGTTATTTCTCTTCACCAAAGCAGGTATTCCATTTCCTTTACGAAACCGTTGTTTATTTAGAACTAGTACAGCTATATTATTTTGTGTTTGACTTTACTTGGCCTAAGAACACATTTGCATTAACTCGCATGGAAGATTGTGATTGGGGATTAATGATAGCAATCTATTATTTTCTTGTGATCTTGTCATTCAGGTATGTTTTCAATCATCACATTTGAAGAATTCATTTCAATTGCCCTAGATGCAGACAGAACTGTCGGCATATATCCAGAGATTAAAGATCCAGTTTTTATCAACAAGCATGTAGGTCCCCCAGTTCTCAAGACGAAATATGCACTTTATTTTGATTTGTGGTATTCTATAGTTATGTCACTGCCACCCAAAAAACAATCTATTTAGATAGTATATATAAACTTTCTGTACAATGATGATATCAGCAGCTGGCTGCTGAGCTTATGAAAGTAACTGTTGTCTACCAAACGAACAGCACTGAAGATGGTAGTTTATAAAGTTTTCTTTTTGTCACAAATGTAATTAAATTGCTACTATGTTTCCTTCTTCTGGCACATGGGTTGTGACATCAATGCTGCAGATGATATGCTTTTCCTAAAAGTAGTTAGCATTGATACCCTTGACTACGATGAGCTGGATAGTGCCAAACTGTCATTTTTTTTGACAATGTAAGGGGCTAATTTCTCATTTATGATGTGTCATAATGAGTTTGTATTACTTTCACCAGGTCAAGTGGGCTGATGGAAAGAAGTTTGAGGACAAATTTGTGGATACCTTGCTTAAATATGGATACAAAGGTCAATATATGTCAGAGAATTGGCTGAAGCAGCCATTGTTTATACAATCCTTTGCTCCCACCTCCATTGTACATGTATCAGATTTGATTGACTCTCCGAAGGTATTTTTGATTGATGGTATCACAGTGAGAACACAAGACACGAACCAGGTACTAATGTTTTGTAACAATCTGTCACCCATTTGTTCCAATGCTATGAAAGAAAAACAGTCTGGATAACAGAAATCAACCCCTGAGATTTTAGGGCTTGTTTAGTGCAACTCAGTGGAACATGCCTTTGGATATTACTTATTTCATTTCTCATTTGCAGTCATACTGGGAAATCACTTCAGATGATTACCTTGCATACATTCGTAAATATGTTGTCGGCCTTGGTCCGTGGAAAGATACTATTGTTCCAGCTTCAGGAAACTACTTGATGCCACCTAGTGATCTTGTCGCACGGGCACATGCTTATAATCTCCAGGTATGGCATTTGTTTGTATTCATTGTAATTATCTCAATTGTTTGTATTCATTGTAATTATCTAAAGTTCATACTTTACATGGATTATTGTAAAGTAACCTATACTAATTGGACCACCTTCCCTATGTTAACTGCTATCTTCAATGTTTTTTCTGTCTAAATGCATCTGGACACTTCGGATAACCAGAACTCCAGAAGGATCCTATAAAACATCATGGCTCTCTTGTAATTTTGGTGTCACGTGCATAAGTGCATTGACTAAAACTATGGCCAATCACTGAGTGCATTGGGTTGGAACTACCACCTAGCTGACAACACCTGCATTGACAACTCACATCTCTACTTTCTTTTGGGAAGGCTACTTACAGCTGTGTTCTGATCCTCACCGTGTCCTATGCGTTGAACTGGAAGGACTGCCTTCCTTTCTTCAAAAAATGGATAAGAGCTCCCTGATAATAAGCAGTCTGCTTCAGTAACACTTTGGTTGAATTACTCAAATTAGCTCATTAAGCTTGTGTTTGGTTATGCATTATGGTGCAAACTTTTTGTTGCAAAAAGAACATGTGGATCAAATTGTCACACTGCTACAGGCCACATTTTTTACGCTTGTTTTATCTCACTGTTCACTTGTTCCACCGAAGCATGTTAAACTGCATTCTGTTGTTGTGCAGGTACATCCATACACGTACAGGAATGAGAACCAGTTCCTGCACTTCAACTTTCATCAAGATCCCTACAGTGAATACGATTTTTGGATAAACACTGTGGGGGTTGACGGACTGTTTACAGATTTCACTGGAACCCTTCACCGGTACCAAGAATTGACGTCCCCGCACCCAAAGGATGAAACTGCAAATAGCCTCCTAGTAAAAATTAGTCAAATGATCTCAGCATATGAAGGTCTCTGACCACTACAATGTTGCTGAAAATTGTTTGTACTTTTGTTAATGCAAGACTAAACGATCCATTCATCTCGGTGCACCGTGACTGTGACCTAGCAAGGTTGAATAAACGAGTTGTTTTTGGTAGCGATTTGTTAGCACCCCGAATCATACTCTCCATTAAAGCCCTTAATCCATGGGACAAATTTCTAGAGTGGGAATAATAGTTTTTGGGAAGGTATTGTGATGGCTAGCTCACGATAGAAACCTTAGCATGGTTCCCAGGAT
Source organism: Miscanthus lutarioriparius (assembly GCA_904845875.1). Lineage (NCBI taxonomy): Eukaryota > Viridiplantae > Streptophyta > Magnoliopsida > Poales > Poaceae > Miscanthus > Miscanthus lutarioriparius. The sequence goes on along the minus strand of CAJGYO010000006.1, from coordinate 26,420,273 downwards.
GGGCAAGCTGGTGTGTGCTCGTATCATATCATTATATCTGATACAAGTTGAAGTGTTGAATTGGTCTCGGAACTTGATATTAGTGATTGCACAGTTGACCTACAATTGTACTTGCCATTGCCAGAGTGTTGAAATGCGACTGGAAATTAGTGGTTCGGCCTTCAGCGGTACCGTGGCAATTCCGAATTTGGCATGTCCCTATCTGTCCACACTGAGAAGGAACCAGTCGTCCCTCTAGATAAACGCTCTTGTCACCAATCGCAGTGTAGAGGAGGATAACCCACAGGAGGGCTCTGAAAAGCTTCAGGTGTGGGAGCCATTGAAGGGATAACGAAGATTTTAAGGCCACACAACGCCATTGAAGGGATAAGAAGAATTTTAAGGCGACACAACCTAGAGAAGGCAGAATGGAAACGGCGGCGGCGGCTGTAGCCCGGGAGTGCGGCTCCACCGGTGGACTGCTCATCAGTGGTAATGTCAGTTTTCCGATCACTCTTATCCTCTGTTATGTTGCACACCATGGCTCTGTTTGTTGGTTCATCAGTCACTGCCTACCAGGGCCAAGTGCCCAACATGCCAATTGCCATAGCACACTAGTTTAACTAACAGACTGGAGACAGCAATGAAGGATTCTCAAATGAATTTTAGAGGAATACAGTATATGATTCCAGCGTTTCGATGACGTCACTTGTCGTTTGACTTAACGTTTCGGACTTTCTGGCTTATCAACCATGATACAGTGTTTTTCTCTCGTAACAAATCAGCGAGTACTTTTCGGCGTAGCTTTTCAGCAAAGCGAGCAGGGCCGTGTTGCTTCACAAAATGCAGCAACCAAAACATTTTCGCAGAAGCTCGAGTAACGTGTGTGCGAGAGAGAGAAAATGGTGGTGAGATCAAGGCACGATAGGCTGGAAGATACAATTGGAACTAACCCGTCGGCACTCAAGCCCCCATGCTCTCGATATACACCGCCGCTGCTGAGACGACTCACCCTCTCGTCGCCTTCTGGCCGAAGACCTGTCACCTGTGGTCTGTGGAGGAGAACATGATGCCGTGCAGCACCTTGATGCAGAAAGAAGAACATGTGCTGAAGGAAGACACCGGCCACGACAGAGTCCTCCAAGAACGGCGGAGAGGGTGTGCCGCGATGGAGTTTTGGAAGAACGAGAGAGGGAGGGGGTGAGCAGTGAATGGATAACGATAGGAGAGAAGGCAGAGGTGCGGATAAGAACAAACGGATGAGTTGAATTTGTTTTTTGTTTGATTGATATTAGGTAACCATAGTTCCGAACACCACTCTCTGTGGCTTTCCTATATTTTTCATTTTCTCCGCCCATCCCTATTTTATTCATGGTTTCATATCATTCCCTTTTTCTATTCTTTCGTTCTAAATATGGCCTAAGATTGTGACGGCTTTGGTAAGAGATTTTGAAGAGTTTTTTAACCGGCATCTTGAACAAGTCATATAGTCAGCGTGATCATAATTATTCATATTTGTGTAACTAAACACACTGCTAGAAGTCTTAGATGATTTTCAAGGAATATGTATATTGTAGCATGGCAAGAGCCGGCTACGATTTCATCATCATCGAATAGTTTCTTTCGAATTTGACTGAATGACTGATTGCGTGCGCAACCTTTTTGACAAGGACTTACAAACTTGGCAAGAAAGAACCCCCGTCTCGCCCTGCAGTTGTTAACCGGAGTAGGTAATCTATGACTTGCATTCACTAGACGCGGACTGCAGCTTAAGTCCCATGATCCCACAATGGAAAAGGGGTTTGCCATGATCCCCAACGAAATCCACACCTGGCACTCCAAACGATTTCCACTTTTGAATTGGACAAACCCTTGATGAGGGAGAAAAAACCGAGCAACTTTCTAGATCACATGGTGGGAAAGTCCTGCATATGGAAGGAACGCTTTTCCACCAGTAGTCAAACAGTGCTTACCACTTCAACGTTTCTCAGTAACCGCACCTGACTTGTCTCCTCAAATGCAGGCAGACGGGCGTCAGTACTGCTGCCCCGCCGCCGGCGCTCGCAGAAGAAGGCGTTCGTGGGTGGTGCCGCGAGCTTTTGCGCGGCCTCGTTGAAGCGACCACCGATAATTCAAGGCCACGGAAACCAGGTCCAAGTCTTGCCACGGAAATAGAAAGGAAATATTTTGTTATACTCCCGTATTACTTCTGTACCTAATAATAACCAACCGGACACGGTCATCATTTTGTTGGGAAGGTTTGTGCTGCACGGAGGAGACGAGCGGACATCCAGTCGGACACGTACGTGCTGATGGAGCCCGGCATGGACGAGGAGTTCGTGTCCAGGGAGGGGCTGGAGGAAAGGCTCAAGGCCTGGCTGGAGAACTGGCCTGGGGACGCTCTGCCCCCGGACCTCGCCAAGTTCGACACGGTCGACGCCGCCGTCTCGTACCTCGTTAGGTCCGTGTGCGTGCTCGAGATCGACGGAGAGGTTGGATCCGTGGAGTGGTACCAGGTCGAGCTGGACTAGTTGGCGCCCCTGGATGATGCATGGCTTATCACCGAAAATTTCACGGAACAACAAAATCAACCTTGGCATAGAGGCTTATTTGAAATGACTTATTTGCTGATTTTGCATTGACTAGCAAAACATGTCCTTGTGTTACAACGGAAGAATAATTTATTACGTTGTTGGTGGCATGAGCGTGGCTACACGGGTAAAGTTGTGTATGGGCACAATGACCACGACAACACTTGCGCTAGTGTCATACAAACCTAGGGCCACGCTGCGTCAGCCACCGACATAACATGGGCAAGCACTGTGCAACGGGGTGTGGCTCTGGTGGTGGCTAAGTGGACACGGGTGCCTGCGACGGCAACATAGGCATGGCATGGCACCCGTGGTTGAGCGAGCGCGCAACTCTTAGAGTGCCCTTAACGATCGAGAAGAACAGCGTGCATGGGAGACCTATCTGTGGCATTGATGCACGCGAGGATGCAACAGTTGATGAAGGTTAGCCTGGAAAGGATCAGAGTAGTTGGATCACGTGAGGGTCAGTCGATTGCTCCATTATCGGTCTTCTCAACACTAAGTCCTTATAATTTCAATATAATTTATCTATCTTCTACCTTCCCTCATAGTTATTGTTGTCATGCGCCCTCTCGAAGACTCATTCTTACAGGGCCATAGATCTATGACAATCCATTAGGCACATGTTGTATACAAATTCTTTAATTGGTATAGAGTATAATTCAGATATTTTTTGTATAATTAAAAGGACAACTCATAAATGATACGAAGTAATTTTTTTCTATAACCAAACAATGATAAAATTACATACTGAACAGCAACAGAAAAAAATCAGACACTTGAGATATAGAAAAAATGGTTATTCGGTAGGACTATGTCAAACTTTTTAGATTTTGACTCGATTTATAAAAAATATTATCAACATTTGTATTTCTAGACGAGGTATTATGAAGATATATTTTGTGATTCGTTCTATACATTATATAAGTATTAGAATATTTTTATATGTATCTAGTTATTTGAGATTTATATTGACACCTAGAAGGAATAATTTTTTTTTTGAACCGAGTGAGTAATCTGCTCACCACATTGGAGAGCTGGTGGCGGGTAGTCGAGTCGACTAGTCAGTCGTCCGTACGGTCACGCACTGCGCAAGCCAACTCCCCCAAGTGCGAAAGCTCTCGCCCTTCCCTCCGTTCCCGCGGAACGGTCGCGTTTCCCGTTGGATCGGAATGCAGCGGCCTGTCGTCCTTGACTCCTTCCGTCCTTCGACGAGAGGGAGGGACGGACGGACAGCAACAGGGACGAGCGAGCGAGAGGCCCGGCACCACGGCATCCCGTTCCAATTGCGTCCGCTGACCATCCCCATCCTCTCCTCCGCAGTCCGCAGAGCCCCCTTCCCTCCCGTCGCCGTCGCTTCCCTCCGGTTGACTTGACTCGTACTGTTCCACATAGCTCCACTGACCTGACCACCACACCCCAATAATCGTACTCCGTTCTCTTCTCTCTCTCTTTTGTACTTTGCGCCTCTCTTTCTCTCTTCGCCCGCGAGCCTCTCTTCCTCGCTCTCGCCTCCTGGACGAGTTCTGAATCTGGGATTGCGGCGGTCCCGTGGGCGACCGCCGGAGTGGGCGAAGATCAGCAGCTCTTCGGTGCCGGTGGTGAGTCTCTTCTTCCTGCTCCGTAAAGGTTTCTTGCATAGTTTCTTGCTTTTCAGTGCCAGTTAGCTTTTGCCTCCAGTTTGGTTTCACTTTAATGAAGATATTTATGGTGAAATTATTTGAGTTTTTTTTCCTTGTTCGTGGGAACTTTTCCCCCCAACAAGTGTTTTTAGACTCTAGCTAGTAGCTACTATGACAATTTTCTCCTAATAATTGACTAATATAAGAACCAATAAGTTCATCTGCTAGTATAACCCACATATTGAGATCATCAGCTGTTTTTAGAAATAAGAGGACCTGCCCTGTTCCTGCCGCTCAACAAGAGCAAATTAGATTATTAAGCCATCGGGCTGGTCGAATCTTATATGATCAAGTTTCTCCACTGTTTTTTCTTAAGGGAAAAAAAGGAAGGGAGGTAACTAGTCTGTATTTGCTCTAACTGTGATGTTACCGTTATCTAGTTTTTTTTTTTTCCAATTTCTGTTTACCTTTGCTATTTATATGGCTGTGCTTACAAGTTTCAAAGGTTTGCTGCTTGAGCATCATATGTTTGATTTTCGCAAATCAATGCTTAATTGTCTATTTCCATCTATTTGGCATGATAGGATTTTCATTATCTTTACTTCTTTGTGTCACTAGCTTTCCCAAATTCAAGTCTCCACTTTGAAATATTGGAGTTAGACCTGATATTTGTGTTAAACATATGATGCAGGGAAGGTGCATAATATGATGGCTGCAGAGTTAGTTAAGCAGTTCTCAAACATTACTCTGGGAGAAGATAATGAGACATGCGATGTTAAACAAGCGCTTAAGGTCTTGAGAAAGAAGATTCTTAGTTTGGATTTTGACAACTCCATGCATGTCCATGATCCACAGGACTCATTTGAGTACTTGGAAGTGCTGCGCAAAATCAAACAACTGTCTGAAAAGTTAAGGACCTTAGACCCTGGTGGAGAAGCCAAACAGCTGGATGAACTCACTGTGTATGCATATGACCTTTCTGAAATGGCAATGGCAAGACTCGAAGAGGAATTTGTTTATCTTCTTACAAATTACAAACAGCCATTAGAACAGGAGGTTCTCTCTTTTCGCTCTACAGAGGATGGTAGTGTGGAAGACTTTTCAAGCAGCTCATTTAGTGAGGAACAATCGGAAGGGAAGGAATCACCAAATGATATCAGTGGAGGACCAGAATATTTTGTGCCTGATTTAATTCAACCTGGTGCACTCTCTGCTGTCAAGTCCATTGCTAAATTCATGTTCCTGAATGGCTATGATAAGGAGTGTTGCCAGGCTTATATAAACTCACGGCAGAGTGCGATAGATGAGTACTTTGGGTCTCTTCGTCTGGAAAAGCTCAGTATAGAGGACCTTATGAACACTAGTTGGAACAAGTTGAATTCATTAATAAAGAGATGGAACCGGGCAATGAGGTTTTTTATTCAAGTATATCTTGTTAGTGAGAAACGTCTTAGCAAACATGTCTTTGGTGAACTTACAGATTCAACTGCAGACTTGTGCTTCTCTGAGATTTCATTTAACTCAGTTATACAACTTCTGAGCTTTTATGTATCTGTAGCAATTGGTCCCCCAAAAACAGAAAAGCTTTTTCGATTGCTTGATATGTATGATGTCCTGGAAGATCTTCTCCCTGAAGCTGAATCCTTGTTTGAATCAGGATACGATGATATGATCCTGAATGAGTATCATGAAGCACTACTGCAACTGGGAGAATCTGCAAGGAAGACATTCGCAGAATTCAAGTATGCCATCCAATCATACACTTCATCTAGTGCAGTAGCTCGTGGAGAAGTGCATCCACTTACAAAGTATGTTATGAACTACATAAGAGCTCTCACAGCATACAGCAAAACTCTTGATTCACTTCTCAAGGACACGGATCGAAGATGCCTGGCTTCTGACATTCAGTTGATGGCAAACTCATATCCTAATTTCGCGGCAACAGCTTTGCATCTACAGTCTGTTACTGCAGTTTTGGAGGCAAATCTTGAAGCTGGGTCTAGATTGTACAGAGATGATCGATTGCAGAACATCTTCATGATGAACAACATCCACTACATGGTTCAGAAAGTGAAGAACTCAGATCTCAAAAGCTTTCTTGGTGATGACTGGATCCGGATTCATAACAGGAAATTTCAGCAGCAAGCTATGAGATATGAGAGGGCATCATGGAATAATGTTCTCTCTTACCTCAGTGATGATGGCTTGTGTGCTGCTGGTGATGCTGCTTCTCGCAAAACCATAAGGGAGAAGATAAAGAATTTCAATCTGTCCTTTGAAGAGGTTTACCGAGTTCAGACAGCATGGTCTGTCCCAGATGACCAACTCCGCGATGATGTCCGGATATCAATATCACTGAAAGTTATACAGGCCTATAGGACGTTCGTGGGAAGATATTCAGGCTTTCTTGATGGCACAAGGCATCGAGATCGTTACATAAAGTACAGGCCAGAGGATTTGGAGACACTTTTGCTAGATCTTTTTGAAGGAACTCAAAAGACACTGCAGTATTCTTTTCGAGTGTAAAGCTTGAACCAATTCTTGAAGAAGAGATGCCTCAGTCCCCTCCACCTGATTTTTTGTTTCCTTCTTTGGTTTGTAATGGTACTGTTGAATGAGTATATAGTGATGTCCTGTTCTGCCGAACTAGCATGATTTTGCCTTTTCTTGTGGCCTGTCTTGCTGCCTAGCATTCCTTTCCTCATGACATTGTAGAAGTACATATGATGTTAGAGATAGCATTCTACTGTTCCCGAAACTTTGGTGACGGAGTGTATGGTTTCTGAATATTTTGGTAGTGATACAGTAACTCGTCGTTCCTGATCCATTTAATAATTTGCCTCCATTAAAATGAAGGATATGTGTTGGTCTGAAAGGAGCTCTTCACAGCTGAAGGGTTCGGTGAAGAATGAAACCTTTTTTTTTAAAGGTCAGAATGAAACCAATTTGTCACACTATAGATGTTTGATAGAAAGTCCCAACCAAAATTAAAGAAATTAATCAAGCTCCCCATTCCCCATATCTATTGTACTCTGTACATGAGTTAACCATGTAGTCCCCCTGCAGTTTAAATCAGAAAAAGAAAACGAGAGAAATGAAAGAACACATAGAACTGCCGCCACCCCTATAATTAAAAAAAAACATCCCTGGATGAATGAATTTCTATGTCCAATTAATAAGTGGAATCAAACGCTAGCCCATCACTTATTCTGATCTTCGACGTCCTTCTTGAGGTCGGCCGGCGGCAGGAAGTAGTCCGTGGTGAGGCCGTGCACATTGAAATCGGCCTCCTCCACCGTCCACGTCTCCTCCAGCTTCCGCTTGTGGTTGACGGATCCCTCGCCGTAACGGAAAAGCGTGACGTTGGTGTGGCCGCCGTGCGCGATGTTGATGCCGTCGATGTAGCGGTAGTCGGAGATGACGGACTCCATGCTGGTCTCCCAGAAGATGTTCTCGCTGCGGCGGTGGCCCTTGCCGGACTTCATGCGGAGCAGGTGCGAGTCCTCGAGTTGGATGAGCAGCCCCGTGCGCTGGCTGAAGTAGCCCCACACCGTGTGGTGGATGATATCGAACGCCGGAGCGCTCCGCGCCCGCAGCGTCGCGGCGCCAGCCTCCAGCTTCAGGATGAAGCACTCCTCGTTGTTGAGGACCTTCTCGCCTATGCACACCGCGTCCGAGAAGAGGTTCGCGATGGAGCGTGGATCCAGCCCCTGCAAATAAAAGGAGCACGATCGAAGATGCATCTGGCTGAACGCTATCCGATCCTCTGCATGCCATCCCGTGCCGCCTTTGGTGCTTAATTTACCTGGAGAGAGCGGCGGAGGGGCCGGGGCGGGCCGCGCGAGACGTGGGAGTGCTCGGCGGCGGACTGCCGCCACGCGATCTTGCCGTCGCTGCCGGCGCTCATCTTGTGGCCGGCCATTATAAGCTCGAAGAACCAGACCTCGGGTGTCTTCTGCCAGAGCACGAAGCCGCCGACCTCGGCGCGGCCCTGCGCGGCGGTGGTGGTGACCGTCTGGTCTCCGAGGTGGAACTCGGACGCGCACATCCGCACCTTCCCCACGGCGTACATGCTCCGCACCCCCTGCAGCGCCGCCTGCCCGCCCGTCGCCGCGATGTACTGCTGGATGATGTACTTTGCCGTCGACGCTTGCTTCAATCGATCATTCATCAAGCAACCGAGTCACGATTTACGTGCGCGCGTAAAAAACGTAGCATGCATGCCAGGGACGCGCGATCATTCATTCCGCTCCCGTGCATGGCAGGACGATGATGGGTGGGTGGCTTACGATAGAGGAGTCGCGGATGGAGCGGCTGAAAGCGCGATCGTGCGGGACGGGGCAGGGGATGAGCGGCGACCCGACGACGTTGAGGAACAGCTGGAGCTCCGCGGTGGCGGAGGCAGCCCCGTCGACGGTGGCGCGATCGAAGGCCTGGTTCTTGAGCCAGGCGCGCATGTTGGCGCCCCCGGCGCCGCGGCGCTTGTCGGCGCCGGGGGCGTTGATGAGCATCTCATCGGGGATGGGCACCTCCAGCACGGTGTCCAGGGAGTCGTCGCGGTCCAGGTTCGGGCACAGCTTCCTCATGACACGGCCGCTGCGTCGTCGCGCCGCGCATCAATGCCGCCGATCCGTGGAGAATAAGCTGACGGAGAAGCGCCTGGGTGCAGCAGGGCGCTAAGCTAGCGCCGCGTGCTTGCCGGAGACACGGACACGGGATTGATGAGAAGACAGAGAGAGAAACAGGTTGGAGAAGGAACCGGCCGGAACATGTAGATGGTGGCAACAAGGCATGCATTGGAAGCGAGGAATAAGTGGATCGCGCAACCGACGGGGGCGCGGTATTGTGAGGAGCTAGTGCTCGAGCCTAGAGGTGCGTGGGAACTACAGGTAGAGCTTTGGTGCTGGACGCGTTGACACTTTCCACTACCACACTAAGCATTTTAGAGGCAGCTAACCATGATCTGAGAGGTGATTTTGCTAGTCGTCTCTACCAGACCGTCTCTACAGATTAAGGGTTTGTAAAGGCGGTTCCCAAGTCGTCTCTACAAACACTAGCATCCCCTATAATTTTATTTTTAAGGACGGTTGGTAACATCAGCCGCATCTACAAAAAATAATTTATAGGGGCGATTGTAACACCATCCGTCCCTATAATTTCCATTCGTAACGCGGTCCATTTTAGAACCGCTCCTACAGTATATTTTTCTAAAAAAAAAATTAAAATTCAAAAATTCAAATCCGACCAGAAAACACACACACACACACACACATATATATATATATATATATATATATATTCACAAGGACATTATATTAACAACTAATTGACAAGAAGATATATACGTTACAAATCCAAAATAATTTAGATTACTTCATTATAGACACATAATAATTTAAATTTACTCATTACAAACCATAATAATTTAGATAAGTTTATTATTACAACCAACATAGAAGACGCAATAGATCATTGAAACTACAATCTGACCAGCCGTACTTAGCCTTCAGGATGAGTAGCTCGAGCACAAAACGTAGCAATGTTTAGTGTGTCAGATAACCCTTTTCAACACCATACACAGTCCCTTTGATGCTTTTTGCACCCTTTCAAAATTTTGTAGATCTTTTGGATTTTTTAGTAAAATCTCTGGTCCAATGGTTCGAATCATGTGCTCCAAATCATCAAAATCATCTATATCCCCGACACGTGTTCCGCCATCATTATTGGCACCACCTTCGTCGTTACCATCCCAACCACCAGCATCACCACCTTGTTCATTGCCAAACTCGGGATCCATTCGTACATCAAGCTCTGCTGAATATTGGGATAGGGATTCTAGGGTTTCGTCATCGTATTTCTCCTCATCTTCGTCGTTAACAACAACCATTTCACCATGATGAATCCACACTATGTAGTCCTCAACAAATCATTGCATAATCAAATGTGATATGATGATAGTCATATCTGTCAATGACATACGATTCTTGCAATATTTACAGGGACAAATAATTGTATCCTTATTCTCTGTAAACGTTGTTACATGCTTCTCTGTGGCTTCAATAAATTTATCCACCTTTTCACGAAAACCTATCTTAAACCTTAACGAATCATACATCCTAGAGTTCCTATATGAATATAAATCAAATATAATTACATGAAGCATACAAACACACCATGGTAGAGGATAATTAATTAATGGCCTATTTATCTTTAAATAATTAAAAATACATATTTGTTGATTACAATAAATAATTTCAAAGACAACAATTAGCAATAATTAATATTTTACCCAATATCCTTCATGCAAACCCTAGTCCAATTTCATCAAACATAAATTTATAAAAATGAAATTAATATAAAAACCAAATCCTAGATCTAGATCTACATGCACATAAAACATCCATAAAACTAACTAATTGTTCACTAAAATCAAGAAACATGGACCAAATAAGGATATGATCTTGTTTCCCTATCTAATTTATCTTAGAACATTTAAAGCTTGGGTCTAATTTACTTCATAAGTAGCTCAAGCAGCATACTAGAGAGAGAAAAACAAAATTATAATTACTCACTAACCAACTATTAAAACTTCAAAAAAAATATGAAATATCATTTACTTACCTTCTACAACTTCTCCACCAAAGGATTTGAGACCAAAACCTCTCACCCTTAGTAGAATAATTTTTGGGAGGTGTCCATGACCTCCCAAGCCTTTCTTCTCGGGTAAGAGTGAGTGACCCGAGGAGAAAGAAGGGGCTGCAGGTTTTTGTACATGTAGCATTTATAGGGGCGGCTGATGATTGAGCCGCCCCTACAAATCGCAATACTGGGGACGGCTGGTGAGTGAGCCGTCCTTACAAATCAACCCATTTATAGGGGTGGCTGGTCTCGTGGGTTCTAAGCATGCCCACTGTAGAGCGTCTCCATCCCCAGCCACCCCTAAAAAAATTGAGCCATTGCTACGAACCTTTTAGCAGTGGACATCATCCGCGCCATGACCCATGGCCATGCATGGAAGTTTCTCCTCCACGTCATTGCCAAATTTCAACAGCAAGAAGGAGCGTGTTTGGTCACATGTACCGTAGCGACATGAAACTCTATGGGACCTAGTATTTGTTTAGACAAAAATAGTTATTAATAAATCCACAATATTAGCGTGGTTGGCTCCCAATCAAAAGAAGGAATAATCTCTACCCACCCAAAGAGGCTATATGGTTAGAGGAAATTGGAAAGAGAAAAATGATAACTTGAGCATGGTTTGAGTTGAGGGCATCATGTACCAAGCCAAAATTTGGTCATGCCTAGCAATTTACACCATCGTATTTCTTGAAACATGAGAGTTCAGGTAAAGTAATCAAACTTGATCCATTTTCATGTGCGGAAGTAACGAAAACCGCGAGAAACATGAGAGAAGAAGAACGAACAATTGTCAAATCTTCACCAAACACAGAGGATGACGCTGCTTCGGATTCCTTCTGACCGAGCAAATCAGCGCACCTAGAAAGACAGGACGGAGACGACGGCGAGGAGGAGGGCATGGCGACCAACAAACACGGCGGCGGTGGCGGTGCCCGCGCTGACGGTGCTAGGCGTGGGGCCAAACGCGCCGACAGGTGTCGTGAAGCTCCCTCCCGTGCTGGGCGTCGTAGCCGGGTTACTCGCAGAGCCTGGAGACGACGTGCCCGTGCCCGTGCCGGTTGCGTTGCCGCTTGTCCCTGCTTCGCTGCACGCACGCACGACGGATTCGAAAGCAGAAGAATGTCAGTCCCGTGTTTGTTTCACCAGCGAACTGGCCGCTACGCATCCTACGTACCTTGGTGTTGCAGGGTATTTGCAAGTTCCAGAGCCTGCAACCGGCAACAAACGTCAGTAGAAAGATAGAAACGATCCTGAGAGATGCAGGTGTCGAGAGCAAGGGGGTGCGTGCTGTATGTACTCGGGTCTGTGTCGGTGAGGTTAGCCGTGCCGCCGAAGTCGCAGGTGGCGCCGTTGGCCTGGCTGTTCCGCTGGAAGTAGCTGTTGGCGGCGTAGGAGCAGTGCGCGCGCACCGTGGTGGGGCTGTAGCACGGCCCCGTCGGGAGCACGGCGGCGCAGTCCGCGCCGTGCCCGCACGCGTAGTCCAGCGTCTTCTGCAGCGCCGCATCGGCCACGTCCGGGCGGCACACGCACCACGCGCCATCTGCACTCATGCGCCACGCGGAACACACAAGCAGGTTGGTATCTCAATACGCTAAACGATCAAGCTTCATCCATCAATACGGGCATGGAAGTGAGATGTATCTCTCACCTGATCCTCTGAGTGGCATGGCCAGCAAGAGCAGCACGAACACCAGAGGTGCCATCAGTGCGTGTGCGTGGAGGGTGTCCTGGACACTTGGACAGGGGGGGGCTCTGTTTCTCACGCTCGGCAACGCTGGTTTCAGCCTTGTGCTAGTAAGAGCGCGGCGTGGCGTGGGAGTGCATTTATTGGTAGCCACCGACGGCCGCGTCCATTTTTCTGCGCATTTCGGCCATCCTGCAGGCCGTCGCCCTTTGGACGGAGCTGCAGGCTGCAGCTGCTCCGTCGGCGCGCGCGAACGGCTGTTCTTTTGGCAGCTGTGGCCGGATATGACGAGCCGTCGTGCTCCAAAGTAAAAGCGGGCAAAGTTGCTTGTGGCTTGTGCGCTCTGATGTGCTCTGCTCTGCTTTGAAGTTGGCAGCCTGCTAGTGCTAGCCAGACGGCTCGAAATAATTGGTGCGGAGCCTTTATTATCTTATCTTTGGAGAGGCAAAGCTATGTATACATGTTGGCTTCTCCATGGAGAGACAAATGCCTTCTTCGCTTGGCTGATAAGCCATGGCTGAAAGTACTGTTGGCTGATTTGTTGTGAGAGAAAAATATTGTTCGTTAGCTGAAAAAATACAGCTTATAAGCCAAGCGAACATGACGAAAGTTACTTATGCATACGACAGCTACGAGCTACCCTATTATGTAGAAAATATGAAGGCAAATATGTATCTACTAGTGTGCGAATGATGTGGTTATCATCCCACTGCCTCGGATTTGATCCTAACATTGATCATTTTATAGCTTTTTTTTAAACGAACATTTAAAAGAGCAATGTTTATCTTATTTAGTGTGCAGAATCAGACATCGCCAATGACAATACATCTCTCTCTCTCTCTCAAAAACCTTGATCAAGAATTTTTTCCCCGACATGAATGAACAGAGAAGAAACAACTTAGAAAAAACACCATCACAAAAAGAAAACAATAAGAACCACCATGACAATACATCGCTAGAAAGCCACCAAAGCACCTGCAAATATACGCCTGCAAGCCACAACAAACAAGCAAAGAGCTCTGGGAATAGGGGGCAATCACAACGACGATGCCTCCAGGGAGGAACACAACATCCATAGATGATGCTAACGCCGATCAAGGGAACCAAGGTTTTTCAACAGAAACCCTAAGAGATAGGAGACCTCACAAGAATGCTTCCAACTTGTAGCAAAGTGCCAAAGGCGTCTCTATTGATGGCCTCAGCGTGTAGATTGGCAAGGCTTTCGCCCAAAAGTCCCCCACCTCCAAAACTCACCCTAAAGCATGACGTGGACATGGTGCAAAACCAACTTGAGAGCATCATGCGAGACAAATCGTGTCCCCACAAGCAGGAGATTGTTGCCACCTCAACAAAGGTCACAGGCATGCATGACCTCTTGTCATCATGTAAGCCCACAAGGACCACCTCCATCATGCCCAACACAAGCTAATGCAGATCATCACACCTTGTTTATGAACCAAGACAAGGGGCGATGCCGTCACCGCTTCACGTCACCATCCATGAGGTTTCAAGCATAGTTATTAGGACCGGACCAGCAGTCCAACAAAAAAACGGAACCAGAGCCCCTACCGGTGGGTCCACTTAAATGATCTATTGTGCAATCGAACCAAACAAACCGTGAATCGAGGACTCGACCGGTTCGATGTCCTGTCCTAATAACTATGGTTTCAAGACAAAGGAGAAGCATCAAAGGGCCGCCTCCCGCTGGCCGTCACCGCGACGGTGAGCCTGCCACACGCATGTGTGGGCAGTCACCATCGCGCCAGTCCATATAAACCACAGCTAGCCCAACAGTTGTCAGCCATTGTAGATCGCCCTTAAAGGGAACTCGTGAAACTGCCATCCAATTCCATAGGACGCCCCATCCGTATCCATCCTTCGAACTCCGAAGCTAGTAATAGTTGGATTGTCACCACCATCGTACCCAATTAGCTTCACCAAACATAGGAGCGCCACAGCCATACCGAGTTGACCATCACCAAGAGAGACCAACTACCACGGACATGACCACGATGAGCCGCCTCCATCCCGCCGTCACTGCTACACCGAGCTAGGACTACTACGCAGGGCTAACCACCGACTTGTTGCACCGGTCCTCGAGGACCGCTACTAGCCCGGTCATCGCCAGCCACTGTGGGGGCACCCTAACTAAATTACTTGGGTGAGTCAAGTTCCAAGAATTGTGGGCAAGGATTGGAATCGTCAAGATCAGTCCCAAGCTGGAGCACAAGAATTAGGGGAGAATTGATAGACATGTAATCCCTATCTTCATTTATCTTTTTTTAAGGGACATTTATCTTCTTAATATTAGTAGTTGTTGTAGTTGCTGCTGCCAACTTGATAAATAGCACCATGCTGCTTCGGTCAACAGTTGCAGGTAGTATATTAGAGTAGATAGAATAGTAGAATTGGTAGTTGACATGGCCAACGTTAGATTAGGTTGGACCATACCAAGGTAGGTATGCAACTCGTCCCTGGTTTGTATATGAATGTGTCTGCAGTATGAAATACAGAGCAGCTTCACAACTCAAATTCTTATAGTGACTTTTATTCTTAAGGTGTGTATAGTGTAATCTAACTTTTATTCTTAAGGTGCGTTTAGTAGACTTTAGAATTCTTATAGAAACTTTTTTAATGTAGATTCTCTTCGAAAATGTTTTTTACAATAAATTTGAATTACTTTTAGGGACTGTTTGTTATGTACTCTCTCCATCCTAAAATAAATATATATCTCGTTCCCAAGGAATTGGAATTTTTAAAGTTCAATGAAATATATACAAAATACACTTTATTTATGATGTATAATAAGTACCATTAGATTGAGTATGCAATATACTTGTACCATAAATTCATTTGAAGAGACAAATGCTGATACTATTTTTTATATTTCTAATTAAATTTAAAAAATTTGACTCATCGAGAAGTGATATGTGCATTTATTTTGGACGGAGATAGTAAGCGATTTTTGAAAGGGAGGGTGTTACTAGAAATGACTAGCATACCCTTGTATTTGTTTCACCAAATATGTAATTGCACGTGGCTGAGGGCTCAGTAGCTTCTTGTTTTTTCTTAACTGAACATGGGCTTTACCTTTCTTTTTTTTTGGCCCAAGTAACCTATTCTTTCATGGGCCAAGCTGGCCCAAGTCGTGCCTTCTTGTCTTCATCCTCACGCACACATCTGCTCCTCTCCCGTGCCGACGGCCATGCGCCATGGCTGAGAGCTGCTATATGGGTACAGGAGCTTCGAGCTATAATACCTAGTAGGCTACAAACGAGCAAAATCGAGCGTCCACTTTCTCTTCCATCGCTCCCGTCAAATGTGCCAATCTATATCTATGATTTTTTTAACATTAGAACTGTACTTATGCTAATCTGACAACAACCACAGGCCACATGTGAGTTGTGTCATCTCCTCGACTTCTGAACTCATACTCCGTCCATTTTCAGTTTTCAGATGTAGAGATATATGACATCTTTTTTCTCCCAGTCTACTGTCTACATCCATGTAGTTCTACATAGCAACTGCCCTTTTTTAAGGGCATATCCGTCCATTATTCAGTTTTCAGATGTGGGATAAGACATAGCTTTTTCTCCAGGTGTACCGTCTACTTCCATGTACTGTAGGAACATACTAGCAACTGCCCTTTTTTAAGGGCATATCGATCGTGACATCCAGATTGCCATATCGATCGTGACATCCAGACAAGTTGTCCATTGGACTATGCACATGCATTTGCAATGATAACATCGAGCCTGAACACTGCAGCAGCAACCATCAAACGAGAACTCATCAAGATCCTGAGGAACCTAACAAAAAGTTTATTCTCAAGATGAGCACGGGAATGCTCATTTCAGAACAATTCAAGACCTTATTACAAGCATGCTCACTCATAAGCACTGGACTTTCAACGTAGAAGACACATCACTGAACAAGCAAATACTTTCAACGTAGAAGACACATCACTGAACAAGCAAATACCCAGAACAAACTAGGCTTATTCCATTCACCGATTGATAGGGCCACCGCTTCAAGCAGATGGCTTCATCATGGCAGCGACCTTCTGGACAGATGGCCTCTCCATCAGACTAGACCACCAGGCCTTCACATGCGGGTAAGCGTCGAGCACAGATGCGTAGGGCGTGGCAAGCAGGCAGAGGGTGACAGATACATGGTTAAGGTCAGCGAGGCTGAGGAAGTCTCCAGCCAGATACTTGGACTTGGTCAGACGTGCCTCATACACCTCTAGCACCTTCTTCAGCTTCTCAAGGTTCTCATCGACAACTTTCTGGTCGGTGGTTCCCCCAAGCATCGGACTGATGAGGACCTGGAAGAGGATGGGATTCAGTACAGAGGTGTACTGGTTTGCCTCCACCTCCATCCAAACATCCACCATTGCTGACTCCTCAAGGTTTCCTTCCCTCAACAGCTCTGGTTTGTTTTTGCGAGCAGCATACTTGCAGATTGCGCGTGATTCTAGCACACAGATGAAAAAATATTTAAATAAGAATAAAATTAGGAAATCAACATCATTAGTAGATGCAAAATGATTCTACAAGGCGAGCATTTGACTGTCTAACAATTCTCAGAAAGCAATAAGTAAAAAGAAAAAAAAAACATCCCATCTCTGCATTTGATTAGATTTCACATGGAAGCTACATGACTTGATGAGTGAGTGAAATGTGTTTGCTTCAATAAGCTTACTGAACTCATCATGTTTGCCAAAGTAATTCACTCATATGGAACAATACACACTCACCATGCGACAGCACAAGATATTACAAGTCAAATGTCAGGTTCCTTTCAGCTTTGGCTTTCATACACGGCAAACTAGTGTGAAAAAAAAATTGAAGCACATGGCAACGAAGTCAAATATGTAGCCCCCATGAAGCACATCATGGCTTCCTTTAGTCAAAAAAATCTCTTAAAAAACATGTGCTTGTAGCAAAATCTGAGATATCATTTAAGTGGACATTGAGGCGCTAGCCATGTCATATGTTATGAAATGGGTAACAGTACCAACGACAAGCTAATTAGTCACAGCAACAATGTACGAAAAACAACTATCCTATTTCCATGGAAAAAAGGATCCCAAGAGATAGGATCATACCGAAGACGTACAAGTCCCCATCTTGCAAAGCTGGAACCTGACCAAACGGCTGCAGAGAAATAGATAAACATATCTAGAGTTAGGACAGGTGCATACAAGAATCAAATATTACCTTTCAAAAAAAAAAAGAATCAAATATTCAAATGTTTCACATTTGTGCGTGCTTTGCCAGTTGGAGTTTCAATGGGCTTATTATTGCGCACATCAATTTTAATTTCAGGAAGGTGAAACATACGTAAGTTTACAACGAGTATCAAGCCATCCTGCATAAAACTCTGCAAAAATTTACTATGACCAATCCAAAAAATAGTTGCCATCCCCTGGTCCTTCTCTGTTACCTGCTTTGTTTGCACTTGAACAGAAGAAACCACATGAGCAACCATGGGTCACATACAGCAGGCCTAGGATTTATCCCACCATCCTACTGACTGAATACCTAATCCCATCCAGATGGAGTTACAGAACTAAAACCCAGCCCACGCAGCCCAGAACTTGGGTAGTCGAAGGGATTAGGGAAGACGCAGGCAGGTGGTGAACACGGTTTATTGTAGTGGAAGGTGTGTGGCCAGATGGTAGGTAGAGGAAGTGGCGAAGTACTTCGGTTTTCATCAGGTTCCTACGCTCAGCCCAGATCTGAAACAACCTATAGAAATTTCACGCTTCCATTTCTTATATCTTGTAATTTTACCATTTACAGTATGAAACAAATACCCTGATTTGTCAATTTTGGATTCCCTCCACGAAACCCCAGCCTTATACGGATGGCTAAGCGCTAGAGGAAAGTCAGATCGACCGTCGCGAACGGAACGGACGCTGCATTCCATTGCGGGGAAAAAAAGCAACAACAAAAACGGGATAGGGATCGGGAAGGGTACGGTACGTTGCGGACGAGGTGCTCGGGGCTCTTGTGCTCGGCGGTGGCGAAGTTGATGGGCACGATCTCGTAGTCGGAGCCGGCCTCCTCCAGCGCCGTCGCGCACCGCGTCACGTTCCACGACAGCACCGCCCCGTACAGCTTCATCGGAGCCATGGTCTCTCTCCCCGAACCCAACCTTCCTCTCCTCTCCTCTGCACTAGCACTACCCTGTTTGTTTGCCTGGGATTCTCTGCGTCCAACTCGCTACGCAAAGTGGCACACCGGGTGGTTCCCGTTTAATAGACGAGCTGGGAGGGCCGGAGGGTGGCGCGGTGCCGCGGCCAGCGGGCGTGGCTGTTTTTTATGCAGGAAATACGGGTGTGGCTGTTGAGTGGAGTGGAGTGGAGTCGGAGCGGGTAGGGTAGGTGCGGCGTCGCTGAGCTGTTCGGTTGGATGGATAGAATTGTCGTGGTTCGTGAAAAAATATTATTTGTTGTTTTATGTGAGAAAAAAATATTATTTTAACTAGAAATTTTTAATCGTTTACGATAAGTCTGTTGCCTGTTGGTCAGCGAGGCCCCGAGCACCCCGCGCGCGTCTAGATGCTTCTGTTGAGGCGGCTTGGAACTGCAGTTGCAGCAACAGCCGTTGTTTTAGCTGCAGCAAATTGGTATGACTGATGGGTCTTATATCTTTTTCCTTGATTATCCTTTCTTATTCTCTTTCTTTGACCACATCTTTTTTTCTCAGACCACGGAATACCTTCGCAAGGTACCACTTTTTTATACTCTCTATCTCTTGCGTGACGGCAATTTGTCAATGTGCAATGTGAAGTCAACGTCTAGAGTGGAGCGTTGGGGACGACATTAAAGAAACCTTATTTTTTTGTCACTTTTGGTTACTCTTCTCACTTCCTCCATTTGTCTCCGTCCTAGATAGAAAGAATGCTATTCTCACACATATAGAAGAAATTAACACACAACAAAAAAAGACATATATATCTCTATTTTTTTATCCTCCTCATGTGTTGATCGGATAAAAACAAATGATTGCACATATAAACACTATACTTTATTGCTGGCGGTGTTCTCGACTGCTGGGAAGTTACTGCTGCGGCTGGCTGACCCTAGGTGTCAGCTACAGTAGCTTGTGAGGGAGAGCTGCCAGCCCCGCCAGCGGAAGCTGCCCAGCGGATCCATCTATATAGCACGCCTTTTTAGATATCACAACATGAACTAAATTGTTTTTTATAAAGATAAAGACACATGAGTGTTAGAATTGTATTTTTTTTAAGAACGAAGGGAATAGTTCGTATGAAAATAATGGGGTTGGTGCCTGTTTGATTTCCTCCTCGTCAAGTCGTCATCAATAATTCAGTTGTTACGTACATGGCATATGAAGGATCCAAAATTTTTTTGGCAGCATGAGTGTAAGCAATGTAGACAGCTAAACGGCCCGGAGAAAAAACCTAGCTCAGGGTCGTACCGTGTTTGGTGAAGCATCGAGCATTCGAGTACTCTAGGTCGTCCTAATTTTGGTTTTTGACCGAGTCAGACTACTTCACTGAATTTATAAAAAAATATTATTAACACATACTCCCTCCATCCCAAATTATTAAGAGAGAATTCTTTATTTGACACTGGAAAAATGAGCCGTTTCTTTCTTGGTCCTGAAATTTTCTTCGTTCCTTATTTAGCACTCACTTGAACTTTCATCCATAATATGACACCGTTGTCAAATCCATCAGCTAACGGTGTTAAGTGGCTGTTAAAAAGACTTTTTTTGCCCTTGGGTGTTGGCGCATGCATGCAGCGGGCGCTAGGCGCATGCATGCAGAGGCACGGACGCATGCATGCAGCGTATCTGGCCGCTAGCTGTTCTCTTTTTTTGTCAACATGTTTTTGCTGAGCTAACCAATCGG